>CP149054.1:7530000-8780000 GCA_038024825.1 Polylopha cassiicola | reverse complement strand
GTGTTCATGTATATAAACAGGTTAAAACTTACCAAGGAATAACTGAAATAGTGCTGAGACAGCAATAGCGCCGGACAATTCGCACATCCTGCTCATCCACACTAGCCGTCTCTCTTCATCTGTCATGGCCGCCAAAGCATCAGCTGATGGGCACCGCCATGCTGGCAACCCTAAGATAGCTAGGGTTGGCACTAGGAAGGAGATCGTACCGCCCTGGACAATCGGAAGTCGACAGCCGAATGTCGCCTGTAGCCAGGTAATGAGGCCTGAAAATTAAAGTATTTTTTAGAGTAATGGCGAGAATATAATTAATACTTATGAAAATTCCACACTTAAGGCACATCCTCAGGGAAGCAGCTAGACTAATATACTTGTTAAGTCAATAAATTGTATAAGGCTTTCGAAATAGCGACATACCTACCTACTTAACTCTTACGTCTATGATATTGTGACCTTTATTACTGAAGAAAAAGAAAATTAAATCAACACATAAGTGTATTGATAATGATAACGACAAATATTATGTACCTAATGCAAGTAGCAACGAAAAGCGTCAACAGAATGATTAACTAGCCTCAGGCGATGAAAGTTGTTCTACTTTAAAGGACATTGTGCCTTACAACGACACCACTTTGATAAATTCGACATCTTATCTGCCGGGGGTGTAACTCAGTGGTAGAGTGTCTGCTTCGCATGCTGAAAGTCCTGGGTTCAAATCCCAGCACCTCCAATTTCCTTTTTTTTGGTATGGTACTTTAGATTTTTTTTAGTTGTTCCTACATTGAATGGACACAAATTTAGATAAAAATATAAGTAGTTATTTAGAACACAATAAAGGTTAAAACTGATTTCACTGTTTGTAACTAAGTATTGAATAAGCTTGGGATAACTGCATCAAAAATGTCCCTGAATTTTCGAAATAAAAATATGTATAGGTATACATCCGTTTACTTGCAAACTTCCATCGTGTTTTAAAATAGTACCTACCTACCAGGTAGGTAGGTACCTACTTGCAAACGTTTTAAAGTACGAAAACAATAAAAACCTTTAGTTACCTACTGTTAAGTTAAAAGGACCATGAAATAAACCAAAAATTCAAAGTCTTGCTGCAATAAATTGCATGTAGCCGCGGCCGCAAGTGCCTGGAATAAAGTTGTGTAGCAAAGTTGCCATTCGTTTTGCTTCAGGCATTCCGCAAGCAAGTCTTATATTTGTTATTGTAGCAAACCTTACGTATTTTATAACCACTGGCAAAAAGAAAATTACACAAAATTATGCATAAGAAGGACTTACGGTCATAGGCGTATTTATTTTTTTAATGTTTTATTTAAGTATCTAATTGTAGGTAAGTAAGTAGACAGATTCAAATTCGATTTCAGTATGTTATAAACAAACGTGCAAAAAAACGCAATCAATCGGCTGGTACCTACAGGAGATTGTTCAATAAAAAGTGTTTTGAAATTAAAATCTGATACTTACATAATATGTATAATGCTATATTTAAACATAATTATAACAAACTAGCTGTCCGCCCCGGCTTCGCACGGATACCTATTTTTATCTAATATTCTATGTATAGCCTATGTTACTCATGGTGAATGTAGCTTCCCAACAGTAAAAGAATTTTTCAAATCAGCCCAGTCGTTTTGGAGCCTATTCAATCCAAGCAAACAAACCTTTCCTCTTTATTATATTACTATAGATAATATAGATGTGGGTAGGTATGCATTTTGTGCAAACAACAAACTGCAATGTTAGTTCAGTAATCCCGGTGCTGTTACTTACAAGATTAAAACGTTTATGACATCGTAAAGTGTTAGTTATCTGCCTTCCGTGAAGAGAAACTAGCTTAACGACTCATCGACAAGGCCGAGTTATATGCACTTAAGTACTAGGTATATGTTTACAATCAAATGCATCTACTGAACTAAAACTGTTTAATATCATAATTGGTCCTTATAATCATTTCTGATGCGTTCGCGATTATTACACACTAGCTGTCCGCCCCGGCTTCGCACGGATCATCTTTTTTATAGCCTACTAGCTTCTGCCCGCGACTTCGTCCGCGTGGAACTCCTCCTTTTTTGCAGTCGGTTAAAAAGTAGCCTATGTCCTTTCTCAGGCTCCAGACTATCTTTGTACCAAATTTCATTTAAATAGGTTCAGTAGTTTTAGCGTGAAAGCGTAACAGACAGACAGACAGACAGACAGAGTTACTTTCGCATTTATAATATTAGTAGGGAAGTAGGGATGTCACTCGGGAATAGTGTAGCTTCCCAAAAGTGAAAGATTTTTTGAAATCGGTCCAGCCGTTCTGGAGCCTATTCAATCCAAACAAACAAACAAACCTTTCCTCTTTATAATATTAGTACCTACTTATCTAAAACAACTATGTATAACGGATTTAACTAGATCATTTTATTTGCTGACGTTTCTAAAACATTACAGTTCTCATATTCGTTGCACGAATAGCTGACGTTAGATGATCACTTTAGGTAGCGTTAGACAGGTTTGACTATCGTCAAGTTTGGCTTCTTATGATTTCAGGGTTACTATACGTAGGTATAAAAAATCCAGTCAATAAGTGACATACCAACCTGTGACAAATATCATTGTGGAAATGATGTTGGATCTATCAGGGTCTGTCTCCTGCATGCACAGAGCTGGACACAGGATGAAAGGAATAGCCACGATGGCTCCAATCATCGTCAGGTAATGCTACAAAGAAGAATACATATTAACGCTCTTACATACATCAATACCTACAGTATCCCAACTATCAATAAGTAAATCGGCACTGCCGTTCCCCCGCCAAGACGAGCGCGAACCAAACACTCCTGGACCATCCCTTACTGAAACCAATTCGCCGCATTTTCTCTAAATAAAACCACACACTTATGGGCTATTTTCTAGCTTAACAAATATAGGTTGTAAAGAATGTTCAACGGCCAAGTCACACAACATTAACTATAGTAATAAAGAAATTGCAGTGAGGAACCTTAGACTTGGCACGACTTTGTCTAGATTTCATTAAGCTGCTTTATCGAGGCTTGGCTAGTTTTTTACAGAATGTTTTTGTTGGTACCTATGAAATTTAGTCCAAGTAAGATTTATCTATCTATGTCCCAATTAGACGGCTTTAATAGGAACAACGGATCCCTAAACCGATTACGCCGTTCGATGCTGCATAAAGCCTTCATTAAACGCTAATTAATAATTTCATTTAAGACGATTTAATTTGAAAATATCATTATGATTTATAGTAAATTGATTTAATCACGCTGAATTTAAAAGCTATCCACAGTTCCAAATTGTGTTTTTTCTAAATATCAATAACTACATGCTGATATTTTTAAGTACATAGGTATACATATTATTAAGGTACATACCTAGTTATTCTTATAACGTATTTATTTTATGAATAAGTTTCCATTTGTGTTATTATAAGGTATTTGACCAGATATTCATAAATTCATGAAGCCCAAGGGTATACCTGTAGAGCCATGAAAATGCAGAGATACCAAGGAGGTACATCGTCGATGCCATAGGTAACATTGCCAGCGCGAGCCGCCTCGCCGTTTTGCTTGCCTGGTACATCCTCGGATTCGTCATCGTTGCCAACCTGTTGAGGAACAATGGAAAATCTAGGGAAAATCGTAGTTTTAATTTTTATAAAGATTACCTAATCTCTACTAGTCTCTACTAATATTATAAATGCGTTAGTAACTCTGTCTGTCTGTCTGTCTGTCTGTCTGTCTGTCTGTCTGTTGCTCTTTCACGCCTAAACGGCTGAACGGATTTTGATGAAATTTGGTATGGTAATAGATGATAACCTAGAAATGGACATAGGCTATAAATAATCACGCCATCGTTCTTAGGGGGTAGGCAGTAGGCAGATAACTAAATTGAGATAGTGATTTTTAGTCGTTTTGGTTGGGACTTTTGCTCTATTGCTCTATTGCTCTTTGCTCTATATATTATAAATGCGAAAGTAACTCTGTCTGTCTGTCTGTTACGCTTTCACGCTAAAACTACTGGACCGATTTAAATAAAATTTGCTACAAAGATAGTCTGGAGCCTGAGAAAGGACATAGGCTACTTTTTAACCGGCTGCAAAGAAGGAGGAGTTCTACGCAGACGAAGTCGCGGGCAGAAGCTAGTATAAAATATAAATAGAAGATATTTCCTAAGAATGTACAATCATTTAGATTTACTTTTAGTTAAGCAATAAAGAATAGTGATTTATGACATTTATAAGCCGAGTCTATTGAGAGTATTGAAGGTCGTCGCAGGATAGGATCCGCTGATAGTGGTGCTGTTTCTGATAACAAGCAAAAAAAAAGGGTACCTACTCCACAGTAGGTACCCTTTTTTTTGCTTGTTGCTCTGGTCATTTTATGGGACCTATGATAGGGACAGTCAGTTGAGTTGAGTTCCCGACGCGCGCTGGTCAAGTTGAGAGCTATCTTGTAGACCATGGATTCATTGTCGATCTCTTTGTCTAGAGCAAAATCTTTACTTCAAGTTCATTGTTTATCGTTTATTGTAAAGTGACGTAGGTACGAAAAATAATAGTTAGTTATAGTAGCAAGTAATAATTCTTTCCCGTTCTCCGACATATATATAAAATAAGAAATGCTATAAAGTTTATACAAAATTGAGATAGCTTTTGGAGTTATTACTCAGCTGCCCATATACTAAAAGGATATAAATATTATGCTCTGAAACTGCATAACGATGCTCTAGATAAACGAGTAATTTTATTTTAAGACGATAAATATCATAAGATTATAACTGAATCCATACAGGTACTTAGTTACGTAGGTACCTATATTTAGTGAGAAACTTGTCATTGATATTATTGTTATCGTTTGCTGTTCATATTCACAAAGCTGTGCTAATTCCAACGACCTTATCAAGAAGTTTAGGTAAGTACAATGACTTCCTATACCCTACACTAATATATAGCATTTGTAAGAATGTATATATTCCGATATTTCTTAACACATTAACATTGATATTAAATAAATATCTTTGGACAATTCACACCAATTGTCTAGTCCCATTTTAAGCAAAGCTTGTGTTATGGGTACTAGACAACAGATAAATATACATAAATACATATAAGACATCCAAGACTCAGGTACAGATGCCAGTGCTCATCACACTGACATCTGCCCCTAGCGGGATTCGAACCCGCAACCTCCGGTTTCGTAGTCAGGGCCTCTGACCACTAGACCAACAGGTTGTCAAAAAATCTTATATATATTACAATATATAACGCTTATTGACTTACTTCTTCGTCCGTTTTGCACATTTTAATTCCAAACACGATAAAAACCTCTTAAAATTTAAGAGACTACATTCGACGACTACCCACTAAATTACAATTTACATACAGGTATATGTACACCCTAAATAAAACTACCATCTTATCCTAATACCTAGGTGTTATGAACTGAAATGTTAGATTACCTACCTACCTACTTGATATTGACTCTGACTACGTACCTACTTACTTCCTAATCGTAATTCGAAACTTGCAAATACGAACTGACAGTTGACACGCCGTGACATTCGAAACACTTCATTCGAAAATATTTTATACTTAAATACCTACTCAGGTAAGTATAAAATATTTTCTTTATAAGTAAGCAAGTAGGTACCTAATTACCGACAATATTGTAACATCTACTTTTTAAAAGCTTTGTTTCTGCAATTGGAACAGTTTCCACATTTCCTAGATACTGGTATTTAACCAGAATAAGTAAGTTAGGTATGTGAACTTGTAATGTACCTGTTTCGTATATCGCTGCTTTAGGTACTAGAATAGTAACCTAACTACTATTGGAATGAAACAACTATTAACGGATTTAACTCGCGTATTTTTATTTTATTTTATTTGCTGACGTTTCGGATTCTTTACAGTTTCCATAATCGTAGCATGACTGAGCTGACAAAAGTCTAACGCTAAAGTGAGTGCTTTGTCAGCTCAGTCATGCTACGATTATGGAAACTGTAAAGAATCCGAAACGTCAGCAAATAAAATAAAATAAAAATACGCGAGTTAAATCCGTTAATAGTTGTTTCATTCCAATGTGTAATAACCGCGAAGGCATCAGAAATTATTAACCTAACTACTAACTAGAAATCTATCAGTAGGCAGATATAATAAATTCAAATTAAAATGCAACGACTTACATTATCTAATAGAGTAACGCCATATTTTGATTTATGTCACTATTTAACTAAAAGTGCGATATATTAGCTGAATAACTTACTACGTCGCGGACCACTTGCTCCAAGTTAATTTGTACGTTATGATGCGGCATAGGTTATTCCTACAAAAGCTGCAACAAAAAAAAGGAAAACACTAGAACAAGAACAAAACGTAGGTAGATCGTAAGCTTCAGTAAAACTACTAAATACCTATCGTAAAGTGTAGTAGGGTGATGGCACCAGTAATGGACATGGCACCAATTATGGACATTATTTTCGTTGATCGAATTTATTAAGCAACTGGCCCAACATTTTTCAATTGGAGACACTAAAACATAAGCAATAGACGTTTGGGCTTTCATTTTGATACACTTCATCCAAATTGCCCGTTTCATTTGAAGATGGTTGGGAATTGAAATCTCGTTTCGCGCGGTGGTCATAAAAATCCGTTTTTGTTATTGAAATCGTTAAGGAGGTGAGTACATATTTGTGCATGATATTATTTTGTGTTGTGTTGTAATGAGATTTTTTGTTATTTTCACGAAATAATACTATATTGCAAGTAAATTGAGCTAAGTTGAATATGTCCAATCCCAATAATAAGTTTTTTGTGGGGTTTGTTCATCACTGGATTAGATTTTTTACGAATTCCAGTTATGGACAAGTGTCCATTCTTAAGTTTTTTAATATTTTTTTAGTTTATTGTATTAAATTATTTAATTTGTTGCACTAAACATTTCGGTTGAGTTGATTTTGTGATTGCTCTTTATTTTCCAATGATGGACAATGTCCATAAATGGCTATTTTTAGTCGTCCATCATTGGGTTCTTTGTTTGGCGCCAATTAAAAATTACACCCCGGAACAAATAGGGAGGGCATTTGATGCTGTATGATGATGCATGATGCTGTTGAGGATGGGAGAAATGATGATCACAGCTGCCCTCCGGTTTCTTCTTCTTCTTCTTCAACCTTATTCTACCCAATGCTGAGTAAAGGTCTCTTCCATTTCAGCCCACTTCCCACGATCTCAAGTTTCCCGCATCCAATGTTTCCCAGCCACATGCACCAGATCATCGGTCCACCTCGCTGACTGTCTTCCGACATTTCACCGCCCCTTTCTCCGTCTCCAATCCAGCATCCTTTCTTCCGTCGGACCTACGACAGACATGGCCCGTCTACTTCCTTTTCTTCAAAGCTATGGTTTTTGTTATGTCGCACGTCGGTTAGTCTGGTTATCTTCTGAATATCGGTATTACGGACCCGGTCACAAAGAGAAATACCTAACATAGCTCTTGCCTTATACTACTTGGAGTCGATGGATGATCTGCCTCGTGAAGTCCCGGCTCCATAGACCATTACGAGAAGAACGCACTGTTGAAACGTGCGACGCTTGAGGTATAAAGACGCATACGTTTGTCTTTCAGGACGTCTGAGAGCTTACCAAAATCCCCTCATCCCAGTTGGATTCGCCCTCCGGTTTGGGGTCCCTCAAATAACTTTGCATAACAAAGTCCGGGCAAAAGTCCTGCAGTTTGTGCTATGGGACTTCAAACTATTCTCACGGCAGAGGAAGAGGGCAATTTGGTGAAATGGTTGGTGGCAATGAGTTAAAAGCACTTTCACATAAATTTTCAAATAAATTAACAGAGAGCGTGCAAAAAAATCTCCAGGCTCCAGGTATCCGGAGCCAAGTATCTTCATTCTACATCTGGTGAGGGCGTCGCAGTGACACAGTTTCACATTCCTCTCCACTCATTCTGCAGTCGCTGCTGTTTGTAAGTCCCATTTTGTGTAGGAGTTCGTTGACTCCTAAGTGACCAGTGAAGACTCCTGTTATAAGTCGGATTTGTCTTCAGTTTAGAAACCAGAGTTTTTTAGTCCAGTTTTCATTTGGGTGTTGTATAAATTGCCGTGAGGACCTTAGACCTAAGCATGCCTTCCACTCTTCGGTGTGGCTCTTGATTGTGTTTTCCTTAAGCCCTTTATAAAGGTGTTGAACGCCATGCGCATTATATACCAGCCCCGACTGCACTTTATGGGCTCCAAGGGCCTTCACCGCAGCCTGGCTGTCACTCAAAATATAGATGGTTTTCCGTCCAGGTGCCTGTCTATATTTTCTTGTGCACATGCAGCATACGTCTCTGCCTGAAATACTGTGGCATGCTTTCCCATGCTTACACTATAGCATATATATGCACCGCAGTTTCTGATAGATCTCAGTTGATTGATTTATTACCTATGTTACCAATTCTAAGCTGCAGCTGCTGGCAAAGAGGCAAAGCCTCAATTAATGTTTAATAAATGATTAAAAACCAGATCGTTGATTGAAAGCCTTATAGTATAACTTTAAAATCTAAGGCTGATCACGTTAAAAGTTCAAATAGAGTTAATCAAAAGTAGATTTTTGACATTTGCTTTATTTATCTGTGCAATAAAAAAGTGTCCATTAATGGATGTCCATGACTGGGTCCATGTCCATTACTGGGGGTCCATCACTGAATCTTCGATGTCCATCATTGGTGATATCGTAAATTTCAATTTATGTATTTTTTATTAATTATGTATTATTCATACAGGATTTTTGGTGTTGTTTAAATGTTCCTCATGTATTTGAGTACCGAACAAAAAATCACCATTTTTGTATTCCCAAAAAACATCCCATTTTTAAACGAAATTCTAATTTAGTGCGCTTAACATGTCCATAATTGGTGCCATCTCTAGGTTAAATTGGATCACTACTTGTACTTACTAAGTATTGTTTTGTTATTTTAATTGGTTATTATAGGTACGTACCTACATGTATACCAATTATATCAATATTCGCGTTATAAAACAAAATCAAAAGACACAAACTTAATGTTTGGTAAGTACCTACTTAACCAATTTGGTCAAGTAGGTATGTTCTTTTCATATCTAAGGGAAAAATATTCACAAACACAATGAATCCCTACTAATATTATAAATGCGAAAGTAACTTGTCTGTCTGTTACGCTTTCACGCTAAAACTACTGGACGGATTGAAATGAAATTTGGTACAGAGAAAGTCTGGATCCTGAGAAAGGACATAGGCTACCGACTGCAAAAAAGGAGGAGTTCCACGCGGACGAAGTCGCGGGCAGAAGCTAGTAACCTATTTCTTAATAATATATTTTTATACGTACCTACCTGGTACTTTTTTATAAAATTCAGTTTGGGTAAGTAAATTAAAAATTGGGTAGATAGGTACCTACCTGGTGCACTTTATTTACGAAATCTTATAAATTGTAGGCGGTCCTCAATCCTTAAGAGATCAAACCATTAGCACATGAATAAAAAATGAAAATTGAAGAAAATGTTTCTTTGTATTGCCTAAACAAAATATGTAGGTATCTACCTAAATATATTATCAATTTGAATAACACTGAGCCAGCGTTTAAGCAAGACGTAATTTACCTACAACCGGCGCGCGCGTTACTGATTTGTCTCATTCACTAATGGATGACAATAAATGAAGCACAGAGAATCTATAGAGGCATTGTTTCTGTTATCTTTAGTAGTCTTAGTTAATCTTGATTGATATTATATGCAAGTTAACTTATTTATTTTTGAACTACCTACTTAATCAGTGTACCTAACAATGCGTGCTAACATTTTGGAGCATTCCGGAGTCCATACAAATAGGTAGGTACCTACTATTTTTTTATAGTTTGTCAATTTTTAGTGGCTACCTAGCTACCACTATACCTACCTATAACTAGATACCGATGGAGGTCAGGAGGGGTCTCCTGACCTTAATAGGTAGTCTAATACCTATTGTAAAATCGTCACAAGTTCCATAATATAATAATATGTCGAAGGTCACTACGGAAGTAAGTAAATAAAAAAAAACAGATCTATGTATTCTATAACTTTCGTAGAATCGTCACGCGAACTTAAAGTAGTTGTTCAAACTACAGATGTCTGCGGTTAACACATTAAAGACTAGATAGGTAGGTGTACAACTACGTGAAATTGTTAAAATATGTCTACCTACTTAGAATAAATGGCATATTATTAGGTATTATGTCCATTGTCCTGCATGTTACAGTCTCGAAGTATCTGTCAAATATATCGCGTTAGGGCAGGCAGTCTCAAGTTTTACGACAATGTGCCTATATGGATTGCACTCCTTTGTCTTAGGTGGGGAAAGGGGGAAGTATCTACATATAGGTAGGTAGGTACTTATATTAAGTAATATTTTATGGAAATTAAAGGGTAGATGACAGACTGTCTTCTTTTTCTTCACACTTGACGAAATTCAATTTTCGAGTGAATGCTATTAAATCACATAAAATTATTATTGCCTATGTAATAAAAGAAAAATATTTACTTAGGTAGGTATGTTATGAGTTCATAATTATCATAATGTTTACATCTCAACATTAAATCATTCTAATTTTAATGTGTAGCAACACTGTCGCTTCCTCTTCTGCCATCAAATAATAAAGTAGTGTTAATTACTAAATACCTGCTTGCTGCTTAGAATTGAATAAGTAGCTAGATGTGAATTGTAGACTTTGTGTAAACAAAATTGTTAGGTACTCATCACTTTGGAGAAATAGGAGCCTAGCTGAACGTTGACAGAAATAATAAGTCTAACGGTATAAAAAAGTAATATATTTCAAATGGTCATTACAATCTTTTATGAACGTCAAACCTACCATCAGTTTTGGTCATCATTAAACATGTACATATTTTATAAAAATATAACAATATTAGGTAAGTATCTATACTTTCTTGAAACAAAAATATATTTTTAAATACCTTTACAATAAAATCTGAGGTACTCTATTAAAGACAGGTATGCGTACCTAATCCTTAAATATGCAATCAGTATTACACTTATATTTGCCAATGTTCTATATTTTTTTTTGAGACCTATAGTTTGTCAGATAAATTATAAAAACCATTTAAATCCATTTTTAGGTTACATTGCTATATCGACTTAATACCATACACTTGCCAAATTACTAATGAATGATGTAACGAATATTACTATTATATGGAGATGCTGTGAACCGTTTAGGTATTTTGTAGAGAACTTGCCTCCTTTCCATATTTGTATTACCGGTATTTAGGTCATTACAATTACGTGCCGAGAAACTAATACTAATAAAAATGTATACTTTTGCATTCTTGACTATATTCTATTATTGTAAACAGAATGACTATTTGAGTAAGCAAAAAATAAAACAATTATTAATAAGCATTGCATACTTCGCTATAATACTTATCAGTATTACATTTATTTGCAAATATACTTTAAAATAAATCTTATATACATCAAATTTAACTATTAGCTCTTCGGAAATACTGTTACTGAGCAGAAGCACCGCAAGAAACTTAGAAGAAAATATTTTTTAACTTCTAAGTAATTAAATATATGCAGATAATTAATCGGAAAAATGATAATTTAGCACCATTAAAAGGGTAATCTCTAAAGCAATCCCTTGCTTAGTTATTCCACGCTTAGTATCTCAGCCATTGCTTCTTTCAACTTATATATTTATAATATATTACAATTACAGGGAAATTGGCCATCAGAACATCGCCACTGCAATAAAGTCCTTCAGTTACCATAACTTGTCCTGCGAGAAGCAATATTAAGTAATAAAATACATTCTAATTACACCAGAAGTCATGGATTTTATATTATAATTATGTGTTAACTAATAGAACTAGACATATGTTACAAAAGTAAAAATAATATAAATTATACCTACCTTTTAAAAAATAATTGCAACAGCAATATGACCACATTTAAGATTTCTATAATTGATCTAAGATCGAGAGAATAATACAGATTGTATTGGTTGTCAACATTAAGAAATATTATAGTAATAATATTATGAAAATAGCATGTCATAATTTCATCAAACATCAAGAGTTGTTACTAATTAAAGTATAATAACAACTTGTATGTTAATATAACAAAAATTAAATTAAAATACATAACTAATTCCAAACTACTAATCTCTCTTACATCAGTTACATTTTGTCTTTCTCGGGGGCAAGACTGTGGCAATCACAATGGAATGTTGTGATAAGATCGACACATTTTATATAATTAACTACCTGTCAGAAACTTGATTTTGCTTTTCCAGCATTTTCTTCCTGATTATAGCGTCTCTTTCCTTACACATCTTTTCGGTCATCGTTCCCAGGTCATCATTCATGGGTACCTTCTTAACTTGGCTCTCAAATTTTTTGAGAAGTTCATTAGCATACTGAGAAGGCACATAAGCATTCCAGGAACTCTTTTTCTCCCCACTGATCTCGCTGCTGACAGGGGATTGGGTACCTTGAACGCTATCTTTTTTTTTGAAAGTAATCTTTCCTAATGGTTTTGGAGGTGTATTATGTTTTAGTTTTTCATTAGGGTTTTCATTTTTATAAAACCAGTTGTTCACTTTTAACCTACTACTTTCTTGTTCTGAATGCGAACTTGTTTGTGGTGACAATTCAATTGATGTTATTTTGTTATCTTTACTTCCAAATCCATTAAAATTTTCTTCCTTGGTATATTCTTCATGAGCATCTGTTTTCTCAGTTTTATTATTAGCTGATGAAGACTTGAAATATTCTGGTGTGACTAATTTGATTGGTTTTTCAACTCTGCTTGATGAATGATCAACCGCAGCTGGAGTGGTACATAGTTTTAAAAGAGCAGCAATAGCAACATTTTTCTCTCTTCTGTTGTCTGTTTTCGATGAGAGACTAATTTTTGCTTTTAAATTTTCTTTCATAGCTTGTATGTCTTCTGATTTTACTTTTGGTTCAGTAACTGTTTTATTCAATGATATATTGTTATCAGTGGTAGTTACAGGAAAAATACTATGTTCTATAGTATTATCAATTACCTTTCGAGTTAACTGCTCATTTGCTATACTTTGTTTACAGGCTTTTGCTGTAGGAGTAGTCATTTTGCTTGTTACATTTGAACTTTCATTGGTACTATTTGGAACAATACCTTCACTTACTTTTCTAGAACTTAGGTTAATACTAGCGTTATTGTTATTGCCTACATTATTTTGGTGAACTCTGTTGACCATATTCTTTTCTTTACTTTGAATAAAATTATTTTGATAAACTTTCTTTGGTGAAGAGTTTGAATTACTTTTTGGTGTGAATTCTTGCACAGAAGGATTTAATTTACTAATACTAATCATGTCTGTTCTTGAGTCTCTGAACAATGTGTTTGGTACATTGTCATCATGGTCCTCCGCATTTACCTGAAATATTTTTATTAATAATTTAATTTAATATAAGATATTATTATCACTTATTTTTGTTATAAAGATACACAAGTAATGTTCCAAGTACAATTAATAAGTCATGTAATATGGACCTTATGTGTAAGATCTTACAAAGCAAATAATAACACATTACTTAGAACTTGTCATTAGAACAGATAAACTAACCAACCATAATTTTCAATTACTTAATGATACCTATTAGTCAAAGTGTAAACAAAAATAACAAACTTACAATTTGTAACATAGTAGATATACCCAACAAATCTGGTGCTTGGTCACCATGTGAAAGTGCACTGCTTGGTCCACCATAATACTGCATTAGAATTTCATCCTCTGAAATATAATTCTCATATAATTTTTTTTTTTTTTTTGTAATTTGTGTTAAATAATTTTAAGCTATTATTAAGAGGATTGTGAACCTGTTAATTTTCATACAAAAGGCGATAATGTTTTACACCCAGTAAATATTGTTACATTTTTATAATTTTTGGATATGTTGTAGATATAATGAGAAACTACGTCTGTACGTTTTGATTTTTAAGAAATATTGCTTACGCTAGATCTAAATATAGATTTTTAGACCTATATATAGATTTTTAGATGCTAATAAATTTTAGCGTAAGCAATATTTCTTAAAAATCAAAACGTACAGACGTAGTTTCTCATTATATCTACAACATATCCAAAAATTATAAAAATCTAACTATATTTACTGGGTGTAAAACGTTATCGCCTTTTGTATGAAAATTAACAGGTTCACAATCCTCTTAAGGTTATTTATGTACTCTGGTCGCTCGGCGTATTGCTTCGCTGTAATGTTGAGTGACTTATTAAACAAATAAATAAATAAATAAAAATAATTGAAGGCATAAGCGTGGGTTCAAATCCCACTGGGGGTCTAAGATTTTTTCTACTCTTGTCTTTGTACAAAAATATCATTATAATTAAAAATAATTGATGTTCATACAAATTTAAGGCACAATTTGTTCAATGTTAATTACTTAATAATATAAATAGAAAATTTAGTAATTGTAAGTTGTTACAGAAAAATAATAAAATGTTAAAAAGTAAAATTATTAGTGTTCCGTTATAAAATCCTTCAAACTTTTTCAAATGTATGTATACCTAATTAAAATATATAATAAATATACATTATTGTCATCAACATACACAATATTATATGAATTCTTGTTTGCTGTCATAAATTTGATCTACATATTAATGTTCATCAAGTTAGTCATAATAAACATACCATCTTCAATATCCCTTCGCACTGGTGGAGGTCTTTCGCCTATTACGAGGTAATTATCAAAATCATCATTTGCACTTCCACTAACTTCTTTAAGGTCTTTAAGAATATCAGATTGTGTCCGCCAAACTCTGTCCATATTGCTGTAAATTGAAAATAAATGTATGCATGGTAATTTCTATTTTATTCTCAATTAAGTGCGCATCTAGGGCAAGTAAAAACGTAAATTAAAATATCTCTATATAATATACTAGCTGACCCGGTGACCTTCGTACCGCCCTATAATCAAGTTTTTTTTTTCTTATAATTTGAGATTTAAACTATCCTATCTCTCAAGTTGGATCGAACTGCACATGGTGTGCGAATTTTATTATAATCGGTTAAGTGGTTTAGGAGTCCATTGAGGACAAACATTGTGACACGAGATTTATATACCTATATTAATATATTAATATATATATAAGATATATTGTTATGTACCTAGAAAATGGCAATGTTCTGTAGAAACAAAAACCAATCTCTTATGGTGTTTTTTTTACTTTTAATATTCGGTTCACACTATGGTGATTGGTGACAAAAATATATCAAAAAAGGTTTGTGGTGGCACAAAATTTGGTAGGTAAGTACATAATATTATTTAAAACACAAAATTCTTTAGAATGGAAATGTAAAACAGTTTTATTATTTGATTAGTCCAAATAATGAAAAATACGAATTATTAAGTACATAATATACCCACCTGGTGTTTGTGACGTTGCTTTTGTTAACTGCACCTGGCACCAGGTGAAATTAAATGCAGTGTTGCCAACTTCTAGAAGTTCGAGTCGCTAAACTCAAAGTCAAAAGTCGCCAGAAAGTCGCTAAAACTAAAATATAACCATAAAAAGTTCGGGGACCCCCCCCCCCCCCTCATAATAATATACAAATGGAACTTCAATTGAATAAAGTTTGAATTTGGTGCGCTATCGCGTTTGTCGTTTTCCATATTATGTATCTCTTGGCATTGAATAATTGTGTGTCGATTTGACAAAAAATGTATCTATTATTGGCTCTAGAGCTGTTTTAATTTGTACTCCAAAAGTCGCCAGATAAGTCGCTAAACTATTTATGTCGTCAAAACTTTTTTTTGGTCGCTAAGCCTTAAGCAAAAGTCGCTAGTTCTAGCGACAAAATCGCTAAATTGGCAACACTGATTAAATGACACTAATGACAATTTTGACGCGCACAGATTATATTATTATATAGGTCTACTATTAGATATGTCAAAGGCATATGACAGAGTCCTACATAATATTCTTTTATACAAACTTGACCGCATAGGTATCCGAGGCCAGGCACTCAAATGGTTTGAATCGTACCTAACAGATAGGCGACAATTCGTGCAAATTGATCATTTTAATAACCAGACCAAACAACTCCAAACATTTAAGTCAAAATTACTGCCAACTGATCGATCCATCCCCCAGGGAAGTGTACTAGGTTGTGTGCTGTTTTTAATATATATTAATGATCTACCTAATGACCTAATGTTATAAATAATAGTAATGATCTATGTATACTTTTTGCTGATGATGTGTCCCTCCTGTTTAAGTGCAATAATTTAAAGACAGACAGAGTTACTATCGCAATTATAATATTAGTTAGGATATAAAGTAGATAGTAGTAGATAGATAACAATAATTATAATATAAGCTGAATATGTTTAAATTTAAGTTACTAAAGTTTTAATTGTTTTGTTTTTGTTTAAATTGTTTATATTATTATAATGTTTAAGAATGTTTTACCTAATTAGTTATAAGATGCAACACCCAATCCGGGTCTATGTGAAACTTACCTATGTAATGTACCTACTTACCTCAAATACCATCTTAGAGCATAAACAACTGGAGAGGCCTTCGACAGACGTTCCCCTCTGCCAAGGTATAAGATAAATTATCTAACGCGTTTGTAAAAACTGTTTTCAAACCGCTCACTTTGACAGTGTCACAATCGAAGTCAAAGAGAAAAGAGCTCCCGAAAAATGTCTCCCTGCGCTAAAATAAGTCGTAAAAATCCATCCATTGCATCAAATATACAAAAAAACAGTATTTCCTTTCATATGTAGGAATTTTTTTTGTTCATTAATTGTTATTTTAGAAATAATTATTTTCTCATTCACCACGTGAGAAGCATCGATTCAGGTATCGATTGCACTTTTATTCGTTTAAAATTGTTTAAAAATCTTTATGATAGTCTATGGTCACCATTGACTAACGGCACACATGTATAAAAAATTTGCAGAGTAGTGTATCCGATACTAGGCGCTAATTCGTTTGAATTAAAAGCGATAATAGCATCCAAAATCAAAATTCGGTTAGAGATGTACTTACTGGATAATATAAATATCGATGAATTTACAGTACAGATGATAAGAAGTACCTACGTACATATCCGTATTAGGTATTATTTTGTTAAAATATTTCTATTTCGTTATCCGATTTTCAGCTTGGGATTCAGTAGTCTACTTATTTCTCCAGCTCTGCAGTAATAAACATTTGCCTATTTTTTCATGTTAGATATAGTAGGTAATTGTAATTATTTAAGCATTATTGCTAAAAGAAGTTTACTTGTTTGCTGAACTACGTAGCAACTGACATTTAATTCTATAATACTATGAATTAAAAAAGTAAGTACACAATTATGTATGAAGTTAAAATTATTATATTTAAATATAAATTGGTTGATCCGCCATTTTGTGTCAAATATAGATAAATGTATCGACAGCCACTTAATCAAGCACTATGTAATCGGTTCAAATCGGTTGCACACACATGTAAAACTTGTGTACGGACCTGTCGTTTATAATAATGTTTTTGCTAGTGTGAATAAATTCCGCCTAGTGTTGACAGTTTCTATTAGTGTGCGTGTGTAACGATGAGAATTATTTTTACATCAGTGTGCAGTTTTTTGTATGTGTTCCTACCTCGTCCCCCGCTAAAAGTGGCTAAAAAATTTGTATGACAAATAGTGTCAAAGGCCTCTCCAGTTGTTTATGCTCTAAGAATACCATGGATGCATATAAAGAAATAAAGAATAGTAGAACAAAGACATTAAAAATTGCTGGAATATAAAATTGTATTATTTTATCTGTGTCGATGAATTTGTCTTTGGTATTGTTCAATAGAGAAATAAATGCAATGATAATGCCTGACATTTGTAATGATTGCGTACCTACATGGTACCTACCTATTGACAATCTGACAGACAGTGTCAGACACAGTGTTGCCAATTTAGCGAATTTGTCGCTAGAACTAGCGACTTTTGCTTAAGGCTTAGCGACCAAAAAAAAGTTTTGACGACAAAAATAGTTTAGCGACTTATCTGGCGACTTTTGGAGTACAAATTAAAACAGTTCTAGAGCCAATAATAGATACTTTTTTTGTCAAATCGACACAGAATTATTCAATGCCAAGAGATACATAATATGGAAAACGACAAACGCGATAGCGCACCAAATTTTTAACTTTATTTTATTGAAGTTCCATTTCGGGGGGGGGGGTCCCCTCAACTTTTTATGGTTATGTTTTAGTTTTAGCGACTTTCTGACTTTTGACTTTGAGTTTAGCGACTCGAATTTCTAGGAGTTGGCAGCACTGGTCAGACAGTCAAAAGTAGGTAGTCAAAACAGTCAAATCAAAAACACACTGTAATATATTATACCTTAAAGTTTTTCCTTTCTTCCTTCATTTTAGCAACAAAAAAACCATGAACGATGAAAAGTCTGAAGAAACAGTAACCAGTTTGTCTAGTGCGACAGAAAATCTTAAGATCGAAGAGAAAGATACTTCGGATGCTGGGAAAACTGATAAAGTTAAAAGTATTGCTTTATTTATTTATAACCCCGTCAATACTATACTTACCTATTTGTTTATTTGTAATGTTGGGTTAGAAACAAAACTTAATGTAAGTACGTAATGAACATTTTCAGTTGACATACTATTAAAAGCTACCGGTAATGCTCCAATTATGAAGAAGAAGAAATGGGCAGTGGATGCCGAGAAACCCATAGGTTGGATAATGGAATTTGTAAAAAAATATTTGAAGCTTGAGCCTGATGAAAAATTGGTAACTATCATTTAATTTTGATTCCATTTGTTGGAGTAATAAAATATAGGTACAATAGGTAATTATCTTTAGACAAATCATACCATATAATATGTACATGCATGGATTACTATTTTTATTATTATTGATTACTATTTTAATTTTATCAGATGCTTTACATAGTATTTGGATATCAAAAAATACTTACTAATGCTCCTGAGATCACCTCTAGCAGGATTCAAACAAGCCTTTGTTCTTATAATTAGAATTTACCATGTAATACATAATATAGTAATTAATTAATGTTTTTAATTCCAGTTCCTATATGTGAATCAAACTTTTGCACCATCTCCTGATCAAATAGTGAAGAATCTTTATGAATGCTTTGGCACGGATGGCAAGTTAGTTTTACATTACTGCAAGAGTCAAGCTTGGGGGTGAACTGCTTGTGTTTGGTGGCAGAATAAATATGTAATTATCAGTTAAATATAAAAATAGGGTACCACAGAGAAAGTAAAGTGATCAATTTTATTTCTATCAACCATAGTAATATTGGTATATTAGTAATAAAGATATAACAAAGATCCAGTCAATAATAAAAAAATGTTTTGAGGTTGATTAATTTGGTTGCTAACAGTATATTGTAGTTGTGATTATTTTTTGTTCTGTAGTGACACCAAACCTGCTATGCAAGTTAAAATTAATACCTGATAAGGTTCTTTATTTTATAAAATTGCATTTTTAACCTAAGTCTGTATAGTTTGTTGTTTTTTATTTGTATGCTAAGGAATGTGATGATATTTTGAAAATAAACCATTATTTATAATTACAAACTTTTATTTGTTTAAAAAGTCAAAGTGTGTTAACATTTGTCATAAGATTTATTAAATACAGATTTCATCTGAACACATTACATTGGTTATGACTAATAAAACATTACTGATCACTTTCTATCGCCACCTCCACTACTGTTGACGAAGTTGTTGCTTGTTGTCTTTGTAGGCAAATTATCTGAAAAAAAGTACAATTCTTAAATGTTGAATTGATTATTTTGTGTGTGTGTATGTCCTTGAAGTCCACATAATACTTGACTATATTTTTAATAAGTATATCAGCTCAGTCGTGCTATGATTATGGAATCTGTAAAGGCTCCGAAACATCAGCCAATAAAAATAAAATACGTTAAAGTTAAATCCCTTAAAGTTGTTTCATTCCAAAGTATATTATTATTCCTGGATTCGTCAGATTTACAATTAAACATATTATCCACTACAGGTCCATTGTATAGGTACAAATATCCAGTGTAGACTACCATTGTGACGTCATGCACAACAGCTGATGGCAAATGAATAACAAGAAACTCTGTTTGGCATCTTGCTAAATTGTTCCATTTATATTATTATGTCGGCCTTGTAGAGTCTTGCATTAATTAAGAGGGTCTGATCATGGTTCTTATTTCTAAACTACAAATGCTTTGTTAACATGTAGCCATGTCCCATACTTACCGGGGGGTCGACAACATTTGGTTTTAGGGGTAGACTTAGTGCTGCCAGAGTTGCCAGAACGACCGGTTGGCTCGCAAGGGCAACACGCGTGTACGCTGCTACGGCTCGTGTCCATCGCTTCTATTTTCTCGACCTGGTAATTAAAATGTGTCATTATTCTGTAAAGTGCCACCACGGAAAATATAATCCATCATCATCCATTTTTATTAAAACTTTGTAAAATTTGGATGGAGAATCCGGTAGTACTCAGATAACAAATTCAAATTCGCATGTACTTATATTACTGGCTAGTTTTGAACACGTTATAAAAACGAATGCGTTTACGGTTATTACATAAAATAACTGATTTATTATTTAAATACCAGACCAGAGTGAAGCTTACTTTAGATGGTGCAGCGGGTAGTTTGTGTTGGCGGTCGCCAGACGCTCGCTGCACTGGCTTCTCAGACAACGGCAGTTTTAGCTCGTCTTGAAGGGTCTTAGGAGACGCCGCCGTCTGCTCCCTGCCCGATGGAGGATTTTCTTTCTTTTCTAGGTATACCTGGAGTAATAAATTTTAGAATAGAAACGTCTTTAAAGCATATCTGCAAAAAAAAAGTTCGCCGATGATGTTTAGGTTTATTAGCTATTTTTTTGTTTGCTAGAAGATAAATAAATAACAACCGAGTATTCTGCCTAGTAGTATTTACACATTTTATTAAGAATATCAAGCACTACAAACCTAGCTTCCTCTAGATGTAACAATAATAAGTCATCTCTATATTCGAAATAAGCGTGCAATAACAATGAAAAGTGATTGGAGTAACAAACAAGACTAAACGATACGAAGTCTAATCGTTTTATTAAATAAATTTAATTTAAACATCTCAGATATTAAGTTATTTCTCCTTCAGAATGTTCATAAATGATTAAGCTAATTATTTTCTCAGGTAAAAAATCCTGAATGAACCAGACTGACCTCGGGCGTGCGCCATACTATGATGCTGCCAGACGCGCAGGAGCTTACTATGAACTTCGTGTCCGGGCTGAAGCGCGCGCAGGTCACTGCGCCGGCGTGCCCGAGACCCATGTGTGTGTATATACCCTCTTGGTAACGCCACAACTGAGAGTAAAAATACATTAGGTACAAACTTTATTTATATAAAAAAAACGGAAAGACACACGTTTATTGTATGGGAGCCCCTTTAAATACTTATTCTGGTGAGAGATAGACGGATGAAAAGCAGAGTCTCCGTAATAGGGTCCCGTTTTACCTTTTGGGTACAGAATGCTAAATATATATTGTGATGAATATGAGCATCTGGCCTAGAGTCTTAGATGTCCAATATATGTTTATGTTGAGTAATAATATTGATTTTAACTAAATTTTTAATGTTGGTCATTTTAGTTACTGTTTTGTATATTTAAACCCTACAATTTATATACGTTTAACGGTTTACTAGTATTCATAGTAGTTAGGTACAAATATTGAAATACATAGGTTATATACCTTAACTAGTTGATCATTGGCACCGGTTACAAAAAGTTCACCATTCGATGATATATGCAGGCCGTTGATTGCGCCCATTTTACTGGCTTCCAACTAGAAAATAAAAGAAATAAGGTGTTAGAGACGTCAAAATATTGTAAGTATTTTATTTTTTAATGTTCATTTCCTAGAAATATAATAGAGGTTAAATTGTTCGGGCTAGTTAAATTTCTAATCTATACTAATATTATAAAGCTGAAGAGTTTGTTTGTTTTTTTGTTTGTTTGTTTGAACGCGCTAATCTCAGGAACTACTGGTTCGAATTCAAAAATTCTTTTTTTGTTGGATAGACCATTTATCGAGGAAGGCTTTAGGCTATATAACATCACGCTGCAACCAATAGGAGCGAAGAAACAGTGGAAAATGTGTAAAAAACGGGGAAAATATGAAGCCTTATGAAGAAGTGACAGTTAGAAGACTTTGACAGATCTTTGACGAAACAATCGGACGGGCAGGACGACGTCTGCCGGGGCCGCTAGTATTTTTATAATTCGGACGTTTCTGGCAAGAACATGGTAAAGTTTTATAATCGGTGTATAACCTCTCTTGCTAAGTTGCCGCTGCCCGCCTCCCAGTAGGCGACGCGGCGGTCCGTGCCTCCGGTCAGCAGCTGGCAGCCCAGCGGCTCGAAACATACGCACATGAATAGAGTGTTCGCGTACATCACTTGCCGACGAGACAAAGAACTGGAATTTGAAAAACAAATCACAATTACCGTTTTGTTATAAACTCTCTAGCGCCGTGCAGGTTTGCCGATTTTTCTAGAATCCTTATACATCTTTAAAGGTTCTCCAAATGAGAGATCGGATACTTTATACTCACTTGCGAGTACGTCCGTCTCTCAGTCTGTCTGTCACATAGAAATGTGGTAGGTACACAGCAAAAATATTTGGAATCCATATGTCAATTCAATATAACTCGATGGCCCAATGATACGGATATTAAGCTTCAATCCTGGTGCACGGTAGGCTATCTATGAACTTTTAACTTAGTACTTGAATAAAATGCCCGCTAACTGGCTCTATTTTTTTTTTTCAAACTGAATACTGAAGCGCAGTTGGACAGCTAGTGGAAATTTACTGCAAAACCAGAGAGCTTCCAGGTGGATCAGAGCCTATAATTTACTAGCTTCTGCCCGCGACTTCGTCCGCGTGGAACTCCTCCTTTTTTGCAGTCGGTTAAAAAGTAGCCTATGTCCTTTCTCAGGCTCCAGACTATCTTTGTACCAAATTTCATTTAAATCGGTTCCGTAGTTTTAGCGTGAAAGCGTAACAGACAGACAGAGTTACTTTCGCATTTATAATATTAGTAAGGATTTTAAGACATGTCTATTGATTCTATATATGTCGCACGTTGATAACGAAAGAGACTCAACTCAAAATATGTAGTTACTGAATTAACGATTCTAAGCTAACATTTAAATTTGACTTCGCGTTACATTTCGTTCTTTTGTTCTAAACATGCGAATTATGTGGACAATACTAACAGCAGGTCCCATATGATGGCGGATCCGTCTGTGCCGGCGCTGACCGCCTCCGTGTCGTTGGGGGACACCTGTATCGCGGACACGGGGCTCTTGTGCTCCTTCAGCACCTTCTTCAGGGATTGGCACTCCGGCTTCACGTCCCACACTCGGACCTTGTTGTATATAAAAATTAAATGTTTGTATATCTATACTAATATTATAAACAAACTACATCTAAATAAACTACTGGACCGGTTTGAAAAATTCTTTCACTGTTGGGAAGCTAGGTTCACCCTGAGTAACATAGGCTATAGAATATTTTGAAAAAAAAAAAAATAGGGATCTGAGCGAAGCCGGGGTGATCCGCTAGTATTAAATAATTTATAACCGATCATTATGAAAATTGGAATATACATAATTATATGTATTTTTTAACGGAGGTTTATAAGGTATCCCCATGCCAAGGCCTGTTGGTCTAGTGGTCAGAGCCCCTGACTACGAAACCCAAGGTTGCGGGTTCGATTCCTGCTATCTAACAACTATATCGTTTGAGATACATAATAGTTTAGCAATAATACCCAGCTTCGGTCGTTCGACGTATAATTTGTATCATAATAATATATTGATAGACGTTTTTATCTTTTAGAAAAGAGTTAAACAATAATGTACGTGTACTGATAACTGTAAATAATAATATATAATACGCGAGTTATATCCGTTCATAGTTGTTTAATTCATTATTCTTACTTGTCCCTCGCACCCTCCTGATATGAGTGTGCGTCCGTCTGAAGTCATATCCAGCGCCGACGTGCCCTTATTATGTGTATTGTATATACAGTACATAAGGCGACCGGTGAGCGGCGTAAACGCGCGGATTGTTGCGTCGTTCCATGCTGGAAACAATGAAAAATAATTATTTCTGATGCCTTCGCGGTTATTACACATTGGAATGACACATCTATAACGGATTTAACTCGCGTATTCTTTTTATTAGCTGACGTTTCGACTTGAGCGTTAGACTATCGTCAGCTCAGTCGTGCTACGAATATGGGAACTGTAAAGTTTTCGAAGCGTCTGCCAATAAAATAAAATACGGGAGTTAAAACCGTTTACAGTTGTTTCATTACAATGAAAATTATTACTATTTTATATATAGGACCAGCCCATCTAGATAGCTTACACGATTGTACGATTGTCTAGCCCAAACAGACCCATAAAATTGAACGTCAAAACATGTCTTATGTGGTGCCTACTAATTGCACTAAGCAATTATCTCTGGTATACAGGTGTTATAAAAGCACTTACTTACCTACAATTGATTCTTTTTTTTCTGTATCTACGCCTTTTCTTGTAAATAATTAAAATAAAAAAGTTGTCTATGCTCACCAGAGACAATAGATTTTCCATCGCCGCTGAACAGCACGGCGGAACACGTGAAGTTGGGCACACTTATTCGCAGCAACTCCTGACATGTCTCCAAGCACCAGACACGCACGTCACCGGCGCCCGCTGTCGCAAACACGCCCGACATACCTCTGTAATTAATAGAATGTTCTTATATTAGCATTAATTAGCAAACCGTTAACTAGTAGAGAGATCTCTTCCATTAAATTTGTAAAATTTGGTTCCAGATCTTTTAGTTGATATTCTAGCTTCTGCCCGCGACTCCATCTGCGTTATATTGTAATAAAATATAGCCTAAGTAAGTATGCGTAATTCTGATGTATCCCTACTATCCCTACTTCCCTACTAATATTATAAATGCGAAAGTAACTCTGTCTGTCTCTCTGTCCGTTACGCTTTCACGCTAAAACTACTGAACCGAATTAAATGAAATTTGGTACAAAGATAGTCTGGAGCCAGAGAAAGGACATAGGCTACTTTTTAACCGACTGCAAAAAAGGAGGAGTTCCACGCGGACGAAGTCGCGGGCAGAAGCTAGTAATCTATATTATTGTAAAGTTTCACCAAATCCATTTAGCCGTTTTTGCGTGAAAGAGTAACAAACACACACACTCACAAACTTTCGCCTTTACAATATTACTGTAATATAGAAATAGTATTTTCCTTAAAGGTAATACTAATTAAAGGGTACGGCGAGCATTCGTGTGTAAAATGCGAGGTACAAATTCCTGCCTGCCCTTTTTTAAAAGAGGCCTTAGCTCAATAGTGGGATTATACGCTGTATTATTAACATTATACCTTGGAAACGCGATGTCGTTGATAGCACACCGATGACAAGTGACTGACAGTGTGGGTGCGAAGGTCTCCACATCTATGGCGTATATCTCGCTGCAGCGGGTGCCGACCAGCAGCGACCGCTTCTTGCCTCGAAGACCAGGCGACTCCATCAGCACCAGTGACGTGATGCAGCCAGACAACTTGGTAGATTTTAACTAAAAACAATTTAAAATATTTTTTTCCGTAATCATGGGACATACGCCTAATTTATACGGCTAAGTAAGTAGCATATAGCCCTACCTCGTCGCTGTAAAAGTTTGTACAACCATATGCTAAACACCCTGTATTAAACTAGCTTCTGCCTGCTTCTGTCGTCTGCTGCTCTACTTCGATTACGCACAAAGATTAATTTACACAATATCGTCATAAAATATAGCCTATATGTTATTCTGATGTACAGCTATATTACTGTAAAGATTCATCTAAATCCATTCAGTAGTTTTTATGTGAAATGGTCACAAACGTACGTCCATCCATACTTACAAACTTTTGCGTTTATAATATTAGTAGGACTAGTGGTCCCTTTCTATTTTAAGTAATAATATTGAATAAACAAAACGTTAAACCTACCGCCTTAAAGAATGGCATATTGGGATCCAGAAGTTTTCCTTTAGGAAACTCTCCCTTCCAATTGATCTCGTCCAAGATGTCGATAGTACCGTCGCCCGCGCCGATGATCAAACAGCCATCAGACATTATCAACATGGACTGTATGCCTGAAAAGATAGGGTTCATTTTAGAATACCGATTTGAATTACATTTAGTATGACGTCACGGGAAATTCGAACAGGCCGTATCTTTGTGATTATTTTAATTACTCTATAACGAGGCTTGTAAAAAATACGTTAGATAGGAAACAGTTTTAGCTGTCATGTTTCATAAATGAGAGACAGACTGCTGGCCTCTTATTGGAGAAACATGACAGCTGGACCTCGTTCTATAATAGGGCATCTTGGTCACTGATTTTTTTCAGTCATAATCCAATCCCAGCTATATTTTATAGAATACCTGCTGATTTCTGCTGTTATTCATTGCCGAATCACAGTAGGTATAATAAAATCGCATACATTCAGAAGTCATAAGAGAATTCTGACAACATAACTAGGAACATAGCAAAAAAAAATGATTACCTTGGCTGTAGCAGGCAGATTCAGGCCGCTTGCCTTTACGCCACGGACCGCACTTTGCCAAACAGCCTATAAGGGCCGGTTTACAATGCGTCACCGACGCCGTGGGGTCCGCTGGGTAGTTGATTGAAAACTTTATCATATCACCAGTCCTAAAATATACAAGTAGCCTGAGAAAGCGCTAGCAAAAACATCCTAATGGTATTGAGCCAATAATATCGATCGAATTTCGATTGATAGATCGTATTTAACATCCTAATAATGTTTCAAATTCCTATTTATATCTAATAAAGATTGAAAAACCTAATATAATAGCGGGCGTAGAAATTAAGAATATATCTAAGGTAAATGCTAACTCATCTATATCTATATCTATACTAATATTATAAAGAGGAAAGATTTGTATTTTTGTATGTTTGTAATGAATAGGCTCCGAAACTACTGGACCGATTTCAAAAATTCTTTCACCTTTGGAAAGCTACATTATCCCCGAGTAACATAGGCTATATAATATCACGCTAGGTCTTATAGTTGCGGAGCAGTAACCGAATATGTTTCAAAAACGGGGGAAAAGTATCGTTTCTGAGGCCTTCCGTGGCACGTAAAACTATGAAAAAAATCTTAAGTCCCCCCGTGCGAAGCCGGGACGGGCCGCTAGTAAATAATAATTACACATAACAAATCTTGCCACAATTCTTCCATACTCGCAAGGGGATTAAAACCTACCAGGATTTCATAACTTTGGCTGTATTTGTAAAGACTCACGTGGTCCCCGCATAGCCGTAGGTGTCGTCGGCGCTGATAGCAATGCACCGCACGCTGCGCCGCAGCTTGCCCAGCGACACGTCCACCACGTCGAGCGCCTTGCTCTCCGCTCTTATGTTCCAAACGCGGAGGTTGGCTGAAAAAAAAAAATATAAAGATTGGAATAAATAATATTACTTATAACCAATCCAACTAGATTATCCTCTAAGACTTATGAGTGATGACACACATAGACTCTAGAGAGATGAGTGTTAGACGATTATCTAACACTCTCACCTCAGTTCAGTCTACTGCGAATATGGAAACTGTCATTTTTCACGATTTATATTTACATTAAAAATTAGTCCCGAGTGAAGCCGTGAGGCTAGCTTGTTATAAAATCCCTAGTCCCTACTAATATTATAAATGCGAAAGTAACTCTGTCTGTCTGTCTGTCTGTTACGCTTTCACGCTTAAACTACTAGACCGATTTAAATGAAATTTGGTACAAAGAAAGTCTGGAGCCTGACAAAGAACATAGGCTACTTTTTAACCGACTGCAAAAAAGGAGGAGTTCTACGCGGACGAAGTCGCGGGCAGAAGCTAGTAAAATATAAAACTAAATTGAATGTAAGAACTTACTAGAAAATTACAATTCCAAAGTAGGTAATATATCTACTTACATATAATTTAAAAGTACTTTAAAATACTCACAGTCCCCGCCAGTCACAAAAGAATTAACCCTCAGCGACAGGGCTGTGAGAGTGACAGCATCGCCCGTAGTCAGTCGGGCCGCAGCCGCCGTGCCCGTGGCGGCGCCTCCCACGCAGTCCCAGAGCACCACGCAGCCGTCGTCGCGACCCCCTAACGAAATCATGTACCGCTCGTCAGCTGTGAATGTTAGTGCTTCCACGCGAACCTTGAGGGAAATAATTAATACACCACATAAATGATGCAGGTCTACCACACACATATTTTGGGACCGGGACATCGCCTCTTCTGGAGGGATTCTATGCTAAAGGGCATTTTTCCCATAAAAAAATTGTAGTTCAATTCCATCTCGTCTCAACCTTTTTTATTGATTTGAATTATCTTAACTATGCCTTTCCCTAGGGATCAAACTATTTTCATGAAAAGTGAATAGGTATGTACCAGCCACACAGTGAATTTCGCATTTATAAGTTTAGTATAGTAAGGATGTATGTATGTAATAATAATTAGTGGAGTAAGTACATCTTTGGATAGTTCTATTTATATCATATTTATATAGGATTTATATAGGACATACCTTATGTAACTCATGGCTACCAATTAAAATCTTCTTCTTAAAGTCCCACACTTTCGCAGCAGCTTTGAAACCAATATGGTTAATTTGCCCCGAGCCAATGTAAGTTCCTTTTGGGGACACTGCAACAGTTGACACACTGTTTGTGTGACCACTGAGAAAGTACATCTTCTTCGATTTCCATTCCTGGATGCAAACCTTATTGCCCATTGGATAGACTATGTGTTCTGCATCGGGATGGATTTTAAGCCCGTGAATAGCGGAACCTTGAAAATCATTGTATAGAATTAGACAAAGTTTTTACTAGTTTCCCAATGTGTTAAAAATCTTTTTGTAGATTATGATGTCAGTTAATCATTATGTTATAACATTAAAAAAATGTTGAAGTATAACTATGACAGATATTATAAATTTACTCACCATCAAAGCCAATAATAGCATAAGTTTCCAAATTCTTTACATCCATGTTTAATAAAATTTAATCAGTCTTTTAATTGTATACAATATAAATAGTAAACAAGTTATCCCTAAAAGACCATGGGGCTGATTTCATTGAGCACTCAGTTTTGTTTATTTCAATAAAACGGTTGCTAGGCAACTAAAGTTGATTAAAAACATAGATATAATTTGCTTTAAAGCAACAGGTTTGTTGTAACTATGTTGTAACCATCAGTAAAAAAAAATATTTACATTTGAGTTTTTTTATAATAAATTAATAGTCTCTTATACCATTATGAGATACAAAAATAAATACAATAGAAGCTTCACACTATTAAACAAAAATATATTTTTTTTTAAGTTTCCTGTTCTTTTTTTAATATTTTATTAAAAGGGTTTGACCACAGATAATCACATTAAGTATAAGTGATTAATGAAGAACTTGCATGGAACTTGTCTCATAAAGATAGTTATTTATTGATTACATTGTGTTGCTTTAAGTGCAATATGTCAGTAAATAAAAAAAAACACTTGAAATTATTTGTCTTTATTGCATATATATAAAATTTCTAGAGTTACCTTATTAATTACAAATAATAATAATACAATTTTGCTGAAGATTTTTAGGTCAGTTACCTTTACAAAAGATGAAGTTCATATTTTCTTAGACTAAAACTGTCTTCATATTAAATTTAGTCTTGGTATTAACACACAATATGATGTCTATTTTCTCATACAATTCCTCCGAACTGCCTTGGAATTTTCATCAATAAGATTCTTGGTCACATCCGCTACTTGCTTGATTTCATTGGTCATATATTGCTTTACTACTGAAAGATATTCTGACAGCTGAAATGGAAAAAAAATGGTCTGTCTTAACATCATTTTCGTTAAATATAGGCATGAGTTTAGGTTTCAGAGGCCACCTATAATTTCATTAAGTACTTAAATTATAATAATACAGTTAAAACTTAAAACTAATATTGATTCAGAATCACTGTGAAATACAGGAATACATTCATAATAATGGCAATAGTATCTAGTTCTTCTTTGCAGGTTAATTTTATTCAGATGAAGGCAATAAGATATGCACTCACAAGTAATTCATCCTCCCTCTTCCCAAGTTGAACAAATGCACATTTAGAAGCGTGACTCTTATGTTCTTCCCAAGGGTCGTCATTAGCCTCCCAACCATCTAATTCTTTTCCGCACAGAAAACATTTCGCGGCATCGGCGTCCTCGTCGCCAGTCGCCACGGAATAAAATCCTGCTTCAGCCATGTTTTGCACGTTACATTTACTTTTACTATCAAATGGCCAGTTTTTGAATGTTTTTAACCTCTCCTGTACAGTATATAGTGCCCTGCTTTCAACTTTCATTTTATCAAAGATTATTTAGGCTGTTTGTTAATAACGACAATTTGACGACGAAGGACGGTGGTTTTTAAAATTCAAAACAATAATGACATTGACAACCAAAAAAAAAAACATAAGTTAATGTCTATGGATGAAGTATTTTTTTTAAATAATATTTGTACCCAGACGTGGAGTCGAATGTATTTTTTATGAATAAAGTGTATTAAATTTTTCATAACAATATTAGCCGTATTACGTATTTTTCTTTATTGACAAATTATTGCTATTTTGACAATGTATACAATATCGTCTAGTTTCAGGAAATAAAAATACACCTGACGACTGTCAATTCAGATCATAGATATTACATATTTTGTTTTTGGGTATTTTCCGAAAAGAGTGTTTACGTTGTCAATATGCGATTATAATTTTACAACAATACATTTATTTAAAATTGGTAAACTGACATAAAAAAATATTTCGGGTAATATATTATTAAGCAATAGTCGGCATTTGTAGTATGGCAAACTTGGTCTAAAGACTGCGCAGCGCAGCCTGAAACATTGACACTGGCTGCTCAGCCAATCATTTCGCGCCTTTGTTTTTACTAGCGCTCTAGCCAATCACAGGAACCCAATTCCGATTTGAGCTCTAGTGAGCGAGCAATCGAGTGTGTGTGCGAGCAATGTTCACAGTTTAGCAATTTTAGGTCGCTGGATTCCGCAGGCTTTTATTTGCTATTTGTTTTCTATAACAGTAAAATAGATTGTAGAATTCTATAAATAATTAGAAACAGTTTTGCCGTTCGCCTGGCTATAATTTACTAGGTCTATCTACCCACATAACGAACCCAAGTGCCTAACATTTTGACTGTCTTTTGTTTTTTTTTCTTAAATATTAGCGCTTTCTTTTGTTTTCGTGAGTTTAGTGATTATCCACGGGTTTTGCAATGGTCCGAGCTGTTTTCTAGCACAGTCCGGTTTTTACAAGTATTTTGGTGAGTATATAGTCTTTAAAATAAAAAATCTTTTGTTTATTATAAAAATAGTGTTAATGATCGATTGTTTCAAAATTAGAAATTGAAGGTACTTAAAGTAACGCTTATTTAGATAGCTCGATCTTTTTACAAGATTCTCGTTACAATAATTTCTTTTATATTTCCTACTGGTTTTCAAAAAAATGGGATAACGAGATTACTATGAGGTTTCTGAAAGAAGAGAGAAGAGAAATTTCTGATTAGTCTTTGCAGATGTATGATGAATTTTTATGTAAAGGTACCAATGCATTTACGGTGCCTACAATTATAATCACTTATTAAGTTTCAGCACAAATTATTTAAATTTATTTACTTAGCTATTTTCTATTTTCAAGCAGACAACTTTATTTTTACAGATTTAAAATATTACTTAAGGCCCCCTTAGCTTTTAACCATTTATTTACATATTGTATCCTTGACAACTTTCTAAACTTGCCTGCCAAAACTATGGGATATTTACTACTTGATTTAGCTAAGTAGTTGTTGTTTTTGTCTAATTTGAATGTGAAAAAAAGAAAGTTTCACACTACTCAGTTCAATAAAGCAAGTAAAAGTTACACTGACAGACTTTTAAATGGAATTAAATCAAAATTATTTATTATTTAATGGGAATGTACCTTAAAGTGTGCTTTTACACATAAAATCCTATAGACCTTCGGAATATCATCCACCGAGAAAAAATCGTAAACTCTGAAGATAAAAGAATTCAGCAGAGAAAGAATTTTGTTTTTAATTAAAATGTTATTTAAACTTGCATACTTAATTAAATAAACTTGACTGATATAGGTAGTTAGTAAGAGAATAATAGAGAAAGGAATCTTATTTGAATCACTTAGTTGCTTAGTATAACTTACCATTTGGTAAATAAAACCCGAGTAATCAGGGAATGCAATATTTCAATACTGAGGATTTGTATAACATGTTTCTTTTCAATTCATCTCGATCAGCTAGCATGTACATATTCCTGGGTTTCTAGAGAAAACACACAAAGGCCCGACCTACAAATCAAGTGCGGAAAACAAGCCCACCACCAATACCAGAGTGTAGCCTTAAGGCCTAAAGTTTATCATTTCGCCTTTATATAAATGCCTACCCAGTACTTGCTATTATAAGCTATCCCAAAGAAGTTCAGATTAAGTAATTAGGCAGATAGACTGTATGCATTTGTTTTGATAATTTCTCATGTTTTTGCGGTTATTGTATACTAGCTTCTGCCCGCGACTTTGTTTGCGTGGAACTTCTCCTTTGTTGCAGTCGGTTAAAAAGTAGCCTATGTCCTTTGTACCAAATTTCATTTAAATCGGTCCAGTAGTTTTAGCGTGAAAGTGTAACAGACAGACAGACAGACAGAGTTACTTTCGCATTTATAATATTAGTAGGGATTAGAATGAAACAATTATAACATATTTTATTGTATTTGCTAATGTGTCGAAAAATTAACAGTTCCATATTCATAGCATGACTTGGCTGATGACAGTGTAATGCTAAAGAAATTATTTTTTGATATTATTTTCTCATGAGTTATTGTTTAGAAAATGGGTTGGATTATACCTGCATAGGTATATGAATTTCAATTTTAATATTTGAAATATTTCTTAGTAGGTACTTAACATACCTAATATTAGGATTCTGTTCTCTGTTTTCTAATGTAACAAATTACAATTTTATAAGATTTTTTATCAGTAAGTTGAGTAAGTATTTACTTATATCTATGGTCAAATTACTTCTAATTAACATATCCATTAAAATTAAATAAACATTACTGTTATCACATGGATTATAGGTATTTTATCTATAATAGAATTACAAGATACAAGAACTATTTATCTACCTATTACTAAAAACATAATTATTAGAATTATCTGGAACTACTAAGTCAGTTTTATATAACCAACTAATTAGGTAAGTTTGAATTAAATTTGCTTCATCGAGGAAGTCTCTAGCAACAGATTTCTTATTAAATAAAATACCTACGCAAGTAATAACTTTGGAGATAAGATTATTTTCACTTAACTTCCTTCATAACTCTGACTTAATCTAATCATTGATAAGCCATCAAATCTGTAATTTCTGGTTTCAGTAAGGATATCATTAATGAAAAACGATAAGTTTAGATTAATCCAAAAGTAAGTAGCTTATTACTAATTAATCAGCATAATTTTCTTATCGTTAACTGTCGGGATATCGTCCAGTTGTTATAACTACCAACATATCTACAATGATAATAAAACCAGTCAAGCGCATGCTTGGTAAGCACCTACAGGTTCCGTAGAAAATCATCACGATACTCAATTAGTTAGATCATTTAATATTTAAATAGTATCTCCTGACCTCCAAAAAGGCCTCCATGACTGATACCTGTCTAGCGTAGCAATCATGGAGGTCAAATATGGGATCATGGGGTTCTATTGAAAAAGATCTTTGAGTCAACAGACTAGTATAAAAGGGTATAAATGTAATTCTGTAGATTAAGGTCTTTATACTCTTTTTCACACATCATACTCTTAAAAAAGTATTGATAAATCTATAATCTATATAATATATATAATTCTACCTACCTAGACACATAGCAAGTTACCATTACTCGAACTGTTTCTTTTTTCGCTTTTTCGTTGATATTTTTCATGGAACTATCCCATTTACAGTCGTACCAAGTGAATAAATCAAAGCTACAATCCAGATTTATTTTACGGCCTCACAATAAAGCTCCCAGTAACATGGCAAAAGCGAAATCATTCGTAGAAAGAGGAAAGCGAGAATATCTCGGATTTACTAATATCATTTTTCTACTGGCATATTTAGATAGGTATAGATATAGTAGTTGGTTCATTCCAATATGTACATAATAATATTGGAATGAAACAACTATGAACGGATTTAACTCCCGTATTTTATTTTATTAATAAAATATTTTGGAAAGAAACAACTTTAACGGATTTAACTCGCGTATTTTATTTTTAATGGCTGACGTTTCGGAGCCTTTACAGATTCCATAATCGTAGCACGACTGAGCTGACTAAAGTCTTATACTTACTAAAGTGATTTAAATCCGTTAAAGTTGTTTCATTCCAATGTATAATAACTGCGAAGGCATTAGAAATTATTAATAAAATATTTTATTATATAAATAAATATCTTAAACACTTATGAATAGAAACATTCTTGGCTGTCCACTACACTTTGTCAGAAACATGCAAATATATATTCCTTACATAAACTGCCTATAAGTAGTCGACGTAGGAGTAAAAACTCCTTTCAAAGTAGATACCTTTACATTAACTTAGATTCGTTCTCTTTAGGCTAATATCATCTATGTTAATAATGGCAAATGTTTACAAGGTTACCTATATCAGAAACAGATAAAACATGACTTGGTTGCCACGTTCGTGATATTTCAATTGAGTTGGTGACATTGTATTAATCATTTTCCAATATCCTTCGTGACAAATCACGTTCGTGTACGTAGAGTAAAATATATTATTATGTTTGTTTAACCATAAAGCTTTCTGGTTCCTCTATTTAGGTACCTTAAGATATGAATTAGATCGCACAAAGAAAAATCGGCTAGTAAAATCTGCACGGCCAGCACGTAAGGTTTTGGTCGCATGAGAAAACTTCTGTCATTCTCGCTCTTGCACTCTTTGCAAAAGCAATCAGTGAGAGATGATTTTCCAAAATGAACCCAAATTCCTGGATTTTTCGTGCATACTGTGCTCACTGATTGTACCATGGCTGATCCTATAGATTTGATGATTTTATGTATATCTATTTGAATGTTTTTATTGTAATATCAAATATGGAACTAAAAACTGGACTACCACCGCTTACTACTCAACTTTCAAGTCAGAGACCATAAACATCTTATTTTTTTATAGTTTATTACATTCATAACGATAAAACAAATCGAACAACACCGTTATCAAAATTGATCCAGTAATTTGAGCTTGGTTACAATGCGTAACCTACTTAAAAGTAAAAAATAATCATAACGCTTTCATTCAGCAAGATATAGTAGGGTAAATCAATCTAAAAGACAGCTCAAAAACAAATCTAATAAAAGGTGACATCATTCTTAAGAATCCGAGTAAACCAACTCCTTGAGTAAAGCCATTCAGTTGCAATTCTGTTATCGGTCACTAGAATTATGAGTCAATGGTCCTGTTACCCTGATATTCCGAGCCAACCTTAGCCTGGTGTAAACTCGGCTTCCGGGATAATACGGGATAGGCAGCGATCGATGCGCCCGCCGCACTGCGGCTCGCACTGTTCACTTCATAAGACCACGATTAACCCTGCAAAAACTATACGCAATGCTACAATAACTACATATATTCACTGTTAAAGAAAAGCATTTCCAGTATGGCCTTAGATGACCTCTCTGTTAGACATGATTTAAGCCAAAACCAGCCATTTTTAAACAAATGTGATCCGTCTTATAAGTAGGAGATAAATCTGTCTTTAGCATTATCAGTTCACTTTTAGTTAGCTTTAAATAATGATTTAAATACGAATTGTGCTTTTGTTTTTGCCAAAAATTACAGACGATAAATTTCAACAGATGTCTGATGGTCTCAGCAGTCATTACCTACCTATCATATATTATAAAGAAAATATAAATACCTAATTAATGAAGGAGCTAGAGGCATAATATCAAAACGTAATGAGCAAATTGGTCGTGAAATATTTAGTCAGAATTGTTTTACAAGGACTCTTCCCAACCAGACAAAAACCTACGTATTTTTATTCCGAAGCTGTACTGTAAGGTAATAAAACTGGAAACACGAAGTTTCATATTATAGAGACCACACCGCCTGTGGTTAAGTTCTCTACTCGTTAGGTAAGAAGTTACGTAGGTAGGTAATTATCTAGTTGTAGTGGTGTGTTACAGAAGGATTTTGAAATGATAAAGAAGGTGTAATAGGTTTCAAGTGCAATTATGAGAAGATCTGGGAAATTGATTATAAATTTTGTCTGCTGTTCCAAGTACGAATATGATTACATACATATTCATATTTTCGTTAAGAGTGTGACAATAAACTTTCGTTCCACTCTATTTTTAACCAAACAGCGCAGATGGCTTTTGGTTTTATAATGAACGGTTTTATGACAGTAATAATAACCATTTTGGTGTATTTGTCTAATACAAGTAAGTCAGTCGTCGGCGAACCATAAAAGTTGTCTCCAACTTTAACTCACTAATGAAATACCTAATGCAACTTGTGGTTTGTAGTTTAACACTGTACATTGACGACAGTTGTTTTAAAAGGCAAATGAAGTTAATATCAAAGTTTTAATTATACTAATGAAATGAGTTAGAAGTTATAACTTTGTGTAGAGAGGTAAAAGTTTTCGAACTAGACGCGAGGTATTTATGCCGAAGTTTGTCTTAACAGTTTCTGTCGTATGTTTTATTTATATCTTAACCTTGTTCCCTTTTCATACGTTATTATATTTTACTCAAAGTAAAATTATGAAGAATATTGATAACTAAATGCTAGATTATTTTATATAGTGTATAATGTTTCCTCTTTCAGCTGAAAGGATACTTGTAATACATTGACAACCTATGCCTATTAGATAAAATATCAGTGTCACGACATGTAAAGGACTACGATTATGAAATATATTTAAATATGCAAGTTTTGACACTGTATACCAGATATGAGGCATGGCCTTACGAGTATAACGATCAATCAATTGTTCATAATAGCTGGCAATTGGCCCTAATGACCTTAACCAGTTCTGCCACAAATAGATTCTGAATTTAGAAATGATTGGTCAAGCACTATAAAAGCCACATCTTAAGTAGGTGCCTAACTGTGTTTTTTTTAAACACGATAATACAATTAAGTAAAAACAATTCTTATGACATATTTGCATCCGACAGATTTTTGGTAAAAACAATGCTCAAAACGAGGAACCCATGAGTGTTGCTATGAAGAGATCAAAACCTGCCAATACTAATATACGTCACTAATTTCCAGCCGGCGACAATACGTAATTCAGGCGGCAATGAATTCATAATTAAATGAATTTATTGACAAAAATACAAAGTGACATGTGTTTCGTTTTAACACTATAGAACAGTCTAAAACAAAAACAAATACGAAGTAAGCGTTTTTGGTGTCTGAAGAATCATAATTTAGAATAAGTCCCTGAATTTCACCAGGGATCAGAAACTGTTACCCAATAGTTACCGAATTTGTTTACCCTTCGAAATGATTGCAACCCTACAAGTTACAAAGTTGCCCAATAAAAAACGAGGCTTTCCTTGAAGAATAAATTACTCTGTGATTTATATTCTTAGCCGCAACGTATGCTGATCCGTTTCGATTTTCAGCATGTTAATTTAGCACACGCCAAATCACACGATTAAGGGCTTACAGTCGATGCAAATTAGCTTGATTATTATAAAAACTATATTCAACATTAGCACACTTTGCATACGGTTTGCCGCGGTGCGACTAAGCTATGTCTACTATTGCTATAAATGAAAGAGCAACAATAACAGCTACTTTATCCCATCGCCTACCATTCTAGCTGGGATGCTATACAAATGAAGATTTCAGCCTACTTCACCAGACTTGTTATCTAGAACAGTCCCGCATTGATCTAGGTCAACAAGCTATTCCCATCAAACCACGAACTTGATTAAGCCTCTTGATATTTGTTTCATTCTATTGTGCTGCCCAGGTAGAGTCAGTCTATGATAACTTCCGACGGGAATAGCATAGACGCTCAAACGTGCGACGTCCGATGTTTTGTTGTTGCTCTTTGACCTATTTGTTGTTCCATGTTCAACTTGTGTGTTTGCGTTTGTTTGGTACTTTTATTCTGTACGTTTATGTTGCCTTTTATTTGGTCCTCTGGAGAAATTAGGCTTTCTGAAACGGTTAACATGTAATCTAAATTCAATTGTACTGTGATGTGGACTGTGAGTGTATTGTTGAATAAGTTATTTGAAGACTTCTCTCGACGTAACATTGTTTTTTTTTTTAGTCTAGCTTTTCAGAGTGTTTAGAAAGATACTTAGGTATACTTAGGTATTCTTTAAAATGTTTTATAAATTATTAATAATAAGTTCCAGTTTTATCCGGGAATCAAAGAAGGGGAATTTATCCGGTGCGATTGTTCAATTTAATGGTTTAAAATACGTGGACGTAAGCAATAGCATGAAGGATCTAAGAAACTTGCGGTTTATTGAACACATTATTATAATATCCTTCACGTGTCTTGGCTTCAGTCATAAAAGCTAGTAAATTGGTTTAAGCGAACCTTACACCGTAGAGTAGACGGCTAAGTAGAATTACACGAGTAAGGCTCCCATTCACTCGCGAACATGCTCGAAGGATTTTGCAAGTATAACTTATGCCATATTTGTGTCAGACAGACGGGCTTTTGTGGGGTTGCTTCTTCTCGATCGTTTCCTTTCCTTATCCCACTGTGATTAATCGTATGTTATTAATCGCCTTTTCAGTCATTGCAATTCGTGACAGGGATAAAAGCTTTGTCGCTTTTCCCAACAAACCATATATATCCCTACTAATATTATAAATGCGAAAGTAACTCTGTCTGTCTGTCTGTCTGTTACGCTTTCACGCTAAAACTACTGGACCGATTTAAATGAAATTTGGTACAAAGAAAGTCTGGAGCCTGAAAAAGGCTACTTTTTAACCGACTACAAAAAAGGAGGAGTTCCATGCGGACGAAGTCGCGGGCAGAAGCTAGTATATTATATTATTAATAAGTTGTTAGATACGCTAACTTTAGCAACATCAGGTACAGATTTTATTAACGCACGTCATTTTAATTTTTGTTATGATCAAAATATGTTACTCTATATAGCATTTTAAAATTCGTGGAATGATCCATTTCCTAACAAGTGCTTTAATTATATATACATAGCCAAATTATGACGTAATACGTAATACGTACTTATTAAGTTCTAAATAATAATTCTGAAGAATTGTTTACCTCGTATTTCGTTCATAATCAGTAGCGATATTTACTTGCATTTGACCTACAGTCGAATAGTGTATTTTCTATGAGCAAATTAACGGATACTGTTATAATGAACGTAATGTAAATATAATAATATCTGATACCTTCGTGGTTATTACATATTGGAATTAAACAACTATTAACGGATTTAACTCGTAAATAAAGTGGAGCAAATTTTTAATACGTTAAATAAGCTTAAATTTTAGATTACCTATGTTCTTAATTGTCCCTCACATATAATTCAACGTAATTTATTTTATAGTCTTCGATATTTCTTGCAATAAGTAACGTAGATCTAGTTAGAAAGACGGACTATAGGAATGTTAGATTTTCTTTAAGTTTCAGCGCTAGAAGAGCCTTTAAGCCTATTTAGGTCAAACAGCTATTTGGAGACGAAGTGGAGGTGTCTAGTTCACTGTCAGATTACGGAGGCAATCCTGAAAATAGTTCTCACAGTGGAGCTTTATAAAATTTAGGTCACACGTCATTAATTATTTATTTCCTACCTGTGTCCAGAATTTTTTTCGTACAATACTTCATTAAAAATTTTAAGAATAACCACCTTAATAACCTTAAAGAAATATCATTAACTAGCTTCTGCCAGCGACTTCGTCCGCGTGGAATAGTTATTTTCCTCGTTTTTTACACATTTTCCACTGTTTCTTCGTTTCTAGTGGTCGCAGCGTGATGTTATATAGCCTAAAGCCTTCCTCGATAAATGGTCTATCCAACAAAAAAATATTTTTGCAATTCGAACCAGTAGTTCCTGAGATTAACGCGTTCAAACAAACAAACTCTTTAGCTTTATAATATTAGTATAGATTGCACTAATTTCTTTATCTTATATTTAAAAGGTAGTTACAATTAGGTGCCATGACTAGGACGTATTGCTAACTTATATAATTATAAGCGATAACTGATATCTTACTTGATTCTTAAACTCCTTATTTCATTCTTAGGTCATTTTCACTCGCACGTCAACTTTCCCTATCGCTCTGAGACTTGCGTAACATCATCGTCATTGATAAACGTGTTGCATTCCGGCTTCTGAGAAACGGATGTAAACAATTACTACGATAAACAAATGCATTGAAGGATAGGGTTCCACATTCTTAAACGGCCCAGAGGACAGATCATAACAACTTACTCTGAATTGTCATGGTACCTGCTTACGACTTCCTGTTTAATTAATTATTCTTGGTAAATATATCGCATACCTAGATCTAAAGGGATCTAACTCAAAAACCGGAAGATTTGAGTTATGCACACCATCGGATTCCAGCAAAACCCACCTACACTAAAACAGATTTCAGCTAATATAACTCTTATAGCTTTATTATAAAAAGTATAAATTTATACAGAAAACTCATGCGTGCATATGGACATATTAATCAGTTTCTCGCCTCTCCTGAAAAAGTACCTTTTTTGAGTTAGCTGCGATATATTTCGTTCCGTTAAAACTAAAAAAAATACGCTTTATTCATTGGAATGAAACAACTATAAACGGACTTAGCACAACTACGATAGCGTGCTACTATTATGGTAATTGTAAAGGTTCCAAATCGTCAGCCATTTAAATAAAATACGTGTGTTAAATCCGTTTATAGTTTTCATTCCAATGTGTAATAACCGCGGCATAAGGTATCAGATTTTATTATATATACGCTTTTATATTAGTCACAAATATTTGGTAGGACTCACAAAAAGTGTTCTCACAATTTTAAGACATGATATAACTAAGCTTAATTAAATTTTCTTAAGCGAATAGGTATTTAAAAATTCTTATGACATATCAAGCCGATTACGTGTTATCTAGAAGTGACAAACAATATCATCTAATAACACTTTGTTTAACTACAAGAGTTAATATATTATGTCAAGATGCGGTAGCAATGAATCATATAATCGTGGTATTGTATTTCATTACAACATGATTCACTATTAAGTTCCAACCATGAGCCTTCTGGAGAGCTGGCACGTAAGGTTTTCTCGTTTGAGTATCTGTCATTGGCATTATTGATATATGCTTTCTGACGCGAAAAAAAACTTGTGCTCGTGGTTTAAAATTTGAGCGCTCTTGGTTGAAGTAAATCACTACATAGGTAGTATAAAACAAAGTCGCTGTCGCTGTCTGTCCGCCTTTATGCTTAAGTCTTTAAAACTACCCAACGTTGAATATTGTTGAAAGCAAATAAATAAATATAAACTCACATCCTTTTTGAATTAGGTACCATTAGCAATATTAGACGTACCTACTTATTATAAAATTAAAATGTAATCACCCTAAATACAAACGTGCTCGATCCCTAAAGAAGCACCGCAGTAAAATTATCTTTTCAAATGGTTTTGCCTTTCGTTTTTCACCCGTGAAAAACTGAATTATTCTGAATAGGCATGGGCGTTAGTTATGTTATACGGAAAAGAAAATCCGCATTGAATACAGACAGATAGTGCTGAACAAAGCTCGGGTTTTATTTAACAGGAATAACTTTGCATTCACTGAATTATTTAATCTACCTTGTGCTTTTATTCGTGGTGTTTCTTGGTTATGTTCTTTTGCAATTAGTGATAAAGATATAGAAACTATACAATGGTTTTTTAATATTTCAAGCGGGCATAGTCATTAAGATAATGGGTACTTCTTTACTAAAAACAACTCTAAAAAAGTTAAACAATGTTTATGAGACCAAACGTCGTACATATTTTGCCTTACATGACACCTTTACGTCATGTATTTTCATAAGTAAACTTGTAGTATATATATTTAAATGTTTAAAAAGTGTTCTACAAACTTTCGCCTTCTGTGGAGGCAACTCCATAGATAATTTTCCCTCTTCTAAGTCATAGAAGAAACCTCTATACAAAATTGAGCTTAAAGAGCCAGTTTTCGGTTGTGCGTTGATATGCAGTGAATCGTAGTTTATAGTATTAAAGTAAGATAAAAAACACTGAACGAAACGTCCTTCAGACCGCCTGAACAACAGGTTCGACGCCCGTTGAAAATTACGTGTCATCGCCTATAAAGTCATTGCCTTGCATTTATTGCGTATAATATATTTAAACGATAAGCTTTTCTAATTTTATTTTAACAAAATATTTTGCAATTACGTTATTACGGTAATTAGGCAAATAAAATGTCATTGCGATAATATTATAATACTTATTTTTTTTTCATTTATATGTTGCTAGTTAAAGTCTGCTAAAAAATATGTAAAACTAAACTAAAAACTGACGAATTTACGATTTATCTTATTATAAAACATAACGAGTTCATTACTCTATACTTTAAAATAGAAATATGAATTTATATTCGCATTGAAAATTAAATAATCCACTGTAATCCATGAAAAGGATCATGTTTAATTAAGTTTATATATATAACATCGTTCTTAAAAGCTTTAGGTACTCTAATAAAGTAACATATAAATATAAGTATATTAGTAATATATCATAAGTAATTATTTCGAAAGAGCTGTAATTGGAACTTGGAACCTAACAAATAAAAAAAACAGAAAGGGATACGTCCCTATTATAATAGCCTAGTTAGTAAGTTTCGAGTAAACTATTTGCAATTATACAAGCAGATAATTAATTTCAACTCGTAATAAATAAAATATTAAAAGACGATTAACCATCTGTTTATTTATACAGACTGTATTTTTTTGTAGGTATATCTACACATGTTGGTTACTAAATGATTTCGCGCCGTTAAGTATTGTAACAGAGCCTAACATAATATACCGTAAGTTGTTTACAGCTATCCCGGGCCCGACCTTGACCTTACCCGGGCAGCGGTCCGCTCGACAATGGCGGTTCTTTCAAATTACCTCTACCATAACTGTATTGAGCTGTTACGTCACAAGTCTCAAATGAGTTCCGCTTCTTAACAATAAATCTTCTTAACAATAAATCTTGAAGAATAACCTTTAACTGTTGTATTCTCCTTGGGACTGGATTGAAATCGTACTAATTCTCAGGATCTCATTTCGAATGGATGTAAGAACAATCCATTCGAAATGAGATCCTGAGAATTAGTTCAAAACTTACTCATCTAACTGATTAAAATCGAGTAGGGATTTTATTGTTTTGTCAAAACATCAATGGTATTGCCTGTCTGAAGTTTTAGAAAGAAAGAAAGAAAATTTGTTTATTTACCACATATTTACATGTCAATAATTGGTTTCCTTGTTACGAACTATGTGTACAAGTAGGTCTCAGTAGATTGTCCCGGAACGAATTTTATTCATTCCGCAACGCTGATTTTCAGTGGGGCCAGTGAGAGGGACAGATTTATATTAACACATCAATATCGATCGGCATTACATTTTTTACTGCTTTTCTCTACTTTGTTCACCATAATCTGCAAAATTTTAACTATATGATTGTCTTGTGTCCTCTTAAGAAGTGGAAATAGGGTTAATTTGTCAGCCGTTTAATTTCCTGAACCGTTTCCCGTCATTTCTGCCAAGTCAGTTCTTTCAAGCCAGCCTGTAAACGTGGGTTGACTAGCAAGGGATTCTTAAAGCCCTTTTAAGAAGCCATTCCTATACATTTCTTGATGCCCCTGGCATTTTACTTTTAGCATTACATGGATCTGTTAACAAGAGGATAGTTACCGCTATTACACGTAGCGTTGTTACGTTCATATGATGACAATCTGTCTAGTTCATAAATTGTTTGTCGACAACTTTTAAATCAGTAAAAGTACAACCCAGAAACTAACAAATATTTAACAGATATAGTCATTACGAATGAAATAAGTATAAGCAAATATGTGAGAAAATAATCTTTGATCCAAATTCGGTGTATTCAAATATTTCGTCGTTATCAATAGTGCTGTATAATTAGACATGTTCCCACTAATAACTAATGTAGTGTTATCACGGTTGACGACATTTATCTTTTGAATGTGTGCCGGTTATGGACCTCCTTGTGGATATGGGTCTTGCTATGTTGCATGTACATAGTATCGCTATATATACCGATAGAATGTAGTAGTCCATTGTTAACATCAGCTGTGCTCTAATTACTTTGTTTTCAGGAATTCTTAGGTAGATACTTGGTAGAGCGCTGTTTATTAACACAATAAATAGGAGAACAGAATTTGTATAATTATAAGACTGTTTTAACCAACACAAATGTTCTAGAAGTTTCATTAACCGTCCACACTAGTGAATCTTCTGTCAACCCGGTCCGGACCATTCAGCGATAGATACGTAATTTAATGCCATATTGACCGAGGACGCCTCAATAGATAATCTTTTATCTGGCTATTAAATAATGAGTGGACGCGAACGATCGCGTCTCGACGGACACTTCGGCGCGCGCGCAGTCTTAGAGACCGACGCGCCAAACGTATCAGTGTTCTCTATATAGACATCAACTAAATCATTTTCCTCTTCCGTTTTAATATGAATTTTATTTTTGATTAAAATAGTGCTATAAATATTATAATGATTATCAACAGACGTGATATTTGAACAGTTAGTAGTGACAGTGATTTTAGTGACGTTTATGTAAGAAATGCGGTTAATTTCAAGAATATCGGTTCTTGGCACGCTGTTGATCAACGGGGACATTGCCAAAATGAATTTACACGTTGAGGTGTGTTGTTTATATTTTGGTTCTCGCATACATCACTAAGTCTTAAAATAATTATGTAAATATGACATGGAAAAACTTTTACTGTTTTAACTCTGCGACTGTTGTTTCCGAACGCTTCTTTGCATTAATGTGTTTTGGATAACTTTAGTCGTTTTGCTTTTTTGTGTGATTATGTAGATCTTTTTGAAACGCCTAAGAGACAATTTACATCTACAAAAATACATTTTCTACATGTGTAAATGTCATCGTCTTCACTACATTGTTTTATGGTATGGTCTGTTAAAGAAATACACGTTGTTTGATATTTTCACGAGGTGATATCAAACAATGCCTTATGTTCACTTGTTTGAATCGTATGAAGCATCACTACTATTGACTCATGTGGTACCCATTAAGTCTGTCCAATCGTTGTATAGGTACCTCAAATTAGGTTAACCTCGATCAGAATATTACTTACTAAAATTTAAATTTAAAATATTTTATTATTTTATGTACCTAATGACGGCAGTTGGCAAAGAGTATGCTATTCGAAATAGGTAACATGAAATATTTTCACCATGATACGCCGGTCACGTGAACTTAATTGAAATGATGCATAATTATACTTACAGTTAATTAACAAATTGGAATATAATAATTTCAATGCATAATTTATTGACGCACTTATATTGTACGTCGTGTCATATAAATGGATTAAAATGGAAAGTTGAAAATGTAATGTGTAGGATGATATCAACACGTGTTAATTATCCATTAATCTTATTACATCATTGTTTGTTTACTTTCTTTTGTTTGCTGTTTTCCTACTAAGTATTAAATAACTAAGTATATTTGATTCTTGATTCTCTCCTATTACTGCCCACTTTTGAAACTTTTTGGTTACTACGCCTAACTTTGCTGTTTGAGCCGTCTTCTATGTGCTGTTGTCTTGCGGCGGTTATTGTGTTTTTTAAATGCATGAATATGTTTACTATTTGTACGTACATACCTAACATTTAGTTGACGTTAGGTGTTTTCGTAGATGCGCAGACGTTTTGGCAAAAATTAATGTATCCAATGATAAGTGTAGCCAGACTTATTGTTTGTCATTATCATCTGGCCATCCCATAACTTGTGGTTGCTATTTATGTGTTTGTCTTCTATTGATTTCTTTCAGCTGTCATCTCAATATTCAAACATTTTATTATCTTATCCACTTTTACATAATTCATCCATATTTTATTTAGTCCTCTTCTTTATATCCCTTTTCGTATTAATACTTTCCATTTACGAATTACCCGGAAAACACGTAAATATACCGTGCTCCGGGCTTCGAACTGTGAAACCTACGTAGAGCCTCGTGGCGTGATAACAACTGTCATATCTCACGACCTCCACCTCGTGTAATGCGATTTGTCTACTTAAAACTTAATAATTCCTATTATTATTATTAATGATAATGTATTGTGTGGAGTAAACGAACTTGCTTGTTCTGGTTCAATGATTAGATTATTGTTATCGACGTTTATTGTAGTCCAAGTAATAATAAATCTGGTATATGAGACATCTATATTATACAAATATTCTCGTCACCAACATCATAATTTCATAGGAAGACGTCCGTTGCTGGACGAAAGTTCCCTTAGGTTCCACAACTGAACCTGTGCCTCCGTTTTCACCGGATTCCAGCGCAGGGCTGCCAGCAAAAATATTTCCGATATACGGTCCGTCATCAGCAATTATACGAAATTAGACTCCATTATACATAGTTACGAACATGGGGGGGGGGGGGGTGCAAATGGAACTGAAGTGAGTTCAAAAGCAGGTCATGAATGAATTTAAATACTACATTTTTTTTATTTAAATCAGGAATTCCTGAAAACAAATGATGTTGTTGTATTTTATATTAAATAAAAATTCACGCTTGATAGGCATGCATTTATTTTGACATCAAATTACTAGCACTGAGGCATTCCATCTTAGTATCTATGTGATGAAAAATAAAATAATAAGTTAGGTTTAGGCGCCTTACATAACACAAACAAAGAAAAACACAGGTGTGCCAACGTTGAGAAAAAAACCTAGACTTCACATCAAAACACGTTCAACGGCAACGACAATACGTTATATTTTGTCATGTTGGTAATACGTTCATTTCATACTAAAGATTCCGCTTCATACCTACTTTCCGTGCCCCGTGTATTTTTTGTATCCAATTATACGAAATGGGTCATTATACATCTATGATACAATTTCACATCAAATTATACACGTTTTGTATCAAAAGATACAATCTGGCAGCCCTGTTCCAGCGATCCTTACCATCGGCATCTAACCGCCATCCGGTTAGTGGGTGTCAGTCGAGTCACTTTCTGACCCCATCACTCACTAAGATATAATAATATCATGACCTATATATTCGGTTTAATGTAATAGTCATGTCGTACTTTTTCCTTGTCATGTAATATAGTTTTCATATGTACCTACTGCTATATCTAAAGGTGATAATTTATATTCTAACTCAATAAACAAGTCGACAATAGAGTGACATCCCCACATCCTGCTGCAAACTGGATAATTTGACGCAAGACACGCGCTAGCGCCGGCGTTCACCGCCCTAATGGGTTTTATATTGTTTCATATCGTGCCAAGTTTAATGTTTATCACAAACTGACTCTTTATTACAGATTTACTCGAGCTAAATTAAGTCTAGTATATTATCTCTATGCAACGACCAATAGACAAAATTTACAGGTTTTTGCTTAGGTAAATTCAGATTATTTTTTATCATTTTAACATTTGAATGTCCAAACATGCTTGTAATGAAATTCCAAAATATCCTTATTTAAACGATGTTTATGCAAAATTTGTAGCTTTTAGACCTAGCGAGGTGCGTTGATATCAGTCGAGCCAGTTTCGCCTTTTATGTATGGCGTTGGGTCAATAACTTTTTATCACAGTTAACAAAAATGTTCTAGAAGATTTAGTGATATTAACACAAGTTGGTCGTGGCCCTATGACCTATTTATGTATGATAAGGTATTAAATTACATAATTATGTTATATCGGGAATTGCATCAGCTATCAATACATATATCCTATATATGTATGTATATATATATATTATGTATACATAATAATATTATAGTGTGTAACAGATAGTTCTTTATGTCATTGTGAAAAAGGTTTCAGTTATAGTAGTATTCTATAGTTAGGATATTTTGAACCAGTCCTACACTTAGGTACCCAATACGTATGTAAAGTGATTTAGGTAGGTAGGTAGGCTCAGAGAAGGGATCATAGATCATGTAGTTTAGGCGAAGTTCTAATAATCTTTAGGGAACCGTGATTACAATTAACCTTAAGTACCTATATATATACAAAATGCTGAATGTTACTATCATACAGACTCGCTTTGGTGACAAGGAAATAGCGACTGTTGCACGATGAAATAAAGTGCTTAAATTCGTACCGCTACGCTTTATTTTGGCCATGTGCGTCTTTTTCTTTCACATAACGCACGCGCATTTTTATCGCGCATGACATAAGGTGATATGATTGTATTGATCTACGTCACTAATCTACGTAATTTTATTGTATTTCAATCTCGAAGGCGACATTTCTAATCACGATCAGTTTTTTATAAATTTTCTCGATTAACAAAATGAACTACCTAATTCTGTACTTAGGCACATTTTCCATAAGTGTTTACTATAAAAATAAATATGACCGTCAAAATTGTCGTTATCCTTATTTATATTCATTTCACCAAATAGGTATGATTTATTGACCAAGTTAGTAACTTATCGTTATTGCCTTTTCCTGATGCTGGGAATGTTAATTAAAAACATTTTAATTTGGACCTTATTTAGAATTGCGGGACATTTTATTACACAATAACGTTAAATATAAAGTGTACCATAAAAGCGACTAACAATGAAGTTTTTATCTTTTGCTCCGATCTTGAGTCGACATTTCGCCGGTTCTTCAAAGGAATCCTTAACGTGCTTCGTACCTTTTCAGTGAATGTAAAATATTTTGTGGAATTATGTTAGGTATTCATTTGATAACTTTCATGTGTCGTAACAGTGGAATAAATATTTCTTCAATTTGATGTGAAGTTTGAGATACCATCTGCCCTCAAATGTATATTGTTATTGTTATATATCATGATCATGCAACAAGTGCCATGAGAGGTATTAGACTAAAAGATAATATAGGGAACTCTATATTAATGAATTAATATGGATAATAATCATGCTATTTAGCACTTGTTTAAATAAAATTAATTATAAATGCTTACGGTGAGTGTAAAATATATTTTTCATCCGGTTAATGCGTTGCAGCCTTTCTCAGGCTTTGACCTGTTTCCGGCGCGGCATGAAACACCCATACATTAAACTTTTATACCGGGGCAGCCTGAGCTATGTTAGCATCAGATTAATGGTACAGGTGCAATTCGTTGGTGAAATGGCACGTCCAAAAGGAATTTCTGATTCAAATTAAAAATTAATGACGTGGAATGACGAAGCAAATGGTCTGAAAGCAAATTACAGTTCCGCCCTAAACTATGTGAACCGTGTTTATTTGTTGTTACAAATGATTTAACTACTTCGTATTTTTTTTGTATTTTGGTATAGGCTTAGAATGATAACTAACTTTTACTAACGAGTTATTAATGGGGGCCAGTAGCCAGGGTACAGGGCCAGTGGCCAGTAGACAGTAGCCAGTAGACAGTAGCCAGTAGACAGTAGCCAGTAGACAGTAGCCAGTAGACAGTAGCCAGTAGACAGTAGCCAGTAGACAGTAGCCAGTAGACAGTAGCCAGTAGACAGCAGCCAGACTGTCTTTCATTAGGTTGTGGACCAAGACAGGACCTCATTCTACACTAAACAAGCGAAATAAGTATTTTTTGATATGAACCTGTACTCCTCGTTCATAAATATGCCACTAACCGTTAACAAGAGTCAGCTGATTTTTTGTTACTCATTAACATGCGTTGTATTTGCATACATTTTACGTTTGGCAATCCACACGCGCTACGTATAGCCTTGGTAGAACCTTCGGTCTATTGGCCTCGTGTTAACACATTCCTATTTAAATTAGAGGATTTATGAATTTCCGTGTATTAAAATGTTAAATTAGATATCGTGTAAGTACAAAAATATTTTTTTACATCAAAATATAAGGCATGGCCTTATAGTCTTTCTTTTACTAAAACCAGATTTTATTAGCAATGAAGAAGTGAGCATAAAAACAAGCTAATTTTAAATCGATGTTCTCGAAAATCAAACATACTAAGGTGTTTGTAACTGAAATAATGAAGGCATAAAAATAACAGAAAATCCTCGCCAAAAAGATTCACGCAAGACTATAACTATTTACAAACAAATTGGTTATCAGAGACTCAAGTACTGGCTTTCTTCCAGACGCTTTGACGTCAACATTATAAATAATAGAATTATTTGGCGACATTTGCTATACGCCAAATATGAAACATGCGTATATTTTGGAGCATGTCTTGTTTTTGAAATTGTGGAATTTTGCTTGGCAAATATCCAAGACTAGGTGTATAATGTATATCTAGTCATAAATAGGTAATGCAATGTGGCATAAATTTAACCCTTACCTACATAAGCAATATGAAAAATTTGAAAATGGCAATAATTAGTACTCAGGCCTTTTTTAGTTCCTTGGGTTTTAGTTCCTATAACTACTGTTAAGTATCTTACAAAATAAAATTGAAATGGTTCGGGCGCGGTAGTTCGTAATTACCTACTATTGTTTTGGTTATTTATAAATCATGTTATTGTCTTTGGGTATGATGTTAAGAAAATCGGAATTTGTGTAGGTAGAAAGTACGTAAGGTAAAGTCTTTTATAAAGAAAGGTTACTGTTGTAATAGCTTCAGGGGGTTAGTGACATTTCATTAATTTCTCCAGGGAGACAAAGTTCACGACGCAATTATTATTTTATGTTTCTTGAGGAATAACCATCAAATACTTACGTGTTTATAAAGAACAATGTTCAAATAAAATTATTTATTAGAGTGGTTTCTACTAAAAGATAATGATAACGCTATGAAGCATTACCTACGAATCTTATCATAGCTTAGTCTATTAAGTGACTAGTACATCTATCTAACTTCAATCGAAACAATGCATTGTTTACAGTCAATAAACTCGCTAACAAGAACGGATTAAGTATCACCCATCGATTCTACGGCTTCACCTGTATCCATTCAAAGAAACGCTAAAAATACACTTATGCCCAGTGGCCTCCTATTGTGTACCAATCTGGTCGGTGCAGAACATCGGGCGATTTAGCACTTTGGACGTCCGTTGCAGACCACGCCATTATAGTGGCTTCCTTCGTCACGTGAACTAAATTGTCTAATCTTTCGTAACCAATGTTCCTGTTAAGTGATTGAGTACAACTTGCAGTCTGTGTAATGTTGAAAGGTACCTACTAAATGCTAGTTATATCAATGTAATAGAGGTCATAGAGTCCTTTTAACCATTACTATTTTTAGAGTTTTTTTTATTGTATGGTAACAGTTATGTTGTTTTCTTTTCTAGCATGAGGTCAGCGCGGGTTTGCGGTATCCGCATGGAAGCCTGGTGGGCTGGTGACCCCGCGCTGCACTCGCTGCGCGTGCAATTTCGCCGCGCCCTGCCGGAATGGACGCGCCCGTGTCGCCGTCGCACAGTCGGCCGCTCCAAGGACCAGCCCGCGAAACCCTCGACGCACCCAGCCCGCCCGCGGAGGCCTTAAGCGACCCAGAGACTTTGCGGCCCGCGCCGCGTGCGCTTCCCTCTATCCCTGAAAGCGAGCCCTTGCTTCGCGACCCGAGTGTCAGTGAGAATGTGCCGCGTAAACCGCTGCACGTGCAGTTCGACGCGCAATCTCCGCCCGCGCCGGTATCGGTATCCGGTTCGAGTTCCAGCTCTAGCTCCGACGATGAGGAGCTATCGCTGGCCGAGGCGCGCCCACCCGACGGCGGATGGGGCTGGGTCGTCGTTTTCGCCTCATTTATGGTCAATCTTATCGCCGACGGCATTACGTTCAGTTTCGGCGTGTTCTTCCCACACTTTTTGGAGTATTTCGGAGAAGGAAAAGGCAAGACTGCCTGGATCGCAGGCATCTTTATGGCGATGCCGTTGCTGTCTGGGCCTATCGCCAGCTTCCTCACCGATCGCTATGGCTGCCGAAGAATGACTATTTTTGGCTCTCTTCTAGCAGCATTAGGATTTGTCATTTCCGCCTTCGTAGATAATATGGAAACATTGTTTTTAACGTTCGGAATTATGGCTGGATTCGGATTGAGCCTATGCTATGTGGCGGCGGTAGTGATCGTCGCTTACTATTTTGAAAAGAAACGCTCGCTCGCAACCGGTATCTCGGTCTGTGGAAGCGGCATAGGTACATTCATATTCGCACCGTTAACTTATGTGTTGTTGGATGAGTATGGTTGGCGAGGAACAACATTGATACTCGCAGGATTTTTTCTAAATATGGCCGTATGTGGCCTTCTTTTCCGAGATTTGCCTTGGACGGCGACGATGAATGAAGAACGAGCGAAAGAGAGAAAGCGCAAACGCGAGAGAAAGCGAAATAAGCGTTTCGGATCATCAGCGGATAGCTTTTCAGATAGTAAGAGCAGCGCGGCTGGCTCGGCTAAAGTAGTGGACACGGTGGACGTCGAGGCCGTGGCGTCACCTATCGTGCCACAATTTAGTTCCTTGGTAGATCTACCGACGTTCATGACCGGAGGTGAAACTGTATCTTTCGAAATATTTGAGCTGATGTCTAACAAGAGCCGTGCTTATGCTATTTTAGCTCAGAACTATCCCGGTGTTATGCTCCCTTCGCGTAGCTTCAGTGACAGTGGTAGACTTCACGAACAGTCGCCGCCGCGAGCTCTCATGTCTCCTTCGGAAGTGACATCACCAGGGCCATTGTCACCGACATCCGCCCCTCGAGTGCCAGATAATAGTGTTCCATTAGGCGACAAGGCTGCGTTAACCGTGTGGCTTAAAAGACAAGCAGCGACAGGAGTTGTTAAGAAGCCACCAGCTTTCCTGAAAGATCTGAGGGTTCACAGGCATTCGTTAACTTATAGAGGAGCTATGCTCAACATCAATCGGTACAGACTCCGCGCGTCTTCCTGTCCTAACATCTTCCGGAATTCTATGACGACCATTGCTAAAGAAAAGGTAATCTATTCATCTTTAAAATATTTATATTCTATGTAATATGTATAAGTATAATATATTAACTTAATCATCAGGCAAATTTTTAGCTATTTAATAGTATTGATGACGTATCTCTAATCTATTTATAGTTTACTAGTGGCCCGCCCCGGCTTCGCACGGGGGCTATAAACCTTCCTTAAGAATCACTCTATCTATTAAAAAAAACCGCATCAAAATCCGTTGCGTAGTTTTAAAGATCTAAGCATACATACGGACATACAGCGAAAGCGACTTTGTTTTATACTATGTATTGATTAATAATGAATCTTTTAAAGGTGGATTTTATCATTAAAATAAAATAAACAAACCTTTCCATCAGTTTTAACTTTGTCGAAGACTCCATAAAGGTCCATCTGTAAAAATTTTCAATAGCTTATCTGATTTTTTTTTAACTATTTTTCCAGTTACAATGGTACGCGGGCCTTTGGGACTTCTGGGATCTGATAGTCGACGTGCTGGATTTCTCTCACTTCTTGAACCCTGCGTTCCTGCTCTTCGGGATATCTAACTTCTTCCTATACATGTGGTACGATGTCCCATACGTCTACATCTCGGACAGTAGCATGGAAATGGGATTCAACGAGTCGCAGTCCTCAATGCTTATATCGATTATTGGAATCCTGAATATGTTTGGGGAGGTAAGGCTTTTATTTTTTTATACCTTATTGTACAACACTTAACAGACGTATGTGTACAAACGACTACTAGTCAACCTTAGAGCCAAACTGAAAAAAAACAAATACGTAGATGTAACCAAATCCTAAAGATATATATATACATAAAAACAAACATACGTACCTACATAAATAGTAACAATGTGAATAATAGTGAATATTATTGAATCAGAAAGTGCTTGCGTAACATGCGCTTGAATCACCGTATGCTGAGGCAAGAAGATAATCGAATCCTTTTGAATATGGGGTTTGAAGCCAGTAGGTATTAATTAAATAAAAACGTAAATATTAACGTGGCCGAAGTAGTATGGATCTTATATACCGAGTATTAGGCGGACTTAGCAGTCTTAATTGTCACAGAAGTATTTAAGCTTGATGGATTTCTAATCATATAACTACCACGCGCAGAATCAGGGAAGTCAATAAAGTTATCAGTTAAGCTGTGACATGCGCACACGCCGATTTATGTAACGATTTCTACTTGACAACAAGACTCGTAGAACAGTAGAGCTATTTATTATTTTTAGTATACCACCGTTGTAATAGGTCTTTTGTTTTCTTTATTATTATTTTACATTGTTGTAATTTTATGTATTCCTATAAAATATTTTATTTTATTTTATGATGATAAACAGTAGTCGTTAGAGCATTAAACTAGTAGTCGTTAGATAAATAACATTATTAAATGGGTGTTATCTAAGCAAACTAATAAATCTTAAGTGACAAAAAAACTATGCTGGTATATTTGCTTACTTTACGTCTCTTATCTGAGTCAGTTATCAGCAGTCAGCACTTATCACGCAGTATCACTACAAATTGAAATGGGTCAAGTTAACAATTTGTGATAATGATGATGGTTAAACTAAAAATCTTTTTAAGACAATATTTTTATTGGTATTGCCACTTATCGGATCAGTATTTTATGTTTTCAATCATGTTTAATTTGTACCTATCTACGACGTAGTAGTTATTTTATTGTGTCTACATAGATACGAATTTATGTAATGGCATGTTCAGAGATTAAGCCACAATAACAACCAGACAGTAAAAAGTACCGGCTAATGACACAATGCAATTAATTATTTTTCTTTATGACAGAAGTCGTCACTCGCCTAATATGGTTGTTTAATGCAATTTGAATGTCAACCTAAAGACTTAGGTATGGACAAAGTTGCAACTTTTTTTGTTGTACCGACTTGTTCATTTTATAAACATACTCTTTACTCTTTGTAATGAAACAATTATAAGGGATTTAACTCGCAAATTTTATTTTATTGGCTGACGTTTCGAAAACTTTATAATTCCCATATTCGTAGTACGCTTGGGCTGTCGATAGTGTAACGCTAAAGTGATTTATCATAGTTATTTAATTCCAATGTAATATAAATACCCGCGAAGGCATCAGAAATGATTACTATACTCTTAACTCATATATTTTGCCGTACCTACATAATATGTACTGATTTATATTGTGTAAATTTCCAGATCATCCTAGGCTGGGTGGGCGACTGGGAATGCGTGAACCCGAGTCTGGTGTATGCGGTCTGTATGATCCTCTGCGGGTTCGTTACCCTCGTCATGCCGCTCCTGACGACTTACTTTGGATTAGGTAATTATTACAATTATCTGAAGCAATAGTTTTATATGATTTGGGATAATTACCTCGGTGTGATATGGAAATATTTTAATTCTATTCCTAATTACTACAATAAGAAAATATGATAATACTATTTAAGTTGACAGTATAGATTAACTAAAATTAACTGTAAATATTTTCCCATTACAGCGTCAGCGGCCGGGGCTTTTGGAGCCTTCATAGCGGCAAATTACTCCCTCACGAGCATTATACTGGTGGAGCAGATTACGCTGGAGAAGTTCACCAACGCCTATGGACTGCTGCTGCTGATGCAGGGCGTAGCCAATCTTATTGGACCCCCGCTAGCTGGTTAGTTGAAACAATAATAAGTTATTATTGTAGGTACTAAAAGGATGCTTTCAGTAAAAATATACCTACTTTTAGATACTATATTAATTTTAACCTTCCACCGCGGCACCGCACAGTTAATATAATACTCTTGATTTTTATCACTTTTTTTTTAAATGTACAAATACTTTCAAAAACTTGTGGCCAGCAAGCAAACCTTACTGGATTACAACCTCTACTGTCCTATGTTTAGGTGACATTAGCAAAAATTGTTTAAGTAGATAATAATTTTGTCACAGAATTCTTAATCCGTGACGCGCGTACAAATAAACAGACATACCTAATCGATTCATAACTTTCAGCAGTAAGAACAGGAAATTAAATATAAATTCGTTATTCTAGATAGATTGCCAAAATTACTGTTTATACCCTGAAGGCTGAAAGTGTAACAGTTTATTAGTATGTTGTCCAATGTTTTTAACTACGAAGCACAATACTGATGTAATATTATGAAGGAAGCTTAATACTTTTTTAATAATTTCAGGTTGGATATTCGACATGACTGGATCTTACGACCTGTCGTTCTACCTCGCGGGCATTTTCATCGGCCTATCCGGTATCATCTTACTGGTTCTGCCTATTTACAGTCGGGCGCGAAAGTGCAATGAAATGAGAAAACAAAAAACAAACGTCGACACCGCAAAGTCCAAGAATGGTGACGTCATCAAACAAAATGGCAAACTGGTCGTTTAACTAATCTAACGAAATGTTGGAAAAACAAAACGAAAACGAACGAATTCGTTTTACGGAGGCCTGCGCAGAAACTGACAAAAAGACAAGCAAGGTATTAAATATAGATATGTAAAGCGTAAGAGAGAAATAATATGTAGTTAATAGATATTTTAATCTTTTGACAAATCATTAATTGTCGGAGAAGTAGAACAATTTCTAAAAAACTGTTCTAGGATTATACAATGACATGATTATTTTGTTTATGACTGGCCGTATAGCAACAATGCCAAATACAGTAAAACATAATCATGATAATTTTTTGTATGTTGCTAAAAATGGTGCGGAATCTAAATGCTGTTATATCTTCCCCTGGATGAGTGAAATTTTGAAATTAAAATAAATATGAGTGATTAAAAAACCCACAGCTCAAATGAGTGACTAAAAGAAGCAATTCGAATAGTGTGATTCTACAATCGATACAAGTGCTATTTACTGTTTTTCATGTGAAGTTTAAAATCGTACTACCTCGCTTCGCCTTGTCTTCACGATGTGACCTAAATTAATATAAAAATGACTAATTTCAAAATGTGTACAAGTGTAAGTGAATCAAGGAGCCATCAGTGACAATCATGTGACAAGTATATGCTAAGTCTGTTTTATGTACATCATCGATTCATATAACATTTTTAGTGCAGATCTCAAGTTGAAATGGTCTAAGATCTTTTGAACCTGGATGACTATCACATTTCATGTTATATTCTATATTCTGATTGTGTCAAAATATTTTAAATGGTATTAAAAAAATAACAGATTGTGTTTATGAATAAAAAAGGCATTAAACACACTCTAGCATCGAACTGGATTATGTCGATTTATAACGTAAAGTAAGTATAGAAAAGAAAAAGTAAACAAAGCCTCAAGAACTCGTAAAAATATTCGATTTATTAATTTATTACCATTTGCAGAATTCTTCTTTTCATTCTAAATTGCACCTTTTGTACTAGAAGAGAGAGTACTCATCACTTTGCACATCACATGTTATAATACTGTAAGAATATACAAAAGTAAATTTACATAATATATCTATTCATAAATTACAATAAACCTCATTACCGTAGTTTAATTATATTCTCAAAAATATTCGACAATTTAATCATTTAAATGGTTGTTAATTTTATCATAATTCAATTGGAAGTATTTAGGTAGGTTGTATGTATAATGGTTGCGAGTAAAATATTAGAAAGTGATGGGAACGATTAAGTAAAATGAGCAAAGTGACAACCATAATGGAATATTACAAATCTGATGATCATGCATAAGAAGTCTGACATTTATTGAAATAAATTGTTTTGGGATTTTTTTTTCGGTTCCAGGTTGAACTTGACAAATTAATTATTTTATTTAGTTCAAATAATTAAGTATATAAAGTAGAAAAGAAAAAGTAAACAAAAAACAGTTTAATGGTAATTCCTGAAACATTTGAATACGTTATGACTGTCACTTTGTCTGAAAAGATAATGTTTCATGAATGAATAATAATTATGGGATGGAAACTCAATTAAAGACGGTTATATAGTGTGGAGAAGTATTTGGAAATGTTTTTTATCACATTTTAAACTCGAGTGTATTAATAAAATATGTGCCGTAGAATTGTACATAAAATTTTAACATTAGAAACAATCATAAACCTGCCATGTGTAATTGAATGAAATACTTTGCATTAACAATTTATGAGATTCTACATTTGACATACTTAGGTGTACCTAATAGAAGTTTTGACTACAATATTATGAAGATTAAAATTGCAAGTAATAATATATTATTGACTATGACTTGTATTTTTAACATTGTAAGGTTGGCCTTACAGTTCGAATTCGTAACGGAATCCGTTATTAAAATCAAAGTTTGTAATTCAGAACGCTCGAAAATCCATAAATATTACATTTAACTATTGTATACACACATTCTGACAAGCGTTACAAATAAGAAAGTATTCAGAATATGAAAACTAAGATTATGAATTTCGAACGCACCCTTTTCTTTTTTTTTTTTTTCGAACTGAATACTGAAGCGCAGTTGGCCAACTAATGGGCCTTTACTGCAAAACCGGACGGGTGGCGAGACTCCTGAAAGGAGACTCTTAAGCCTTTGGAACGCACCCCTTTCAATGCATTGTCTATGGATAACGAACATGCACACCATAGATAATAAATTTATTAGTAAACATTACAAGATTGTGACTTATTTACCTACAGACGTGCGTGACATAAACATGGCTGTTTTTTCTATTTTTGAGGACTATTACAATATACATATTATTCAATTTACATTTTCATTTGCTTTAAAATACTAATATTTCATAAGACCTAGAGGCGCCATTATCTGAGAATAGAATAGACAACTAATGAATCGGATTTTTGTTAAGTCAAATTATGAATTCAGATTTTGCAAGGCCAGACTTACAATGAATGACATTTGTAGAAGTCATTTACACTGTATGGCATTTAAAATAGCCGTTAGGTATTTTGGTTGTGATTTTATACGCCATGCAGTGTATTTATCAGGGTTGTAATAATTCTAAAACATTGAGATAACTCATTAAAATGTATGTTTTACAAAATCCAGTTTGTAGCAATTAACAAATTCAAGTTAAGATCGTGTTATTGACTATTGTAAGTCAATGACTTTATCTGATTTGTAAGCAAGTAGTTAACTTGACACTTAGATATTCAATGATGTTAAACTATCGATCAAATCTAAATACGATCGATGGTTTAAAATCATTAATTGATCGATTTTTATGGTATCATTTAATTAATAATATATTACCTATTAATTAAATCATAAACAAGAAATGTATGATGAGAACCAATACTTGATTTTGTTAAATATAGATTATACCTATTTATAATTGCAAGAAATTGTGATTTAAAAACCCTGATACATAGAATCACTATTTATTAAAATTCAAGGTAATACATAGTTTAGCTAAATCGAGGCTAGATGGACATAGTTCGGGCGAAATATAGGAAATAAATTGCACTGCCAGGGACGTAATAATCAAAAATAATATGAATATGATAATTGTAAATTGATTCTTAAAATATCGACCCTATATTAAAAGAAATCTGTTTCTCAATTTTATAATAGAATAAGGGTAATTCTTGTTTTCAAATTGTGGGCAAGCTGAATTTTATGCACATTTTATTTTAGGTCATTATGTCTACACTTAATTTATTTTATATTTTGTGCTAGTAAATGAACAGTAAATAAATATTCTTTATTTTTTTATTGGTAAATATCAAATTTCGATGTTTTTTTATTAATTCCTAAAGTGTATTATTTTAACTGGGGTCGATTCTTAATAACTTCTAGAATGTAAAATTAGCAAACTATACAATCACCAAAGACTGCCTCATACTTTGAAATCAGTGAATAAAGATCTTCCCATAGACTATAGAGATTTGTTCATAAACAAAATAGATCAAGACGTGTTTAATTTTATTCCTTGTGATTTCTGGTTGCCTGGTCTATCTTGAATAGCTGCCTTAGATAAGACATTTCTGTTTTTTATCCGTCACAAGTCACAGGTATGGGATATAATCGTGGTGCGTGTAATTATTAAATTTACTCTTGAGCAAACTACCTATATATATTTTTAGAAATAACCCCAAGACACGTCATAACTTTTGTTTATGAATAAGTCAGTTAGCATGTAAGAGTAGAGGCTGAATGACAGTTCCTTTGGCCTGAACTCTGTTGTCTATGGCCTGGGCTATGGAATTGCTCATTCGGTTTGTGATTTAACTTTTTGAGTAGAGTATTTCAAATCATGAATATACCTTATTAATCGAATGATTATAGCTTAAGATTTAAGTCGAGAAATCAATTACCAAAAAAGTTTAGCTTTCCCTTCTGTAGATTAGACTAACGATAATTAGAAATTTATCTTTTTCTATTAATGCGCGAGTATTTTCGATTATACACTTATTTGAATCGATATAAAAATCCGAATATACCAAATACCTAACGAAACTTTTTAATAATCATGACAAAAATAAAAACAAAAAAAATGTTATTTGTGATATACGTAGCAATTAATTATTTAGTTGTAAGCGACATAAAGATGCTATAAACTATTTTCTTGCCAATAATAGCGAGAATGTATTATTATAATTATTTAATTAAACTTCTGCATATTATGATATTTTTAATTTTGAATGTAAAAGAGAATAGATGATAATATGCAAAAGAATATTTCTGAAATATTACGGATAACTACCAATTACTTAAAAGTTCATATTCAAAGGAATTGTAGATGTCTAACCTGGGGTTCTAGTGAAAAAGGATATAAGTGTCATACGGTCCAAGTAAAAAAGGATATAAGTCATCCATATGCAGTATTACACTTATACCTTTTTTTCTACGACCCTCAAATTTATTGTAAATCAGATATTAGGCTAAGCGCACACCGGCAAATATTCTTCAGCCGATATACTACTTACTTAAGAATATTTCATATAATGCCAGTTTATGCTATATTTAATCCAGACATTATCATTTTAGTTGTGATTCCTTTATCTTTATCACATAGAATTCATTAAGCAGGTATTTGATTTTCTAAAAATGTTTATAGACTGATAGAAAAGTCATTGGACAATATTGTCGTAGATAACGAATTAAGTTCTTTTAAAATTCTACATAAACAATTCATTTGAATAGGTATATTTATCCTTTGCTATATTTTTCCTTGGACGACCTACGATCTAAATAACATTATTACCTATTTGGAATTAAATATGCCTTTTGCTACGCAAGTAAAGTCTGGATTACATTTTGTATAAATATCGGCAAATAATCTTTCTCCAATTTGAGTTAAAATATAATTTTAGGGTAGCTTGGTATTAAAACTTCGCTTTCAAGTAGTTTGTTGAAATATAATTTTTACCTTTAAAGATATTTTAGCGTTTTTGGAGAAAGATTGACCAAAATAAAATTAATGAATGTTCATTTCCCGCTGCCTTTCAAAGCAAAGCAATAATAGTAATTTCAAGAGAAATATTACAAGTGATGTTAAACGGGTAAACAAATGTATTATGTATATGATTGTGTTGCACTGTGTTGATGTGTGGGTGTCCCTTAGTAAAATTATTTTTTGCATTTACTATAGTTCTTTTATTTTATTCCTGAATCTTATGCATACCTAGTACCGACAGCAAGTATATTATGATCAAGACAGGTTGCTTTTATACATCGCTTCTCTTAAAAATGTTTCCCTTAAATAATAAATCTTCAATCCTGTATTACCCCCCTTGGGGGGGATGGATTTTAAAAAATCCTTTCTTAGTGCTCCCGACCCTTGTGCAATATTTCTACAGTTCTACCCCTTATAGTTTAGTCAGCTTCTTCTTTTATATTTAATATAGGTAATGAAGGTATTTCATATTTCTCTTATGCCTAGACTTACACATATAAGTACCTAAGTACCTAAGTAGGCAAGTTATTTTTTACCTTACCTTATCTGATGCTAAATAAAATAGTAAGTTTAGATATTACCTCCAGTAGGTACCTACCGAATAATTTCCCAAATGTATTGAAATTGAGAATTTGTGGGGCTGAAATTAATAACAATTATGAATTATTTATAAAGCCTAAAACTCGATAATAAGATTAATATCTCGTAGCTTAGAGTTTCAAGTTTGCAGACAGTCAAATATTAATTCATCAATGATTTAGGTATTATGAGCTTATTCACGGTATATTCAAATACTGAAGGCCGTTTTTGTTTACACTGAATACAGAAAAGATTTTGATAATAGAATGTAGGTAGGTACCTAATGCCGAACGTCAAAACGACGATACTGGATAAGAAATCGACATAAGTTACGTGTGGCGTTGTATTGTGTATGTAGGTACCTACCTAATGCATAGCGGTCACGTTGTTATAGTGCACTTGGTTTGAAAGTGAATAATTAGTACCTATGCGTCACACGCTAAAGCTTCACTTCGACCCAATGTAATTTAAGGGTACGTACCTTTTGAAGCAATCTTCTATGCCGAAACAAGCGCTTCAGTCTCGAGGTACCTACTTGTATGTTTTAAGAAACGTTAGCAAATAAATTAAAATAGGTACCTACCTGCGCGAGCTAAATCTGTTATACCTAGTTGTTTCATTCCAATCTATCTAAAGTTTTGTTCGTTCATGTCGTATTTTCATACATGGTCCTTTTAAAGAATTTTTATCTTATTTTTTATGCAAGATCACATCGCATACCTCTTTGTCTGTGTTTACTGAAGTCTGCATCAGATAAAATTGTTTAAAAAAACGTTATTCACTATTTTACTTTGGTTACTTGTGAAGGTACCTACCTAATGCACAAAGGGTAGTTCGTGGAAGAGTTTCAAATGTATTCACATTGGATAAAAACGTAACAGATATTTGACTCTTTTGTCGAACCCGAGAGATATTTTTCCATTTAACGCACAGTGAATGAAAAGGGGCAAAAAGCTATAGTTACCCTTTGACTGGACTGAATGTAGAATTGATGCAAACAGTTTTATTTGGCTAGAAATGTTAAAACAGTTTAAGTAACACATTAAGCTCAGACCCTATCTACCCATGCTACAAAACGCTAAATCGCTTATGTAGGTACATACCTACTTTGATCGCGGATTGCTTTTATAGCCTTGAAATTAAATGAATTGGTTTAAAGATAATGGAGAAGTAATGATTTACGAAAGTTATGAATTAAACGTGAAGCTTAATAAGTAGGTACTTACCTATTATAAATTCAGATGGTTTTTAAAAAAAGGGGTACCTAGGTAAGTAAATATATATCGCTGCTTTACTAGACAAACCGGAAAATTATGTTACACCATTTACTGGTCTAGGTGGTGACACATATCGAGTTGAGTTTTAAGTTTATTCTAATAAAGCAGACCTATGCATGTTTTGCTTATGCAGATAAAATACCATTAAAATGTTAGTAAGTGCCTATGTATTTAAGAAACCTACCACATATATACCGTTGAAATGGATTACTAAATATAGGTAAAAGTAGTAGGTAAGTACAAATAATAGCATGTATTGAAAGGCTATCTTATCTTAAAATTACTTCCAAGAAAGTCATACATACCTATCTATGTGAGCAGATTACTTTTTGTATAAGACCATCCATTTCATCGGTTATTTCTTTTAGCCGAAAATAAGTACCTACAAGACAACGTGCTCACGTATTCCCGGAGTCAATCAGGATGGGATATCGGGATATTACTTGGAAAGTATATTAATAATCATATTGATTAAATCAGGACTCTGCACTGGCGTGTACATGAAAAGGTATACCTATACTTTTAATATTTTTTCTTCCTTTATCTATATAAATTTGATGCGATTTTTTTAATTGTTAAAAAATTGTGTAAATTTTTAACTCTAAGAAAAATAAAGCTGGCCGGTTGTAATTTACCTATGGTTTTTTTTCTGTTGTCTTAAAATTTTAATGTTTTTTTATTATGTAGGTATTACAATTTATTATAGTCACATTAAGTTAATATTATTATTCAGGTAATCATAAAAGATAAATATTTTTAGAAGCTTATGTTGAATTACGTTTTTTTGCCACTAAATGTAAAAATGAAGACAGATGTATCCCTAAAGGTAACCTACCTATATTTAATCAAGATAAATATCTTACTCGTTCATGACATTGTTTCCATTACAAATATAATAGACATCTACTTCATACCACATTTTGAATAACTTTGATACACATATAACTTTTAAAATACGAATTTTAAGACCACATTAATTATTTCACTAACGCGGCAAGTATTCGATGACAAGTGACGATTCGAAATGTAATTCGTAGGTAGTCAGTATGAAATTGGCGTAGATTCTTGTCGAGTTAATAGTGTAAACATTATTGTCGCTTGTCACCGACAACTGTCGCTTGTCACCGACAATTGTCGCGTTGGTGAAATAAGCGTCATGAGTCGTGCGAGAAAGCAAGTGTCACTGTCACTCTTTCACTTATTGCAAAAGTATGACAGCTACACTTTTACGAGCAACAAAAATATTACGTCGCGCTATTATATTGTTTTGTTTGTTTACTTATTTATATTGTCGGGGGCAAACAAACCTTTTAACAAGTTAGTAGTAATATCTAAGTCATAGAAGATCCATATGACTGTTTGCTCCCTAACAGAACGCTTTTCTCGGTCTAGAAAACCTATGAGGAAGCAGCTTTAAACAAAAGTTCATTTAAAATTTAAAAATGTTTATTGGTTCGTAGCAAACCACGTAGCGCCGTTGCTACGAAACGACCGTAGCGGAGCTACGTTACCAACTGCTACGGAATCCAATAAAATAAAACGTCAGAATAAAATGAACTACCTAGCTTAGACATACGGGAATGGATGAGCGGTACATTAATCTTTAATCGTACCGTTGTATGGGTATTTCGCTCAGTAGAGCGATTTATTGTAGGTAGGTATATTGATTTTGAACTCTATAACTATAATAATTTCTGATGCTCACGCGGTTATTGCAGCATAAAAATAATAAAAGTACGTGAGTTAAATCCAAAGCGTTTTATTACTCATAATAATGAACTCGTATGAAATGATCTGTCATATTAATCGCTATTTCCTTTATATTGGTATATAGTAGTAGTGAATTGTGAAAACCAAAGAAACCTAACTTATTGAATCGCCAACAAGTTTTCGTTGGCAGGAAATGGTTTTAGAAAGAATGAAATTCGAACGAATGATGCTTTCGAACAAATGAGTTTTCTGTGAATAAACGCTCCCTAGGCATTCATCGATAAACGCAGACGGAACATAACTTACAAATATTTTTTCATCCTCTTCTTTCAATCAAATCACTTTGAAAAAGTAAGACGTACCATTAAATAGACTTCATAGTTTGGAATAGACGAAATGTTGCGTGTATTTTTGTCAGTATGCGAAATCTGAGTGATATAATAATATAGTGATATATCTACTATTGTTTATTAAATTTGATTCTGCACTACCGACTCAATAATTATTTTAAAAGTTAACTGATAGAGAATTAAGTACACAATTTATACATTGTTATTTTATTTTGTGCAAGAAGTATAAACCTAGTATTTTTAGCCTATCACATTAGGTATTTATGGAAAAGTATGTATCTGTTGAGTAGTCTTAGACCGGTCAAATTAGGAATTCACCTCGGAATTCGAGATACCCGGCTGTAATTTTGTAAATAGTTGTATATTGACACCCTTAAAGTTGTCTCAAAACCTACATATGGTAGGGTGTGAGCGTCTATTAAATTTCAAGGTCAAAGGTCACAAAAATCGTTATTTTTGTAAATTTCTCATTTCCTATGGGTTTTAGCTTTTTGTACTTGTTAGCAATATTGTAGAATACTAAATTCTCTACAAATTTTGTTTAACAAAAAATTTTATACGGTGAACCGTTTTCGAGCTAGAGGCCGTAGAGCGTGCGGTCACAGCCAACAGGTGCCACGGTCGAAATCACGCCATATACAGTTGATGAACTACAGATATTATTAATTGTTGATGTTTACGCATGCTACTGTGTAATGCTTATACTTATATAGTTATATGGAAGTTTTTCACTATATATAAAATGAGAACATAATCATACTTACGTAATATTATAAAATCAAAAGCAAATGATAAATGTGCATAAAAAATGATAATTTCTTTAATAAGGTTAATTGCACAGCACTAATTAAGGAAATTAACATTTTTTATGCACATTGATCATTTGCTTTTGATTTTATAATATTACGTAAGTATGATTATGTTCTCATTTTATATATAGTGAAAAACTTCCATATAACTATATAAGTATAAGCATTACACAGTAGCATGCGTAAACATCAACAATTAATAATATCTGTAGTTCATCAACTGTATATGGCGTGATTTCGACCGTGGCACCTGTTGGCTGTGACCGCACGCTCTACGGCCTCTAGCTCGAAAACGGTTCACCGTATAAAATTTTTTGTTAAACAAAATTTGTAGAGAATTTAGTATTCTACAATATTGCTAACAAGTACAAAAAGCTAAAACCCATAGGAAATGAGAAATTTACAAAAATAACGATTTTTGTGACCTTTGACCTTGAAATTTAATAGACGCTCACACCCTACCATATGTAGGTTTTGAGACAACTTTAAGGGTGTCAATATACAACTATTTACAAAATTACAGCCGGGTATCTCGAATTCCGAGATTCTTATCTTATATAAGCTAAAATGACCGGATTATCTGTCAATATTTATGTAGACCTGAACGCTAAAGTTACTTTAGCATTAGACTATTGTCAGCTCAGTCGTGCTACGATTATGGAAACTGTAAAGAATTCGAAACGTCAGCTAATAAAATAAAATAAAAATACGCGCGTTAAATCCGTTAATAGTTGTTTCATTTCAATGTGTAATAACCGCGAAGGCATCAGAAATTATTACTTAATAATATTATTTGCAAGAAACGACAATGACGTTGTCACAAACGCTCTAAGATCCACCTAGGTACTATCTCGATACCTCTAGATTTTACTTGTTCTATGGATGCAGGACTCAATAAAAGTCAGTCTTTTTAGATCTTCTGTCTTTGCCGAGTCTGACCTCAGTGGAACATTTATAGAAGCAGTTCACCTTTACTAACCGACATTCTCAGTGAACCGTATTTTTAAACTTTTATCTCTTAGTTTACGGACGTAGGTAAATTTATGAATCTTAAAAGTAGAAATGTATTTTATGTCTCGAAAGTTGAATTTAACAAAGATGTTGGTCTTGGTCTTGTGTCTTACGTGATATATGTCTTACCTACTTACGGATTGGACAGAAATAAATAAGTGTGTTAACTCATAAACTATAATAAGTCATTAGATAATTTGCAACTAGTCTCTGCCATTTCAACACTGCGGTATTTATTAAAATGGTGTTCATGTTTTGCATTTCTTTTACAGAGTAATGAGGGCCATCGCGTGCCAGAAATCCGCTAGATGCGCTAGTGTAGAATAAGGTTCAGCTGTCATGTACCACCAATCACAGGCCAGTAGCTTGCCTCTCATTGGTGGAACATGACAGCTAGACCTCATTCTACACTATCGCATCTAGCGGATTTCTGACACGCGGTGGCCCTCATTGCGCTAGCAAATACCACTATAATATGCCTACTGGCTTCTACCCGCCACTTTATTTGCGCACGATACGCAATACCGTTTTACTCCCCTAAGGGGTGAATTTCAAAAATCCTTTCTAAGTGCTCCTCTATGCTATACAAGGAATTCCTTTGCAAAATTTCAAGTTTCTAATTCTTAAAGTTTAGGGCATGCGCTAATGAATTAGTCAGTCAGCTTTCGCTCATAAATATAGATATAGGAGTATCGAGATCAATATTAAATTAAATATCTATGTCAGAGTAATTTTCAGGCAATATAAAATAGTCACTTTTGACTTATTACAAACTATATAAAAATATGTCAACTTTATGACATACACCCAAATTCGGAATTGACTATCGAGGATGGGACCTATTAACATTTTTATTGCATCAATAGGGAAAATTGAGACATATCGATGTTATTTGAGTAATAACAAATTTTATGATCGAAGTTGTGATAAAACCCGTCTCGACGTCGTTTAACGAACAGATGTTTGGGAATTTCATGTTAAATAATATAAAGTATACACATTGATATATTATTGATGCTAATTAGCAAGTATATTTATATAATAATTTCTGATTCCTTCTCAAGAACATCTGTCATTTTCTAACAATTTAAGGCTGAAACGCCCCTTTTCCCAGTTTAAAATATATATATTTAACAGAGTTGGTCGCTAATTTTAATTGTGGTCTACTATAGTCTTATTATGCAAATCAAAAGCAGTGATTGGTGGAAATTGGCTCATTCGAGCCTAACGATTGCTAGTAGATTTCTTGATTTTTTTCTTAGCTACTTTACTGTTGATTTATGTCTTGATGTAGGTAAGTAAAATAGTGATTTTAAATAAATAGCTTATTTTCAAATTTAATATCCTACAAAAACACAATGAACATTATCTCCCGGACGAGTTGAACCATGGGTACAAATGAAATTTTAACTTATATTTTTATTTTCAACGTCCGCCTGGCCATGACAGCGGCAAATTAAATCTCTCTCGAGGCACTTATTAAAATCTGCCCGAAAAACTGCTCTTTTGCAGCACAATGGTAATCCAGAAGCTGGCAAACGCCGTTGATATGAAACCTAAATTTTAAAGGCATAAGCTTTTGCGTTTTCCAATGTCACGTCCGATTATGCTACATCCGTGTTAATAGACATACTTATCTCCAGTATGATACCGCGCTGAAAATGACTTGGAAATTATGATACTTAACTTAATTAATTTTGAATGTACCTACCTAAACAAAATAATTACCTACAGAAATTTAAGTGAGAACAAAAAACGTATGTAAAGCGATCTTAACACTATACAGTAGGTAGATATTTTTCAAATGTTTTTGATCAAATTACTATCTTTTGAATAGAATTTGACTGTGTGACCCCCCATCCCCCTCTGATGACAAAGCAGGAACCGGTCTTGTGTAGATCCCAATTTCATCGTGCCAATGCGCAATTTTGACTTGTGCCACCGCTTAACCGCGTTAATATTAAGGGGTGTACGTATTATTAAATTAATTTTCGGATATGCCGCCTCCCCTTACAATGTAAATGTAAAATATGGAGCGTGCGATTAACTCGTTTCACGTTTAAGGTGATACCGTGTTTGTACGTTAAGTGCTTCTGTACGAGAACCGGCAGTGTTGCTATCGTTTGCTATTGTTATATTACGGCTTTGTTTCAAAACGTGACGCCTTATCAACGTAAGTAATCTATTTTATTTTTCGCTGAAAGGTTTTGGCTTCCGTGTTTTCGTTTATGTTTAACTAGCTTCTGCCCGCGACTTCGTCCGCGTGGAACTCCTCCTTTTTTGCAGTCGGTTAAAAAGTAGCCTATGTCCTTTCTCAGGCTCCAGAGTTTCTTTGTACCAAATTTCATTTAAATCGGTCCAGTAGTTTTAGCGTGAAAGCGTAACAGACAGACAGACAGAGTTACTTTCGCATTTATAATATTAGTAGGGATTTAGTGTGTAAAATATATGTGTTTTCGTTTTTAGTTACAATGTTAATGAGAATATGAACTGCAGTTACTAGGGTTGCATTGGAGCGTTAGTGGCAGATGTGGGCGTATATTTCATACGCGCAAAATGTCATAAATATGTTGGGTGTTACCCTTTACTGTAAACATGTGCCTACGTAGTGTTCTTAGTACATATAGCACGCTTTTTAAATCTCAAAAGTAATACATTTTTTTTGGGAATCAAAAATAATTTTATTGTGCTGTGCTGTTAATGCGTTTTATTCTAGTCCTCGAGTTAATAAATGTGTTACGTCAACAAATACGTTATAAAATACAATTCTAGCTATATCAGACGCTAACGCGTTTTGAGCGTCTATTTCTACAATTTTCTAACGTTCTATCCTTTTTACACTCTAATCAAGAGCAAATCGAGTGAAAGAGATAGATTGAAACTGATTTTCAGTAACAACATAGGGTTGAGTTCGTTTAGATTTGTCCGAAACATGCTGCCGGGCATTTCAAACCTCAACAATATCTTTATTTCACAGCAATCTTGATATCTTGTTACAAATTGGCAAATGCGGTGGCGCTATTGTATTTGTTCTGTTATTACTCTAGTATGTTTTTAACAAATTAATTAATGGTTTGTTTAGTCTGAAAGTGCAGCTCGCTGTAGTTTGTATTGTTACAAAGTAAATAGAATTTTGATACCTTCTGTTAATGAACAAGAGAGTAAAGTTTTGTATTTACTGACAATGGGATGTTTCCTGAGAACGGAAACTATTATTAAGTAATAAGTATAATAAGTTCTACGGTTACATTCCTAAAAAGGAATTAATTATTTTTTCTTTTGTTAATTAAGCACGTTCGGGACTTTATTTTGTGGTAAAGTATAAGAAGTGACGTCACTGCGGATTAGGACAATTTATCTTCATCATTTTTGTTAAACACACCTACCTACGTAAAAATGTGTGTCCAACATTTATTGAAAGTGTAACTGACAGACTACCTACACAAAAAAGTTACTTTTAAGTTTTATTTATATTGTTATTGGTAACTTTTTTAACAATATACCTACCTAACCAACATGCGTTATGTTGTACGCACACAAACTGCCAAACATTGTATTACCTAGCTATATAACTTTACTTATTATATCTCAGTCAATCATGTATTTCATCATTCTGTATTTAACCAGACGAAATTCCTAAAACGAGTTACAATATTGCTTAATGAAAATTTGCAAAAGTCCGAAACCTGAGTCGTAATATTTTATTATACTCCGCTCAGTACGTGCGAATTACTCACACATTTACTGGGTTTAAATTACTCCCGTGGGTTCCAGGAAAGGCTACAAGTATTCACATCATTTCCCAATGCGATAACTTTTATAACGCAATAAGAACGAATTACGACGGGCTCGTATCGATTCCGATACGAATTCAGAGTTGAAGAATATTGTAACATTAAAATGTACAACGTTTGAACATTTCGTTTATTAACATTTTACCGTGTACTTTAAAGTAGAAAAGTCAGGGAAATAAGGTACTACTCGTATGTGCTTGTAAATGTACTCTACTTGTGACTACTCGGACTAGCGTGTACTACTTTACATCGATATTAATTACTAGCATCTGTTCGCGACATCGTTTGCATAGAATTGGAAGGTACTTTGAGTAGTTAATTTTATTCCACTTTGATAGCAAATCCATCTAAAACGGTTTCACGGTTATTACATGATTCTATACAAACTTTCATCCTGTTTGCCCCCTTTAGGTATTAATCCGGGATAAAAATGTCATCTGAATTGGTCCAGCAGTTTAATAGGTAGGTAATACCTACTTAATAGATAGACGTAGATTTACAGTTTGTCGTTTAGCTATCAATATATTTATTAGTAAAAAATTGTAATTAACTTACGTTCAAAGTGACTTAAGCAGTTTATAACTAAGCAATGAAAATAATTTGACCGATATTGTTAGCTAAGTCTGTTTATAATTTTAATATAGATTCCAACATTTGATTCATCATCATCATTATTAGCCATATACCGCAGTCCACTGCTGGACATAGGCCTCTCCAATTGCACGCCACTGTGCTCGATCTTCGACTGCTCACGCATTTGATTACGTTATCGCGTTACCTTAATTATAAGTTGCATAATATTAGCTAAAGAGAACTAACACAATTAAAACATATATTTCAACTGGCTCAGCTACGTAAATTCATACCGAATAAATGCAAATTTCAGTCACTGTAATAAAATAAATGACATTTGCATGAAGGTACTATTCTGAACTTTGTACTGTTGTAGACAATATCGCGTTTAATGAGAGGAATATTAAGTTTCACGAGCAGACTCAAGGAGCATTTAACGATACTTTGCTCTTAAATAATTATGCGATGCATTTTTATGATCGGTTAATAGTAATGGTTGGAGTTTAACTTTATTATGGCGTAATAAGAACGTTGAAGTCAGATCGAGTTAGGGTTTCTGATTTCTCGACCTATTTTTTTTCTCGGGGCACGAGATTTCTCGACTAAAATTTCCCGGGAATTCCCGGGATCTCGAGAAATTTACAAATCATGAATATAAGGCGAAAAAAACACTTCAAATTCATTAACATCGCTATTTTTTGATCACCAACTAAATGTACCTACTACTACCTACTCGCGACTCATACATAATACTTAGACATACTTAATAAAAAAATAATGAACTTAATGACATTGCTTTTTTAATCATTGGCATTTGAGATTGCACTGAACATTGTATTATAATCATTTATCAGTTAGGTTAAAAAAATTGCGGAAATCTCATGTTTTGAGTGAGCCACAAGCTAGGGGGTAGTTAGTTATGTAATTTTATTAACCTAACCAAACTCTCGTTTATTTTGCTCATAACGTGTATTTCTTTTTTATCCTAACCTAACCTAACTTTTTTCTTAACCTAACCTAACAACTTTTTTAGTTAGGATAAAAAAGAAATCCACGTTATGAGCAAAATAAACGAGAGTTTGGTTAGGTTAATAAAATTACATAACTAACTACCCCCTAGCTTGTGGCTCACTTCAAAACGTAGTTTCCGCAATTTTTTTAACCTAACCTAACCTAAATAAAAAAAAAATAGTTCAGGTTTGGTAACAAATAAAGTTAGGTTAGGTTAGGTTAAAAAAAAAAGTTAGGTTTAGTAATGGTTAACATCCACGTTTCGTGAAAAAAGGTCTAACCCCTAACCTATTTAATAAAAAAAAAATACATTTGTTTAGGTTTGGTTAGGTGAAAAAAAGTTGTTAAGTTAGGTTAAGAAAAAAGTTAGGTTAGGTTAGGATAAAAAAGAAATCCACGTTATGAGCAAAATAAACGAGAGTTTGGTTAGGTTAATAAAATTACATAACTAACTACCCCCTAGCTTGTGGCTCACTCAAAACATAAGATTTCCGCAATTTTTTTAACCTAACCTAACCTAAATAAAAAAAAGTTAGGTTAGGTTTGGTGACAAATAAAGTTAGGTTAGGTTAGGTCAAAAAAAAAGTTAGGTTTAGTAATGGTTAACATCCACGTTTCGTGAAAAAAGGTCTAATCTAACCTATTTAATAAAAAAAAATACATTAGGTTAGGTTAGGTTAGGTGAAAAAAAGTTGTTAGGTTAGGTTAAGAAAAAAGCTTTTTTAATCATTGGCATTTGAGATTGCACTGAACATTGTATTATAATCATTTATCAGTTAGGTTAAAAAAATTGCGGAAATCTCATGTTTTGAGTGAGCCACAAGCTAGGGGGTAGTTAGTTATGTAATTTTATTAACCTAACCAAACTCTCGTTTATTTTGCTCATAACGTGGATTTCTTTTTTATCCTAACCTAACCTAACTTTTTTCTTAACCTAACCTAACAACTTTTTTAGTTAGGATAAAAAAGAAATCCACGTTATGAGCAAAATAAACGAGAGTTTGGTTAGGTTAATAAAATTACATAACTAACTACCCCCTAGCTTGTGGCTCACTCAAAACATGAGATTTCCGCAATTTTTTTAACCTAACCTAACCTAACCTAAATAAAAAAAAAATAGTTCAGGTTTGGTAACAAATAAAGTTAGGTTAGGTTAGGTTAAAAAAAAAAGTTAGGTTTAGTAATGGTTAACATCCACGTTTCGTGAAAAAAGGTCTAACCCCTAACCTATTTAATAAAAAAAAAATACATTTGTTTAGGTTTGGTTAGGTGAAAAAAAGTTGTTAAGTTAGGTTAAGAAAAAAGTTAGGTTAGGTTAGGATAAAAAAGAAATCCACGTTATGAGCAAAATAAACGAGAGTTTGGTTAGGTTAATAAAATTACATAACTAACTACCCCCTAGCTTGTGGCTCACTCAAAACATAAGATTTCCGCAATTTTTTTAACCTAACCTAACCTAAATAAAAAAAAGTTAGGTTAGGTTTGGTGACAAATAAAGTTAGGTTAGGTTAGGTCAAAAAAAAAGTTAGGTTTAGTAATGGTTAACATCCACGTTTCGTGAAAAAAGGTCTAATCTAACCTATTTAATAAAAAAAAATACATTAGGTTAGGTTAGGTTAGGTGAAAAAAAGTTGTTAGGTTAGGTTAAGAAAAAAGCTTTTTTAATCATTGGCATTTGAGATTGCACTGAACATTGTATTATAATCATTTATCAGTTAGGTTAAAAAAATTGCGGAAATCTCATGTTTTGAGTGAGCCACAAGCTAGGGGGTAGTTAGTTATGTAATTTTATTAACCTAACCAAACTCTCGTTTATTTTGCTCATAACGTGGATTTCTTTTTTATCCTAACCTAACCTAACTTTTTTCTTAACCTAACCTAACAACTTTTTTTCACCTTCTTCTAGCTTGTGGCTCACTCAAAACATGAGATTTCCGCAATTTTTTTAACCTAACCTAACCTAAATAAAAAAAAGTTAGGTTAGGTTTGGTGACAAATAAAGTTAGGTTAGGTTAGGTCCAAAAAAAGTTAGGTTTAGTAATGGTTAACATCCACGTTTTGTGAAAAAAGGTCTAACCTAACCTATTTAATAAAAATACATTAGGTTAGGTTTGGTTAGGTGAAAAAAAGTGGTTAGGTTAGGTTAAGAAAAAAGTTAGGTTAGGTTAGGATAAAAAAGAAATCCACGTTATGAGCAAAATAAATGAGAGTTTGGTTAGGTTAATAAAATTACATAACTAACTACCCCCTAGCTTGTGGCTCACTCAAAACATGAGATTTCCGCAATTGTTTTAACCTAACCTAACCTAAATAAAAAAAATGTTAGGTTAGGTTTGGTGACAAATAAAGTTAGGTTAGGTTAGGTCAAAAAAAAGTTAGGTTTAGTAATGGTTAACATCCACGTTTTGTGAAAAAAGGTCTAACCTAACCTATTTAATAAAAAAAAATACATTAGGTTAGGTTTGGTTATGTGAAAAAAAGTTGTTAGGTTAGGTTAAGAAAAAAGTTAGGTTAGGTTAGGATAAAAAAGAAATCCACTTTATGAGCAAAATAAACGAGAGTTTGGTTAGGTTAATAAAATTACATAAGTAACTACCCCCTAGCTTGTGGCTCACTCAAAACATGAGATTTCCGCAATTTTTTTAACCTAACTTAACCTAACCTAAATAAAAAAAATGTTAGGTTAGGTTTGGTGACAAATAAACTAATCCCTACTAATATTATAAATGCGAAAGTAACTCTGTCTGTCTGTCTGTTGCGCTTTCACGTTAAACTACTGGACGTTAAATGAAATTTGGTACAAAGAAAGTCTGGAGCCCGAGAAAGGACATAGGCTACTTTTTAACCGACTGCAAAAAAGGAGGAGTTCCATGCGGACGAAGTCGCGGGCAGAAGCTAGTAACAATATAAATGAGAACCTTGACTTGAAGACTAAAATAATATACCTAATACTGTATTTTCTTCTTCATCTTCCCCTGTAAACCCTGCGTAGTTCTTGAAGAGTTTATACATACCCACTAGCGGTCCCGACAGACTTCGTCCCGCCCGGCAAAAAAATTAAAGAAATATGCTCACAAAATTTCATGAGAATCGGTCAAGCCGTTTTGGAGGAGTACGGGAACGAACATTGTGACACGAGAATTTTATATATAAGATATAGAAATGTTTTGAACACTTAATAATCTTATATTAATGATTAGAGATACAACCCATTTATTACTTTGGGTATTACGACTGTTGGGAGATAGAAATAGTATCCAAATAATCAAGAAAATTTAATAATTAGGAAGTTTAGCAACAAACTAATAAATCGTCTTTCAGTCTTAATCTCGCAACACAGCAAATCTTAAATAATCAACTTGATATTTTTCATTAAACAAAAACCTACAATAAATTAAAGGGGGGCGAGCGGGGGAAGTAGGTACCTAGTCAAAATCGGGATCGGCCAAATCCAAGGGACTAGCGTGAAGGAGAACGCGTTGAAAAAGTGTTACGGAAAGCCATTTTAATCTAAAATTGACGCGTGATTATTTTGATGTGCGATTTCTCGACTTCTCGACTTCTCGACGCCATTTTTCCCGTCTCGAGTAAGGCCAGATTTCCCGGGAATTCCCGCTTCGAGAAATCTCGAGCAGAAACCCTAGATCGAGTGAAGTCGAGTAATTGAGGTAGATCCAAATTTATAATAATTTTTCAAGTGGAAAGTAATTTTGTGTTTACTGTAGGTCTTTTATGTTTGAAGTGACAATGCATAATAATAATAAAATATATTTTAGTCATATCTGATGCCTTCGCGGTTATCGCACATTGGAATTAAACAACTATAACGGATTTAAATCGCGTATTTTATTTATTTGCTGACTTTAGAAAACCTTACAGTTCCCATATTCGTGCACTACTGAGCCGACGATATTCCAAAGAATATTCTAAGTCTACTGTTTTCTTAAGTTTCTGTAATACACTCTAGGGCATGGATTAATTAACCAAGTAATTAAGAACCGAAATCTTAATCCACCATCTTGGTACAATAAATTATTATAAGGTAGAACTTTATGTAAATAATTAAACACGAAAACCTTAAATAAACATAGAACATTATCTAACTGTATAAAAGTGGAAATGAAGTTCTTTATACAGGTACCTGCATTCTGGTGTCTTTGTTAAAAAGGGTATAAGTACCATACGTAGCTAATTATAACATATATATAAGTCCTTCACCTGCAGTATTACTTACGTCCCTTTTCATAAGGACCGTATGACATACCCTTTTCACAGAGGCTCCAAAAATTTGAATTGAAGAATTGCAGAAATGAAAAAGAATGATAAACTTTTTAATTCCGTGTAACATACAATAATGTAATTAAACACGTTTTAATATGAAAAGCCTTAGTAAAGCTCCTGTAGATAATTACGACGTTTTCCTGGAAAGCAGCAGAAGGTAAAGCTACGTTTACAATATTACTTTTGTAATTTCATAAAGTTGCAATACAGAGTTAGAAAGAAATCTATATCTATACTTATACTTATAATATTATAAAGCTAAAGAGTTTGTTTGTTTGAACGCGCTAATCTCAGGAACTACTGGTTCGAATTCAAAAATTCTTTTTTTGTTGGATAGACCATTTATCGAGAAAGGCTTTAGGCTATATAACATCACGCTGCGACCAATAGGAGCGAAGAAACAGTGGAAAATGTGAAAAAAAACGGGGAAAATATGAAGCCTTATGAAGAAGTGACAGAAGACTTTGACAGATCTTTGACGAAACAATCGGACGGGCAGGACGACGTCTGCCGGGGCCGCTAGTACTTATATAAAACGAGAAGCCGACTTGATAACTGACATAACATCAACGCAGGGCCTGAACTGTAAGGGTTAGAAACTTGAAATTTTGCACAGGGGTACAAAATTTTAAAATGTTTTTTATAAGGTAGGGGAGCACAGAGAAAGGATTTTTGAAAATTCACCCAGTAGGGGGGTAAAACGAGGGTGCTTATCGTACGCAGAGGAAATCGCGGGCAGAGGCTATGCATATAATATAGGTAAGTACATATATTATGGCTAGCAGGTACTAGCGGTCCCCACAGACGTCATCCCGCCCGGTAAAGCAGCGCGAGCGCTACATTAATCAATCGATTTGACAGTTGTTGTCGTTGAGATGATACTATATTAATATTTTCGTAATTTCTAATTATCGGTGCAACTTTTAAATGTTTTTCTTACTTAAGAACCTTGTTTTGATCATAACAATCACAGCAAAAAAAGACTTAGAGAAAACGCTTAAGGAAACATAATTAATTTAAAGAAATTTATAAAAATGAACAAATGTTTATGTCGCTTTTGTAGAACTTACCTATGTAATAAAACTTTGTGCTGCGGAATAAAATTTAAAAAGTTGTACAAAGGCTGCATAAGTGTGTTAACTCTTAAACAACCTGTGTAGACTTTTTTATATATTTTTTGAGCAGTATCTTACAGGCAAGTTAGTGATTATCTTTAAGAGGTCAGGTAACCCTAACAATCCGTAAATGTATAATAATAATTTCTAATGCCTTCGCTGTTATTACACATTGGAATGAAACAACTATAAATGACAAGTCGCAAACGCATCTCGCGTATTTTATTTTATTGGCTGACGATTCCAAACATACAGTTCCCATATTAACCATAATGTCTAAATAACCTGTACATTCAGTACACGATTTGTTAAAAATGTGTTCCATAACTAGCAACTGTAAAAGTAATTAAAATTATCCCTGAATGAGTTGGCTTCAAGCTGCGAGCGGACACCTCGGGTTCAAGTAATACTTACAAAGCCAGGTAATAGCTTAAAATGTTGCGAAATTGCTCTCAAACTATAAAATAAACGACCAGCTTCGGGAAGTCAATTAACGGACTATCTCGTATTGAATGAGGATTGCGCGCTAGTTCGTTCTTGTTCTGTATTTTATTATGCTTGTTGTTGTCGATATTTTTGCTATATTACAAGAATATTTAAGAATGAGGTACCCAATGAGATAATTATTTACTGGCTGGAAATAAAAAAAAGGTTTGCAAAGATTTGTATATCTTCAAACTTATGAAGTAGCAAAATAATGTTGGCTGGTTATTATCTATGCCTCCTTTAAATATTAAAAACAAACTTTCATTGCCGGTTATGGCCATCTTGAAAATTCATCCCCCCAACGGAGAAACTATGGAATGTGTGAAAGCTATTATAATATTTCGACCAATTAGTTATATTTGGATGTAACACAATAGGTATAATTATAATGATGAACTCGGTTGGGTTGGTCATATTGCATCGATTTTTGTTACCAACATAATTTATAGCAATTGCAAGCTGTTACTATAATCGGTGCAATTAGCGACGATTTACTTAATGAATAGGCTCGCATAATATTCTACTATAATATTATTAATAAATATACTTTGATGTTCACCTATTATTGATATTAAATAAAAAATAAAATACAAACCAAATTCATTGAATAAATATAATTTATAAATACCAAACTTTAACGTGTATTCTTGCAATTAAATTGTAAAACCTACTTAAATCATATTTTTTTATTATTGATTGAGAAAAAAACTATTTTTTGTTGTACCTACCTACTTACCTAAGTTTTAAATAAATTACCTCCCTAATAATGATCATCGCAACAAAATCATCGTCAAGTTTCATTCTGAAACAGAGTTAACAGATAAAATGACAAACAGATAGACTGAAGACAGTATTTACAGGTAATATAGGCACACATAAAATAATACCTACATGAAGATACACGTGTGAGAGTGTGTGCAGCTTAGATAATATAAGAATAACGTATTATTTTGTAGCGGTTTTCCAGCTAGTGTCGCCGCTGAGAGCCTTTCGTCGTTGTACCGTGGATTAGGAACATCCTAATCTTTCGTGTACAACGCGCGCGGCTAAGCCTATCGCAGCCTGCAGTGAACGAACTGTATGAGACACATTGAGTAACGTTGTACTAAATATAAGGAACCCTATTAACGTTATTAGGACAAAAGAATTTCTGTTAGTAAGGAAGAGAAGATGTACGAATATTATTCTTAACATGTTATCGAACATCGTTATCTTGATTTGGTTTAGCAGATTTTTTTATAAAAAAGAGATAAAATAATATATCAGCTGTGTGTGATACTTAAGTACTTAGTTGTAAAGGAAAATGAAAGTGTCAGCCAAAGAATATCAAAGGCGTTGTCCCACTGTTTAGTGGCAGTAGTACACTGTTATTAACTGGAAGGAAAAATAACAACTTTCGAAATTCCTCATGTGTAATGTATATGTAAAATAATCGGGAGTATCTTATAAATTCAAGTCGCCGAAATACGTCAAAAAATACTTACCTACATAGCTATTTTCGATATTAAATAAACCCAGATGAACACATCTCTTATGTTTTATTAACCGTATCAGAATTATAGTTTCACACTTTAACAACCCTACTTTAAAGTACTTTTGAACCACCTTGCATCGAATAAAAACGACGTATGTCTTTTCCTAATTCGTCCATAAAAGCAAAAACTCAAACACTAATCAGTTAATGATGGATTCGGAAGAGTGGGTAGCTAAACTGTTTACGTAGTGGCGTTAGGAGGGTTGGCAGGAGATAGATGTGTTAAATAGATCAGCTGAAGAGCGAAACCTTGTTCAAATTAATCACGTTTACAGCCTTGTTTGAACTTTCGAAGTAAGACATCTACTTGTGGTAAGGAAAAGGTACTTACGTACTTTTCGAGTACACTACAGTCCTGAAGACAGACGTCGCGTGTAAATGCAACATGACAAGTCTATTTCGCTCTATCTCAGGTGTTTTTATTGCTGTCTTTGTCTCTCAATGATTCGGATTAACACAAAACGTAGTGTCAAAAATTTCGTGGTTCAATTTAACTAGTTTGAATGATTTTCTGAGTTTTAAATACTTTAAACAGTGTTTATAGAAAAATCAATGATTGTTAAATGCCTACCTGGTAAATGTGCCAACCTTTAGAATACTCGGAAGACCAAAAGGTTTATTTTTATTAGATATTTTGACACCATGGGCGTCACTGAAATTTTCTATTGCATGTGACAGTACCTCGTGATTTATTTAGATTCACGGCCCCTATGCGGTATTAGGTGGAAAACGCAATCCAAAATTCACGATCCCCACTTAGCTTCCTACAATTGTATTCGAGTCTACTCAATTAGGTAGTCCGTTTGTGAAACCTTAGCTACGGATTAAGCTGTTCGTCAGATAAACCTATTGTAGCTTAGCTGGTGTAATTACTGGAAATTAATTAATGTCTATTCCCAACCGCTACTGAACCTGATAACTTGACGAATATAGAAGTTGCTCTACCCGATGTATGATGTCCTGGTAGGTATGGTAAAATATTTGTTAGAGAAAAAGTTGTTTAGTTTCTAATATTAACTAATATTCTTTAGTAAACCAGTTTATAGTTTATTTAATTCGTTAATTATGTGTGGATTTAAATATTAACAGCTACGCTCACAAATGTTATCAAATTTTCTGAAAATATTTTTATTACATTAATACTCAGTACTAATAGCTCAAAGAAAATCAGAAAATGGAAGAAAATCTCTCAATGTAAAAAAAACTATCTTGAAATAAGTTGTACAAATGGTTAAATATCCAGACGAGTTAAGATCTCAAAATAAACCACCAAAAGCTGCACGGTAAAATTAAAATAAGCACAAAATTAACCCGTTGACAAAGCGTAACAATTCCACTATTTTGCTAATTTCGCTCCAGTCGTATTTCAACGGTGGATAATTTAGAAAAAAACTGAGACACAATCTTCTGCGGCACAGCTACATTGGTTGTGAAACATACAAAGCAAATATCTAATAATATATTATAACTTGTTAACGCTGTAAAATACACATCAAAGTATTACTAGTTACTAAATGTAGGTACTTCGGGTAAACCTATACCCGAAGTACGTCTTAAATTTCCGGATAGTGGTTTTATCTGACAGTGATAGAGGATTCTAAAAATATACCCCAAATGCACCGGTCTGTGCGAAAGATAAATTGCTTTAAACCTGAATTTGTAAAATCTTTCGGTTTCTAAAGTTAGAATTGAAGTATTAGTCAGGCTACATCGATCTTAGGTATACTCCAAAGTATTTTTTTTTATTTTAAAGTAGTTTTATAAGAAATTGTCAAGTAGTAGGTAAATATACTTCAATTTCCATATTAACATGACCATTGAAGATAACGAGGGAAAAATACAATTCCAAAATTCCTTTCTTTGTTCTCCTCTACGTTATTAAAGGAGCCCCCAAACAAAATTGCAAGTTTCTAACCCTTATAGATTGGGCCCTGTGTTGATATGTCAGTCATTAAGTCAGGTTCTCCTTTTATATTTAGGAGTTTATTTTTCTAGTCACGGCGCCGTTTGACGACGCTACAGTCGCGGCAGTGTTGTCGATGAACGCGATAATTAAACGCGACTGTACGGACTACGCACGGTCGATTGAAGTGCGCTATGTAAAAATACAGACCATAGTACGCGGTATTTTAAATCAGAGTTTTATACACGTAACTTATTTTTCTGTTCTCCGGACGGAAAGCGCCAGCTTTCTGGCCGCTGCGCTAAATGAAATTGCCGCTTTCTGGCTTCGTCGAACAGAAAAATAGTATACTGATCTCGGCCAGTAAATAAAAAAGCCTCAGATCACATTTTTGTCAACCTCGGCTTCGCCTCGGACGACAATTACATGTGATCTGAGACATTTTTTATTTTATTGGCATAGATGCGTAGGTACTGTACTATTAAATTGGGCTTCAATCTAAGTAACCTGTAGACTAGTTTACATATCGTAGTTTTATATTGTTACGAGCTTTCGTCCGCGACTTTTTCTGCGTACTTTTTAAATCCGTTTGGGTATGAATTTGAACAAATTCAATAATATATAAAACATGTCTACTATCAATTATGTTAAAAAATAGTTCATGGAATAGTTCGGACCTTTTTTTTAGGTACCTACTTACCTATTAATTACTATAGGCCAATACTTATTTAGGTCCCTATAATAAACGATAAAGTTTTTATTAAACATCGTCTAGAGAAACCTAATGAAACGTGTAAACTCGTTTTCAACTTTTAAAATTTTTAATTATAAGTTGGAAAAAATATTATTTCCAATAAAAAAATTCTAAAAGTTACATTTAGACTTCGGTAATTATTTAACTTTTATAAGTCTACGTTCTTAGTTGGCCGACGATTTTTAACACTAAATACCTATTTTTTAAACTTAAGTGTTGAATATCTATCAGCCTAATAATACAGTGTCTCTTCTTAATGAATTAAGTACCTACTTTTTATTTATTCTATCTGTTACCTCTTCACCATTGAAACCAATTCGATTAAATTTGGGATGGAGGTAAAAATATATCTTTTAATGTTGTTTGTTGCTGATTTTATGTTGTAAAAATAATGTCAGTAGAAATACTGAAATTTTTATTTCGCACCCTGGTCGGTAGAATGGGGTTTAGGACATATCTTAATACTCATATTTATCCGGTACCTACTTGCTGCTAATTATTCGAGACAGGCAGCGACCATCACAATGAAACAAATGGATATGGCATAGCTATTATAGTTATTTAGAACAGATCTAATATAATGCAAAACAAAATAATACGACATTTAAATATTTTAACTTTTTAATCTATACATATAAAAAGACATGGGACAGCGAACTCACAGGCAGAAGTTAACAGTATACCTCAGGGGCGTAGCTACCGCCTTATTTGCCGTATCAATTATACAAATATCCTTACTTCCTTACTAATATCCTTACTAATATTATAAATGCGATAGTAACTCTGTCTGTCTGTCTGTCTGTCTGTCTGTTACGCTTTCACGCTAAAACTACTGGACCGATTTAAATGAAATTTGGTACAAAGAAAGTCTGGAGACTAGGAAAGGACATACTACTTTTTAACCGACTACTTTTTAACCGACTGCAAAAAAGGAGGAGTTTCACGCGGACGAAGTCGCGGGCAGAAGCTAGTCAATTATAAAAATCTTTACCCCCATATAAGGGCCTTCAAAATTTTTTTTTATACGGGGCCCCGACAAGGCACGCTACGCCACTGGTATACCAATTTGTTCATTTTAGTATAAAAGCTAGGACTGCATTGTGTTTTGCACCTAGTAACAAATAGGTACCTAGTACTTTGTCGGGTTTTTTTCAAAAAGTCTCTCTCTCTGTAATTTCAATTTGAACGAGACTAGGCAACAAAATGTAAACAAAAAATATATATATTCGTTCATTTTCATTACGTTTTTTAGGACTGAGGCTGGGTTTTCATTCCAGATGGAAAGGAAATTAAAAATTGTGTTGAAAAACAAAGCTTTCTTTGTGTAATCAGAGGAATTATGGTAGATACTCTAGAAAGTATAATATATTATATATAATAGATTTAGGGGACACGACTTTGCATATTTCTGTTTATATTGTTTTTTAAATTAAAAATATTAGGTAATATTAGATCACCCAATACCGTGGCATTAATATACATTAATTAATTGTTGAAAAAATTACTTGACGACTAAGACAAAAATATTTCGTCGTACAAAAATAATTCATTTTAATTTCGCGTGTTCTTTGTTGTATATTTTTGGCTATATCACTATTGGAGCATATTATAACATGACATTAATATGTACCTACTGTGTAAAATATTAAGTCTAATCAGATCTATAACTTATTTTTTGTGAATTAGCAAACATTGAATAAAGCCTTAATTTCTTACGCTACCAGACTACCAACAACATGTATAAAAGCTGAATTTATCTACCTTATCAATTTCTTTCTAGGTCCCGGTAGTAAAGAACGGATGGCGGTTTAGACTCGTAGCGGCAAATACAAAGTTTCTCACCGCGTCTCCAGTAGGTACACTTTTTTCTCGTTAATACTGGAAACTTCGCATTGTTTAACATTCCGCAGTAGAATTTATTTCACGTTAATGTTTTTAGAAAATCGCCTTTTGGAAATGTGGATACTAACAAGACATGTTTCATATAAAATGACACAGCTAATTAAATGAAATTTAATTAATCTATTCTATTCTATTTTAGTCTAATAGTCTTGAAATTGTTTATTCTTAAAATCTTACTTAATTATTATTGTAGATACCTGTGGGCGTTGTTATGCAATATCTAAAGCTTCTTTCCGCTACTTTTAATAAACACCCCCCCGTTTTATCCTGAATAATATGAATTTTCACAACTTATAACTAATATATAATCTTATTGGTCTTTGTTTTGAGGATCAGTAGAGTAATAAAATTGTGTGATTATTGAGAAATTAATGAATCCAATCCAGCCAAGTCATTCTATATATCAGACAATGTGCGATTTAGGCAAATTCACACCACATTGTGCCATTTCCTCAAAATATATAGGAATTTATAACAATAAAAAGTCCCGGAAGACTAATTAAGTTATATGAAAAGGGAATCCTTGTTTATACGCATTTGTAAATGCCAATTTGTCCTTCCTACCCGGCAAGAACTGACGGCTGGAACTCGTCGGATTTAGGTTTTTTTGCGGCCTCTCTCGTTAGGTAAGCTTTCCGTTTTTATTTGGCTAATGCTAAAATGCTACAATTTGTAAAATAATTCATACGCAAGTAAACAGAGAAGCAAAATTCTTTAGAACAGATCTAATATAATGCAAAACAAAAGAATACGACATTTAAATATCATTATTTTAATCTATATATATATATATATATATATATATATATATATATAGATTAAAATAATGATATATATATATATATATATAAAAGGACATGGGACAACGAACTCTCGAACGGATTCTCGACAAACATGGAGTTTCAGAAAAAAAAAACTTGATTTTATTTAATTTTAATCATGCATTCTTTACTTTGGGTTAGGTATATATTATTGTAAGAGATATCATGTTGAACCGATGACATCTCTTTTCCTGCTCAGTCAATAAGGCTCCCAAGAGACGTTTTCACGATATCATAACTATTACGTCACTTTCATGCTATCGACAATTGGAAATCAAATGTCTTGTTTTTTTTCTATGTAGCGAAGTACTAAGTACTAAAGTAACGAAGTACCGAGTAAGTAACGAAGTAAGTACTACAGTAATATTAAAATTTTACTACTGACTATTATTTAATAAATTAAATTTTTAACCAAACCCGCGTCACAGAAAACCTAAAATTCCAGCTAATAAATTGTGATGTTTCTTATCGAAGCAGACAGACATACAGTCTCCTAGTTGGAGATAAAAAACTCAATCTTGATATAATTCCGGGCTAAGTACGATGCCATCGTAAAATCCTTGATAAGTATATTTTTTATGACTACTTTCCTCAACGCAGGTTATATGTAAGCCAGTTCACTTTGATATAACTGCTACAGAATTTTTCTTTTTCTTTCACCTTTTTCTAACTATCGACATCGTGCGTTTTTATTTTAAAAAGTGTTTCAAAGTATAACCAGATATATTTTACATTAAAACACATTTTTTTTAATCACGCACTTTTTTGTGTCTATCCTTTACTTTTTGATGAATTAATTAAGAAGACTTGCATAAATAAGGGTACACCTAGGCACTCTGATAAATAAAAGTTCCTAGGTACGTTTCTTTGGAGGAAAATAGATAGTATTTAAAGAACTTGGGGCAAAGTCGTGATTTATAAATAGGCCCATCTTGTGATATCGAAAAGTCTTTTTGGCCGACTTCCTAATAATACGTACCTTTGTAGACTTTATATATATTTACATCTTTCTATATAGACAGAAGAACGCTTATTATCCACTGCAAAGTCAAATAATTTTTACAAACATTTAAGTCTTATAGATAGAGGGTAGGTATTATGAAATCAAGCGTTTTGGGTTAAGAATATGTAAAGCCTGATATTATCTGTCGAGGGCGAGGTCAAAGGGCCTCAAAGGACGCGTGCTGGTGACGGCGTGATGGATCTCCTCACTAAGGGAAACGAATAATAAGTGGATTAAACGCTGTCCAACATATTAAAAATATATTATGTTAAAATCTCTCGTCCTCCTAAAAGCTATAAATATACCTACCTACAGTCGAGCTATATATACCTAGTCGCTGATGACGGCGCCCTGACAGGTCGAGACGGGGGAGGCAATAGCCCGAACTATATACAAAGATTTGTTATTAGGTTGGGACAACCATTGGAATGTTTATCGTTGAGTCACGTGATTTCAACATTTTTTCAAAGATTAAGAGCATCAGATCTATATGCTTCCGTAGTAAGAGGGTTGCTGTTCAGTTAAATATATTTTTAAATTTATTATGTAACTATTGTGCAGGAGTAATTACTTTCAAGAGTTCTATAAGTCTATGACTTTGTAATGTCTCATTAATAAATCTAGGTGCCTGCTTAATTATTATAGCGCTCATAAAAGAGCTCGTAGTCATTAAGGGTAAGAGTGCATACACTGTAAACACTAATAAATATCCATCTTTATGCGCTGGTTTTAGTATTTAGTAACCGACAAGGATTTTTTTCTGTATAACTGAGTAAGTGAGTAAGTAATATCTAATATGGCAATTTAAGTAGGTATATACTTAATTAGAAAGACAGATTTATATGCGATTGCTTTAGTGTAGACAACGGTATAAAGTGAATCGAAAAGTAAAAGTCCTTGTAATCCTCCGACTGTGAAATCCGATTCTCCCAATGCTCTGATGCTTTGTAAACCTTTTTAATATTGCAAAAGCTTTGATCTTCCTATTCAAAAACATCACAGATTCCTTGAAATAAAATTTTGTTCAGCATTTACATTTGGAACCTTCAGATGTCCCAGTGTTCAACAGCTTGAACATCAGTCTTCCAAAGGACGCGGCCACGGATTCCAGCAACCTTCACCAGCGAGCCTATGATGAACTGTCGAGACATTTTGTCATGTCGATGTCGTCTTATTCTCGCGATGATCGACATTAAAGACAACAATAAGTTCTTCAAAAGTTCAGAAGTGGGGCTCGTGACATTACAGCATAAATTGTACCATACAATGACGTCACGAGCCTCTCTCTTGGACTTTAGAAGCACTTACCTTTGTAATTCCTTGTTTGTTTGACAAGTATTGAGAACGTGTGCAATAACCTAACTGACGGACTAAATAAAGTTTTAAAGTTTACGAGTAAAGAAAATTTATTATCATTAAAGACATACATAGGTGTCACTTACATGATAACATAAAATTAAATGGTAACTTACATAACTTTTATCATCACACTCACTCGGACTAAGTAGGTACATGTTGACATAGAAAAATATATTTAGCAATTTAAAAGTAGGTATCGAAAACAAAACAAAGCAAAGTTGCTCTTCTCATTCATTTGTTATCTGTTGTAATGTATTTTGCCAGTCGTTTTTTGAATGCTTGAAATGAACTAGTATTTTTTACATGCGGGGGTAGTTTGTTATAAAATCGCGAATTTGTTATAAAATAATATTCCCTTACCCCTATTTTCTATCTCTAACTCCCCTTTATTACAAGCAATTTAACATTGACGTTTTGCACATTCTCAGAGAAAATAAGTCACCCATATTTCAAATGCACGTCACGGCATTTTATCAATCTAGCAATTGGAATGCTCATCTATGTATGTCGTGCCAGCGCCATAAGGTTTAATAAAGTCATACAAGAGCTCGTATGGGTTTGTAACAAGCCTTCCAGAGCATATTTCCGTACGCGGCACCCGATACCGACTCATCAGTGATCATTGTCGTGGAAAATTGTACGAGTCCATTGTGCCACGTCAAAATCGATCTAACGATTTCGTTAAAGATCTAAGTTGTTTTCGTATTAGTAAGTCTACCAATTGTAAGTAGGTACAGAAATGTTGACGTTGTGCATTGTTAAAAATTAATTTGTCTAATTAAAAAATCACTAACTTTAATTAAAATTATAGTGATTGTTTGAGATAGTGATTTAATCTTAGATGTAGGTAATAAACTAACAAACTAACTAGATGTGCCTACAAAAATTTATAGTATAAATAACATTGCCTTCTGAGTTTAGTATTAAAAAACGTATAGGTACCTATTGCAAAGAAGTCAGTTGTTTTCTGGTAAAGCAAATACATGGAAGCCTTATTGACTAGTCAGTTAAAACCATCTTATCACTTACCAGAATTTCATTCACAAAATCAATGATAAATCCCATATGGATGAGGAACAGGACGAGCGGCATGAAGAGTGGGGTGGCCACACACATGTCCTGCATAGTTCCCTGGCGTACTCGCGAGCATGTGGCAGCCCTGTAAAATAATTGTAAAAAATATCGTATTAGTATAATAATATGAAGGTGCTAATGGACACATGCAGCGCCACAGTCGTGATTGCCCGTCGCAGTCGTGCGACAGCCTCCTCACTCGATTGATTACATTATTGGCTCCCGCACGCGTTCCAGGATACAGATAACTTCACGCCAGATTGCTTACAAATTTACGTAAGCAATCTGACGTTAATACGGCTTCGTCCGTGTACTTTTTGACCCCTATTTTGCACCCTTAGCGTAGTTAAACACGTATGTTACTGGTCTTAATCATGTACGCATAACATGTGAATTGAACATTATGCTGATGTTCCCAAAACTCACTATTATTACGTAATTATTTCTACTAAATTGCACAAAACTTAACAGAAGCATGTAGGTACTACAAAAGGCGAATTCACCGCCTTAAGACACTTTCAAGATGATCATCCTGCTTAAATCATTAAATGCCACAATGAATCATCAAAAAAAATCTATGAAGACAAATATATATCAGTATCAACATTAAAATCCTATATATTTTGTCTCCAATAATAAATACTAGCTAATAATTAATTTCAATCCTAAAATGTCGTTCAGTACCTGCAATTACTTCAATTCAAGATGGCGCGCGTTCTAAAACCATCCATAGATAATAACCGGCCAGCATTATTTTTCTAGACGTTGTTAAAAACTACCAACCTAAAAACAATTTAAATTTGTATTCTGTTTAGTTATTCCAGTCAACTTAACCTAATGAAACGTGATTCCTCTGTATAATATTATTGTCTATGTTTATTGGAGAGCATGGAGTGGAACCGACAAGATATCTTCATATTGGAATAGTCGTCAGCTGAAGTATGCGGGGAGCGACAAATGAATTCACAACATTCCGTAAATTACATGGTTCGTATATTTATTAATAGTCGCTTCCTATTAGGTAATTGAAATAATTAAGTTTGTAATTACTATCTTCATTGCACCGAAGTGTGATCATAACCATCTTAAACTTTGAATTAAGAACCTTGCTTAAGAGGATTGTGAACCTGTTAATTTTCATACAAAAGGCGATAACGTTTTACACCCAGTAAATATAGTCAGATTTTTATAATTTTTGGATATGTTGTAGATATAATGAGAAACTACGTCTGTACGTTTTGATTTTTAAGAAATATTGCTTACGCTAAAATTTATTAGCATCTAAAAATCTATATATAGATCTAAAAATCTATATTTAGATCTAGCGTAAGCAATATTTCTTAAAAATCAAAACGTACAGACGTAGTTTCTCATTATATCTACAACATATCCAAAAATTATAAAAATCTAACTATATTTACTGGGTGTAAAACGTTATCGCCTTTTGTATGAAAATTAACAGGTTCACAATCCTCTTAAGTTTGGCACAGAAGACAAAATTAGAACCAATTTACCAATTGCAGGCAATCCGACATTTTATCGTGGGTTTTGCACAAAACTTTATTGTTTGGAATATTTTCAAACTGTAAGTAATGTGTTTTAAATTAGAATTAAATAGCAAAAAAATCAGAATATTTTCACAAAAACTAAAGCTTATCTACTACGAGGTAAGTCGGGGTTTACCAATTAATATTATTACGTTTTGAACCTAACCTCGATTTAAAATTGTTTATGGTTTTACTTAGATAGCTATAGTGAATTAGGTACTATTGTTCATTTCGACCTTTTATGTTTTGACATGTGACACCCCTTAGCTATGAAAATTCCCTACCTACCTGTTTTATATTGTCATATTACCTACTGTATCTACCTACATTTTAAAAACCTTAGGTTAAGAAACAATTATAAACAAAATAATTTCTGATGCCTTCGCGGTTATTACACATTGGAATGAAACAACTATTAACGGATTTAACTCACTTTAGCGTTAGACTATTGTCAGCTCAGTCGTGCTACGATTATGGAAACTGTAAAGAATCCAAAACGTCAGAAAATAAAAATACGCGAGTTAAATTCGTTAAAAGTTTTTTCATTCCAAATATAAACAAAGATAATATTATAATACAAGGTTTAATTATTTTAGTTATTCTTAGGGTTTCTGATTTCTCGACCTATTTTTTTTCTCGGGGCTCGAGATTTCTCGACTAAAAATTCCCGGGAATTCCCGGGATCTCGAGAAATATATAAATCATGAATATATAAGGCGAAAAAAACACTTTAATATCATTAACATCGCTATTTTTTGATCACCAACTAAATGTACCTACTCGCGACTCGTCATAATACTTAGACGTAATGAAAAAATAATAAACTAAATGACATTGCTTTTTTAATCATTGGCATCTGAGATTGCACTAAACATTGTATTTTAATCATCAAACTAATACAATATAAATGCGAATCTTGACTTAAAAGACTAAAATAATATACCTAACTAGCGATCCGCCCCGGCTTCGCACGGATCCCTATTCTTTTCAAAAAAAAAATTTTTTTCAAAATATTTTATAGCCTATGTTACTCGTGGATATTGTAGCTTTCGAATGGTGAAAGAATTTTTAAAAACGGTCTAGTAGTTTTTGAGCCTATTCATAATAACCAAACAAAGTTTTCCTCTTTATAATATACTAGCGGCCCGTCCCGGCTTCGCACGGGGGGACTTAAGATTTTTTTAAGGCCTCAGAAACGATACTTTTCCCCCGTTTTTGAAACATTTTCGGTTACTGCTCCGCAACTATAAGACCTAGCGTGATATTATATAGCCTATGTTATTCGGGGATAATGTAGCTTTCCAAAGGTGAAAGAATTTTGAAATCGGTCCAGTAGTTTCGGAGCCTATTCATTACAAACATACAAAAATACAAAAATACAAATCTTTCCTCTTTATAATATTAGTATAGAAGTATAGATACTGTATTTTCTTCTGCATCTTCCCCTGTAAACCCTGCGTAGTTCTAGAAGAGTTTATACATACCTATATTGACGTGAATCGAACACTTAATAATCATACATTAATGATTAGAGATACAACCCATTTATCACTTTGGGTATAACGACTGTTAGGAGATATAAATATTATATTGTTTGGATACCCAAACAATCAACAAAATTAAATAATTAGGAATTTTAGCAACTAAACTAATAAATCGTCTTTCTCAGTCATCTCTTAACACAGCAAATCTTAAATTATCAACTTGAAATTTTTCATTAAACAAAAACCTACAATAAATTAGAACGGGGCGAGCGGGGGAAGTAGGTAGGTACCTAGTCAAAATCGGGATCGGCCGAATCCAAGGAACTAGCGTGAAGGAGAACGTATTGCAAAAAGTGTTGCGGAAGGTCATTTTAATCTAAAATTCGCGCGTGATTATTATGAGGTGCGATTTCTCGACTTCTCGACTTCTCGACGCGATTTTTCCCGTCTCGAGTAAGGCCAGATTTCCCGGGAATTCCCGCTTCGAGAAATCTCGAGCAGAAACCCCAGTTATTCTATATTCTGTGTACGCGAGTAATAGGTATCATCAGCTTAAATTAAAATCCCGTCTCAAACATTAATTTATAAAAACGATATGCATTGTACTTACCTATCAACGAAATATTTAATATGTTACATAGTAATTCATCACTGCACCCAACTTATTAGAATCCGAACAAATAACGGATTCCAATGAAACCTTCAGGCGTCACGAGAAACATTTTTTATTCAAAAGATTAATTTCAGCGAACTCGGCGGGGACAAAAATCCGTCTTTCATTAAAAATCGGGTACGGGTGTTAATGCCGTTTAAACTGAGCAGAGCTGGTATTGTTGCGGCACCTAGTATTTTAATTTTACTTATTTTCTATTCTATCTGGATTGTTAAGATCCAGAAAGAGAACGATATCAACGGCTCATCTGTGCTTTTTTAAACGGTCACTGAAGGAGTGTGCAATAGTTCTTATTAAATCTTAGGTATGTCTTGTATAATAAAAATCGTTTGAGTCTAGTCAAAACTCCACTAAGCCGATCAAGAGGGGGGCGAAATATCTTATGCAAGTCATACGATTGATACTGATTGATAATGATGAAGTACTATTTCTACGTAGACGAAATCGCAAGCATACATTGGTTACCTAATTATTTTGGCTTCAGGGGCTACGATACTAACTTTTTCTGTACGCACTAACCTATTTATACTTAGTCTCCATACGTTGTATATATAGGGTGACACAGAAACAGGTAAACACAAGTAATATCTGCAGATCAGGATTAACAGCTTGCAAGCCCTACTAAAATTATAAATACGAAAATCTGCCTTTCTGATACCTCTCCACAAAAAACCGCTGAGACTGTAACTACGACTAGTTATGTAAAATTTAGAATGATTCTCTTTTATATTTTTATTATGTGGATACTTATACCTGTTCCACATACTTAGTATTTACAGAGTGTAACTAAAACAGTAATATCAGCGGTAATAACCGGAAAGAACCGGATTAACAGCTTGCAATATCTTATAATTATTTTACACTGGCCGGCGGTTTCTCTCATAACATTACGGTATCGGCCTTTGAAAATTTCACTTTATTGATAACGGTGTTAATTTAATTAATTATGACCGGCTCTTTGAATTTTTTTATGAAAAGATGTAAAATATAAGGATTATGGGATTAATTACATTTCCGCGGAAGCAACCTGTTAATAAAATATTGTTTTTTCTGAGGTTGTTGGCAGAGTATTGGAAAAATGTGTTATCATTTTATAATAAAATGTTAAAATGGGTATAAAATATAAGAAAATATTACTACCTATGTATGAAATTTATATTTTATATTTACGTTATAACAATGAAGTATTTAATAACTTTATTAAAAATTTACCAATAAATTCTTTTTAGGTAATTTTTTTCCGAATAAATACTAAAGCACAGTTTGCCTGCTGGAGGCTTTTACTGCAAAACCTTAGTTTAGGTGAGTGTCCAGATGAGACGCATTTGCGGCGTAACATGAGATTTCTTTAGGTTATTTATTAATTACAAATTGACGAGTGTTTTTTTCGTCCATCAAGTAGATAACCAAAAATTATAGGAAACGTATTTTTTTCTTTTCTCAATCAAAAATAAAATACAGCTAAAGATAGGCGCTTCAAAAGTTCGGGCAGGGGTTCGTGTCGTAACTTTCAGGTATAAATTGCATTATAAGGTGACGTCACTCGTGTCTGGATCTTTATAAACGCTTATCTTTGTCATTTATTGTGCGATTGACAAAAGAAAAAATACGTGTCAAATAATTTTCATAAATCTAACTGACGGGCTAAATAGAATTGTTATAATAATTTCTGATGCCTTTGCGGTTATTATCCATTGGAATGAAACAACTTAATACGCGAGTTAAATTCGTTAAAATTGTTTCATTCCAATAAATAGTATTGTTCTTTACCCAGTCGTCATCCCTATTATGTTACAACACCTCGTTTTCAAAATTCTATAGGAATCGAAGCAAAGTTTCGGTAACAGTTACAATAAGTTCTCCTGAGCTATTTACAATAAATATAATTAAGACAAAGGAATTGTTTACGTACTCTTCCGTGAAATAATAATAACTAAATAACATCTGTACAATACCGAACGCCCACAACTGCTTTCAAATGAGAAAGGAAATTAAATACTAGGGAAGTAACGTAATATAATTAGAACAATATAAATTATAGATAAGAGAATATTTCTTGAAAATTGAGTCTAATAAAACTTTATATAAAATTTGTCTGTTTTACTATTATGATAATAAATAGAAACGAACCAGTATGTCATTCATACATGGGTCATTTTCAAATTTTGCGCAGGTTTTGTCCCAAAACATTTTTTTATAGCGTCACCTAAGCGATACCTAAGTATCCATTCACTGATAGAAGTAGGCACTTAGTATTTATTTTTCCCTATTTTAATGAAAAGTTTACTACTGTGTTACCAAAGATTACCACAATGGTTCTCTTAAAAAATTGGAAAGGATCAATAGTAGATCTTTGTTTTCTATAGATGTTTACGATATTGGACATACCTATATTTTTTTGAGCTTGTATTGTTGTTAATAACAAAAGATGGAAATTCAATTACTTACCTGCGTAAATTTTCAAAACGAATCAATATTGGTGCATTCATACATAATATTCACCATTTATGAAACTGCAAACTCATTGTTATTATAATGCACCTATTTTATCATAAAACAAAGCGCGATATTGAAAAATATTTGTCGCGTTAAACACAAGCTTGACTTTTGTTACAGCACCTATACTTACTTAATGTACATACAAAACATTACAAATTTTAAATTGTCTTGTATTTTTACCAAGTTCATAATTAGGCCCCATTCAGAATAAAGCATTACATAATTATTGCACAGGTCTGGGGGCCTAGACAAGTGCCCAACGTTCAACGTTAACGTCAAACGTTAGGACCAAAATGTATGGGATTTGACATCCGCGAACGACTGTCACGTACGTCACAAATGTCAAATCCCACTGGCCCCTGGTGTTATTGTGAGTTTTGTGACAAAAGACGATTGACTTGACGTAAACATTACAATATTATGCATTTAAGTTACTTGGTGCTAGAAATGCTGCTCATTACCCGATACAAATTAGAACGTAAAAGTAACGTATTTGTACAAACCAAGGACTTAGATAATTGATCCGATATCTATCAAATAATATTTCTAAATGTGATTGCAATATAGGTAAGGCATGTTCACGGTCGCTAATCCTCCTAATATAAGGTATAAAAGTGGATTAAAGTGAAAAAAGACTTTCCATTAGGTACAATAATAGGTACGTTAGGATAATGATCCATAACGTATTGATATTGGGTAATGGCGTATATCAGTCGACCGAAATTTCAGCGCAAACTATAACTAACCTAATCTGATAGAGAAAATATTTAGGAGTAAGTATAGGGTTTTTTTCTTCTCAATTATTACCTACACGTTCTCCGTTAGATTAGATTAATTTATTTCTCATATATAATTTATTAAACACACAATACAGATGTAATTAGACATAATAATGTAACTAACATTTATTTATGTCGGTGTAATTATACGAAGATTGTAAAAAACATAGAAAAATATAAGATTAAATGATTTAGTACTAAAAATATTAAGTAAAAATTTGGTTTGTCGATACACCTAAGTACTTACCTACTCGTATGTATATAAAATTATCAAATCGCTTATTCTCTAGTCTTTAAAAAATAAGTCAATTTCATAAATAATGCAATACAAGTCAATTTAAAATTTAAAACAATTTGTTTATGTACTAATAATATAGCCAGTTTATTCCCATACATATCAAACTGTTTTGTACCTAATACATAAACTTTTCCACATAATATTATATCGGACCAGCACATTTATAATGTGCCAGTTTTGCCGACGCACCTACGCAGGGGTTAATGGGAAAGGTTAATGAGGGACTTTTTAATGCAACTTAATTTCAAAATGGCTGATCTTCAGGAAATTAAATCGTAAATTGTTGGGTCAGCTCATTTCAAGGGTTTGGAGAAGAGTGTAATGAACTGTCGTTATCACTGGTTGACCGACTGGTCGCTGGGTCAGTACTAGATATTGAATAGAATACTATGTTTAATAAATTATAATAGGCAAAATATCTATTAAAAATATGACCGGCGTTCGTTTTTTTCCACACACGGTGTCGTCACACACAAATTATGTTATCTATACTAATATTATAAAGAGGAAAGATTTGTACCTATTTTTGTATGTTTGTAATGAATAGGCTCAAAAACTACTGGGCCGATTTTAAGAGGATTGTGAACCTGTTAATTTTCATACAAAAGGTGATAACGTTTTACACCCAGTAAATATAGTTAGATTTTTATAATTTTTGGATATGTTGTAGATATAATGAGAAACTACGTCTATACGTTTTGATTTTTAAGAAATATTGCTTACGCTAAAATTTATTAGCATCTAAAAATCTACATATAGATCTAAAAATCTATATTTAGATCTAGCGTAAGCAATATTTCTTAAAAATCAAAACGTACAGACGTAGTTTCTCATTATATCTACAACATATCCAAAAATTATAAAAATCTGACTATATTTACTGGGTGTAAAACGTTATCGCCCTTTGTATGAAAATTAACAGGTTCATAATCCTCTTAATAATTCTTTCACTGTTGGGAAGCTACGTTCACCCTGAGTAACATAGGCTATAGAATATTTTGAAAAAAATTAGGGATCCGTGCGAAGCTAGTGTATAATAAAATAAATATCATAAGAAATAGATAGAAGCGTCATTACGACAATGATACTTCAATCACAACTATAATGTAACTATGATATTAAAGAGTTAGGTAACTGTTTTGGGATTCAAGTTATATAAAGCTTTGGCATACTGAATGGAGTACAATACGAATGCTTAATAAAAGTAAAATGCTTACCAGACAATGGTCAAAGGCATACTTTTAGAAGCTTTTCTTGGAAAATTCTTAAAAAAGTCTGCAAAAAATACATAGGTATTAAAGAATCGAGACATACAAAACATCAAAAGAATACAATAAAAATATAATGTTCATACTGAAGTTGTATTTTTAACAAAAGAAAAGCGGAACAGCGAAATACGGAAATTGTTGACGGAGGGGAAAAGTGGAAAAGCCGCGTACCGGACGGATATCACAAACAGATTGGACGAAATAGATACTTCATTAGAAATATAAATGGACATACAAGCATACTGCTAAATTAAAAGTGAATAACTTTTACAAAAACAGGCTTTTGTAATTTTACAATCTACATCTTTCACTTGATACCTCACTCGGTTATTCATTTAGTTTTATTTTCATCCACCTCCCTTATTTGGTCTTAGAATGACGTCACATAGTTAATATCAAAACGAAAACGAAAACCAAGATCCAGCTTCAAATGGTCATGCTCGACACATTGACATCTGCCCCACATCTGCCACACTAGTTAATTGATCTGCTCCCAAACTTAAGTTACCAACTTGCACTAAGAGCACATGGGTTGTATAACTTAGTTAGGAAGATCAATTTGTATGAATAGTCCAAGGAGGTTTATATAACTTGTATTAAAAACAAGACTATTTTTTTAATCATTATATCTATCAAGTTAAATTGCCTGAGTGTTTAGGTTTGAGAGACATATTAATTTCTGATAACTATAATTTAACTCGTGTATATTAATTTATTTGCTGAAGTTTCATCGTTGTTGACTTTATAGTTGCCATATTTACAGCACTACTGAGCTGACGATAGTCTAATAGGTAGTTAAGTTGTTTTATTCCAATTTCTACGACACTCTTTTATCAAGTGACAGTCCTCTTATGATTATTTCCACTGACTTTGCTGTCCTCATCCATTCTTTGGAAGGGTCATGGATATAATTCTCAAGTTATATAAATATTTCGTCCAGACTTATTGTTCCCTGTTGCGTCATATTTTATGATTCCCACCGTTTTCCTCCACTTGACCCTCGAGGAGTGACCATGGTTTTAGGTTAGTTTCAAACCTCGTATGGGTAGTTTATTCCTATTTTGTTAAATTGTACTTTATACAGGCCTAAAGTATTTTAAGATTAGCTGCCCTATACTGTTTAAAAGGTACTGCTGTATTGTTATTAACTAGCTTTTACTGCCAATTAGTAATTACAACATTTCATCCCCCCTTTTAACCCTTACAACCCTTTTTTCGCCATTCTCGGGCTCTAGACTATCTGTGTACCAAATTTCATTTAAATCGGTTCAGTAGTTTTAGCGTGTAAGCGAGACAGACAGACAGAGTTACTTTCGCATTTCTAATATAAGTTAGGATTAGGATAGAATATTCTAGACTTGGGTGCCAATGCTTGAGCTCATCAATCTGACACCTGCCTTTAATAGGATTCGGACTTATAATGTCCAGTTTTGTTTCTGTTCTGATCCCTAGACCAACAGGCGTCTACATACCTAATTGTAAACATAAAACGAAAGGTCATCTCTTTTGTTGGCTGTTTTTTATGCGATCTTTTTCTCGAAGCATTTTCCTTTGCATGTCGGAAAATAGCAGATTGCCAATTATTATTCCGATAGCATTGTTATTTGCCAGATAAAACGAAGTCTTAGAAAAGATTCAGATTCATTTATTGCTCATTATTTTATTCAATATATTTTTTAACGGTCCTAATTATGTCATTTTAAAACGGAAACAGACGTTATATTTCCTCCAAAAAAAATAAATATGGATTCCCTGTTTAAGCATGTTACTCAAACGTTTAGCTGTAATACCCCAACAAGATTAAAAGCATTCGTGTAGGATTCGAATGGGATAGATGTTTCAATAAAATGTGTAACATAATATATAAAAAAAAACTAGCAATTGCCCGCGACTTTGTCTACTAATGATAAGCACCACCGTTTTATCTTCTTAGTATAGGGAGTGATTTTTAAAAAACATTTTGAAATGTTTTGTATAAATATTTTACGTTATAAAAGGAACCTTCATGCAATTTTTTTATTTTCTAACCCAGTATATGCGTTGATGTCAGTCATTAAATCTGCTTCTTCTTTTATATATACCTCTTATTATAGATATACGCCAGTTAAATCCGTTATAGTTTTATTACACATACTAGCTTTTGCCCGCGACTTCGTACGCGTGGAACTCCTCCTTTTTCGAGTTCGCAGTCGGTTAAAAAGTAGCCTATGTCCTTTCTCAGGCTCCAGACTTTCTTTGTACCAAATTTCATTTAAATCGGTACAGTAGTTTTAGCGTGAAAGCGTAACAGACAGACAGACAGACAGAGTTACTTTCGCATTTATAATATTAGTAGGGATTTATAATCCGCAATAAAACTTAAAAGTTTAATTAAAAATAGAACACTTAGCAGATTTAAATTGCCTTTAGAATTAAAACATTTGCAGGCTATTTTGGTCCTCTATTAAATGACGGAGACACTCTGAATTGTGGTGCCGCTGGACTTTGGACATTCCACGCATTTTCAAATGGACATTTATTAGCCTGATTAAAACGCCCTTTTCAAACTAGAAAATGTTAACATTTTATAATTTAAATATATACAAAAAATGACTTTCTACTGTGTTTCTTGCGGCGTTTCTTGTCAGTAATAATGCTCTTTCAGAAGCGCTAAGTAAAGTAAAAGTATATCATATTTTAGAACAGGACAGTACTTATACTTTGAAATCTAGAAAATAGTTTACATAACTGTATCAATAACTTTGGCATAAAACTATTGTCAGCTCAGTCGTGGAAACTGGAAAGGTGCCGAAACGTCAGCCAATAAAATAGACTACGCGAGTTAAATCCATTTATATTTGTTTCATTTCAATGTGTAGTAAGCGCGAAGGAAAATCATCAAGTACCAACGTAAAATTCGTCTTTTAAAATATCTTTGTCCTTGCTACTCTTTGTCATTACTCTCACAAGTTTTTACCACCGTCAATTTAAAAAGAATTAAGGCGTTATATATCTACTTACATGGCGACGGTGCGGTGGAGGCAATTTTGGGGCTGAATAAAAAATGTTCCCTAAAATAGAGGAAGAGGCAAGGCGGGATGTGACAAGCAAATTCAGTTTAAAAAAATAGTAAGCACCTTCCTCTGCATGCAATATTTAGTTTGAAAGATTTGCCCGTTATTTATAACCCGATTTCTGTGTGTTATAATTTTGAACAAAAAGTTTCGTTTTAGTTCTCGTTTCATTTATGAAATCAATTAAAAAGAGAACAAATATTTGAAAATTTTTAGGTAGTTATATAAATATTTCTTCACGCAAAACTTTTATTCGGATTTTATCGAATGACTGCGAGAAGCTATTCGATAAAATGCGTACCTATATAGTTAATTAATGCGTATATAGTTAATTAATCACACTAATATTATAAAGGCGAAAGTTTGTGAGTGTGTACCTATGTTTGTTATTCTTTCACACAAAAACTAGTACACGGATTTCGTTGAAACTTTACAATAATATAGCCTACATATCAAAATAACATATAGGCTATATTTTATAACAACATTGTGTAAAGTATTTATCATGCGCAGAAGAAGAAAGCTGGTAGTTAATATTACAGATTATTTAGCAGACTAAGAACGTAACATCTTTTATTCTTATGAAATCCTCGCCAGCTGTCTGAACTATGCTGTGGGTATAATCCTGAAACATGCCTGTCATATGTTGTCATCAAACTGTGATCGCGATTCCGGCGCGCGCTCCTCGCATCAACCAAGTTAATCCGAGGACGGGGCCACTTAATCTTACACTCTTTACCAAGATTAACTTGTATTTCTTATCCTATTAGTACGTATATAATTTAGTTACTCTGTGAATTGGACTCGGGAAAATCCTAGTGCTTTTTCAGGTGGATACTAATTAGGTATAAATGAAATAGGTAGTAATTTATATGATGCCTAGGTTAAGCTTGCAAGAATATGTCTAATAATAATATAATAAAATTTTCGTGTCGCGGCGTTTCTTGCCAAAACTACGAAACGGCTGGATGAAATTTTGTGTGCATATCGGGTAGGTCTGAGAATCGGCCAACATCTATTTATCATACCAATAATTAAAATACTTAGTTTACCTACTTACTTGATTTTAGATAGACTGCATTGCTAGCATCTAGCAAGTACTATTTATACAAGTATTATCACTTCGGATATCTTGGTATAAAAATATATCAATGAACAATCTGTGAAAAAAATACAAAAGAAATGCATCAGTCGTAAAATTCGGATTCCTATTCTGATGAAATAAAAACACAATTATTCTCAAATCAAGTCCCTTATTTGCAAGATATTACAAAGTCATCAAAATAGACAAAATCCGGAATCGTCGACACGTTACGTTTTCAAATTTGTTTACACAGAAATCGGGTATGTCAAAGGCCAACTCAATTCCATTAGAACAAGGGCTCACGAAGGTCTATCAAAGGGACGGACCGGGGATGTGTGAACTGAGCTCTGTAAATGTTTGCCGGGTATTTAGGAATGCAGGTACGTTCGAGTGTTTTAAGTAATTAAGGACGAAATGAGAGTTGTTAGGTTTATTTTGATTGAGGGTGTTCATTGGGCTTTAATTAATGACCTTTGTATTTTTATTATACAAATGCGTATAGGTAGTACCTACTGGGCCGACCCCAAGTAGGTACTTAAACTAATAAGGTAGTGTGCTTAGATATAGTGCAGCAACCATTTTTATTACACAACAATTATTGGTACAAAAGATGCAAGTGGCGTAATGAGGGCCACCGCGTGTCAGAAATCCGCTAGATGCGCTAGTGTAGAATGAGGTCCAGCTGTCATGCACCACCAATGAGAGGCAAGCTACTGGCCTGTGATTGGTGGTACATGACAGCTGGACCTCATTCTACACTAGCGCATCTAGCGGATTTCTGACACGCGGTGGCCCTCATTGAAGAATAAGGTTCTACTAACCTCAGGAGAGTAGGTAAGTCTCTTATTGATGGAGCATTCTAAATACATGTTGTGTAGATTTTTATGGCGGCTCCCATTTCTTGAACATGGTGAAACAAAAGCAATTCAAAGCATCGTTGATTTATGGTCAAACGTAAAAATATATTTAGTCCAAATTGCTCCGTAAATCGCACAGAAAGATGTCTTCAAGGAATTTCTGATGCGAAAGGTAAATTTAATTTCCTTGCAAGCCACCGTGAAATGGGGTATTGTAGTCCATATCAGAACGTAACACAACAGTCGACGTATTTCAAAATATAATATAGTTAAATATATATTTTAGTCTATTGAATCCTGAAATTATCAAAATAATGTTTCAATGACATAATACTTGATAACATATGCGCATTGAGTTCGTTATAAATAGTTGTTTAATTACAATGTTTCTCTTAGGTAATTAAAAAGCTGCACAAAAACACTTTATAAGGTAGTGTTTCAATTCTTCTACGTCTCTTGTCTTTTACTTAATTCGATTCGATCACGGCTGCCATAGCGGCCGCCGCGCCCCCTCCCACGGACACAAACCGTACACCGACACACAGGCAGCTGCCGCGCGGCATGCGGCCTCACCCACACCTAGCATACTCGATAGTGTTACAGCGGCCCCGCCGGCGGGGTCGAAGACGTCCACATACACCCGGCACGCGTTGGACCTTTCCGCAGGGACCTTCTGTTCCCTTGCAACAAAATAGTCGTGTCACACCTACTGACGGTCCGAGCCGAGGTGCGACCCCCACCTTGGGGGGCCCTCGGGTCGGTCAGGGCTAAAAACCCTAAACCCCACCCAAAAGGCTTAAGAGTCTCCTTTCAGGAGTCTCGCCACCCGTCCGGTTTTGCAGTGAAGGCCCATTAGCTGGCCAACTGCGCTTCAGTATTCAGTTCGAAAAAAAAAAAATCTTTTACTTAATTAAAATACCTACAAGAGGTAGAAATTTCGTCATAAAATCAAAGAGTAAAATATTCTAGTCTCATTTTCTTCTCTCGAGGTTTATTAAAAAAAAAAAAATGCAAAATCGAATAAAAGAACACGAACTCAATCAAACACGTTTCAAGTCCTTTGAAAAGCCGTTAATTGTGTCAACCAATGGGAGGCGAGAACAAGGGCCCGCTGCGTTTGATTGCGTATTTGTTGCCAGCACTCAGCTAATTACCGCTCGGTTCTCATTTGTGTTCCAAATTCAAATTACGAGTATGTCTGCAGTTATTAAAACGTTAGCATTACAGCTTTTTGGCGTAGTTGAACATTAATTTGTAGATATTGAAACAAAACATTTATGATATAAGTTTTTCACGAGTTTTGTGTTATTTTTTTTATATAATAATATATGTGTATAAGTCAAGTTTAATGACTTAACCTATACAAAGTTGAAGCGTCGGTAACGTTTAAATTGGTTCGTTTTACATTGGTACCATTTTTTATGACCGTTACCGCATTATTTTCAAAACGAAGCCTTGGAGATTTAAAAAAATGCAATTTAATTGAAGATGGTAAGTTATATTTCGGCACGTTTGTTTTAAAATTGTATTCTAGGCGGGTGAAACCGCAAGGAACCACTAGTTTGGTATAAATAAAAGAGTGTGCATACACAAATAAAATTATGCGAACTTCGTGACAAATTCAAGGCAACAACTAAAGAAAATTGCCACAAAAGCATTTAAAATTCAAGTACCTGTTTTCAGACCGCTGTTGTTATTCCAACGTCATAAAGGATTTAAAAAAAACAAGTTCTTAGTTAACTCTGAAACGTTTCGTTATTGCTGCATGCACTGCAATTTGAATTTTGCGCCGTTGTTATTAAGGTTAGTAATAGATTGGGGTAGTGTAAAAAGAGGAAAAAGGCAGAAATCGAGTTGTAGTTAAATTCCTAAGCACAATCCGATATTATTTCGCGCTCGGTTGGAGGACAAAGCCGCCTTTAATGAGTTTACGCGACACTGGGAATCTAAATACGGGAAAGACGCGGATATTTTTCGTAAATAACTCGGATAGGTAGTGAGAAGAAAGACCACAGCGAAACCATACTAACATATTGTCCTTGTCTATGTTATAATCCACACTACTATTATAGGGGAAAAAATTATATTTTTATGTGCATGTTTGTAATAAATTCAATCAAAAGCTACTGTGCTGGTTTAAAAAATTCTTTCACCATTGGAAAGCTACCTTGAGTAACATAGGCTATAAAATATTTTGAAAAAAAATGGGCATAAGTACAGTTCATGTGATTAAAATAAAATAAGTTTGAATATGTGTACCTAGGTATGTGTCTATGTGTATTTTTCTAAATATCATTCAGATCATTTGCGAATGTTTTTTTGTTAAACCAATTTTCATGAAATTTTAACCCGTATCAAAAAACAGAAATATTTTTTGGTTTTCAAATAAACAAACAGGATTTTTCAGAAATACCATTTATTCGATGTTTTATTTTATGATTTAGGCAACCTTGAAGTACCTAGATATTTTTATTGCTCCTTTTGAACCTACGTTTTGTGAAATATTATTATATTTCGGGACTTTTAGGTACAATTATGTTCTGAACATTGGAATAAAACAATGAAATTATTATTATCTGTTCATTTTTTTTTCGGTTTCTTTAGCTAAACTATCTAAGTATATACCTAATATATTATAAAAGGAAAAGATGACTTAATAACTAAACTTGTCACTCCCTAATACGCAGGACCTATTACTTTATAATTATTAAGGTGACAAATTTGTTAAACTCAGTCTAAACTAAACTAATATCAGCAATCTAGGTAATATACCTGAAATATAAATTACATTAATTAGGTATATGAATTAGGTAACTTTTACCTAGATTCACGCTTACTACATTTCCCTTTAACATGTGCATCAAGCACAATATCTGTCTGAACTAGGCTGTTGAATAATAATAATGATAGTTAGTTTACCGTTATTAGATATGGTATAATACATAGCCTTAGTAATATTAGGATGCAATCCAATCAAGCTATGTCTATAATAATAGGGTTAAACCTCACAGAAGGCTTTTAACGATGTAAATAAGTGAAAATACTTATGCATACGCTTTGGAAATTTCGTATTGGTAAGTATAAGAGAATGAGTCTACGTATTAAAAAATATCTGTGAGATTATCTAAAAATATTGGTCACGTGTTTGGTGTGACAATTGAAAGAAACAAGAAAATCCGTTATAGTCCCGCCGAACGCCACATCCAGGCTCGGTCTTGTCATATCTTAACAGTCAAAAGTGTCTCTGAAAATTTGTCAAAATCCGCGCACAATCTTCGTTATCAAATGAAATATTTCTTACCCATGCAACAAGACTATCAGAAAAAGTAAAAACATCTTTTTATTACCAGTAAGTACTTTTAAATTACACACACATTGCAATGCTAACGGGAATGCATTCAGATGCAAACATGTAAAGGCAGGTGAAAAACTCTCAATTAAGAAATCTAATCGAATTCAAAATATTGCAATTTAGCCAGAATCTTCACTAAATTGCATGCTTTTGCGTAGCACCAGCATAAACTGCAACGCTGCACGGCCGCCGGCGGTCATTGCGATTCAGCCGACGTGCTCATTGCATTATTGTTGCTAGGTGCATCTTGCATAGCTTAATGCGACTGTTATTATACCGTGATTATCTGGACTAAGCCTGTATACACAATAGTATAATATTTTGAATAAATATTAAAGTGTTCTGATAATTACTTAATAATTATTTTCAACGACTACTTTGATATTAAATAAAAATAGTATATTCTAGTTGAACGATATATTAAAGAGTCATACTAAAAAACAAAACAATAATAAAAAAAACCATAAACAATTATAAAATATAAATTCTATAGAAAAAGGTTCGCCGACATCCTCCCCCTTTTATGATACGATTTTTTTAACAGGATGACTTAAGGTCCCAGCCACTGTCCTCATATTTCAACGACTACTTTGATATTAAATAAAAATAGTATATTCTAGTTGAACGATATATTAAAGAGTCATACTAAAAAACAAAACAATATTATAAAAAAACATAAACAATTATAAAATATAAATTCTATAGAAAAAGGTTCGCCGACAATTATGTTAAACGAATGGCTTTTGGTACTCATATTATTATAACGGCGTTAAATATGTTATTTATGATTTATATTTTGGTTTCAGTTTAACAGTACAGGATTCGCCTTCTGTTACATACTTTATATAGGTACCTAGACTGATTACATTACATAGTCTGAGCTAGAAGTTATAATTTTATTTTATCTAATGAAGATTAATAGAACGTATAATATGTGATTTGCTAAATAAGGTTTCTAGTTCCATAATTTCATTTACCTTTTATTAAGAGGATTGTGAAGCTGTTGATTTTCATACAAAAGGCGATAACGTTTTACACCCAGTAAATATAGTTAGATTTTTATAATTTTTGGATATGTTGTAGATATAATGAGAAACTACGCCTGTACGTTTTGATTTTTAAGAAATATTGCTTACGCTAAAATTTATTAGCATTTAAAAATCTCTATATAAATCTAATAAATTTAATAAATTTTAGCGTAAGCAATATTTCTTAAAAATCAAAACGTACAGGCGTAGTTTCTCATTATATCTACAACATATCCAAAAATTATAAAAATCTAACTATATTTACTGGGTGTAAAACGTTATCGCCTTTTGTATGAAAATCAACAGCTTCACAATCCTCTTAAGTATGCGAGATAATTCGCTGTTGAATTAAGGCTATGGATAAGGTTAGTAAATTTAATCAAATAAACTAATCACTAGAACTACATTTGCAGAAATTGTACACAGCGACAGATGCTAAGCTATCAGAACGTGCACTTCAAAATGCAGATAGATTTTAATAGATCATCAACTGTATTTTAATTGGATCGTGTGCGAGACCAATGCTGGATTCTGATTGGTTAAAAACTCAGACTGCATTTCGGTGCTAACGAATTTCACTGAGTGTTTGTGAATCAAAAATTTCAAGTATTTTTTGTACGAGCATATATAAAAATGTAACGTAAAAATATCGCGTTTATTTATTGCATGTTTTCACTAGGTTCTACAAATATGTTTTCTGGCGAGATTGTTTCGTATTTAACCTATATTAATTAGGTAGTTAACATAACTGGAATAGTTTTTGCTATAACGTTAAAATAATTTTGTTTGAAATGTTCAATTCAATGAAGACGCAATATTAAAAACATTTCTAACAAGTAAGATTTAAACACGCTTTCTTATTTACAAAGTCAATTTTTAATTCTTTGCATTGTATTATGTTTTGCAAGTTTGTCGTTTAGGTAATTAAATGGCCTATTGGTCTAGTGCTCAGAACTTTAACTTTATTAACTACGAAATAGGAAGGTAGTGTAACGAGCAAGTTTACGTAGGTATCCTATATGTATCCGTTGTCTAGTTCCCATAATAATAATCTTTGAATAATTCACACCAATCTACACCTAAACTAAACCAAGGTTAGGAAAATGTAGAATGTACCTAGTGATACTCTACATTTGTTCGTTGTACGTTGGTACAGGCCTTTCTCATCACAGGGTATTGCCTGTGAGCCAATCAGCTGATCCGAAATCGTCAGAGTAGTCTGTAATCAATCAACTGAGCGATGGTTCGCGTCTGCTGGTGATTATGAAGAGGTTATATACTCGTACAGCGCTGGTAGGAACAGTTTGCCTACTACTTACATACTACTGTACGTCTGTGCCGGTTTAGGTACGTTTTTTGTCGTAAGTTCATTGATTTTCACTATTTTCTACGGCGTATAAAGACACACTAGTCTAGTTGGAACACAAAGTTTCTAAATCAATGAAATTTTATGTAAATGTTGACCTTTAAATGTGCTAATAAAGAAAAGTTAAATTAGTTGTTATGGACGTTTATAAGTTTAGGTAATCGTAGTCGGGCTCTCAAAGTTAGCGTGGCGTTATGGCGTGATTTCGACCGCGGCACCTGTTGGCTGTGACGGCGCGCTTTACGGCCTCTACCTCAAAAACGGTTCACCGTTTAAAAATTTTTTTTAAACAAAATTTGTATAGAATTTTGTATTCTACAATATTGCCAACAAAGACAAAAAGCTAAAACCCATAGGAAATGAGAAATTTACAAATATAGCGATTTATTGACACTTTGACCTTGAAATTTAATAGTTGCTCACACCCTACTATATGTAGGTTTTGAGACAACTTTAAGGATGTCAATATACAACTATTTACAAAATTACAGCCGGGTATCTCGCATTCCGAGATTCTTATCTAATATAAGCTTAAATGACCGGATTATAATGACAGTATATTATGAAAAGGTCAGGCTACCTCCATGAATCTGAATTCAATTAATATGTGTGTCTTAATCGGAATGAAACAACTATAGCGGATTTAACTCACGCATTTTTATTTATTTGCTGACGTTTCGAAAACAGTACGTTATTCGTAGCCGACGACAGTCTTGCACTAAAGTAATATAATCTATAGAAATAAGTTTCAGTACGGAGTCATCTTAAAATGATTTACAAAAAATAATTTAAGATGGCGTCAGTATTTTTTTTTAGTGGCATGGCTTATAAGCTATGAACAACTTGAGATACTATGTCAACTTCACGATGGGTTATATTGAGTGATGAATAAGTGCGTCACATATTACCTACATACTAGGCGTTGTGTCATACTTTTATCCTAGTAAATAATATGTTTTGACAAGCGTTAGTAAGGTTGCGGGTACAAATCCAGTTAGTGACAAGAAAATGTTATTGTGCACATTTTACCCACATGTATCTTCTGAAAAAAGTGCTCAAGGCATTAAGTTCCCTTTTTGTGTATGTACATCTGGTTAGTTTTGTGATATAAAGTATAAATAAACGTCAAATTAACAATCAGCCTTAAACTCACGTTTCTAATATCAGTAAGATTTCAATTCAAATATTCCTAAGAATTATGATACTTTCTAATAACCTATTTTCCCATATAATTTCGCTGCCATTTCACACCTTTGGGGGCGTTGCCCCCGTAACAAGCCTGGCAAACTTTATGTTCGTATTTTATGGATACCTACCTGAAAATTTGTATTTACCTTATCACTGAACGTGTGTGTATTTTACTTTTAATAATGATATCAAAAAACATTAACAGAATGTTAGTTTATAAATGAAAGCTCCTGGTGAAAAGGATGTAAGTGATATACGGTCCTAGCGAAACAAGTTTCGTTATAAGTCCTTACGCGCATTGTTAGAACCGTGCGAAGAAATAAATATTGAAGTAGGTACTATCAACTGTGCTGGCGATGTTACACCTTTAAGGCAATAATCGCTTGAACGACCCTGGTACCTGGCGGCTGTGTGTGAAGCAACAAGTGCAAGCAATTTTTTTCTAAAATGGCGTACCCCGAAAGCATCCGATAGTACCTATGTACTTCAATATTTATTCGTTTTTCATTAGGACTCGAAAAATAAACAAAGTAAAAAAAAAAACAAAATAAACTAAGTTTTTATAACACAAATTAGAAGCACACTTACCATGGAATTTTGATTCAAGATAATAGGTGGCATACTATGAGTGTGTAACTAAAGGATGTTCATTTTCGAGAACTGAACAGTGCTCATGGTCGTAACTAAATGATAGTAAAGCCTCAAGACTCGTGTGGAAATATTCCATTCTGTCCGGACGTCTACTGAAAGATGTTGACTGCTGGACTTAAGTTACGACTATATTATGTCTAGCAGTGGACATTTTGCATTTGAAAAATAATCCTTACTAATCCTTACTAATATTATAAATGCGAAAGTAACTCTGTCTGTCTGTCTATCTGTTACGCTTTCACGCTAAAACTACTGGACCGATTTAAATGAAATTTGGTACGTAGAAAGTCTGGAGCCTGAGAAAGGACATAGGCTACTTTTTAACCGACTGCAAAAAAAGAGGAGTTCCACGCGGACGAAGTCGCGGGCAGAAGCTAGTCATTTATAATTTCATGAAGAAAATGTAGAGAGAGAACTTAATAAGCGTAAAAGTTCTAGCGCGAAAGTTAAATACTCGCGCTGTGAAGCATGCATCTTATTTCTCATTTCAAAGAGAACAAAAACAGCATAAGTTATTAAAAATGTAAACATTTCATAAACAGTTGTATGCAGTGAGTTAATTAACGACATTGGGCGAGATTGAGCTCATTTTCAATGCAATACCCTCTTGGCGTATCAAAACGAGCCGCACTTACACCGACGAGTATCGTGAATGTGTTTTAAATACCTGAATATTGGGAGGAAAATCAACACAAAGACAACGCATTATTTAAGCTTTCCTCTATTGTAATACTCCTGTATTTTTCTACATTGTTACGCCAAAAGCAACTCCTGGACAAGGGTCCTGGCAGAATATTAGGGCTGCATTTTTGTAGCATAATGCTGACTCAGTGCCCATTTTTATTCTCAGCACTCGATAACTGGTGGATTAGAAAAAAAAGTAAAAAAAGGAACTTCTTTTGTTTAACATGTCTATTAATATTTGTACCTACATATTTTTACTCGTACTTTTTGTGCTACCTGAAGGATTTTAATTTATGTGTGATAAATACACGCACACAAAAACAAGTGTATGCGCAATTACCTACTGTTTTTAATAATTTTATATCTAGTTATACAATATAGTTAGTTATATAATAGGTATATAGGTACATCACTTGAATGCAAACTTTTGTAAGTCCAGTAATAGATCAACTAGTTACATTATGGTGTGCCTACCTGTCTCCTTCCCATTTGTATTATTTATTAGGTCATCCCGCGCGACATCCGATTCACTACAATGTATGATACGACGCCGTAAACCATTGTACCTAAGTAACAGCTTGCCTCTGTAATTAAAAGCCAATCTTATCATTAATGTACTTTGACACTTAATTATATTAATTTTGAGTATATTAAAATTTGTCTATTATCAGACTGGGAGGCTGTCGTCAAGGCCTAACTTGTATTGGTGAAGGTCGCTGGAATATACTGGATGTGGACGGCGCAGGACCTGCCACTATGAAGGTCCTTGGAGACCTATGTTTAGAAGTGGATCTCTTTCGATTGTCATGAACGAAAGGAAACTGTAACTTTGAATTCTGTTCGCTCGTTATTAGGTAAAGTAGGTACTTTACCTAATAACGAGCGAACAGAAAAGAATGCTGTAAATTAATCAAGATGTTTTTATCAGGTGATAAAAACATCTTGATTAATTTACAGCATTCTTTATATGAAATTGCACGTACGGTACCTGCCTTATCTACTGGAAATTACACTGACACTATTATTCTTGTACTTATTCACTCAGCACTACAATCTTAGTATGTTAGTTATCAATTATGATCTCACTTTTGCACCAAGAAGTTGATTACATAATATATTGAACATAGATTAAAAGCGCAATCATGATCGCCGTGTATCAACAATCCGCTGGATTGGTTCATTAAGTTTCAGACTCTCCCTCACACACCAGAATATCGACTGATAAATTGATTTGAATGTAGTGTTGTTTTGATTACAGGGCAGTGTGAGGGCCAGTCTGCGCTGCCTGCATCACAGATTCATTAGGTTATTCTGAGCGCGACATGGCGCTGCCACTGGCAGATTGACTGCTGTAAATTGACTACAAAGTACAAAACTATAAACTATTGTACTGTCGTATTTCTGACAGAGATGAAATGCTTTATCGACATCTCATTTACGTAGGGTTGCAATCTCTAATTGGGCGACCCAGACAAGCCGCGTGAAATGCCAGGATTTTGGAGCCCAGAAATTGGACATGTCAACATAGACCAGGGTCGATAGATTTTGGGACTAAATAAGAATATTAAGATTAAATTTCCAAAAACGGACGCCAATGAAGGTCCGGCCTGGACGAGGACAAATCTGGGGAAATCTAGAGGGATGGCAACTGTACATTTATGATTAGTATGTATCACCATCAAAGTCCAAAGACTATCGGACATACTCGTAAGTCTCTCATAAGGTCCTCCACAGCGGATTTTAGCTTGTCGGGTAACCTTGGGTCTACTCAAGTTGCATTATCCGGTTCTCTGTCGCCATTTGAGTACTTTTCAACCTTTTGTTACGGATCTTAGTATTTATATATTTCAGCTTTACAAGTTACTAGACAATAATTTCTGATGCCTTCGCGGTTATTACACATTGGAATGAAACAACTATTAACGGATTTAACTCGCGTATTTTTTAAAAATACGCGAGTTAAATCCGTTAATAGTTGTTTCATTCCAAAGTTACTAGACGTTTGCCCCGGCTTCGCACGGATCCCATTTTTTTTTCTCAAAATATTCTATAGCCTATGTTACTCGTCGATAATTATTCTTAGCTTTCGAATGGCGAAATAATGTTGAAAATCGGTCCAGTAGTTTTTGAGCCTATTCATTACAACTAAACAAACAAAGTTTTCCTCTTTATAATATTAGTATAGATACACGTCTTTTTTGTCTTATCTCTAAGGTCCATAATCCCTCTGTTGCGAACTCCTTGCTGTGTGTGTATATAGTTTTATAGTTTTACTTTTATTGGCTATTGCCCTTTTTTATAAATCGATTGTTTTTGTATTGTCACTCAGTTAGTTTAGTTTTTGATTTGATTGTGTTCTGATATTGTGTTGTACTGTTCGTTGTAAAGTTACCTAATTAAATTCCTCCTATATTCCATTATCCTATTGTTTTTAGTACAGTCCATTACTCACCAACACCCTCAATTACTCAAAAACTGGAAGAGATTCCTTAAAGGGATAATTTCACCTTTGCACCTTTGTTTTAGTTTTGTTATCACTTAGATATTTGCGATTGTTTTGTTGTAAATAAGAGTTTCCAGACATAATAAAATTAATTTGACCTTGTAGAGACAACCGTGATTTGAACTCGTTGTTTAGTATTACACGAATAGGGTAAATCCACCATTATTTAGTCAAGGCACGTTCGTTAAATTTAAACTCACTTTACTGTGAGCCTATGGATTTGAAATTTACGACCTGCGTTTAGGAAAAGTGCTTGTCATCCTGACAACACGCATTTTATGAAACAAAAAGCACGTTTTAAATATATTTTTTTCTGTTTCCGTATAAATATCTAGTAGTACCTACCTATCTATATATTTCACCAATTTCACCACTAGGCTTGCCTTCGTTTTAGTAAACGTTTAGTAGCTTGACAATTTATACTTTAAGACGTTTACTGCATCTTTCTAAAATTTACAATTTATACTTTACGATTTACTTAGTAATTAGGTACGTCTAAGCCGATATTAAATTAGTAACATCTTAAATTAGTTTATCCTTATACATATAACTTAAAAGTACCTAATAAATTCCTTGGGACATTCATATTAATAACAATAAAGATACTAATTGTCTCTCAAACTTAAAACCATAATATAGTACAAATAACTTATAACACAATGCATTACCGTTAATCCAGTATTTATTATTTACACAGCTTATTAAAGTGAGCATTAGGCAATCGTTTAATAGCATTGTAAGCTATGAACCGCACTCTGCAATAAGCCTATTATTTTATTTCGTATATATCAGCCAATGTTGTGTTTTTGTTTGTTCTGTACGTAAACATATTTTTCTTTATTCTGCCCATTCAGATGTTATCTCTTCAAGGGTTTCGTAGTTAGTAACTTGCTATTGTGCCATGGCTATTCGGTTTGGTAGAAGACGTTTCATAATAAACTAGAATCTGTATTTTATTAGCTTATTATTAATTTTATATAGAGATTACAGACCTTCCCAATATACGATTATGGAATCTGTAAAGGCTCCGGAACGTCTGCCAATAAACTAAAATACGCGAATTTTTTATTTTATTTTATTAGCTGACGTTTCGGATTCTTTACAGTTTCCATAATCGTAGCACGACTGAGCTGACAATAGTCTAACGCTAAAGTCAGTCTAACGTTAACAGTTGTTTCATTCCAATGTGTAATAACCGCGAGGGCATCAGAAATTATTAAAATACGCGAGTTTAATCCGTTTAAAGTTGTTTCATTCCAATGTATAATAACCGCGAAGGCATCAGAAATTATTAAGCATAGTGTAGTATTGTACCAAATTTGTGGTTCACCATTACCAACGAATCGGGTTAACGTGCCAATTAGTGCCGGCTAAATCGAAACGATCGGTGCTGCCGTTTTATGGAAAATTCGCCGTGGCATCAACATTATCATTGTAATTTATTTATACTTGTTCCGAATTAAACGATCATAATAGTACCCCTTGTTAACTATAGAAATGCTTATAAACTACAAGTACGTCTGCCAATTAGAGCAGAATGGTTGAAAATTACTGTAGAAAGTTAACGATTTAGCTTTACAAAGATGTCTGTCTATTTTTAAACGGGTAAGTTTATTTTTAATATTCCATTAAATCCACAGCTTTACGATACCAAGGCCAAATCTAATGACGAGCTCAATGCCACATTTCAGTCTTGTCCTAATTCGTACTTGAAGTGAAGGGCTTAAATAAAACATTAGGCGAATAGCTGCGAGCGGTTCACGTGATCATACATTATCACGGCTCGGTCTTGGTACGTGTTCGGCGTAAGACAGCCCACCTGAAGGCACGAACGAAAAATGATGCGTTAAGCGAGATACATGCGTACATGAATAATTTAACACTCGTCCGTCACTGGTGCGTTTACCTTACGCGCTTGAGTGTGCTTAGCGTATAATGCATACATTGCTTTGCAGGTAGGTATATTCATTAGGGTATTATTAGTATAATGTGCAATAAAGTTCCTGTTTGATGGAATTTTATTATCTGAACAGTAAATGTTTATGTTAAAAATAAAAATGAATCGCCTACATGTATGTACGCAGATAAATTCTAAATGGCTGCACCGAATTAGGTAATTCTTTTTTTATGTCTACTTTTTGTTTGTGTGAAAATAATGTATAGATTTGATCAGAGTTATTTTTACAACCTAATACAAAAAGTGATTGACGGTAGATAGAAGACATTGACAGGTCCTTGACGAAGCAATCGAACGGACAGGACGATGTCTGTCGGGACCGCTAGTTTATTAAAAAAATGTTGATAAACCATCCTCTCAAATCACTCTCTCTAAAAAAGCTTCAAAATCCGTTGCGTAGTTTTAAAGATTTAAGTATAGGAACGGACATACAGCGACTTTGTTTTATACTATGTAGTACCTAATTGTGAGTCTTTCGTGCGCGAGTCCGACTCGCACTTGGCCGGTTTTTTCTTTCTTGTGCATCCATGTACATGAAACCACGCAATTCGTCGTTTATCATAATATATTTTTCCCAAGTTATTCTTAAACTTTCTCACCGCTCGATTCACGTGACGTCTGAGCGTTTCATTTCATTTTGAACGCGCATAAATCGACGGAGATTCAATATGAATGAAGTTTTCGCAACGTGACGTGCTTATATTTATTCTGTGGCTTTTACTTTCACTGACGACTCTGACGTTAGGTACAAGTGTTTGACATTTCTTGAACGAGTGGCTGATGTACCAATTCAATGTGTTGAAGAACAGTGAAATATAAAAACGTACCTGATTTGAATAGTGAAAATAGTATTGAAAGTAAGTGACTGGATCATTTTTCGAAAGTTGTTTTTCATGTTTTAAGTACCTACTTTTACGTGTTTTTAGTTGATTCCAATAAAATGTATCTGACGTAAAAAAAATATGTAAAAAATTATGCAGTTTCGCAGTCTTTATTCGAAAATACATTAAATGGCAATTCAGCGAATTTGTCAAAAATTTTATGATACTCAGTAACAGATTCGATTACTCCACAACATATAATAATATTTATTCTATTAAGAAATTCATTCAACAAATCAGACCATGCATTACACAATATACCTACTAAATTTTATTACACGGAGGACAAAGTACACAAACAAACTCGCATTACCATTATATCACCTAAATTAAAATTAACATAAGTACTAATTATGATAATAATTTTCCCTTATAATCTTAAAAGGTTACGGAATTACTTGAATTTCCTTTTACCCCGCATCGAAAACCCTGCACCCTTTTGCAAGAAAAACAAAACACGAGGAACAAAGACAAAACAGAAACGACAAATTTGTTTTAGCGGTAGGAAGTGAAAACATCTGGAACATTGAAATTGTTACATATTTCCTGTGAAAATTATAGTTTTTTAGTATTACACTATCGTCAGCTCAGTCGGCTACGAATTTGGTGACTGTAAAGTTTTAAAAACGTTAGCGAATAAAATAATAAATAGTTTTTTATTCCAATGTTTTATATATTTACCGAAGACTCACAAAACTTTTTTGTTGACACTATTCACATTATCTACATGTTCAAATTGTAAAATACCTTACCAAATGATTTGCAGAAGCACTAACCTACAATATCGAACCAAAAGATCGAAGGGCAAAGGTGCATATAAACGACCACCCGAACATATCTCTATGTGCCACCCTGTTTACACAAGCTCGTCTTACAGAACAGGGTCACTCTGAACTGATTACTCCCGACACCGGAGCTCAAGCGTAATTCCACAAATATTACCAATAACGACCACGGAGTGTACTTAAATTTCGTCACAGGCGTAAAGGCCGGAATTTTGTTGGGAATAAAACATTTTATTGGGCAAATTTATGACCGTAGTGGGTCACAGTAAGGCTATAAATTCACCATCTGCATATTAGCATGGTAATATTTGATGTTGCGGTAGGGTTGCCAGGTCCGGAAACCTTGTTAGAAATTGGGTCGTATTAATCGCCGTAGCTATTAATAAACTTCAATTAATTTCAGGAAGTTAATACATTTTAATGATGAATTTAAATATACTTAATTGGTTCAATATGTAATATAAATATTTAAGATCTTTTTGCATAACAAAAAAGTCCTGTTAAGCGGTTAGCGAAACTAATTAAGAACTGTAATATATTAGGTAATGTTTAATAATTTTAACTTTATAGTTTTCGTTATACTTGAAGTTCGGTCGGCTAAAAATATTTATATGGGAACAGTAAAGTATTTGGATTTTCAGCAAATGAAATAGAATACTCGAGTTAAATTAGTTATAGTTTGTCAAAAATATTACGAATTTGAAAGCCAGCGCAAAGGCTTAATGAGACCTATTTTGACTTTAGAGCGATCCAGCTGCCTAACTTTGTGGCCTAGACTTGTAACAATATTTTATAATTAAGCTGTTTTGACTTATTTTGACTGACCTGTGAAGGACACATCCTTTCGCGGGACTCAAACAATTTTAAATCGGTTTAGCAGTTTAAGCGTGGACACATTTGAAGGCAGACAGATAGTAGGTAGGTACTTATGGTTGGACCTTCTCTGACAGCCCTACTCTGTCTTAGACCTCTGGGATGCGCTTATCGTAATAGCATTGTATTGGAAATTGGTAATACATTTTTATGATAAAAATACATAATATTTTTCACTGCATATTTATTGAAATTTTGTTTGTTTGCGTAAGACCTTTTTGGGGGTTATTGATGTGTTCATAAATGCGCCGATAATTTTTATTTTTTTTCAATATTTTTTTGTTATCCGACGAAACACATTTTCTTATGAATATTGTAGCTATTTATCTCTACCTGGGGTTTATAAATACCCGTAGTTTTATCCTGGGGCTTTGGGGAGAAAATATAAAGATAAACATTGCAATAAAAAAATAATAATTTCGTTTTAAGAACTTACCTCTTAAGATTTAAGTGTACGAAATGAAATTTAACCTTCATTATTAAAAAATAAGATACCCTTTGATATAATAGAATGATACTTGTAGTAAAAACGATATCGCCCATATTATATACGGCCATTATCTAAGGCGTAAAGTATTCTATTGAATATCGATATAATAGCTTTATTATTACTTTTACGACAGTTTTTACGATAAAAATATGGATGAATAAAATATTAAATTACCATACCATTTTTACGTTAAATGCATTTGCTCAATATTCACGTTTCGTGAATCCAATAAGTACTCCTAGTTAATTGGAATGAAATAATTATAACGGACTAGCTTCTGCCCGCGACTTCGTCCGCGTGGAACTCCTCCTTTTTTGCAGTCGGTTAAAAAGTAGCCTATGTCCTTTCTCAGGCTCCAGACTATCTTTGTACCAAATTTCATTAGTTTTAGCGTGAAAGCGTAACAGACAGACAGACAGACAGACAGAGTTACTTTCGCATTTATAATATTAGTAGGGATTAGTAGGGATTTAACCCACGTACGGGCGGATCTTCAAGTATTTCAAACGTCATTGTTCGTTTTATGCCAGTTGCTAATAATATTATTATTAAGTGACAAACGGAACAGGAATGTACCAGTATCAGGAGATACGTGTTATAATCACGAAGGCATTAAGTACTAATTATTTTATGAAATAATTTTCACAATAACACACAATTTATATTTATTTATGTTCACGTTTAGGCCGCAGGATAATAATAATTGTGGTTTGAAACCGACGCATATAGGTTCGCATTTCAAATGGGTTAAGTGCATCTTTTGCATCGCATCGTATTCAAATTATTCCATTAGGTACTTGATTTGAAGCCTATTTAAGTTACGTGACGTATTTTTAGGATTCTTTACTTCAAAGGGAAGAAAACGGAACTCTAATAGGATCACCTTCTTGTCCGTCGGTCTGTCTATTTATTAATACCCTTTTTCTCTGGAACGCGTGAAGGTATCAAGCTGAAATTCATATCAAATATGTAGGTACTCAAGTCTACTATTGCTTGGACCTCAAAAAACAAATTTCCTGAGTTTTTTTACTATCGTATCGTAAAAAAATAGTAGACCAAATAACCTATATATATCTAAAGATAATATTTTCTATGGATTGTGAAATATTTCTACGGGGGGTAAATTGTTAAGACATTTCCGCAAGTTGGTTTTTGTGAAAGATAATTTGACGAAAATTTTACTCGTACCTAACGTTCGGTATTTTCGTAGAACGTGATTCCTTTCATATTGGCTCGTGACGTATTTTATAATAAAATTCTTTAATTAAATAGGCTGCGAACCTAAAGATACCTACAGCAAGGCTCCTAAAAGACGGTGCATTGACCTGGTGAATGTCGCTGAAATCTACTGGTTGCGGCCGTCGATGGATCGATTGCTGTTGTTAATGATGAAGACTGTACAGCACAATATAAGAAGTTAACAATTACACGCTATGACAATAGAAAAAACAATGAAATATCAAAAATTTACCTACATAATTATAAAAAAAACATATAAAATAAGTGTAAAGGTCGCGACAGTTGTGGAGGATCTTGAAGTAGATCTACGATCAGAAGTAGACATTATTCGTAAAATACAAAAAAGTATTAATAACTGTCAAAATTAAAAAAGAAAAACTAGTTTGTAAGTGAGAACCTTATAAGTACAGTTGAATAACTTTTAAGCAGCGAAATAAAAGCAGAAAGACCCAAAAAAGTTCCACAAAACCATGCAGCTATGTAAAATGTTCGGCATACTTCTAATATTAGTTTAGATATTCCATATTATAGAAGTATTTCGAAGGATACGGCGCCAGTTGCGGAGGGTGGTTGACGGATACGGCCGCCATTTTGGACCCTTGTTAACATCTAACAGTTGTCTTCCTGGACCCTTTATTGTAAACTATTAGTCCTTTTATTTGGTAGTTTTGGTACCCCTGCGTTAAATTTGGTTAGAGTTTGAGTTTATGGAATATTGGAATATAATCTATAGATTTAATAAGTGTAGAAAGGTTCCTATATTCCTATAAACCCTGCGAACTTCGTTTTTTGAGTTTTTTTTATTAAACTGTGTTCATAAAAGGAGGGTGAAAATATAGAGTTGTATGTATTTTTCAATGCTGAATCATGTAAAAAAAACATACAGTCATTCAATTTTATTCATGTAGTATGCCTATTTCGGTTACAAGTATACATATTAATAATATTATGTATACCGGTTCAGTGCGTCTGTGTGTTTGTCCTTTTTTCTTCGGAGGTAAGAGTCAAAGTTAGTTTTTATTATAATAAGGCCGGATAGTTACAAACCCAAGTAACGATCACAATTTTGAAATAATTCCATTGGGACAACATGAATAGTGAAATAATTCTAATTTGAATATAAAGTACAGCAGCGCAGTCAGAACCAAAGGTACAATATTAATACTAAGACGAGAAATTCATAGTTTCCAGAGGTTCTCGGCCAAGATTACAAGGTAATTATTTAGCTACAAACTTGCGGCATTCTAGATTCAGGCAACTCAGCTAGCTTGCTTTAGGATTATGTTATATAAATAAAATACGTGACTTAAATCCGTTAAAGTTGTTTAATTCTAATATTTGGAGCTTAAGCAATATTTTATCTACTAATAAGTTGTAAGTAGCTTACTTATACTGTATGAAAACACTAAACGGGTCCATAAGTTAAAAACGGAGTAATCCTTAAAGTGCTTCAAATGATTTCTTATGAGATCATCTAATACATTACTTCCCATATATAATACTCTTACATAAAAAGTAATAAAACCATAAATGCGAGTCGGATTTTTGGCGCAAGCGCGAAACGTTCCGGAACACAACAATATGTAGGTACCTAATAGTACCTATAGCTACAGCTAAAAAATATCAGCAAATAAAATAAAATAAAATACGCGAGTTAAATCCGTTAAAGTTGTTTTATTCTAAAGTATAGGTAGGTACCTAATAACCGCGAAGGCTTCAGAAATGATTATCCGTGTCTCTTGGTAAATTATTTACTTTCTCGGATCTATGGAATTGTGTCTGTATTTTTGATAGTTAAAAAATACCGGCTAGATTTCTTTGGAGACGATACTGGCAGACATTGTTAATTGGCATTAGGTAGATGTACTTAGGTACATGTAGTTTATTTACCTAAGTACATAAAAATATGATATTTAGTACAAATTCTGGCCACTGTGTTCCAAAAGACCACATCTAGTCTCACATTAAAGAATTATGCTAAAAGTCTGCAAATTCAGAAACACGAAAACTCTTTGTAAGCATGAAACGATTAGGGGGGCCTGAAGGCAAAGGGCTGTTTGGAGCCATTACTTTTTAGAGCCGGGTTATAAATATAGAATATTGTATGACTAGTTTTCTTTCCCTAGGCGATAGCATTGCTTAGGCAAAAATATTCTTATAAATTTAAGGTTTTATTTAACCTCGCTACTCACCAGCAGTCTGTAGTTCTGTGTGGGTTTTTAATCTTTGTTTGGATTGAATAGGCTCCTAAACAATTTGAAAAATTCTGTCACTGTTGGAAAGCTACACTTTTCCCGAGTGACATAGGCTATAAAAAAAAGGTATCCGGGTGAAGCCGGGGCGAGCCGCTATTCTTAATAAAGCTTGGATTCTGTTTTAACGTAATTAAGTACATTATTATTGTCGAAATTTCTAGTTTATTCAGGACTAGCACGCCCTGGCTTCGCACGGATCCCTAATTTTTTTCAAAATATTCTATAGCCTATGTTACTCAGGGTGAACGTAGCTTCCCAACAGTGAAAGAACTATTAAAATCGGTCCAGTAGTTTTTGAGCCTATTAATTACAAACATACAAAAATAGGTACAAATCTTTCCTCTTTATAATATTAGTATAGATAAACGTACCTATATAGGTATGCCCTGAATCAGATTTAACAGATCTAGATCATCTAAATAGGTACCTACCTACATAAAAGGTGAAACTGACTTAATGACTGACATATCAACGCAGGGACTGAACTATAAGTAGAGAAAATGAATTCTACACAGGGGTTCATTTAATAACACAGGAGAGCACTAAGAAAGGATTTTTGAAAATTTACCCCCTAATCGGATAAAACATAGTCAAAAACCTATCCAAAAATTGGTACCAGCTCTCGGACTAATAGTTGTATGACGTAAAATGTATGTGCTATAGTACAGTGGCGTGCCGTGGATTCCCCAGGGTTACTCTGCTTTGCACCGCACGCTCTGTCCCTTTATGTGAAAAATAATGTAAAAATGACAGCTTAATATACGCGCCGTATACGCGGTCACATACTACATTGACTACGTGATTTGATAAATAATAACATGGAACAACGTCGGCGTGTTGCTTAATTATATTTTGTTCAGTGTAAAAAAAATGTTTTTTGTATTTTATTATAATAAAAATTTATAATCATTGTGTAGTGTGTCTTGTATTTTTATGGTAAGTAAGTGTATCAAAATTTACTAAATATGTTTACATAATTAGGTACCTAGGAATAACTTCGCTTTTGCATGTTAGATTTTTTTATGTACCTACCTAAATTTTGGTGTGCTTTCAAGACATTACACACATACAAACTTAATATAAACATATATAACTTCTATTTCACGATGTTAAAGCAAGTTCCTAGTACGCTATCAAATATTTGACAGTACTAGCTAAAGCTATAACCGATAATGCTTCATAAACTTGTTGGTACTTAACTAATATTCAGAAACCATCTGAAACACGAAATTGCAATTTATCAAATTCAAACATTTCATGGGTCCCAATTGAAAGATATCATTGGAATGCAGCTGGTACATCAAATCTGGAGTAGATATCTGAGAACAAGATACAGAGACGTAATAATATTGTATTATATTAACATGTCTTATTCTACATATAAAATCATTTAGGAAATTCAACTATGTAATTATTAATTAAAACAGATAATTGAATTCAAAATGATAAAAATATCTTTAAATTAATAACTGTGTATTTACAATATCTTTAAAGTTTTTCGAGCAATAGTCGATCGGACAAGAACAAATCTATACTAATCTATACTAATATTATAAAGCTGAAGAGTTTGTTTGTTTGTTTGTTTGTTTGTTTGTTTGAACGCGCTAATCTCAGGAACTACTGGTTCGAATTCAAAAATTCTTTTTTTGTTGGATAGACCATTTATCGAGGAAGGCTTTAGGCTCTTAGATATAACATCACGCTGCGGCCAATAGGAGCGAAGAAACAGTGGAAAATTTGTAAAAAACGGGGAAAATATGAAGCTTTATGAAGAAGTGACAGAAGACTTTGACAGATCTTTGACGAAACAATCGGACGGGCAGGACGACGTCTGCCGGGGCCGCTAGTTACGTTATAAAACTCGCAGTCGCAAGCGATCCAATTAGGTAAAAAATACGCTCCCTCTTTAAGTTAAGGTATATATTGGAGGTAGACGGTCACATAATGTTTTTCTAAGGGGAAGTAGAATTAAGTTTAACTATGGATTTAAATGCAATTTGTTAGGATGACTCCATCTGTTAATAACGTCCTGTCTGTAAAAGCATAAGTTGTGAGACCTTTCTACATTATATGTTAAAAAGTGACAGATGTTTTCACTCTCGCCTTAAAACAGCGCGCCTTAGTCTAGCTGTCATATAAACAAAAGCAAAATAATTTGTTAGTGTCAAAGCAAGTGGAAACAAGTAGTCTATCTACCCCTATGGGAAGAAGCGCGACTCTTTGTATACAGTATATCCTTATAAAGCGTACCACCCTCTAAACATTGTCTTGTATTTTTATGGAAAATAACAAATCACTTCGAAAGCAGTGGAACAATGAAAAGAAAACAATAAGATTGAATAAAAGCGTAAAAAATAAATCTTTTGAATTTATGAAAGAATAGGTTGTTCAGTGTAAATTATCATACTGGAATTGTTTGTTGTTATATTCGGTCAAATTGAGAAGTTGTGAGTTCATTTTTTATTACATTGATCAAACTGCAATAAATGCTTAATAATTTTCGATGCCTTCGCGGTTAATACACGTTGGAATGAAACAACGATTAACGGATTTAACTTGCGAATTTATGTTTTATTTTGACGTTTCGTTACAGTTTCTATAATCGTAGCACGATTGTGCTGACAATAGTTAATTATATAAATGCTTCTTTAAATAAAAATGCAGTGAACTTTAGAAAAAAGACGTCGCGTTGAGCAAATAACAATGAATTCAAAGCATTAACTTTCTTGTTACACATAAGTAACTGTTTAAAATAACTAGGTATTTAATATTACAAGCTCTTGAAATATAGTATCTAGTTTGTGCTTAAAATATGCACAAAGTATCCTTGAAAGTGACTTTGCATCTGATATGAAATCCTCTAAGAGGATTACAGTGCTCTGGTCTAAGATACGAAGTGCGATCGTTCTTCACTGTTGTGTCAAACAGGCGGAATTAATCCCTACTAATATTATAAATGCGAAAGTAACTCTGTCTGTCTGTCTGTCTGTTACGCTTTCACGCAAAAACTACTGGACCGATTTAAATGAAATTTGGTACAAAAAAAGTCTGGAGCCCGAGAAAGGACATAGGCTACTTTTTAACCGACCGCAAAAAAGGAGGAGTTCCATGCGGACGAAGTCGCGGGCAGAAGCTAGTATTTTATATAACGAAATAAGTTTCTCAACACTTGATATGGTGATGCTCAATTTTTATTTAAATTTCTTCGCGTGCCCAAAATAAACTCTGTTAAATATTATGAACCTAAGTATATTATAAACTTTTCACTACAATTTGATTTGTTGTGGGCACCTTGGAGAAATTATAAAAAAAAAGTTTATAATTATATCTATGATTATTCATCAGAGGGTTATCATATGAAATTATGTTGAGAAACTTATTTAATTCGATAAAATATTACTTCAATCTGGTTGACAAAACAATGATGGAGGACCTTGCTTCGGATCCTCTTCTATAGGGAATTTGCTCATGATGCTATTATTAATGGAAACGCATGAATGACTTCATTTTATAGAAATACTTATCGCATAATCGAAGTCTTAAGATATTTAATATTATAGTATTTATTGAAAATTTATTCAACACAACAATGTTTACCGTTCAGTATAGTGACGTAACATAAATGGAAATTCGCACCAATTGATAACCTATAGTTCCAAACTAAACAAAGGTTCTACTATGTGTTAGACAACGGATAATATCCACATTGACATCTGTCCCTAGCCGAGTTCAAACCCGCAACCTCCGGTTTCGTAATCAAGGGCTCTGACCACAAGAACAACTAACCAGAACAGGTGGCATACAATATTACAACATTTTTATCACTGAGTAAGGACAGGTACTTATAAAACAAGCTTTATTTAGTTCAGGACTAGTCCTATACGCCTCTTGCGTATCGCTAGTGGCGCCGCGTTGCGGCAAATTCAGACAACACTTGGGTGGTGAGTGCGGTCAGCTGTTCGCTTAACAACGTTGAAAAGTGCACGTAATAGTACATTACAGACGGCGCAGGGAAGTGACGGCTTGCGAGCCGAGTATACGGATATTGTTACGAGGCTTGCAAGCCCCTTCCCGGCTAGGCATGTATAGTGCTTTTCTCAAAGTAATGCAATGAAATAAATAAATACAACATTCAAATAAAATAAATTACACTTGAATAACAGGATTTTTTATTTTTTTACACCAAATACAACTTGATTACTTTATTCCGTTCTTGAGAATCACAACTTCTAGCATGTACCAGTAAATCCCTTTACTTAACAACTTCTAGCTATCAATCGTAGTAGCGTATAAGTCTTCAACAGGCCGTTAACCTCCAACATCTAAACATTGCGAATTCATTTTACAATATTTGTCCATAGATAGCCATCTCCTTTTTCGTTCCCGCGTCTTCTACCATGACAGCTCTGATTGCTGCTCGCCGCTGATTGGCCACGCTCGCTCGTCCGTCATTGGTCAAAATATACAATAGCCAATCATAGATCAGCGCGAATGTTGCCATTCGTAACTTAAATATACCAGTAAAACTAAACAAATAACAATACTTTTTAAAAATCATGACAAGTATAAAATTGAAATTAATCTAATAATACAGATTCTTTTTTTATTCTCAGTTCTTGTATAATATAGGCATTAACGCGAATATTTTTGGTACAATAAAGTTCTAACTTATTAAAAAAAAACGGTTGCTTAAACTGTTTATGAAGATCAACGCCATGTTGATATTCAAATTAAAAAGAAATTACTTCCCGGCCTAGGCCAGGAATGATATATTTCCTGGAGTGTTTTGACGCACGTAAGGACGATATTTCATTGCATGTTTGAGAAAAATTATTAAAAAGTGCCCGTAAATAATTAAAAATGGGTAGTAAGAGGTACTGTTGTGTTGTGGGATGTACTAATTCCCAATCTCGAAATCGAGAATTAACTTTTTACTCGTTTCCGAGGCAGAACTGGGAAATTAAAAAAAGAAATGACTGGATAAAAGCTGTTAGAAGAGTGTAAGTAATTATTATGATATTTTAATGAGTGTCTATCATTTAATAGAAATACGTTTCATTAAATGTTCCATTTCATCGTACATTCATTTCAATATAAGCAATTTTCTCTAAAGACCGTTTTATTCTTAGATTTTTTATAAAACAAACCTAACCTAAAATTTACAATATAATTTTCAAATAAATGATATTATTATGGTTTCTGAGTAAATAGTTTTGATGAAATGAAACATTTTAATACCAGGAATGTATTAAATACATACAAACTCCGTTTTTTCTAATTTTCTGTTTGTTTGTTGCAGTACATTAGATAACAAGCCGTGGCAGCCGAATAAAAACACTCGAATCTGCAATGCTCATTTTGTTGGAGGCAAGCATTCAAATAAATAAAATAAGAAGAAATAATAAATATTTAAATGAATAAAATGATTATCGGTTAAATATTTCAGAATAATACTTATACCTTCGATATATTTTGTATATATTATATATCTTTGATAAAGAGATATATCTTAATTTTCCATATCTATTTTGGATGTATGGTTAATATTTGCTGAAAATATATTTTTTTAGGATATTATTTAACTATTAATTCATTTTAAATACTTACCTTAACTCTCACGTCGTACGGTGGATTATTTACTTTTGTCTGTGTGAGAACTTTCCCGCGGATAATTTGTTCTCCACCATAATTAATTTCGACAACCTCCTGAACATGGTGGCTTTCGAATAGTTTGTGCCCTATTCCTATATTTTTTAATTAATTTAGCATCATGTTCATAGTAGTGCGATAATCTATCATAAATAAATAAATACGTAGTAAAAATTGTACACAATCAATCTGAAAAATATATTTCCTGGCTTGTGTATTTACTTGCCTTTTGACACAGATTTCCCACGAAAAAAGTCTGCATAAATATTCTGAAATGCACATTTAATAATAGTCTGGCTCATTATATCCATTTAATTAATTTTTATCGAGTTAAAATAAACAAACTTGTAAAATTTGCAGCTACTTTTATGCGGATCATATGTTCATTTGAACTTGACAAGTGGGCAAGTGTTGCCGCTGCTTGCCGACAGTTGGCGCTGCAGTCGATCTGCCCGATACGCAAGAGGCCTATTCGATTGAAATTTTCCAGAGATATTTCTGCTAATTGCAAAAGTACATACTTACTGCGTTTATCGTTAACATGGCCGATTTATTTGTTGTATGAAAAAACGGATTCTACCTAAACAAAGGCATGGAATAGGTCGCGCGTAAATGAACAAAATATATACATAATTTTAAGGTTGTGTTCAGTGGAATATTTCCGGCAGCGTCCCTACGGGAAGCCCTGCCTATCTACATTTAAAGGTGGTAGTTTTATGGTAGCCTTCACGACTTTACCCTCAGGGGGTCGTCAGAACAAAAACATTGTTCATAGTGAAAAAGCAAACAGAAAATGATTTGCTCTTTTTTAAGGGTAATATGATAGATTCGTTTGAACTTAGCGATGTATCTATTTGGATTAGTTTATTTGAAATATTAATAAGTAAATGACTGTTAATATTGACAAAAGCTCAGGTCATGAACTCTCGGGCCTTTATCATTTAAAGCCTGAAAAGAAAGCGCTATTACTTATAGTTATGTTAAAAGTATTAATATCAATGCTTTCTTGTTTTAGTACTTTATAGAAATACGTGTAATTATACAAAACATTAGTTACAGTTGTTTTGCTCCAATGTGTAATAACTGCGAAAGCATTAGAAATGATTATTACCAAGCACAGCAAAGTAATTAAATAGGTAGGTATTTTGTATCAACCATTACTGAATAAATAAATATAATTTTTTTGGCGTAAGTAATGGCTATTTAAGGCTACCTATTTAGGTCTTGGACTTATCGCTTTGCCGGGAAAACGTCTACCGGGACCGCCAGTTTTGTATAAACCTCATTTGGTACTAGCGTAATCTAGCGGATTTTTGACTACAGATCCGTTTCGTATAGTCTAAGTTTCGTGCTATCTTAGCTGGAGGTTTACCACAACAAAGAGCCTTTGATCAAGCGGTGTCGCGCTTGCCGTCTCGTCTCGGATATGCCCCCAGGTTCGACTGGACAAAGCGATGTCCAACATTTATTCTGACGTGTTTCCAGTTGTGAAAACTGTGTTCCTAATTCTACTACCACGTTATTTATTAGGGATTTATAGTTTTTAATGGATTTTTGATTTGATACAGTACGGATAAACGAGTGTATAAAGATTGGAATGAAACAACTGTTAAAGGATTTAACTCGCATATTTTTATTTTATTTTATTAGCTGACGTTTCGGATTCTTTACAGTTTCCATAATCGTAGCACGACTGAGCTGACAATAGTCTAACGCTAAAGTGATTTATACAGTTATGCAAACTACCTTATATTTAAATTACAAATTTTTGAAAAACTACCCTATTCTGAATTATGAAATACTAATGTTACATTTTAAATAGTATTTCATAATTAGACTTAGCGTTAGACTATTGTCAGCTGAGTCGTGCTACGATTATGGAAACTGTAAAGAATCCGAAACGTCAGCTAATAAAATAAAATAAAAATACGCGAGTTAAATCCGTTAACAGTTGTTTCATTCCAATGTGTAATAACCGCGAAGGCATCAGAAATTATTAGAGTGTATAAAGTATTAAGAATAGAAGGTTTTGTATAGTATTACCGATGTACATTAGTATTAACAATATATTGTCACACAAGAAACAACTTCATATGTGAAAAATAATTTCAGTAAAGAGTTACTTATAGAAATGAGTGAAATAAGTGATTTTACTACAGAACTAATTTAAAAATACTACAAACTATTTAGCAAAAATTTACCGGTACTTCCTTTGAATGTATACCGAAACAACTCTACAACCGTAGGCAAACAAGTGTACCTATAGTTTCCAACTTCACCGCTCAAATATTTACACTTCACTTCAATTAAAAAGCAGCCAGAAATGTTATCAAACGGAAGTTTGTTGTTTGCATGAATTGCTGTAAATCGCTTTCCAAAAACTATCGTAAAAATAATGATTTCTGGTACATCCTCTGTTAGAAAAGGTCTGAAAAGAAGATAGAAAATTTTGTGTTTATGAAAAACATACAAGGATACGGAGGGACGATTAGAAGTATTGAATTTCACGAAACACAACTAGCAATGTAAGAGCTGTTAGAATTGGTGATGGCTTTTTAATTAAACCCTAATAAACTATCAAAATAATTAGGTACATGGCCACTCTTAATAATCATATGTGGCAATATAGGACGAGAAAGCGTGAGAAGACCTACAAGGTGATGATCTAATCAAATTAGCTGGAATTCGCTGACACGATATGATAACTGCATTTGTGGAAGACATTGAAGGAGACCGCCCTGCAGCTGTCGTCTTTAGTTAAAAATAATAATGATAATGATTACAGGCAAGTTTTGATACTTCTTTGTGTAGTAAAATAGACAAACACATCGAAAATTCCCCGTGATCAGCAAGGTAAACAGATTCGTTATTTCGTATCGATTCCTAAATTGATCATTCAAATTTTCTCGCACATTTTAACTTTGTGACATTTTTCGCATCGAACGCAGCGCATAAACCTACATTTTGTTCCTCGTTTATTTTCAACTAGTAAAGTGAGATCGAATTTCGTTGAAATATTTTATCGCGGTTTTATAGGCCATCTGTTATACCGACGCCATCTATCTTTTTGGCCTTTTAGCCAGATTTTTTGCCTTTTGTTTGTTGGTTATTGAGGATAGGTCTGTGAATTTAAAAAGGGTGGAAGATCAGTGAGGTAAATTAAAGTAATGAAGTAGGGTAGTCTTATTAGATAGACAGATTTGGGTCACACTTTACTTATGTTATCTTTTTTTCTATGTTTATTAAAGATACATTCGTATGCATGTATAATATTATGATCAGTTTTTGTTAGCTTGTATCACTTCCTTGTATTTACTAGAATAGCAGTTGGGGGGTGTTGTAGTGCCAAAGCGCAGATAACTTAGGTTCTGTATAGCGAAATATTTTGTATAGAATTTACCAAATTCCATGGTTGAAAGCGTCAGAGCCCGGGCACTTTGTCTTCCTTATCGTACTCGAAATGCTATCTGTTTCTTTTGTACGCCACGCCGCAAATTAACGTGTTGTCTTCAAACAATTTAATGTGACTTCTCTGCAGTATATAAATTAAATACTTGCAGGATATAAAGTGATTTATGAACCACTCCTGTTTTAATAATATTATCATAATAATCTGTTTGCGTTAGATGTATATCCTACACCGGAGAACAAATCATGTCAGAAAAATATGCAGGTAATTTGTCAATTTATGTTCAAATCCTTCTATTCAAATCCTGTCTGGATTTGAATTTATGATTTCACGTGATGCAACTTACACTAGTAAATAAGCGTGATGGAATGGTAATATAATAATTCGCCTACGACAAAATGAATTTACTTCAAATTCTAGCTTCGGCCCGTGACTTCGTCTGCGTACTATAAGCACCCCCGTTGAAACCCCTTAGGGGGTGAGTTTTCATAAATCCTATTTGAATGTCCTGCTCTGATATGTTAGTCATCAAGTCAGCTTCTCATTGTATAACATGTATAACATTGAAATATATTGCATCAAGTAAGTTGGTATATAAAAAATTCAGTTTCCCCTCCTATATGAGGCTATATAAAAAACAATTTACCTCCCCCACTGTTTTGAATGTAACATACGTCAAATTGATTTCGTTAGTATAAAAACGTCTATGTAACGCGCACGAACTTTTTGTTACAAGAGCAATTTTAATAATGTTCCTCAGATAATAAATAACAGGATCTCGCGAAGTACATTAAACTATTCACCGAGAAATACGTGGTGAAATTTTAATCCAAAATTTCCTCACCATGACATGAAAAATCCTTTAGAAAATAAAGGAAATTAATCGCCGAGTGAACAAATGCCAGCGCTCGCTCATTCAGGGCTCTTTAAAAGCGTAGATGCCACCAGTTGCTTCAATATTTTGCTAATACTTAATGGACACTAATCAATGTCAAACTTCTTTTTGCTTTCTATGCAATGACTACGCGTACCTACAGTGGGTAAGTGAGATTTGTCACAGGATACTATTAGGTTATAAAAGGTACATTTAATACATTTATGACCTTGCGTATGAGGGGTTCACGCTTATTATTACAATGGAGACAAATCACTTCCTTTAGGTATGTACTCGTATGTATGTTTTGTATGTAAATTAATTTTAAATGCGATAACTTGTTCTATACCAACTTGTTGAATAACATTTGTCTAGGATGAAGTTTTATTTGAGCTGTATAAAAACTTTCGAGAGCTATCACCCTATTAATAATAATAATAATGTTTAACCCTATTACAAATAATAATAATATTTGTACAGCTCATATAGCACAACTAGATCTTAAGGGCGCTTACTGGAAGACATGAAGTTTTGAGTTAAGCATAGGTAGGTACCTACAGCAAAATCTACTTACCACAAAAACAGATAAGTTTTTTGTCGCTCTCACATACCTACAGTTTTGAGTTAATCCTGTTTAGATCTAGGTGTGTGATATAGAACTTATGTGCTGTTTAGAAAGGATAATACTGTTTTATTACCTGATAAAAATCAGCGTCATAAGACGGTCGTAAGAAAGCTGTAAATAACAATCTGTGGTATTATACAAGTTAACAGGTAAATAATGCTCCTTGGCATCCAATCCAACACCGTGGTTCACCGCAATACTGCCACAGCTGCTAAGCGAAATAACACCTTATAGTCACACCTGAGGGTGTATTATAGGTTTATCTTTTAGCACAAAATAGACACTGATTCTATGAAATTATGACGCTTTGTAATAAAGAATCAGGAACAGGGATAGGCGACAGGCGTCAGGGGACAGTTTTGCTTGTATATTTAGGTCAAATGATATTGCAGATTTACTAGAAATTAAATTATCTTATGCATTTATGTGGTTCGGGTAGATTTTTACGGATGTATTGAGCTTATAATCACGTTTTTTTTGTCAATGTAAAATTTATTTTACTTAGGTAAGTATTAGGTAAACACACTACTAAGTTCGATACTATAAACAATAATAATAATGAATATTTAAAAAATAAAATACGTGAGTTACTGTTATACCTGTTTCATTCCTATTATTATTTCATTTATATTTGTTAACACCTAAGCTAATATAGTATGTTTATTCCTGTATCGAATAGTACCTATTGTTGAATACCAAATAAAAAATTCTATTCTAATTTAATTGTGGACTGTAAATATAATAATTTACCTGATAACAATGCAAATATTTTATTTTGTATCGTTTATTACCAACTAAAATATTGAGATAAAAACGAAACAAATATAATTCTAATAACGATAAAAAAAACTACTCTTACCCTAAATAGGCGATCCGTTTCTTTAAGTTAGGTATGTAATAGGGTTGTGAATTTTATTTATGGGGCGGTTAGTCTGGCACTACATTGTTTCTTGCCAAATGAATCAAGTTGAAGCGTGCCTTTTCTTAAGCCAAAACTTCTGGATCTTTCGTTCATAGTTTTGGTCTTTCGCAGTAGAGATAATCCTTATAAAACATAGCTGAATGATTGATCAACAAAAACATAATATGTGTATACAGTAAAAGCGAGTCGAAAATTGGTGTTCAAATCAATTAAATCAAATTAATATTATTTTTACAGTTGCAAGGATACTTCCTATAAGTGTACTTTTATATTAAAAAAGTTAAACACTCATGTCGACACAAAATATATAAATTTACATCCTAAGTAGCTAGCTACCTATAACACATTGATATTATTTTCATACGCAATTATTTTATGATATAAATAAAGTACTTATTTTTCTTTTTTTTTTATACAATTTTTCAAAACTTTTGTTGGTACGATAGATAAATCAGGTAGGTACCTACATTTGATTATAAAATTTTTGGTTTACGAACGATAATGTATAAAAAAGTGTAACTTCAAAAAATCGGATTTACTTTCAGACAACTAACCAGGCACTTTACAATATCATTTTAATAATGTAATAATTTCCATACTGCAAAATGTCTTATTACAACAAGGTGAGTGTTTCCGCCATCTTCCATTACCCCTCGGAACTGGCGCGCGTGACTGCTGCGATACTCCGCTAGGACTTGGCCATTTTTACCGCGCCTCCCCTGCATTGGCGTATCAACTACAAGCATCTTTGGAATATCGTGTGAAGTATGAAGCGTGGAATATTGTGTTGAAAGTTGGTATAAGCCTTGCAACCAGGAAAGAAAAATGTACGGTTTTCTTGCTAGTTGATACGTTTAGGTATGAAGCTTGGATTGTGTTCTTATTTTTGTATTTATAAAGTCTAAATGAATATATAGTTTGAACTTAAAGATAATAATATTATACTACTTAGGTAAATGTTTATTAAGTGACCCAAAATAATTGTATTTTGATAATTTCTGATGCTATCGCGGTTATTACATATTGGAGTGAAACAACAAAAACGGATATAACTCGCGAATTATATTTTATTTGCTTACGTTTCGACAAATTTACAGTTTCTATATTCGTAGCACGACTGATAAATAATTCTATTCAGACGAGGTAGGCCTCGATAAAGTCAAAGTCAAATTTAAAGCCGAAGTATTTTATTAGTGAAAAATGGGTGATCATCAGTGATCATCCTATATACCAATAATAACAACACAGCGTAACATATCAAGTACTATTGATATCAAGGAAACTTCAATGTTCCTAAAGCCATTGTAGTTTTCTTTGACTACTAAGTAATCTGAGACTAACAAGAAATTCCATGGGACCCTTGTGAGGTGATACGTATTCAAAGCAAGGACTAGCCCTTAAGAGGAGTGTCCTTTGACTTGTTATTGGAGATTAAAGGACCCAGTGTCCGGTTTAGGATCGAGAATGTGTAAGGGACTAAAGAATATCGATAATTCTAGGACAATTTTAGAGCGTATCATCTTAGGAAGTTTCTAATTATTTTGATCTCTATTTATGATAATGACAATGACTCAAAATCAGACAACTCTCTAAATCTGTTAATAGTTGTTTCATTCCAATCATACAACTATGGTCAAAGGTTTAAGAGTTCCATGCCTTCGAATAAAAAAACGGAATTCATATTATTATGTTGACTAGCTTGTGTGTTTATCCGTCTGTCATAGCCAATTTGCCCTGAAACTACTGGAACTTAACTAATTGAAATTTGGTAAACGTAAAAACTAAATTAAAATCAAAAATATATTTATCCAATTTAGGCATTTACAAGCTCTTATGAATTAATATTTATTTTTTGATAGAATATAGATTTTTATTTGAAAACGAATAAGCATTTTATTTATAAGCCTAGGGCCGTCTCTGTAAATAATGCCTAAGGAATGAAATTAAGACTTTAAAAAATGATTCTACCTTCATTTTATTTACGCACTTTGAATTACTAATCAGCTGTCAAGTACCTAAACACCAAATATATTTTAGTATTTACAAAATCCATTTTATTTTCCACTTTAATTCATTGTTTGCAGTGATTTATGCATAGTCATAATAAGAAAAATAAATTGGTTTTCTTTTAAGCTGTGTCACTTGCAACGTTAGCCTTTATGTGGATTTAGAAAAAAAAGAAAATGGCTAAAAGGATAAAGTCCTGAAGGTCAGTAAAGTTCGTTGAACTGTGGACGTCGTCACACTGTCATTATATGTAATTTGTTTTGAGGCCTGAAAGGCTAAAAAAGTTAGGAAAAACTTGTAAAAGAAAATGTCGGCACATGTACGGACGGAACGTGCTTAAGTAACAGAGTGTAAAAGGATTTAGACATGACGATATATTAAAACTGAAACCCTTTGTAAGATCAGTATTTACCAATTTGTCCGATACGTTTTATGGTCTTTGTCTATAATATCTTTTTGTTCAATAAATTATTTTTTTATATTAAAACAAGCAGGTACTTATTTAAAAAAATATATATTTTTTTTCTGAAGATTTCGCGGTTATTACACATTAGAATTAAATGATTGTATCGAATTGTTGTTTCGTTATAGTTTTTCTATTAAATAAAAATAAATAAATTAAAACGATTAAAATAATACTTAATAATTTGTGATGCTAATTGTAGTGTTATGGATTTAGCCCGCTTATAATATAATATTAAATTATAAGCGGGCTAAATGCAGCTTATAATTGGAATTCATAAATTCGACAATTATGATGTCCATAGCAGACTGAGTTGACGATAATATAACTCTCAGTAGTCTTATAATTATAGTAGTTTATAAGAGTTATACACGCTTGCAATTGTATTTTGGAACGCAGTGCAATGCTTCTAATTTTGCCAATTAACTCTACGTCAAGAATACTACATTCTGTCGCTTTCTGGCAAACTTGTAGGGCAGACTTTTGATCAAAGACTAACTTTGTGTACCTACTTAGAGTAAGCTCCTCTGTCATATCTAGAATTTAGTGAACTCTGCCGTGAACTTTTCAAACTCCAGCAAAATACGGAGCAGCGGGGATATAATAAATTATGCATGCATTTAGTACATGTCAATATAGGGACGGGAGTATAAATCTAGGAGATTGCGCCGCTGTGTCCGCTACGCTGTGCTAGGGGTGACCAGGTGGCCTGGAATTCATAAATTACTTCAAACGTAAATAGACTTTCGAAGATCTGCTACAATTTTAACTTTGCTTAGAAATGTATCCATTAAAATGATGAATGACTGATATTTAAATTGGAATTCAAAATAAATTAAAACTGCTAATATTTGAACAGTACCGCTTGTTATCTCAAATACTGCTGAATTTAAATTTATTTAAAATTTTAAGTGACTCTAATCCACTAACTGGAGTCACTTATTGCTGGTATGAACATAATGATTTATTTTATTTTTTGCTTACCTTTTGTTTTGAGGCAACTTAATTAGGTACGATATCAACGACGTGTTTAAAATATGGTTAGATTATTTTTATTATAATGTAAAATATGTGTAAATTGCAATAAAATGTACTTTATCTAAGTACTAGATTTTACTAATAATGGAATAGAAGAATATAATATGAGACATCTTATTCTTTCTTTTGAGAAACAAAATGCAAACAAAGGTTGACTTGACAGCAAAGGGTATCAAATATTCAAGATTTAATTAAGCGGTGGGTACAATCGCTATAGTTTTGCCTTGCTCGTGTTCCAATTAGAAGGCCTTCGAGGAAATAGTGCCTGAGGTATTGCTGCCGTTTTATTACTCGAGTACAGTAAAATGCCAAGAAAACGAATGGGACGTCTGCTGTCTTCAATCAATCCTTAGTAATTGTGAGGGACTTGGGAATTGACTATCGGATTCAGGTCAAATAGGTCTTGAAAGGTATGTCTAATAATTGATGAGGTCAGTTTGTCATGTTGAGAACTGTAACGAATCAAAACATAATCTTCATAAATAAACAAAAATATTAACAGATAATTATAATTTGGTTACTATTTTTTTACTATGGACTATTCGATTTATATCCAAGTAGTCTTTAAAAAGGAAAGCTAGTAAAAACATATCGAAAAAAATAGAAAAATATTTATTTCATGCATATCACAAATTATGAATAACAAAATAGAGATATTTTTTGTGCATTGGTTTTAGGTCTTAGTAGGCTTTAGTGTGCATTTCATACTTAGGTATATACGCAAAGTCACGAACGTGTAGAGTGCCCTGTACCCTGGCTCTGCGCTAGAGTATGTTGGTTATTAGGTAGGTACATATCAAGTTGGCTACTGGCTACTGCTTACTTGCTAATTTTATTTAGCCTAATGCTGTTCACTCGAACACCATTAGGCTAAATAAAATTAGTTCTGTCGAAAAAGGTAAGTGAAAAAAAGTTACAAAATTAACAGACTTCAACAAAAACCTTTCAAGTTTCACCCTCATATTTTCAATAAGCAGTCACCATAACCCCCATCTGCTCTCGTTCTAATTACTCTCTATTCCCACCGAATATTGTCGGCCCGACCGCGCTATTGCCCTAACGGTAACGCAATCGGGGTAAAACGGCTGAACGAGGTATAGCAGTAACGCGATAGTTGTTCTGACAGCGATAAATTGTGCCTACAGGATTTTAGTTTTGTTGCGTGCTTACTAAATGATCTTTCACGAAACTTGTTTAATATAATGATATAGTATTGTCAACTCACGACTTACTCTTAAGCGTGTATTGAATTAATTATTAGTCGCTTATTTAGCAATGTAGCGTATTTCAAATTGTGTTACTACAAAGCAAGAGAAGTATGAATTAGCAACATGATATTGTGTACAGGAGGTAAGAAAAGTAATCAGACTAGAAGTAAGTAAAATCTGAAGACTGATTTAAAATCGTAAATATTTTTTTCTATATTCTTCAATTTCTGCTTCCTATATTAAACTAACGATGCTTAGAGTAATTGGAAGCACGGTACTTTACTTTATACCGTGGGTTCAATTCACACTGGGGTCTCCATTTTGTCTACTCTTATCGTAGTACAAACATTATTATCATCATAATAATTAATGGTATTAAATCAAAGATACTCATCGGATTTCGATTGATACATCGTAGTGAGTATTTTGTCGGCGGCTTTATAATACTGAATAGGTATCGCATATCATAGCGCTAAAAGTCATAGCAAGAGTTAATGACTGCTGAAAGTAACAATGTTGTTTACGATGCCATTTGAATAGTACCCTGGAAGGTCACGAGGCACTCTTAACCGTGTGACGAGCGATTAAAGAGATTGCTCTCGTAAAATCGTGATTGGAGCATTGAAGACGATGCTAAACAATATGTGGATAGGCAGACTAGGGTACTGATTTTGGTATTTGATCTTATCTGTTTATACATTGTTTAGTATGTGCACTATACCTATTAGATTCATTTAGATCAGTAGTTCTTAATCCTTTTCGGTCCGTTACCCTTATGACTCAACTAAGGTCACTGATTTTACCCCTCCTCAAAACGACGAACTTGCGCGCTAGTCGGCGTTACGCTGTGTTCAGACTTGTCACTTTGAAATTCGGGTTCGAGACAACTACCGTTACCCCCGCGAAATAAAAGTTTTTTTTTACCTCTAGGTTAAAAACCCAGGATTTAGACAGTAGAATTAGTAGATACATCCTGATACAGAACACCTGTAATATAGTGGCTTCATTACACAGTGTTGCCCTAGATATTGTTCATTGCCATGTATTACGTAATACCTAGTGATTATTTTTAAAGTAAGTGGAAGTGTTAATCCGGACTAAGATGAACTAAGATGTATAAAATACTTTCATCTACTTTTAAAAATAAAATTCGTCATCGAATTTATTTTGTACAGTCGTTTTCTGTTCCGACTGTAGCGCATAGGTATGTTTTAGCATGGCACGGGTATACATTTGAAGTGATTTGAAGCCGAAGCCATGTATTGTTACACGACCAGTAACTGAAGTGTGAGATCATAACTTCATAACATAACCATTTTGGTTTTAGAAAAGGGAAGTTGTAATTTCGAAATCTGTGAGTAAATTATATAATTTTTCGATCATATGAACATGATTTAGTTCGGTAAGTAATTAGGTATTATATTGTATAATATATATCTAATAAAGTCCGGGTAGAACTGTATATTGAAAATATCTAAGTATGTCATTGTATGAAAATAACCACAAGCTTTTATTTTAAACATTAAATTTGCATCAAAATGTTGGTTTAATTTGTTTAAACTTTATGCACAGGTCTAAAGTTCCGTGTTGGGGTATAGTAGGAGAGCTATATGACAAGTTTTCAGTTTACCAAAAATACCTACCCAAAAATTGGTTATCATCTATATGGTAGATGCTTTCTCGCGCACCAAAAACTACTAGTCCGAGAGCTGGCACCAATTTTGCCGATAGCGGAAAATGTATGATAGTGACAGATGCTTCCGAGAATCGAATTCCTCATGCACCCAGTACTGACTATACGTAACGTATCTACGCCTGTGCGATAAAACCTCGTAGGAGCGTAGATATTTATGTTAAATACAGTATCCTAGCTTAAGAGCTAAATCGTAATGTTTGAGTGCTTCTCTAATTCCCAAACAGACTATAAAACGAGTGTAGCGCGTTTACGACTAGTACTAAAACAAGTCTTACTCCGGCAGGATGATGCGGATATCACCATACACGCGTTATTTGTTTCGAAATTACCACGAGAAATGGAGAACGATAGAAATTAATTTAACTATATTATGTCCATGTGGGATAGAAGCCCAGGTTTCGAACGAGCTAATTGACGTTATACTTAAAAATAATTAAATAATAATACGGTTTGGTACTCTAATTAATTAAGTTCATTATCTTTATAGCAAAATATCCTTTAGATCATTTTAATTTGAGCTCAAAAAAACAAAAAAAATATTAAAACAAAAAAAGAACAAAGAAGGAAATCTGCTTTGATATACCGTGTTATGATTAAAGCTACGGGTTAGTGGTACATTCAAGGCATCGTCTTTTGAAAAGGCTGCAAAATATATGCACCGTGTTCTGAGCTTGAAATATTTTATCTAGAACCTTCCAACAATTTTCCCAACTTACCTCTGCAGGTGGACAAATTTGGAACTATCACCGCTTTACACTGTTTACTAGAAGTTTCATTTGACAGGAGCGCCGAGCTCAACTGCATAATAAGTTGGTAAAAATATACGGTTGACAGGAACTTAGATAGCTTTTGCAAGTCTAGTGTGGTTTATTGAAGTCTGTTAAATAAATGGAGTTTGCATTTTTAAGGACGTATTCATAGGAATTCCGTTAGTACGTAGATACGCTAAGTGTTCTATTTTACACATTTGGTTTCTGCTTTAAATAAGGATCATATAGGTAGATAAAAATATAACCATTTAAAAAAAAATACGGAGTTAAATCCGTGATAATTGTTTTATTGTAAAGTATAATAACCGCGAAGGCATCATAAATTATTATTACATTTCTTTTTTCATTTTTCAAATTAAGATTCTTTATATCTGAAGGCATTTCTAAATTAGGTTGATTAAATAATCTTTTTATTTTAAATTTTCTTGATATGAACTTAAGAGGATTGTGAAGCTGTTGATTTTCATACAAAAGGCGATAACGTTTTACACCCAGTAAATATAGTTAGATTTTTATAATTTTTGGATATGTTGTAGATATAATGAGAAACTACGTCTGTACGTTTTGATTTTTAAGAAATATTGCTTACGCTAAAATTTATTAGCATCTAAAAATCTATATATAAATTTATAATCATAAAAATCTATATTATTTAAGCAATATTTCTTAAAAATCAAAACGTACAGACGTAGTTTCTCATTATATCTACAACATATCCAAAAATTATAAAAATCTAACTATATTTACTGGGTGTAAAACGTTATCGCCTTTTGTATGAAAATCAACAGCTTCACAATCCTCTTAATGAATTGCTAAAACAATAGGGATACTTGGGTAAAGAAAACTAAATTATATTTAGTCAGTCAGAAAAACCTGACGTTCCGCGTCATGAGTTTTTGAAGCGCTTATCTACCTATGTCATTTATTGATTGATTGATTGAACTTTGACTGACTTTTATTATCATTGTGATGACTGTAGTATTATACCCAGTATTCACTTAAATAATGTCCTGGTACATATGTTCCAGGATCCATATGGATGATATAGATCACGTAGTCGCTTGTTCTCTCGCTTTCAAAGGAACAATGGACCATCATCATCATTACGATCCGTCTTGGATTTAATCGATCCATCTATTAATGCATCCTAGATCTGAATAAGATGTATGGTACTGATACGGGTAAACGAACAGGGATATTGTTTTATTGATATAATATGGAACACTAGCTTCTGCCCGCGACTTCGTCCGCGTGGAACCCCTCCTTTTTTGTAGTTGGTTAAAAAGTAGCCTATGTCCTTTTTCAGGCTCCAGACTTTCTTTGTACCAAATTTCATTTAAATCGGTCCAGTAGTTTTAGCGTGAAAGCGTAACAGACAGCAGACAGACAGACAGACAGAGTTACTTTCGCATTTATAATATTATAGTAGGGATTGTAATAGGTACGAGTAAGGTATGTAGTGTGATGATTTTATCAACTTATATCTTAGTTTTAGTATCTAAATGATATTAATAGACTTTTTATCAATTGGCAACATTGCCGCAAGTTCGTGATTGGTCGGTATTAGAACCGGCAATAACTGACGGTAACGAGTGACCAATAGGAGCTTCCGTCATTATTAGCGGGTTTGAATTGTCAAGAGAGACAGTCAGTCGATGATGGGATTACAATTGATTTTCCAGCTAAGCATTCACAACGAGACTTAGATTACAAAATATTGCAATTGATCTATGTAAACTGAAATTATATGATTATTTCGTAATAAAGTGAGTTGAAAAGTATTACTTACTAAAAAAAATATTAATATGATTAATAGATGGCCTATTCTCTGACCTACTCAATATTCACACAAAATTTTATAAAAATCGGTCCAGCCGTATTTGAGGAGTTTGGCAACAAACACCGCGAGACGAGAATTTTATATATTAAATAATTAGCTGTGTATTCGGTAGCGGAATTTAAACTTTGTCTGTGTGTATGTTATACAAAATATATGAAAGAAGAGCTCGTATATAATTCTTTTTCATTTTCAAACTGAATACTCTGGAGTACGGAAAATTCAAGCGGTAAGTAGTACGTAGCGTATATTCCATGCAATCTCAGACTTTTGGAATTTAGAGACTAAACTCCGAAAGTAACTTGAGATTTCTACAAAAATATATAATGGATAACTAACGTATATTAATTAGATAATGACGACGTTCGAAAATTTTACAGTTATATTCTGATTTTTAATAACCACAAAGGAATTAGTTATTGATTAGAGATTGCTTTATACAGTGAGTCGTCTAGTAAATAGATCATATTATATTAATTATAGATACGTTTCTATGGTACAATCTGCATCTTAAAAGTATGTAAGGAGTCGTAGTTATCCTACCATATAGAACAAAGTTAAAATTTGTTGCATGAAGCATTTTTTAAGACATTCAGCCAAAGCAAAATCAATCTTAAAAACAGTTCACGTCTGAATATTTTCCAATTGTAAAAATTAAGTTCCGAAAAACACGTTCGTTTTATAAATAAACAAGCCGGGCAGCGCTTCGGGCGCCGACTTATTGTAGATACTGTGAAGGCAGTGGTTTCAAATTGAATTTGTTTTAAAATATAAAAGTGGAAGTGTGGGAGAATATAATATTCGTTTGGAAAATAAAACATAGATAGTGAAAATTTTGAAAAAGGTAGTTTGGATGTAGGATTATATAACACTGGCCGCACATGTCACAACATTTTCTACAATGTCTACCTACTAGTGTTATTACCTAAAGAAGCAGCTCACAGGTTCTGAGTAAGATATACAAAGGCAGAATTGTAGAGGATGACTGCTCTAATCCAGCCTTTGTACGATCTATATATAGAAATTGTAAGTTACGGACGTTGGACGATGATTTCTTAGTTACATAAGCACTCTCTCGCTAAAGAAAATGGCGCATTGAAAAGTATACATTTTTAATGTAATAAGCTGTGATCGCTCAGAGGGGAGTGATGAACGTCATATCTCTAAAGAGACCAGTTAAGAAATATAATACAGAGGTTCCGTATAATATAATAATAATATAATTATACAAATGCCAGGCCCCTGTTTTATAATGTACATGTAATAATTTCTGATGCCTTCGCGGTTATTACACATTGGAATATAACAATTACGATTTAACTTGCGTGCTTAATTTTATTTGTTGATGTTTTGAGAACTTTACAGTCCTACGAATATGGTAACTGTACAGTTAAAGAAACGTCAGCAAATTTAATAATAGGTACGCGAGTTAAGTCTGTTATAATTGGTTTATTTTATTTAGTCGACTAATAAACTTATCAAATGGGTTAGGAAAGGGATACTTGACTTGTTATTCATATGTAGGTAAGTCAATAATGTATTTATTTTTTAATGACTTTATCTGCTGAGCTTGTTGCATGTAGGTACTGGGGGAATACTTGTACATTACGGAACAACCTTCAAGCTTAAAAATATGAGATAAACAAAATTATATATCTACAGACTAACGACTTCCATTCTCTTCGTGTTAAATTTCCTATAATTTAACTCAGCCTGTAATTTAAGTTAGGTATCATATTTTGTTTTAAAGCAAAATATTTAAAAGCCCGACTTCATCCCATTACATAAATTAAGGTGGAAAATAAGTTTAAGCTCGAAATATCCCCGAGAATGCAGTACGGCCAGCTGTGTTTAGTTTTACTAAAGTTTAATGTATTTTCCAAGCAGCACATTAGCTCTATATAAGATGTACAAAGGCTGTATAAGAGTGAACATCCTTATACAGCCTTTGTACAGCTTACTCGTATATAGATATATACACGCGTGCTGCTTGGGTCTTGCCCATCTTTTTCAAAATAACTCGGAAGGAAGATACATCATACTTGGTCAAGGAAATATGGTTATGAAAATGTTGGTTAGGTACATGTAGTTTTTTTTTAATTTGATGCCTTAGAGCATACTTTTAGAGATAAGTTAATTTTTTTTAGAGTTAAGGAGGTCTAGAAAACAATTTTGTTCCTCAACAAATTTTCATAGTTACAATATTAGTGTGATAAGATATGTGACCATATTATGGATCTTGTTTAGTTACTTACTCCGTATAGCTGCCCTTGTAACTTATACTTGGGTGAATATTTGAGTTCGTACATATTACGCGGCAAACACTAAAGAACTATTGAGACGTGGAGAAATCTGAGTAAGATTATTTTTTATATATCAAATAGAGCTAGTTCTATGTTTAGAAGTTTATGACATATTTATTTTTTGAATAGAAATATTTTTTATAAATTTATATATTAGCCAAATCTCATTACCCGTCATGTCCCAAATCCCAATTTTGATCAATGAATGATCAAAATGATTCAATTATATGTCGAAGATTGTATTTTTAAGTAGTTATTTCTATAGAATAGAACTTTGTTTAGATATCATAAAAATTATACATCTTAAAGATCACTTTAAAGTAGTTTGTCATCTCTTTGAAAAATGTCCATGCAGGTACCATTCATTACCATTGGTGAGAATGAACTAAGCCATAATCAAATATTCGCGCCATATTATTGGTCAAATTATCGACGCGGCAATCGATCTTAGTTGTCGCTAGCGAGCCAAACTAGTCGCACGCGTGTGAAACGATTTCCCGCCAAAATATAACGATCTCTTCGTACTGTTATACGGTTTGTCAACATTTTTATCTCCTCACCATTTGAAGATTAATTGGCAAGTTCGTTAATGCCTTATTAAAGCCGAATGTACCAAAAGACGTGTCTATGGTATGTGTTTATATTAATATGTCAAATATAATTTTAAGTATACTTAATAATGCACAATGGTCAAAATTCGTAAAAATCTCATTCCCGTTTTTGAAATTACCGTTTATTTCCGTTTTATTTTACAAACGGTAGTGAGATATTTCAAATGGTAATGTGTATTAATATAGTATTTTCATTTTTTCTTTTAAAACTTTGATAATTATAATTAGGTAGGTATTAAAAACTAATATTTAGAGACTCATTTTCTTTCAATCATAATTATATTGTCATATAAAAAATATTTTATTATCATTACCATTTACGGTCACATTACCATTTCCATGCAAATCTCACTACCATAAGTATTATTTCTCTTTACCGTTCGCATATTTCATACATTCTGATTACCATTCCTGATACGGTAATGAGTACTCATTACAGTTCGTTAAAAAAAAATAAAAACTGAAATATGTATTTATTTATTGGTTATATTTACGTCCCTTTATTTTTTTTTTCATATTTATATATTAAACCTTAGGTTAAAAATATAAAATACGCAATTTGAAACGATATTTAGATTTTTTTTTCAAATGCCCAATATGTACGAACTCAAATATTCACCCACTTACATCCATTAGTCCATTTCAATAATAATTAATCAAACTTTTTTACAAAAATATTACTTACCTATAACCTGATAATTTATAATAAACATTAAATTATTTTGACCATACTTTAATACTTTCGCTCATTTAAAAGTCATACTATTTTATGCAACTTTTCCACAACATATTACGGCACCTAAAAGCTAATGTAACTTGTACAATGCTTTTCTCCTAGCCTTATTAACTACTCGTAGAACACACAAATAATCTGACTAACGCCTTATAACATACAGCCATACTTTTTACTTAGTCCGCTTAATTACAGCACACTAAACTTTCCACTGAACTAATTTGGCGCTCTGGGTTCGCACGGCTCATTAGACGCTGCATTAGTAACTTTACACCTCACCTATAAACGGGCCAAATGCACTAGCCATGTCGGGAGTGTACCGGTTATTACAACTTTATGACGCACTAGGTTTCGTCTCGCGATGTCGTCTGTTTCGTATTATTTTTGACTTTCTGTTACTTTATCCGCGTAGAATTGGTACTTTGGGTAAATATTTACTATGATGTATCAATCGAAATTCGATCGATATGTATGGTTAAAGAACATTAGTTTAAGTTATAATAATATTTTAAGAAGAGTCGAAAAAAACGAGACTAAGTGGGACTTGTATCCACACCAATACATTTCCAATTACACAATGGGCGTCACTGGTTAAGTCGATGAAATGTCACTTCTATATTCTGTCTTTGTACTTCTTATTTACTAGCGAACATGTCGCGTCAGTGCCATCTGTGTGAAGTGCTTTGCAGCACTTACCACGCACGATTGGATAATTTTACAGTTATCACTAATCGATCGAGAGATTTTTGGTAATTTATATTTTATTGAGGGATCATTTCTGTAAGAATTATTTTAGGACTCAAAATAATCTAAATCGTTTATCAATTTCTGATTTTCAATAAAATTTCCACCTCTTCCACTCCCTTAATTTCATATTTATATAATGCAATTTTTAATCTATGTCCGTCATTTGATGGCCAATGATTTCAATGATGGCCGTCATTCTATTCGCAATTATGCTTTGATTAAAAAGTGTTAAAATACTTAAATGCTGTTGTACTTTTATGAAACAATTCTATTGTACGCTTGTACCAGTACAATAGAAGTTAATAGGAGTTCAAATATCTCTTTAGTTTTCATTTACGTTGTCTAAAGAATACTTCGTCTAGACTTGGTGATTTTGTTTAATCAGATACGCAAGCTTTATTTTATTTATCAATAAATGGTATAGGATAGACTATTACAGCTTAGTAATGCTGTATAACCAGGCTTGTCCATGCCTCGCCATGTGTATACAGTAATAATCTGCACAAACAAAGCGTGTGTATCATATCTGCAACGTACGCTTTATCGAATCCAATATTATTGGTCTGCACACAGTGCTTAGTAAGACCCTGTTCTGTAAAGGTGTTTTATAAGTTACTAGCGTCCTAGCAAATACGAGCCTTTGACATCAAAAACTGGATAGAAAATACAATATTAGAAGATTAATTTTCTTTCTAGCATTTTTCTTTTATTTATTCGGACAGACATATTCAACAAAACCAAGATCATAAAAATCGGTCCTTCTTGAGTTATAAATGATGTAACGAACCCGAGATTATTTTATATAGGTAAGTAATTATTATTATTCAGACTTTAATTTATTTTTAAAAATAGGTGATGGTCAATAAATACTTTTGTAATAATAACGTAAAACTAAAAAAAATAAAAATTTTGACAAAGTGCGTAACAAACAACCTGAAAGATTTTCGCTGTATAGTAGAGAACTTACTAAAAGCAAGGATAGTAAGTTTCTGTGTAATTTTAACACTAAAATATACTAAGAATAATAAATTATGTTGATGAATTTTAGAACATATTTCTGTTAAAACAAACAGTGTAAACGACACTTTGTGGCATAACAATAACGGTTTTGTTGAGGAACTTGTTTAATTTAAACTTAGTATAAACTATTATAACTTTGGTTTATTTTCTTAAAGTGTAACGTTATTTAATATGACCTAGGTGCTAAAAGGTCGTAAACTGAGTTACCTACTCATTTAGAGATAGTGAAACGTATTAAACATTAACATAAGGAAAAGGTCCAATGTTATATTATTTTGTTCACAGCCACAACTAACCGCCATCTTATTTTTTCTCTTTTCCTGCGACACTTGCAATAAATGTATTCAAAATATATAGTAGGTATGTGGTGGTTTAATTGCTACAAAAGAATATTTAGGCATGCTAAATTATAAATAGGTAGCTACGTTGTCTCATACAAGCTTTGTCCCCTTTTTTCAACCGAGGATACAATTTTGGAAAATCCTTTGATGATATCAGATCGAATTTGACATAATTATGTTATATGAATGTATGACCATTAACAAAAATAAATAAATCTATATTATTTTTCCTTTACCTACTTTTAATAAAGAACTAACACAAAGCACTGCAGGTTACTAAGCTTTATATAAAATAGAGGGAAAAAATGTCCTAAGTTAATTACAAATAAACATTCTAATTGTGAACTGAGTTCAGATGCAGTGATGTTGTAGACGTGATCACGTTTTGGTTTGTTTATTAATTAATTATAATTCCAGAAAAAAAAATCCCGGTGAAGTGCTAAATTAACTCGCGTGAAAACGGTTCCGTACGATAATTAATAATTTTGTGTATAAGAACATGAAAATAAAGCGAATTACCATTTTCAAAACAAGCCTTTTTATTTAATGTGTGAGTGTGACAGTACTTTATGAAAAAACCTATTTTCAATTGGCAAATTTAGCATATATATAAAACGGACTATATACATTTAAAATTGACAGATAAATACTATATAGGTGACAATTATATATTAAGGGTACGTATCTGGTGAATCAGCGTATGGAAGTGTACTTGTCTTGATAGTATGTAAACAAGATAGGAAAGAAGTAGCCTCTACCGAGTACCGACTATAAGGTCCTACAGCGTAAAAAATACATGTCTTTTTTATATAATGTATTCTGAGTAAGTTCTTGAACTTTTTAGAATAATCGCTGAAGCGAGAGCAAACTGTTACTTAGTTTAAAAGAATACGGCAACCGGTGCGGTGTTGCATTGTGTTAATTAAAATGCAATCTCTTTTATAAAGTAAACCCTCTTCGAATTTGAAGCTTAAAGCAAATTATAGAAGGAAATTATAATTAACTTTTTACAACAAAACTTACGAAGGACCTGCAATTAGAGACTAGGTTAAATTAAGTGTTTGACTGGAATGAAACGACTACAACGACTACAGACGTATAAGAAAGGCACAACTAGTTCATCATCAAAGTAAGACCTACATATCGATATGAAGATTAAATAATAACAAGTATTTAATGTTAGAAAAAAAACATAGTAGGTAATTTGAACATCATTTAGTAAAATAAGTTCAAGATGGCGTCGTGCCAACACTTTTTTTTATATAATGATATCTTGCATTTTTTTACGTCTAAATTTTTACAATAACAGGCCGCCATTTTAATTACTGGTTTTGAGCATAATTCGGTTTTCCAGCTAGTCACCGCTAGTTAAAAGCAGGCTATTAATTTAGCGTAAATCTAGACACACATGATACACCATAAAGCGGGGCACGAGCGCTGTAGCAATATATTACGATGAGCAAATCATCAATTGGCCGATGCGATTGCCTGCCAAGTGCAGATTCGTGCACGTCTGAAAGCTTTAACCTGGTCACGTCTATGAAATTGTATGGAAATATGAATATAATATCGTTCAGCGGTTTAGAGGTTAGAGTCAATGGGAATATGAACAGCGTTCTATATTGGCAATATCTTCATGAAAGTTTTAAGAAATCTTAAACACTATAGTATTTTTTATTTATGATTTTAGTTTTGCTATCCGAAGTTATTTTCTAGTTAGATTTTGTAGTTAGTGTTACTCGTGATTATGTATACATCTTAAATGATAAAGGGAGAAGTTGACTTCATGACTGCAAACAACGTAAGGCCTAAACAATTTTTTAAAAAATACAAGTTTTACAAATGACGTAAGAAAGAAAAAAAATAACATAGGCCCCGGTATGTCTTTTGCAAAAACTAAGAAAATAATTTTTGAAATGCACCCCTTAAGGAGGTAATGGGGGTGTAATAAGCGCTAAAACATAAGAAATGATTTTTAAGAGTAAAATTTGGGCATCAAATGTATTTCTAACATAACAAAAATTAGGAATTGGAATGAAAACAACTATTAAAGGATTTAACTCGCGTATTTTTATTTTATTTTATTTGCTGACGTTTCGGATTCTTTACAGTTTCCATAATCGTAGCACGACTGAGCTGACAATAGTCTAACGCCTAATACCCCAATACCCAACAAATAAAATAAAATAAAAATACGCGAGTTAAATCCGTTAATAGTTGTTTAAATTCAATGTGTAATAACCGCAGAGGCATCAGAAATTATTATAAAAATTTCCTAATTTGTGAAACATTCCTATGTTTCACAAATAAACAGTTTTGCATTTAGAATTGAATATTTTATTCAAGACTTGGGTGTGATGCACCAGGCGTCAAATGACATTGCGAATTTCAGTAATATCGAAACCATTCATCATACTCTTATTACTAAAATGCGTCTACTTTGAAGAAATTTCTACTTCACAGATATTATTTCTTGAAGATTTCTTCTATTTATCCCATCAAATTCTTTCTCAAGTACTTCAACAGCTTGTTCAATAAAATAAAAACGTAATGCGTTCATGCATACAAATTCATTGCAATGCTCGGGATAGTATCGACGATGGTACATTTGGCAACCGCCAAAATGCTTCACGCCAAACTCATTCGAAAGTATAGTAGAAATGGAAATATAAGCAATAGTATATGTTTATGATATCCACCAAACTGCTTATTACTTTCTCCACGAGGAGAGAATATTTTTATTTTTAACACCCCACGAAAAAAGAGGGGATAAGTTGACGTGTCTGTGTATGTGTGTTTGATAGTCTGGGGTCAAACACAGGTCTAGGTCGTAGGTCTAGATAGATTGTAAATACTATAGGAGTGGTACTTCACATTACTTGAAATCAAAGTTTTTTTTAATTTAATTGTTGAAATTAATATTGGTAGACAAATTGCTGAGCATGAAAATACCCAACAACTATTTTCTCTCTAGCACTTCTTTCCAGAATAATTAAGATACTAATTTACTTGCGCCGATTTAGTGGTCCACCGCAACGACGAGTGTCGGTTGTTTACCGCCGACTGCACAACCGCACTAATTTCGAGATTAAACGACTTATTCACCCACGAATCTGCGGCGAACTATTAACCAAATCCGGGCTTGCCCCGAGAAGTTATTTTCTTCCCCTATTAACAAATAAAACGAGATTCAGAACTATATCGCCGATTGTGGCGCTGTTATGGACGCTTTTTCCTTTCGGCGTTTCCTTTTATCAAAGTACGGAATGACGAAAACTAAAACGAAGTAAACTACTGCTCGTTCTTTGGGGGTCTTTTTGGCGTGACGCTGTAGAAAAACAGCAGTGTATTCAGTGCATTTGGTATGTTGTCCTGGGAATCTAATAGTTATCCGTGTGTGGTAGGAGTTTCGTGGTCAAGATAAGACCCAATGAGTTGTGACAAAATTGGCTGTCGTGTTTATTCTACCCGTTGCCAGATATAAAATGCTTTTGGCCCGCATTCAGGGTATTGTGCGTGGATAGGCTTTTGTTGGCCTATTGAGGTTGAAGCATTTGTTTCGTCAGAGGGCGGTTATATTAGTTTTTGGCTCTTGTTTCCCATTCGAAGTGTTCAATACTGAATATTCGGTTGCAATTGTTTTTTTTTTAGTTTAAAATTGCACTAGGTTTAAACTGTGGTGAATTTTGTTTGAAATTGAATTTGCTAAGTATTTTTAAAAAAATCAAAAAGTAAGTGAGGGTATCTAGATGTTATTCGTAAAGATATTATTTACGTCTATCTGTATAAATCGTTTTATAATAATTAAAGTTCATAAAATTATAGATTCCACAAGAATAAGACCAGGAGGCACAAATTTAAGACAAAGAAAACTTTTATCATAATCGAACCTATCAAAAAGCTGGTTTAAACTAAATTAGCTTAGAAGCCGAGGCATCCGCGGAGGCTAAGTCTAAAGTTACTATCTTATAACATCGGCTAAGTTCCGCAGGCTGGCGAGTAATTCAGTTAATTTACAAAACCCTCAGAAGCCGAAGCGAGCTCGCCTTCGGCCACTTCCGCCTCTAAAAGCCTTTTGGATCGTACCTTAGAACAAAGCAAACACTGCAGTGTTTACACGGCGCATATGTGAAGGCTGTACCAAGACACGTAGTGGAAGAATTTGATGACTCAATTAGTGAAATTTGGATTCAAGTATCATTTGGATATTAATTTCCCTGCATTAGTCTTGGTAAAAATAGCATCATCATTTAAGTACTGATTATAATAATATAGTATGGGTATACCAAAGATATTTATCAAATTTCAATTGATACCTCTTAGTAAAATTGTTTTATTTGTTCAATATTTGCAAATAGTTACTTATTACTCGAAGCTTAAAATTTGAAAATCAATCTAAATAATTAGGGACTTACTTGACAAGGACATGGTATATTTATTAGAGAGTTGGTACCCGGAGAAAGAGTAAACAAAAAGACAGATAACTATTAGAAGCAACGACGAAGTTGGGACATTACGACAGTTGATCTGCTGCACCTAGTCAAAGCACCCAGAACACAAGTTCTATAAGCTGTGTAAAGGTTGTGTAAGTGCGTTCGCTATTGTAAAGCCTTTAGGTATATATCTTATATAACTTGTACTGCTTGGGTAGTGTTTTCGCTGTTTTTGGACCGCTGGTGTGCCATTGCGAGGCGAATTAACGTGTTTTCCGCGCTCGCTTCCCGGATATTAAGGCGCTCGTCGATAGCTCCCCTACATTTACCCTACACGTGCCGCTGCAAGTGTTTTACACTTTAATTACAATCAAACCAGCCGGTAGCTGAGAAAATTGACGGCACACAACAAAATTTGTAACGGAACTAGTTTTGAGTTATAAGCTGGCAGTTCAGCTGTAGTTACTCTTTATTGGGCTTAGATGGGCTGTTGGTTTGGTGGTTATTGTGAGTTCGAATCCTGCTATTAGTGGTATCAGTGTTGTTGACGATGCAACCTCTTTTTATAGTTTTTATACTTTTTATGTTTAGAATAATTATAGAATAATTATATTTGTGTTTTGTTTTTTATTCCAAATTGTCAGTTGGTCAGTTGGTAATAAATAGTCGAAGTAACCACTCGTTTTCTTTAAATGAAGATAGTTAATTAGTTTACAGTTCACAAGTGTGATGAGTCAAAAGCCTTGGTGGTTATATTATTATGCTTTCCAGTACCCGTCGTAGAAACTTTGCTCAGTTTAGAATTAGATCAATTGGTGTGAGTTGTTCAAGCATATTAGGTATTTGTTGATTTGTTATCTTCATTGAATAATATCTACCTGCTTAGAGAAAGAATTGAAAAAGATTGACTGAGACTGTATTAGTCCTAAGAATCTGGCAACAGACTGTATTATTAGAAAGTTTTAAGAACGTGATCTGAATAATTGAAAGGCTGTTTACAAAAACAACAACATAAAGAATAAACACGTTATTACCAACTTGGGGACTTTTACATTATACTTTTACGAGTATATCCTATCATATGAATACTAGCTGGACCTGTCATGCTCGAAAACAATTATACTTATTTTGTACCGTCAAATATTTATTAAGTACTAGCTTTTGCCCGCGACTTCGTCCGCGTGGAACTCCTACTTTTTTGCAGTCGGTTAAAAAGTAGGTAGCCTATGTCCTTTCTCAGGCTTCAGACTTTCTTTGTACCAAATTTCATTTAAATCATCCAGTAGTATTAGCGCGAAAGCGTAACAGAGAGACAGACAGACAGACAGAGTTACTTTCGCATTTATAATATTAGTAGGGATTAGAAATACAACAGCTCGTCAGCTCAGTCAGCTACGAATACGTAATGTTTTAGGAATGTCAGTAAATAAAATAAAATGTACAAGTAAAAAAATCGATTAAGTTTTTATTTAGCAGTAGTCATATTAATTATATCAGTACATATTTGTGTATTAGACAATTATTCAATAACAACATTTACTCCTGAAACTCTGAAATACGAAGAAATATACTGTCCAGTCCAAGAACTCGTGAATTAGGGTAAAAGTTTTATTGACTCTTTCCTTTAGTTCAAATTTGGATTCGCAGTGAACCGGATATTAAACTGCCTATTTTGATTGTGTGTTTAACACAACTTTATCCAATTTCGAAGTTGTTGGCACTGTTCTGGATAATAGGCAAAATCAATCAAACTATATTGCTTTATTGATTAATGATAGTATAATAATATCTGATGCCTTCGCGGTTATAACAGACGGTTACTAATGGACACTTGGTCTCCAGAATCACATTTACCTTATTGAAATGAAACAACTATAAACAGATTTAACTCGCGTATTTTATTGGCGACTAACTTTAGCGTTAATATGGGAGTAAAGTTTTCGAAACGTCAGACCATAAAATAAAATTGGTACTCGAGTTTAATCCGTTTATAGTTACCTATATCATTGCAAAGTATCACGATGTATTGTAATAATCACGATGGCATCAGAAATTATCACATTTACTTATTTTACTATCAGTACAACAGAATCTTTAATTTATCTCGTAAATAGTGAGAGAATTACGGTTTGAACTCACCAAACTAGTCTGTAATCCCTTTCTTTACAGGAGCTGAGAGTTAGTCGAACATCCACACATGAGGTTCTTAATTAGGGTGTACGAGCGGCTTTGAGGGTCACTGGAGCCAGCTTGTTAAGACCAGATATATCAGTAAATGATTTTAGCTTTTTACCAAGGTTCAGGATAAGACTACACATCGATTAAATATTGGGAATAAAATAAAAAATAATAAAATAAATAAAATAATTGATATTTCATTTGTTTTATTTAGACAAGATTTCTTTTAACACCGGCCTTGTGTGGGTCGGACTTGTGCACGAATTTGGACAATTGGGACATCGTATTGATAATATTGTTATATAGTAGGTAGGTATATATATGAAGTTAACATAAAAATAATATGAAATGTAAATTGCATTTATCTATATTATTTTATATATATAAAAATGAAACCCGTTTTCCGTTGTCACGACATCACGTAAAACAGATTTTACTAATTCTTTTTTTGTTGTATTTGTTATTATTAGGAGAAGGTTCTTATGTAAGAAAAAAAAAACTTAATTATAGGGCGGTACGAAGTTCGCCGGGTCAGCTAGTAACTTATAAATATATTTATAGCAGATGGTATAAGTACAAAAGCAAATTGAACCCTGAGGGGATTTTTCCTAATTCTCATATATTGAATTTAAGAAAGTCGTTATTTCTTAAAGAGACGACGTAAAATCGCTGATACTTATCTCATCATCATCATCATCATCATCCCGTCGCAGTCCACTGCTGGACATAGGCCTCTCCAATTGCACGCCACTTTGCTCTATCTTCGGCTGCTCGCATCCAGCTCCTGCCAGCCATCCTACGCAAATCGTCACTCCACCTTGCCTGAGGACGTCCTACACTACGCTTGCCGAGACGCGGTCTCCACTCTAGAACACGTTTACTCCAACGGTTATCGGTTCTTCGGCTAATATGGCCAGCCCACTGCCACTTTAGCTTGCTAATCCGGTGGGCTATGTCGATGACTCTGGTTCTCTGCCGAATCACCTCATTTTTGATTCGATCCCGCAGAGAAACGCCGAGCATAGCCCTTTCCATAGCCCGCTGAGCGACTTTAAATTTGTGAACCAGCCGTACCGTCAGTGTCCACGTTTCGGCTCCGTATGTCATGACGGGTAGGACGCACTGATTGTAGACTTTCGTCTTCAGGCACTGTGGGAGTGACGATATGAAGACTTGACGTAGCTTCCCAAACGCTGCCCAACCTAACTGAATTCTTCTATCCACCTCATCCTCGAAGTTGTTTCTACCTAACTGTAATGTCTGTCCAAGGTAGACATATTTTTGAACAACTTCGAGAACGGCGCCGTGTACCGCAATTGGTTCCGGTAGTACATGTTCATTGAACATGACCTTGGTTTTGTCCAAGTTCATCCGTAGGCCAATGCGTACAGAAGAGTCAGCCAGATCATTCAGCATCTGTTGTAGGTCCTGCAGCGTTTCTGCCACGATGACGATATCGTCAGCAAATCGCAAGTGAGAGATGTACTCGCCATTTACTTTGATGCCACGTCCTTGCCAGTTCAGCGTTTTGAACATATCCTCCATTGCATTTGTGAACAATTTCGGGGAGATAACGTCCCCTTGTCTCACACCGCGATGCAATGGTATAGGCATTGTTTGCTGATTCTGGACTTGGACGGACATGGTAGCGGCTTCGTATAAACATCTCATCACTTGCATGTATCGCCAATCGACTTGGCATCGCTGCAGGGACTCCAGAACAGACCAGATCTCGATCGAGTCAAAGGCCTTCTCATAGTCCACAAATGCTAAACACAGGGGCTGATTATACTCTTCGGTCTTCTGTATAATCTGCCGCACTGTGTGGATGTGGTCTATGGTGCCGTATCCGCTCCGAAACCCAGCCTGCTCCGGTGGTTGGAATTCGTCAAATCTTCGCGCAAGACGGTTCGTGATTACTCTTGAGAACAGCTTATAGACGTGACTTAGAAGGGAAATGGGTCGATAGTTCTTCAGCAGGGTTTTATCTCCCTTTTTGAAGAACAAGACGACCACACCTCTACTCCACATCTCTGGAGTTCTCCCTTCAAACAAGACGGCGTTAAAGAGTTTTTGGAGCTCCCTAAGTATAGGTTTACCTCCTGCTTTTAATAACTCTGTTGTAACGCCATCTTCTCCAGGGGCTTTTCCGTTTTTGAGCTGTCCAAGAGCGATCTCGATTTCGCCAATACTGACTTCTGGCAGGTCTTCGCTGTAGTGGCGTGTTAAAGTGGCTCTAGAATCCTCATTTCCGGGATCAGGTCGAGATACTTATCTAATACTGAACAAAGTAGTACTAAATCTCTAAGTACGACGATCTTTTCATCCTTTAATTGGCGATCGTCTTAATGATAAGAAAATAGTTTCGACAAAAAAATTGTAAGGCAGCCGTTTGTAATGTAGGCTTTTTCTCTCGTCGTGCAGTTAATGGTTTGCTGGAAAACTACGCTTTTTGAGTCCCGTTTGTCAGATTAGCTACAAATGCCAGGCCAGAGGCAACTCGGATTCCGTGTTCTAGTTTTCGGATTACCTTTGATTGCGATGTCATTTCATTGCAAGACCATTTTGATTTCTTGCCGTTTTATTACGTGTTAGATTTCTCTTTGATCCTCGTTAATGGTGCTAAATAGAAGATTTTTGCATTTATTTTCTTTTACTTCTGCCTTTTATCCCGGCAGAATTTGTCCCGCGCCCGGCAAAGAAGCGCTGCATTAATCAATCGATTTGACAGGTGTCATTATTGCGTTTTGTTATACTTTATTTATAAAAAATAAGCTGAGTATTTTTCTTTTTTTTTCTACCGGAACGTGATAAAAACTGTCCTATGTCCTTTTCCTGGTTCTAACCTTTCCTACTAATTTTCAGTCAAATCAGTTCTGCCGTTTTTGTGTTATAAATGTTGTAACAGTTAAGTACTGTAACCTATACTATAGATGTTTACCCATAACATGTATCTATGTAAATAAAAATGAATCACCGAAATGTATGTACGCGCATAACTTCCGAACGACTGCACCAAACTGAATATTTCCTTTTTTATTATGTTAGTCTATGTTAGGACAATGTTTGAATAAACGCACTCAGGCAAAGTTGGCGCTGGTAACTTGTTTTTTCGGTAGTTTTAATTGTATTATGTTTTTCAAAATTGGTATTCAAATAGATAGGACCTTGGAATAGGATACACGAGGTAATTGAAAGTTTCAATATTCAGTTTTACAGGATTTAACCACCAGACAGAGCTTGCATATAATGGTGTGCTTACTGCAATATGATGTTAATTAGGAATAAAACATTTCTTAATTGGCAGCAAATAAATATACTGATAAAATAAATATATGAGTAAATATATTGAGATTAAGTATACCTATATTGAGATTAAATAACCGCGAAAGCATGAGGAAAAATACATAATTTTATTTTGCATTTGGTTTATAATATTTAATTAAGTAGGTAAATAATTTTTAATTAATGTTGATAGTTATGACTGTATAATTTCCAAATGTAAACAGATACATCAAGACTTTATTAAACACTTTATTATATGTAGTAGGTATTAAGGCTTCCCAGTAGTTCCCACTAATTTTAGCTGAATAGAAGAGAAGTGTATTTTTACTCTGTATGAAATATTAGGTGTCAACAAAACAGGAGATATTAACAAAGATAACTTTTCAGCCGTCGGAACATTTAATGCTTTGGAATAAAGTGTATTATTGTTCGTCAAAATTTCACTCAAGTGTGTTCCGCGAAATGTCATATGCAGTAAGACCGTTAATTTTCAGATCATCTACGCCCATTAAATCAACTAATAGAACAATAGGTCGTTCATTATATTTGTTTGCAGACTTCAAGTCTACTCTACTTCCAAAAGTAGTAAATTAATGCTGACAATAAAGTCTTTAAAACATTTCGTCATTGTCAAGGTATAGAATAAAAAACTATTAGTTCTAAAATAGGTGATAATATCGTAATATCTGACTCCACTTAATAATAATATTATAAGTACCTTGTAGACTAATGGTTATTGGATGTGGTCAGATATCTCTGATACTGCACATAAAAATACATATAAGACAGCCAAGACTCGAGCTACCTATTGACGTAGCTCGTTTTCATCACACTGAAACCTGTCCCTGGAAGGATATAGAATACCTAGTTTTAAGAGGTAAGTGTTACAGGTCTCTTTTATCTACGAATCACAATGTCAATTTATGAACAAGTAAGGTAACTTTCATACGCTTTTTTACTCTTAAAACCGTTTCACAGAGTTATATACCTTCGCTGACTCTATGTCAGTTGTCAATTATATGAGTAGGCATCCGTTGTCATACAGATCTATATTTGATGATACACTTTTGCGCGCCTATTAACACATCTACTTGGTAAGTTATCAGTATCATATATTTGCCGGGCAGGATGCACAAGTTATGTCCCCGGATTCCGGGGACATGGTGAGATGATGGGACGACGTAATAACACCAAGAGTGTTGACTGCTGCTATTATAATATATTTATTTAACAAAACACAACACTTATATACTATATCGAGACAGCGCAAATCGCTGTTCGATCTATCTATGTTACGTGATCTACGTGACTGTGGCAATCTGCTGACAGAGCCGCCACAGTACTCCCCCCCAAAAGAAAAAAAACTTAAGAAAAATACAATTAAGCTACACATTAAAACATCAGCTAACAAATAACAAGGACAGAAAATTAAAGGCGTTGAGCTGAAACCACTTTGGCAGTCAATTTCACTCCAGTGCCGTGCGAGTCGCGGGCGTTGTAAGCTCCGGGACTCCATAACCAATATCCCATTGGCATTCTCCATACAATAATTCGCTGCGCGAAATCCTTACGCAGCGTATAGTTTGCGCGCTTAGCGCAGTTTCTTGTCCTTGAACTTGCTGAGTAGGTAATGTAAAATGTCGACCGTTTGGCGTATAGCTGCCTCGGCAATTCACTTCATTGTATAAAATGTGCCTGCTTGCATTTCTTCATAATTATGTGTCGCGAGGTGAAAACGCAGTATGTGCGTCTCTCGGACTGACGAAATTACTTAAGGCTTATGATAACTCGTATCTCCGAAATATTTTAAATCTTGAATCCATGTTCGGGCGGGGGTCGGCATTGTGAATGAACCGTCTAGGTTCATTCTAAACTCACAGTATTAGGCACGTTGCTGTCTCATGTCTGGTCGCAAGCTGTTGAAGCCATTTACTGCTCTGCTCCACGGGTTCTTCACGATGTTCTTGTAGGAGACTTACTCGTTGATGTTTGCGTGTTCTCGCAGTCGGGGTCACCACTTTGCCGGGCAGGATGCACAAGTTATGTCCCCGGATTCCGGGGACATGGTGAGATGATGGGACGACGTAATAACACCAAGAGTGTTGACTGCTGCTATTATAATATATTTATTTAACAAAACACAACACTTATATACTATATCGAGACAGCGCAAATCGCTGCTCGATCTATCTATGTTACGTGATCTACGTGACTGTGGCAATCTGCTGACAGAGCCGCCACAATATATATTGAATTTTTAATTTACATTACAATAATTATTTATACCTACTTGAGTATAGGTACGTAAGAATTATCCCGGAAATCTTCCTCATAAAGTGTATTCCAGGAAATCGTTTAATCCAAGAGCTCATGTAAACGTCCTGTCACCATAATTAGTTGTCGTGAAGAAATCCTGAAGGTTTTGCTCATTAATCAGGCTTCAAGTTCGGTCGGGGCAGATTTGATTGAGTGACGTCATCAATTTTAAGCTCAACGGATCATCTACGTCGTTTACCAGTAAGCTATAGTAGGACTTATGAAAATCTTAAATCTTTAGGTAATTAACGATTTGAAAGTGAAAATGTAATGTTATTTTCTTCTGGGAAAGTGTTAAGAATTATTTTGAGGTGTTAACGATTGTATTCGAATTGGAAGATATTTAAATAAAATACAAGACTTCTTGGAACTACTTTTACCTTTTTTGAAATGACAGTAACGAGCTACGACTGAGAAAATTCTATTTTCTCCTATTGTTTTAACTTAGGATATTAGTATATTATGTATATCAGAAGCTTTATCAAATATCTCATCTGGTAGTTATTATTTAATGCACTACTTGTTTTGTCCTGTGAATTCACCCATGCTAATCCATGATATAAACTATCTATATTATTATGGCCGGATATTGATATAAATATAAAAATATCCGGCCATTATCGACATGAAATAATAACAAATATGCATAAACTCTTAAAAAAATACTCGTTTAATATTATTAGGTACGATTTTGGAGCAAAACTTTATTAAATTGTAACTGTTTATTGATTTTGTGCGTTTAGAGGACGTTACAGTTCCCATATTCGTAACAGAGTTAATAATAGCGTTAGACTATTGTCAGCTCAGTCGTGCTACGATTATGGAAACTGTAAAGAATCCAAAACGTCAGCTAATAAACTAAAATAAAAATACGCGAGTTAAATCCGTTAATAGTTGTTTCATTCCAATATGTAATAACCGCGAAGGCATCAGAAATTATTGAGTTAATAATAGTTTAACACTAAGGACTTTTATTTCATTTGTTACCTATAACAGCAAACGCATAATAAATTATTAGGTAGGTTTTCAGAGTTGATTGCTGATTGCAGTAATTTGAATGTGAAAACGAGCAAAGGCTTTTACTTTTACGATAACCGCGGGAATCGGGAAAAATCCTTTTGGAGATTTATTTTCGCTTGTAGTGCCACGTTTGATGGCATTCCGATTATGGAATTGCCAGTTTTACTTTTGGTGGAATGTCGGTATTGGAGCTGTTCTCAGGATTATTGGGTGCTAAGGGTGAAATGAAACTAATATTGATTCCAGTGGGTGTTCAGAGCTATGTAACTTATTGAAACAACTTCAAAACTAAGCACAATCTCACTACCTTACTTATATGGTAGGAAGATGTTTAAATTGTGAAATTGATTACGGGTTAGAATAAATACGTCAAATTTACTAAGGTACCTAATGCACAACAGAGCATGGTAAGTATATTTGTTTAGATTTATTTAATTATGAACAAAATGTATTTATAATGCTGATAATATTTGTACTTAGAGTTTGTTCATAAAAACAATACTTAAAAAAGTTTAATTATAGAAGTATTAAATCTAGTTTATGGTACAATTAGAGAAGAAGTAGGTAATAATAAATAAAAGCTGCAAGAAAAAATATAGTCCTACAGTTTTTATTTATTACTAGCTTCTGCCCGCGACTTCGTCCGCGTGGAACTCCTCCTTTTTTGCAGTCGGTTAAAAAGTAGCCTATGTCCTTTCTCAGGCTCCAGACTTTCTTCTTACCAAATTTCATTTAAATCGGTCCAGTAGTTTTAGCGTGAAAGCGTAACAGACAGACAGACAGACAGAGTTACTATCGCATTTATAATATTAGTAGGAATTACTGCTAATACTTACTAAAGTAGCAGTACCAAACAGTTTTATGGAAGTAAAAATTACAACACAGCCTAAAACTATGTACCATTTTGAAAAGTTTTGCCATTTTAACCTATAAAATCAGCTTCATAAAATAGGGCCCAGCAGATTTCTCGAAAGCAATTTCTTGACACTATGTGTAAAATATAAAACCAAAGGAGTAAAACCCTACATAAGACAATGGTCTAAGGCGGTATTATTCACATGCAATACCATTAGACTCAAGTATACATGATGCTATCAAGACCAGACCTTTCTGTAGTAACGTTGGTTTTTGCTGATGTTTCATTTACATTGCCTGTCTGGACTATAAAATCCACGATCATTTGGGTATCCTTAGTAATATTATAAACGCGAAAGTTTGTAAGAATGTGTGGATGTAAGGATGGATGTCTGGATGTATGTTTGTTCCACTTTCATGCAAAAAATACTGAATGGATTTTGATGGAACTTTACAATAATATAGCTTATACTCGTACATATCGGAATAACATGTTATTTTAGGCTGTATTTTATAACGATATTGTGTAAAATACTCGTGCGCAGACGAAGTCAGTTCAGAAGCAGAAGTTAGTATACCATATAAATTGATCGATTGCTTGAAATTAAATATTAGTATTAAATGAACTATATTTTAGATAGACAAAGTCAAAGTTGAAACGCTATGAAGAAATCACGTAAAGTTAGGGCCACTCCAAATCTAGCGTCTCCCGAACGACGTTCATGCGGCGTCGAAGCCGCGTCAGCACCGCGTCGACGCCGCGCCCGCGCATGGCCTCCTGTACGTCCTGGCGCTGACTGGACGTTGGTCGCCAGGACGTCTAGGAGGCGGTGCGCGGGCGCGGCGTCGACGCCACGTGAACGTCGCTGCGACGTCGACGTTCGAGAGACACCACAGCGCCGCGTCGGCTCTGCGGGAGCGAGGCGTCGACGCGGCGCGGGCGTTGGTGAGGCGTCGACGTTCGGGAGGATATGGGGTGGCCCTTACCACCCTCATAAACTCTATGAACGTGAACGTGAATGAAAATGTACGAATTGACTTAAGAGAACGATAACTAATCGCATGGCTTTTCATTAGATTGCGTTCCATATATCTACAATTTGATTTCATTCCTATTAGGTACCTGATTCATGTTTATACTCTAAGGCTTTAATTCCGATTGTATTTACAAGGAAATTCGGACTGGAAGCTAGCACAAAGACAACATGTACAAAGGCTACCAAATAAAATGATCACAGTTGCAGATAATATTTCAATTTGTTTTTGTATCATTTCTGTCATGGACAGAAAATATTGGGTTTGATATTCACGGTTAAACGAAATTATTTTTTTTTTCCTCAGTTGTTTTCTTTATAGTCGTGGGTTTAGAAAGGGTCACATGCTAGTAGCATTGACGATTGTAGCAGCGAATAAAAATGTATCATCATTGTAATGAATCAATTTTAACGGATTCAACTCGCGTATTTAATTTTATGTGCTGACGTTTCGAAAACTTTATTGTTTCCATAAAAGTTTTTAAAACATTAGCGAATAAGATAAAATTCTCGAGTTAAATCTGTCACAATTGTTTTATTACAATGTGAAATAGCTTCTTCTAATTTCTGAAGCCTTCGTAATTTTTTATATATCCCTACTAGTGGTCCCGGCAGACTTCGTCCCGCCCGGCAATGTCGATTTGACAGTTGTCATTGTTGCGTTTTGTTATAAGTACTATTTTTAACAAATCAGCTTAAAATTTTTTTCTTTTTTTTTACTGGAACGTGATAAAAAGTATCCTATGTCCTTTTCCTGGCTCCGAGCTACCTCCCCGCCAGTTTTCAGCCAAATCGGTTCAGCCGTTCTTGAGTTATAAACGGAGATTAATAACACGACTTTCTTTTATATAATAAGATTTTTACTCCATTCTTCATTAACAAACGTAATGAGCATTTGATCAGCATTCGTCTAGGAGACACGCAATGTATATAAAACAAAACACACTCAAGAAATCGCCCTTATATCTATGTATTCACACATGCTCACTTCAATATTAAAATGCCTATCAAAAGGTCAGGCTACCTCGCTCCTTTGCGTACATTATGAATTACTTAGCGGGGCCTTTTTCCGAATTTTTACTGATTCGCGTAAAGGCTCTAAAGCCAATCTGGCTTCCGAAAGGGTTCGCATTGTGTATGAAGTTCACCAGGAATTTAAAAAGAAAATGTTTTTTGATAGAGAGCTTTTGATCGTCCACTTCGGTATTGCGACGTATTATGTTTTACCCAGAAAATTATTTAGCTATTGGCAAAACAAGTCAATTGGTTCTCAGAACTGGATACTGTTGGTTGCTATAATACGTTTCCCAGGAAATTATTAAGTATTTAGTTACGAACATGGCATCTTCAGAGGAATGCTTGTTATATTTTCGGAATTGATTGGTAAGTCTTCTTTAATATGTGTAATAACCGTAAAAGCATCGGAAATCTTTAAGTCTTCTTTAAATCAAATATGGAAATATGGAAAAGTCAAAAGAATTTACGATGATCCCAATTAGCTTATTTACAATCTTACTAAACGAAGTTATCGTTTAAACTTTAAATTTTGGTACCTTGTGTTTTAGTTTCAATAAGTCCGTAGTTCTTAGCTATTAGTTCAATTAATTAGCTGTCATCATTTCTGAAGCCTTCGTTTACACGTCGGAATGTCACAACTATATCGCAATTAAATCGCGTAGGTAAACACTTCTCTTTGCTAATTCATATATACACTGGAGGAAACAACTTTAACGGATTTTACTCGCGTATTTTATTTTATTGGTTGACGGTTGGAGCCTTTACATATTTCATAATCGTAGCACGACTGAGCTACGATAATAACCGCGAAGGCATCAGAAATTATAATATATCTTTTAGAAAAAATGTACATAAGTAATAATTTCTGATGCCTTCGCGGTTATTACACATTGGAATGAAACAACTATTAACGGATTTAACTCGCGTATTTTTATTTTATTTTATTAGCTGACGTTTCGGATTCTTTACAGTTTCCATAATCGTAGCACGACTGAGCTGACAATAGCGTTAGACTATTATAGTATATAGTATATAGTTGCATAGTTAATGGTTGTTTCATTCCAATGTACATAAGTAACTAGCTTACTAAGTCATTCCGAGTAGGTCATTACTGTCATAAACCAAGGCTGAATTAGACTTTGTCTTAGAACTTTCACTGGAAATGTTAACGTTAAATAATTTTAGTTTCTTGTTGGATACACTCGGTCGCCCTTACCTCGGCCCCGTCCGCGTCATTTAAAATCGATTAGGCTTTGCATTTATAACTAGCCCTTACGAAGAAGTCTAGACGGATGAATGCAGGCAAGTCAGCCGGGTATCTAAGAATACTTGTAGGTGATAGCGGTTGATATGGATAGGAAAACTAAAGAAAAAACAGTTTGTTCCAATTAATAGGACAGCGTTTAATAATTTCTGATGCGGTTATTATACATTGGAATGAAACAACTATAAAATTTAGCGTTATACTGAAACTTTAGCTTGCTACGAATATGGGAATCGTAAAGTTTTCGATATGGCTGCCAATGAAATACAATAAGGAGTTAAATCCGTTTATATTTGTAAACTAATTACGGCTAAAAATATATTGCCACTCCAATATGTATTATTAAATGATTTCTTTAAGTTTGTTTAATTTATTAATTTTAATTAATTGGTTGGATATAAATCAGTTAATGAGTTTCTTAAGAGTATTATTACAAATGAAATGGGAAATCTGTTTGTGTTAACAAATCAATTATTAAAGACGATTTCACTAAGACAGAATTAAGTTATTTATAAGGGACGTTCGGAGAAGTACCGCGGCACAAAAATAGGTGTTTTTTGAAATAAATTATCGAAAGAAGTTAAGACAGCAAAACATCAAGAAATACTAAAAATTGCTTTTAGGGATCTTTTCCACTATACTACCGTCAGACTACCAAACTGAAGGTGACCCCTATACGATGTCAGTGTGTTAAGTCCATTTGTGCTTAATTCATTATATCAGATCCGTTATCTAAATAACTAATATAATTGAACTAAGTAAAACTAGATCAATTGGTTTTATTATAATCATGATGACTGTTTCTTTGTCCATTAAGTAAATTATCAAAAAGTATGACACATAGCTGGTCTTTATATCTTTTGTTTTACGAAAAAATACATGTCCCCGTGGACTAGTAATTTTTCATAAGGCTTCATATTTTCCCCGTTTTTTACACATTTTCCACTGTTTGTTCGCTCCTATTGGTCGCAGCGTGATGTTATATAGCCTAAAGCCTTCCTCGATAAATGGTCTATCCAACAAAAAAAAATTTTGAATTCAAACCAGTAGTTCCTGAGATTAGCGCGTTCAAACAAACAAACAAACTGTTCAGCTTTATAACATTAGTATAGGTAATCTAACTGGAGGACTATATTTCCATATCTTTACCTTAGTGTCCGAAGAAAATTATATTGAATTCAAGGTAACCTATTAAGTGTGTAATTGTGTGTAGGTATTCTAAGCGATCAGGTATTACTTCTGTATACCTATAAAGCCTCTACTTCCGTCACCTACAGTACTAGAGCGTAATGACTGTGAGAAAGTAGAATTTTCAACAGATTTTGGTTCCCCCGTAATCGGTTTGTTGAGTCGGCTTTGAACTTGATCTCTATGACAAAAACTCTTCATTAAAATATCAAATGGAACGATTTGTTTTATTATTGGCGCGACTTACGGCAATACATCTAACCAATATCATCCTACTCAATTTCTATTTAGGTATATTATATTAGTATATAATAATAGCTAGTGTTTCTGCCCGCGACTTCGTCCGAGTGGAACTCCTTCTTTTTTTGTAGTCGGTTAAAAAGTAGCCTATGTCCTTTCTCAGGCTCCAGACTTTCTTTGTACCAAATTTCATTTAAACCGTCTAGTAGTTTTAGCGTGAAAGCATAACAGACAGACAGACAGAAAGACAGAGTTACTTTCGCATTTATAATAATAATATTAGTAGGGATGTTGCCGGTCTTTTGACTGATGCCAAAAAAACTGACAAAACGGATAGGCAACGAGCATGACATTTTTTTTTATATTATGTAATAATATGCTCCTCATGTTAACGTGTGGTATGACGAGTAATGTGACAGTAATGCTCTGTCTCTTTCTCGTGCAGAAGCTTTTAAAGTGGAGAGGACTTTAAAAGCTTCTGCAGTAGAAAGAGACAAAAGCATTCTTGAATGTCCCTTTTAAGAGTCGGTTAATATAATTTTTGAACCATTTGATCTGGTAACATGTAAGTAAGATTAATATCCTAAATTACATTCGATTAAGATTTCGCGTTTAGAGTTTATTCTTGCGAATTAGTTTGAATAAATTCGCAATTAACGAATTATAATGAAGTTACTTTTGACTTAATTATAGTCAGCGTCTTGAAAATTTGTTTGATTTGGCAAAATATTATTATGAAATAAAATTACTTTGTAATGATAACATTTAAAATACGTTATAAAGATAATGACTTGATAATTTAGCTTATGTGGAAGTTATTAAAGAACTGTAAGTTAGAATAATGTAAGTAAAGTTTATAGGTATATATACCTACTATATGGTAGGTACCTACTAGGTATATATACATACTATGATATAACGTTCTTTAGGAAGCGCAAACTTTACCTATTTGTAATTCCAGTTTTACATTTCTATAGGACTACTTTGCATGTTGGTTTGTACTTGATGCTTGGGTGTATAAATAAATGTATTTATGTATGTTTTTTCAATATCTAATACCCACATTACAATATTTGAAGCTTTGCTTTTTTTTTAGATCAATTTGCTAAATTATCGTATATTGATTTATTATTCATTTCACAATCAACCAAAATATCTTTTAAAAGAAATCATAGCATGCCATAATCCTACGCTAGAAAATCTTGTAAACGGGCAGTTTTTCAGCGTTCGTTAAATGGTTGAATGGAAAAAGCAAGAGTTTAGTTGAACAACCAACAGTGTGTCAGTCGATACCTCTATGATTGATCGGTGATTGCATGGGCCTAGATTTTTAGGTCACGTTTGTTCTGTACATTGAACTATAAAGTAAGGCAAAGTAATTTTTGCTGGCATGATATACGGATAGTTTCTTTTGAAAAAGTTTATAAAGGCTTTGTTGAAGGCTTTCTTTAGCGTAATATGTACTTAGTTGAAATAACTTAATATCATCAATTCTTAGCGGGAGCAAAATTCAATATAGTTACAAAGACTATATAAGCTTACGTTTTAAAAACAATATTATAATAATTTCTGATACCTTCGCGGTTATTATACATTGGAATGAAACAACTTTAACGGATTTAACTCGCGTATTTTATTTACAGATTCCATAATCGATTGACGATTATGGAATCTGTAAAGGCTCCGAAACGTCAGCCAATAAAAATAAAATACGCGAGTTAAATCCGTTAAAGTTGTTTCAATATTATACACTACAGATGTAAAATGAAAGGAAATGTTTTCGAAATGTCAAGTAAAATAAAATGCGTGAGTGAAATACGTTAAGTATAATTGTTTCATTCCAATGTGTAATAACCGCGAAGGCATCAGAATTTATGAAATAACTTTCAAAGATGATTTCATAATCGATAGTACAATATATTTATATTTCAAAAGTTTGCAGCTATCGCTAAAAACGCCGGTTCGCTTAGTTAGGTATTTAAAGTGTTTTATATATCTTCACAAATACATTGATTTGCCCGCATATAATAATGTTATTATATTATATTATTTCGTAGCCGTATCGCGGAGTAACGCTTGACAGCGCAGGGTATTGTATACAGATTACTACGCTTTGGTAATTAGACAAAAGGTGAACAATGGATTGGATAACATGTTGATAAGACTGTATATAGATGAACTAGATTCTGTTTACGACTTCTCTGAGAAGTTTGTGTTTATTAGAATATGACACTGTCGTAGATGTCACTTTAACATTACCAATAAAAGAACTAGAAGTGTATTAAGATCCTTAAATTCCATTAGGTACATGAAAATACTATGAACTATGTTTGTCAAAAATTCGACCTAATAAAAGCGTATTAAAATATCAAAGCATTATAAATAGGCTATTCGAAATGGCTTTTCTTTTGTATACGATTAGCATTCAAGAAATCTAGTTATTATAATGGATTATGCCAATTCCGAATATGCTTAATAGCGAAGACAAATTATACGCATGCAATAGTAATTTACCGCGACCTTCTAGCTTTCATTTGTAAGGTATGCATTCATTAACTTTATGGTCTTTGTTCCTTCGAATTAGTCATTGTTTAAGTGGAAGGAAGTTACTTTGTTAAGACTGTTAATTCTACTATTCAGAAATAGAGAAAACTTTATCGGATTCAGCTCAACAACTTATAATTTACCTAATCCCATGGAAAACCAATTGACCTTTCCTCTACATCAATTGGTTTTTCATAAATCAACTGGATAAAGATAGTTTCAAAAATCAGTATGAGTAAGCGGTGACCTATGAGGTTTAATAGGTAGGTACCTATTATATAAAAAAGGTTGCCTAAAGGCCAGTTCATTCACCTCAAGGTCTTAGAAAATTATATACCTAGTTATCGCTCTTTCAGTATTGTAGTGACCCAACTTTAAATGTGTCACTATGTAAAGTTAAATTTAAATAGGACTCAGAATATATAATTACTATTATTAAGGGCGTAATGACGTATCTTGAATTGTGCCATTGTATAATATTATAAAGGAGTAATATAAGAAGTGTGAAGCGAGATTGGCAAATAAATGCCTGAACATGCCTGAACACGGAACCCTAAGAAACGGGTTTAAACTAATGAATTGAATTTCTCTTTAACCAATTTATATGTAAAATTAATTGCAATGAACGCATGCAACGGTTAAATAAATTAAAATATAATTGTGTTTAACATTACGTTATGTATAAATTGCTTTATTTCATTCTTAATTTAATTCGTTGCTCATTGTTGTTTATTTTTAATTAAATATATAACACACATGATAATGTGTGTGTCCGTATTTTGTATCTTAACTTTGATAATAGTTTCGTTGTGCAATAAGGAGTTCATTATACATTCACAGTGTTTTTTTAACTGCGGCTCTAACAATCACTATTTTAAGTCGTTATTCACACTCCGAATTGAAAATGTTATTATATTATTATGAGTCCTTATGTAAGATTTAAATTTTGGTTTAGACTTATCTAAAGGTCAAAAATGGGCCCTAAGCGGATCAAGTCAAAGTACAGATTAACAATAAAAGTACTTAAAGCGTCTAAACTTTAAATCTTGGAGCCCTAGACAAGTGCCGATGGATAATAGCAAAACGAACCGAATACAACATTGTTATGTAATTGACATAAACGTTAACTTTGAACACCTTATCGATTGGTACCTACTTCCTTCTTTTGTCTGGGTGCCTCCTGATTGTACCTTATAAGCACTTCCAATTGGTATATCTACTTCAAACGTTCCCAATCGGTATACTTCAAAACGCTTTCATAATTCCTTACGCTACGACGGTCTTGAAACCAATTCAATTGACTTTAGACGCACCCCGCAATGCCAAAGTGAAAAAACATACCAATTGGGATTGCTTGCAAACCAAGTGCATTATACGAGCAGGGGGTTATAATATAGTCATACAGTACTAGTGGAGCGGTGAATAAGCAACGTCGAAACGTCTCGTATTAAATATGTAAGCGAGGCTTAGCTCAAGTCAGTCGAAAATGAACGAGTTTTCAGCGTACCTACTAGGGATAACGAACAAATCTCCAAGGTACTGTTTTATAGCAAGATTATAAAAAAGTACCCAATAAAGAAGAGATGATTGGCGAAAAGATTGAGTATGAATATTTTCGTGCTTCTTTAAAAAGAATGAGTTAGCTTCATTTTAAATGTTAAGGATGAAATTCGTTATTAATTATGAGCGGATTATGAGAAAACATGCACAGGTATGTGTGTGCTGTTTTCAATGATATATCGTGTTTGCTTTATTCAGAATTCAATTCTTTGTTTACTTTGGCACACAGTTTTGGTCTGGACATAATATTTTCTGAATTGTTTTTATTGTGATGAATACGAGCATTTAGGCCTTTATCTTGAATGTTTTATGGGCACGTATTTATGTGATCCCATCCATAGGTAGGTACCCGTTCTATGGGTTGGATCACAATTTTACTTATTTTGGGGCTGGATCAATTGTTATGAAATTTTCAAATATATATATTCCCTTACAATACTTGTATTATCTTTAGTTCCTTTCTTAAAAAACTTTACATTCATGTGAAAGTGCCTTGCCTTTGCTAATTAATAACATCAATTGAAAAAACTGATCCGCTTTAAAATATTAGTTGGTTACATAACTTTTCATACAGAAACTGGTTAAGTCATTAGTTGGCTAGTTAATATCAAATTAAGAAGTCTACTTTTACAGTAAGATTAAGTCTATTTAAACTTAAACCTCTAAGCCACTTCATAAGGTTGAAAGTAATAAAACTTTAAAATTCGCTTTGACGGTGAAATACCGATCCCTCGAGTGGAATAAACAGCCAATAGTTTTAGTTACTAAGTAGGTAAAAGGTATTTTAGATTTGTTCTAATCTCTTGGGTTTTTAGTCAAACAATATAATCGTCGAGTATTTACCTAATACTTTTTCTATATTTAATAGGTACGAATATGTAATAATAATATAATATATTTCTTGGACATTAGTTTTCATCATCCGTCATTGTGGTTATTTATATGTTTTGTGTATCTATATTTATATTATTAAGTATATAAATTTATGTATTTATTTATATAGTGTTCCATCTTCCTATTTTATATTGTATTTATCATAATATTAATTGTATTATTTATTTGCGCCTACACATGCTCTCTGTTCATCTCATAGGTTGACTGGTAGAGAATGCCGTATGGCATTACGAGTAAGTTCGCCTTTTGTACATTAATAAGTTTTTTTTTGTGCAATAAAGAATAAATAAATAAATAAATATGTATATTGTTGCAAGCAAGTTGTTGAAGTCACATTTAAAAAATATACTATCAACAAGTAAGAAGCTTAGAATTTAAATAGTGTTAATATAAGAGTTCTCGAGAATGAAGCAGAGACCGGTTAGTTTAAACAACGAAACTAAATTGAATTCATGCCAATACTAGTTAGTATATAGTTTCGTTACCTTCCTTTTGAATTCTTAAAACAGAGCTTTCTCAACAAATCACATGAACTAAAAATTATTCAGAACACGCTAAGAAAATCTATAGGCAATCTAGACTAATATTATAAAGAGGAGAACTTTGTTTGTTTGGTTGTAATCTTAAAAACTACTAGACCGATTTTAATAATTATTTAACTGTCGGGAAGCTACGTTCACTCTAAGTAACATAGGCTATAGAGAATATTTTGAAAAAATTAGGAATCCGTGCGTAGAGGGGGCGAACCGCTAGTTAATTAAATAAAACAAAGTCGTTGTTTGAACACTTATAATTTGAGAAAGGCTGGTGCAGTGCTGGTTGCCAATGTCAGTATGTTAAAGTAGTCGGTTCCATTTACCGCAAATCTTAGAACGAACGATTACTTAAAAATTTCTGATGCTCTCGCAGTTATTAGGTACACATCCAAAACTTTACAGTTCCCATACTCGTAGCACGACTTAGCTTACGATAATATAATATGAGAACAGTAACATTTTGAAATACTCGAGTTAAATCCGCTACAGTATTTTATTCCAGAATGAACGATTTCTTGTTCAGCTTTTAAAGAAAGCGTTCATGTTTTACATATAATTCAGGTTTATTTAACGGTACATTTTGCTTGGAAGCAATGCTACATATTCTTACCTGTTTTGCCTAAGCCTGCCTAGACTGTGTAGTGTTTGTTATAGTGGTGTTCGTGGAGAACCTAAGTAGTTTGTATCGGCTTTACTGCAGTTTTCTAAAAAAAAGCATCGTATATTTATCTTTTAAAAAAGTATAAATTGTTCTCTGATAATGTCGACATGTATAAATTTGACAAGAGTCTAACGCTAAATTGATTTGTCAGCTCAGTCGTGGCACGAATATGGGAGCGTTGTCGATACGTCACCAAATAAAATAAAATACACGAGTTAAAACCGTTATAGTTGTTTCATTCCAATATTATTATGCTTCTTAACTTTAACCAAGATCCACTTTAATCAGAAATAATTAAAATAAAGTGAAACTTAAAATACTCCAAAGTCTCCTCCTGAAAGTGGTTCCAGGAAAGATCTGAATTTTTAAAAATTTCTGCTCTTGCATTCAGAATGCTAAGTTACTGATGGCTTTAAACATGTTTTAGTCTAGATTTATGCAAGTTTTATCTTGATTTATGCTAAGCACTTAGAATTACTGTTCAATTTGGAATTACCTGTTAGTTAAAATGTTAAGTTAGTGGCAGTAAAAGAAATAGGTAGGTAAACATTTTATTCTGTACGTAGATACAAGAACTTAAGTTCACAGTTACCTATAGGTATGATTGTATTCATTAGAAATAAGATCAGAAACGGATATTAAATTTCAAACTAATAAAGTGAGAGATCAAGTTACCTACTTATTTCTGAAACCGGAGAAAATTATCGGTGCTTACTGAAATACAAAATTTCTATTCTCATTACAAAATATCGGTAATCATCCTGATACCTTTATATTAAATCTTTTGTGATAGCTGTTCAAAACTACATTTTAGCAGAAATTTCTAAATTGGATTTACAATTGAACGTTCGCTACTGAACTAAAAATAAATAAATACACTTTTCAACAACTAAACGAGAAAAACTTATCACAACATCAAGTGTACGAGTACCTACTATTTTTCTGTGGGCAGATGGAAAATTCTATCTGGTTTGGTATTTCTTTGCTAGGACTGACCTCACCGGTTATTTTTTTTCCATCACATCGTTTTCACTGAAAACGATGTGAGAATTTTTGGTCCCTTTTAAATATTCCGTTCCAGCTAAACTTTTTTTAGTGACTGTGGAAAAGTGAATTTGGAGCAACCGTGGGTCAAGTACTGAAATGAGCACGAGTTTGAATGACGAAGTCAACTGAAGAAATGAATGCTAGATTAAAACATCGGTGTAAGGTTGGTCGCCCGGTAGGTACTAGGTTATCGGACCACCTTACAGGAACTTTGTCCTTCTAGGAAGGTAGTCCGATGGCCTGGTACCGGGTCGGAATCCCCTTAATGGCTTGGGATCAGTCACTGACTCTAGTGTAGTAAACTACAAAATACACTGTAGTAAACTACAGTGTATTTTGGTAAAAATGATAATAATAAAAATTGAGTTTTTTCTTGAGTCGACCGGTTTTGTACAAAATGTAGTTACTCTTCAATTTTCAAAATGTGTAGGAATGTGGAAGAACTGATTGAATGAGATTACGCTTGCTGCGGATTGGTTCCGTAATATGGATCTATAAAGAAACCTATATGAAATGAGATGCGGTAAAGTTTTACGCTGGTATAGGTATATATTTTGATCATTACATCAAAGTTACAGTCAGTCATTTGGCATTTATAAAATGTAGGTATGTTCTTTGTTATATAAACATTCCTTGACCTTTTTCATCATTGTAGGGTTTACAACCGACCACATTAGCACCTTAAAAGTTCAAATATAAAAGCGTAGGCTAGGAAATAAATCAAAACGCTATATTATTTTACCATTTTAGTGCAAGAATATTAAGCTACAATTACGGTAACTATCTAACGCACGCGACCCTCTAGTGCCTAGACGCGTTGTTTTAAACTTTTGTTCACAATTCTTTTCACAGCGCCCGGTCATTACTCGGTTGTTTACAGTTAAACTAGGGAATGAAATCGGAATCGGATACCGAATAAAAGAAGTTTAAGCTTTTTATCACTCGGTTTTAAATTCGCGAGCGTTAACATTATTTTCCGCGTAGGTATAAGTTGTGAAAGTTATTTTTCCATGACCGGTTTAGAACTTTATTGTAAGGTAGTATTTTACTTTACTGTAGTTTTAAATGATAATGGAATTCTATTATAATAATAAAAACTACCTTACAAGAACATAAAACAAACTTTACAATTGGAAATTAATGTTCTCCAAACATCACAGTCTCATGTACCTACTTAATATAAATATTTTGGGTGACGAAACATTTTTATTTAAGGTTATATAATTGTGACGAATTATTACTCAACGTGAGGCGGTAGTCCCTATATTGTTAAAATACTTTACTATGCTATAACTATCATAGCTCTTTATATAACTACATAGGTACTATTAAAAAAAGCAGTTGTGAAATTAATCAAGTCGTAATTACACCACGAATTCTCATTTGGCCTTCATTGTTACCTACTAATTAACAGGTTTACAAATAGAAACTCCCCATTCAAACTTCTACAACCCTTTTTAGGTTACATTTCGAAATCTTTTCAAATTCCACTTGTATAGAAATGTCACAGAAAATGTGGAACTGGGCTAAACTCGTTTCTCGGTGTTCGAGTTTTCACCCGCTATAATTGCCACCTTTGTAAATTGTGCTCGGGATGTGATATTTGTTTGTACCTATAGATGTTCATTATTCTAAGTTTTAAATAACATCTCGGAAGAAAACTACAGTGAAGGATTTAACACTTATAGAGAACTTGCATGGACTGTAGGTGGCAGCACTAAATCCTTAAGAGATACTATGCGACCAAGATATCGATACCTCTGGGCTCAAAGGTCGTAACCACCAAAATACGACTTTACAGGAGAGCAAAGAAACTTTTTTTTTCAACAATAAAATTCATATCTTTTTTGTTTTTATAAATAAATTAACGAATCCAAGACAAGGCGACTTAAAATTCGGTGACGCAACTTATTAAATAATAAAAATCTAAGAAAAGTGTATAGTAACAAAAATAGCTTTGCGTTACGCCCCGGAAAATTGAGTATATATGACTCTTACACCCCTAAAAAATGGCTGATTTGAAAAATCATGGGCGTTACACCCCTATACACTAACTAAATAATAGTCGTTTTTACTGTGTTTTGTTGTTTATTTCTATAAGTTCTTTCATTTTTCTTTGTTTTATATGTATACGTCATAATTTGTGATGAAATAATAAAATAATGTGCAATAATTCCCAAGATAAGTGCAGTATCGTGTCGGTATACGGGTATTGTATACAGTATTACTGCAAAAATTTGATTTATAAGGATTATCTGTATTTGTAACCAAACTTTGACAACAAACTTGATGATCTGTCAAACATCTTTAGTAACTTAATTATAATTTTGAAAACAACTCTTCATTATAATTTATGATGCCATCGCGGTTATTACACATTGGAATGAAACAGACACAAACAGCAACAGGGTAGGAGTTACATATTTTGCAATTTGTAAAATAACGTAGTTTGCATAATGTCAAATCACTTTAGTGTTAGATTTTCGTCTGCCCAGTTGGCTACGAATACGGGAACTGTAAAGGGAATAGTGATCGTTTAGGAGCCTATTCAATCCAAACAAACAAACAAACCTTTCCTCTTTATATTATTAGTATAAAAGTATAATAAACTTCTTAATACACCTTTAGTTATAGATAATACGTGACACTTCATTTACTGAGTTACAGAGCAGCGTGTAAACAGCGTTATAACAGCTTCGAGGAAAAATCTTATCAGACTTATAATTAAACTGTTTGCTGTTTGCTGTTTGCTGTTTGCTGTTTGCTGTTTGCTGTTTGCTGTTTGATGTTTGCTGTTTGCCGCTTGCCGTTTGCCGTTTGCTGTTTTCTGTTTGTTGTTTGCTGTTTGCTGCTTGATGCTTGCTGCTTGCTCCTAGCTGCTTGCCGCTTGCCGCTTACCGCTTGCTGTTTGCTGTTTGCTGTTTGCTACTTTCTGCTTGCAATTTGCTGTTTGCTGTTTGCTGCTTGCTGTTTGCTGCTTGATGCTTGCTGCTTGCTGTTTGCCGCTTGATGCTTGCTGTTTGCCGCTTGCCGCTTGCCGCTTGCCGCTTGACGCTTGCCGCTTGCCGCTTGCCGGTTGCCGGTTGCCGGTTGCCGTTTGCCGGTTGCCGTTTGCCGTTTGCTGTTTGCTGCTTGCTCCTAGCTGCTTGCCGCTTGCCGCTTACCGCTTGCTGTTTGCTGTTTGCTGTTTGCTGTTTGCTGTTTGCTGCTAGATGCTTGCTGTTTGCTGTTTGTTGTTTGCTGTTTGCTGCTTGCTGCTTGCTGCTTGCTGCTTGCTGCTTGCTGCTTGCTGCTTGCTGCTTGCTGCTTGCTGCTTGCTGCTTGCTGCTAGCTGCTTGCTGCATGCTGCTTGCTGCTTGCTGCTTGTTGCTTGCTGCTTGCTACATGGTGCTTGCTGCTTGCTACATGGTGCTTGCTGCTTGCTGTTTGCTGTTTGCTGTTTGCTGTTTGCTGTTTGCTACTTGCTGCTTGCAATTTGCTGTTTGCTGTTTGCTGCTTGCTGTTTGCTGCTTGATGCTTGCTGCTTGCCGTTTGCCGGTTGCCGTTTGCCGTTTGCTGTTTGGTGCTTGCTCCTAGCTGCTTGCCGCTTGCCGCTTACCGCTTGCTGTTTGCTGTTTGCTGTTTGCTGTGTGCTGTTTGCTGTTTGCTGTTTGCTGTTTGCTGTTTGCTGTTTGCTGTTTGCTGTTTGCTGTTTGCTGTTTGCTGTTTGCTGTTTGCTGTTTGCTGTTTGCTACTTGATGGTTGCTTTTTGCCGCTTGCTGCTTGCTGCTAGATGCTTGCTGTTTGCTGCTTGCTGCTTGCTGCTTGCTGCTTGCTGCTTGCTGCTTGCTGCTTGCTGCTTGCTGCTTGCTGCTTGCTGCTTGCTGCTTGCTGCTAGCTGCTTGCTGCATGCTGCTTGCTGCTTGCTGCTTGTTGCTTGCTGCTTGCTACATGGTGCTTGCTGCTTGCTACATGGTGCTTGCTGCTTGCTGTTTGCTGTTTGCTGTTTGCTGTTTGCTGTTTGCTACTTGCTGCTTGCAATTTGCTGTTTGCTGTTTGCTGCTTGCTGTTTGCTGCTTGATGCTTGCTGCTTGCCGTTTGCCGGTTGCCGTTTGCCGTTTGCTGTTTGGTGCTTGCTCCTAGCTGCTTGCCGCTTGCCGCTTACCGCTTGCTGTTTGCTGTTTGCTGTTTGATGTTTGCTGTTTGCCGCTTGCCGTTTGCCGTTTGCTGTTTTCTGTTTGTTGTTTGCTGTTTGCTGCTTGATGCTTGCTGCTTGCTCCTAGCTGCTTGCCGCTTGCCGCTTACCGCTTGCTGTTTGCTGTTTGCTGTTTGCTACTTTCTGCTTGCAATTTGCTGTTTGCTGTTTGCTGCTTGCTGTTTGCTGCTTGATGCTTGCTGCTTGCTGTTTGCCGCTTGATGCTTGCTGCTTGCTGTTTGCCGCTTGCCGCTTGCCGCTTGCCGCTTGACGCTTGCCGCTTGCCGCTTGCCGGTTGCCGGTTGCCGGTTGCCGTTTGCCGGTTGCCGTTTGCCGTTTGCTGTTTGCTGCTTGCTCCTAGCTGCTTGCCGCTTGCCGCTTACCGCTTGCTGTTTGCTGTTTGCTGTTTGCTGTTTGCTGTTTGCTGTTTGCTGTTTGCTGCTAGATGCTTGCTGTTTGCTGTTTGTTGTTTGCTGTTTGCTGCTTGCTGCTTGCTGCTTGCTGCTTGCTGCTTGCTGCTTGCTGCTTGCTGCTTGCTGCTTGCTGCTTGCTGCTTGCTGCTTGCTGCTTGCTGCTAGCTGCTTGCTGCATGCTGCTTGCTGCTTGCTGCTTGTTGCTTGCTGCTTGCTACATGGTGCTTGCTGCTTGCTACATGGTGCTTGCTGCTTGCTGTTTGCTGTTTGCTGTTTGCTGTTTGCTGTTTGCTACTTGCTGCTTGCAATTTGCTGTTTGCTGTTTGCTGCTTGCTGTTTGCTGCTTGATGCTTGCTGCTTGCCGTTTGCCGGTTGCCGTTTGCCGTTTGCTGTTTGGTGCTTGCTCCTAGCTGCTTGCCGCTTGCCGCTTACCGCTTGCTGTTTGCTGTTTGCTGTTTGCTGTTTGCTGTTTGCTGTTTGCTGTTTGCTGTTTGCTGTTTGCTGTTTGCTGTTTGCTGTTTGCTGTTTGCTGTTTGCTGTTTGCTGTTTGCTGTTTGCTGTTTGCTACTTGATGGTTGCTTTTTGCCGCTTGCTGCTTGCTGCTAGATGCTTGCTGTTTGCTGCTTGCTGCTTGCTGCTTGCTGCTTGCTGCTTGCTGCTTGCTGCTTGCTGCTTGCTGCTTGCTGCTTGCTGCTTGCTGCTAGCTGCTTGCTGCATGCTGCTTGCTGCTTGCTGCTTGTTGCTTGCTGCTTGCTACATGGTGCTTGCTGCTTGCTACATGGTGCTTGCTGCTTGCTGTTTGCTGTTTGCTGTTTGCTGTTTGCTGTTTGCTACTTGCTGCTTGCAATTTGCTGTTTGCTGTTTGCTGCTTGCTGTTTGCTGCTTGATGCTTGCTGCTTGCCGTTTGCCGGTTGCCGTTTGCCGTTTGCTGTTTGGTGCTTGCTCCTAGCTGCTTGCCGCTTGCCGCTTACCGCTTGCTGTTTGCTGTTTGCTGTTTGCTGTTTGCTGTTTGCTGTTTGCTGTTTGCTGTTTGCTGTTTGCTGTTTGCTGTTTGCTGTTTGCTGTTTGCTACTTGATGGTTGCTTTTTGCCGCTTGCTGCTTGCTGCTAGATGCTTGCTGTTTGCTGCTTGCTGCTTGCTGCTTGCTGCTTGCTGCTTGCTGCTTGCTGCTTGCTGCTTGCTGCTTGCTGCTTGCTGCTTGCTGCTTGCTGCTTGCTGCTTGCTGCTTGCTGCTTGCTGCTTGCTGCTTGCTGCTTGCTGCTTGCTGCTTGCTGCTTATAAAATCATTAGATATTATATCGATACCTCTGGGCTCAAAGGGCGTAATCGCCATTTTGGCGAAAATGAGTTTTGAATGCAGTCGTACTTAGTTTTTGTTTCTCTATCGATCTGTTTATTCAAAGTTTTCAAATTCGCAAAAAAATGGTGAATACGCCTCTAAAATTTTAGCTTGATTTGCAAAGATTTTGAAATTTTAATGGTCGTATCAGAAATGTTACAGAAGGTGGAAATTTAAACACGTTGTGTCTTGTACAAAAAAGGACTCTAACCACAGACTAAAAAATATAGATACAAAACAATGCAAATTTGATAATACGTGGGCACAGATTAAATATATATAAATTTACAAATAAATAATAATCGGTTGGCAATAATAACAAAATTATGATCAATTCTATGCACGCAGTCGCCCATCTGTTTATGATTTAAGTAATTAGTTGTAGAATTGGATTTACTACAAGGAAATATATAGTTAATTAGGTATTAGGTATGAAAATTTTTGGGATGAAACAATTATAATGGAATAAACTCGCGTATTTTATTGTATTTGCTGACTTTTAGAAAACTTTACAGTTCCCGTATTCGTAGCCAACTGGGCAGACGAAAATCTAACACTAAAGTGATTTGACATTATGCAAACTACGTTATTTTACAAATTGCAATATGTAACTCCTACCCTGTTGCTGTTTGTGTCTGTTTCATTCCAATGTGTAATAACCGCGATGGCATCATAAATTATAATGAAGAGTTGTTTTCAAAATTATAATTAAGTTACTAAAGATGTTTGACAGATCATCAAGTTTGTTGTCAAAGTTTGGTTACAAATACAGATAATCCTTATAAATCAAATTTTTGCAGTAATACTGTATACAATACCCGTATACCGACACGATACTGCACTTATCTTGGGAATTATTGCACATTATTTTATTATTTCATCACAAATTATGACGTATACATATAAAACAAAGAAAAATGAAAGAACTTATAGAAATAAACAACAAAACACAGTAAAAACGACTATTATTTAGTTAGTGTATAGGGGTGTAACGCCCATGATTTTTCAAATCAGCCATTTTTTAGGGGTGTAAGAGTCATATATACTCAATTTTCCGGGGCGTAACGCAAAGCTATTTTTGTTACTATACACTTTTCTTAGATTTTTATTATTTAATAAGTTGCGTCACCGAATTTTAAGTCGCCTTGTCTTGGATTCGTTAATTTATTTATAAAAACAAAAAAGATATGAATTTTATTGTTACCGCTTGCCGTTTGCCGTTTGCTGTTTTCTGTTTGCTGCTTGCTGCTTGCTGCTTGCTGCTTGCTGCTTGCTGCTTGCTGTTTGCTGTTTGCTGTTTGCTGTTTGCTGTTTGCTGTTTGCTGTTTGATGTTTGCTGTTTGCCGCTTGCCGTTTGCTGTTTGTTGTTTGCTGTTTGCTGCTTGCTGCTTGCTGCTTGCTGCTTGCTGCTTGCTGCTTGCTGCTTGCTGCTTGCTGCTTGCTGCTTGCTGCTTGCTGCTTGCTACATGGTGCTTGCTGCTTGCTCTTTGCTGTTTGCTGTTTGCTACTTGCTGCTTGCAATTTGCTGTTTGCTGTTTGCTGCTTGATGCTTGCTGCTTGCCGCTTGCCGCTTACCGCTTGCTGTTTGCTGTTTGCTGTTTGCTGTTTGCTGTTTGCTGTTTGATGTTTGCTGTTTGATGTTTGCTGTTTGCCGCTTGCCGTTTGCTGTTTGCTGTTTTCTGTTTGTTGTTTGCTGTTTGCTGCTTGCTGCTTGCTGCTTGCTGCTTGCTGCTTGCTGCTTGCTGCTTGTTGCTTGCTGCTTGCTACATGGTGCTTGCTGCTTGCTGTTTGCTGTTTGCTGTTTGCTACTTGCTGCTTGCAATTTGCTGTTTGCTGTTTGCTGCTTGCTGTTTGCTGCTTGATGCTTGCTGCTTGCTCCTAGCTGCTTGCCGCTTGCCGCTTACCGCTTGCTGTTTGCTGTTTGCTGTTTGCTGTTTGCTGTTTGCTGTTTGCTGTTTGCTGTTTGCTGTTTGCTGTTTTCTGTTTGTTGTTTGCTGCTTGCTGCTTGCTGCTTGCTGCTTGCTGCTTGCTGCTTGCTGCTTGCTGCTTGCTGTTTGCTGTTTGATGTTTGCTGTTTGCTGTTTGCTGTTTGATGTTTGCCGCTTGCCGTTTGCCGTTTGCTGTTTTCTGTTTGTTGTTTGCTGTTTGCTGCTTGCTGCTTGCTGCTTGCTGCTAGCTGCTTGCTGCTTGCTGCTTGTTGCTTGCTGCTTGCTGCTTGCTGCTTGCTGCTTGCTGCTTGCTGCTTGCTGCTTGCTGCTTGCTGCTTGCTGCTTGCTGCTTGCTGCTTGCTGCTTGCTGCTTGCTGCTTGCTGCTTGCTGCTTGCTGCTTGCTGCTTGCTGCTTGCTGCTTGCTGCTTGCTGCTTGCTGCTTGCTGCTTGCTGCTTGCTGCTTGCTGCTTGCTGCTTGCTGTTTGCTACTTGCTGCTTGCAATTTGCTGTTTGCTGTTTGCTGCTTGCTGTTTGCTGCTTGATGCTTGCTGCTTGCTGTTTGCCGCTTGATGCTTGCTGCTTGCTGTTTGCCGCTTGCCGCTTGCCGCTTGCCGCTTGACGCTTGCCGCTTGCCGCTTGCCGGTTGCCGGTTGCCGGTTGCCGGTTGCCGTTTGCCGGTTGCCGTTTGCCGTTTGCTGCTTGCTGCTTGCTGCTTGCTGCTTGCTGCTTGCTGCTTGCTGCTTGCTGCTTGCTGCTTGCTGCTTGCTGCTTGCTGCTTGCTGCTTGCTGCTTGCTACATGGTGCTTGCTGCTTGCTCTTTGCTGTTTGCTGTTTGCTACTTGCTGCTTGCAATTTGCTGTTTGCTGTTTGCTGCTTGATGCTTGCTGCTTGCCGCTTGCCGCTTACCGCTTGCTGTTTGCTGTTTGCTGTTTGCTGTTTGCTGCTTGCTGCTTGCTGCTTGCTGCTTGTTGCTTGCTGCTTGCTACATGGTGCTTGCTGCTTGCTCTTTGCTGTTTGCTGTTTGCTACTTGCTGCTTGCAATTTGCTGTTTGCTGTTTGCTGCTTGCTGTTTGCTGTTTGATGTTTGCTGTTTGCCGCTTGCCGTTTGCCGTTTGCTGTTTTCTGTTTGTTGTTTGCTGTTTGCTGCTTGCTGCTTGCTGCTTGCTGCTAGCTGCTTGCTGCTTGCTGCTTGTTGCTTGCTGCTTGCTGCTTGCTGCTTGCTGCTTGCTGCTTGCTGCTTGCTGCTTGCTGCTTGCTGCTTGCTGCTTGCTGCTTGCTGCTTGCTGCTTGCTGCTTGCTGCTTGCTGCTTGCTGCTTGCTGCTTGCTGCTTGCTGCTTGCTGCTTGCTGCTTGCTGCTTGCTGCTTGCTGCTTGCTGCTTGCTGCTTGCTGCTTGCTGTTTGCTACTTGCTGCTTGCAATTTGCTGTTTGCTGTTTGCTGCTTGCTGTTTGCTGCTTGATGCTTGCTGCTTGCTGTTTGCCGCTTGATGCTTGCTGCTTGCTGTTTGCCGCTTGCCGCTTGCCGCTTGCCGCTTGACGCTTGCCGCTTGCCGCTTGCCGGTTGCCGGTTGCCGGTTGCCGGTTGCCGTTTGCCGGTTGCCGTTTGCCGTTTGCTGTTTGCTGCTTGCTCCTAGCTGCTTGCCGCTTGCCGCTTACCGCTTGCTGTTTGCTGTTTGCTGTTTGCTGTTTGCTGTTTGCTGTTTGATGTTTGCTGTTTGCTGTTTGCTGTTTGCTGTTTGCTGTTTGCTGCTTGCTGCTTGCTGCTTGCTGCTTGCTGCTTGCTGCTTGCTGCTTGCTGCTTGCTGCTTGCTGCTTGCTGCTTGCTGCTTGCTGCTTGCTGCTTGCTGCTTGCTGCTTGCTGCTTGCTGCTTGCTGCTTGCTGCTTGCTGTTTGCTGTTTGATGTTTGCTGTTTGCTGTTTGCTGTTTGATGTTTGATGTTTGATGTTTGCTGTTTGCTGTTTATACTGAATATATTCTTTACTTATTATTTTTTGTAACGTTACAAAATAACCGTTTTTCTTAAATTTGTTTGCGAAATATTAGCAACCTGCTAATCTCTGAGCCACGTTAATGGTCAATACATCGTAATATAACTCTTATGTTTATGGACTTTAGAATTTAAATAGATTGACGTGTTTTATTATGCAGGTGTTATATTGTTGAATCCGGGTAATAATTGTCAAAACAATACTTTATTTAGTAATTTCAGATGTTTTCGTGGTTATTGTTGTTATTAAGAGAGTACAATGAGAGTAAGCGTATTCAACAACACGGTTAAAAGTTTAATTACTTATGCGTATTAACCTGCTTATGTTTAAAAAAGGATTGAAATAGGGGTGTATTCACCAATTTATTCAGTTCAAAAATATTACTTAATGGGCGTAAGCACCAACCTATCACTCCTGAAATTTAAATGGTCCGGCGCTTACCCCCTAAAAATGTCTAATTTGACAAAAAATAGGGAGTAAACACCAGTTCTTTAAGTAATGGGTCGTTCTCAAAAAATTGGAGCCACAACCTGTCACACAGTTTTTGAATAGAAAGTCAAAAAATTATAAGGAATAGGTGGTTGACTAAATATACCAATCAAATTTGTGTTACTTTTTACATCGAGGCCTAATAATATTAAAGTGATATATATTATGTATAAATAATAAAAAAAAAGTAAAGTACCTTTTTCACATTAACTTGTCGTGTCCAAACGCAACTCACTCTGATATAAAAATTCACAGTAGGATTTTTTTGCTCACCACATACACTTTTTAATATGTATATCTCTTGAGTACATTATGTACTATATGTACACAAACACATATACTTTAAATCACATATCTTCATAATAAAATTTACGTTCAAAGATTGTCCAGCCGAAATTTCTCACTTTTCTGTGTTTGCACGGCACGGCGCCTAGTGCAAAAACTAAACAAGACCAAACTCTTTATTCCACGTCTAATTTGCCGGTCAGTTCTCTTACATCCATCGACGAAGAGAGTAGTGGGCTAGTATTGCCAGTTTTTTTTTAAATATCGGGCAAAGGCGTAAATCTGGATTTTGTAACAGGCATGTATACTTTATTCTGTCTCGATTCAAAAAAAAACTTGAAGTTGGACTGATTACCGAATACACTGAATGACGTATCTTTATGCATGGTTTAAATATACGGTCCGAGTATTGCGTAGATAACATAGTTTTTAAGAAAAATAATAAAAAAGGCCATTTTTACAATAACTTGTCTCACTTTAACTCGTTTTTAAGGTACAGGTTATTGTGATCCTTGACAGGTTACTATGAAAATATACATTTATTCTTAGTTAGACTTAAAATTGACAAAATAATGTAAGTATATATCGTAAAATCAATAGTCATTTGGTAACATTAAAGTATAAACATGCGTAGGTAATAGTAATAATATAATTTTGATAGTAAAATTGCAGTACAATCTGCATAGGAATTATTCAGGGCATTGATAAACTATTATGTAGAATATACCCTGCCTAGTAAGATTAGATCATCATTACTTCAAAGCTTAATTGATAAATAAGCAGCGTAACAATGTAGGTCATATTGGTTAATTATAAATAAACATTTTATTCTAATAAAATCAAGCTAAGTGCGTGTCGGCCACGTGCTTCATGCATATTATCACTAAATGTGTTTAGCATGATTTTCGATATGACACTAACAGTATCTACACTTTTCATAATAACAAGTATAGTTATTACAATTGGATTTTATATGAATATATTTTTATTCGCATATAAGTAGTCGAGAATCAAAAAGTCCTTATGTCTCCGGTATAAAAAAATGTTCTATTTTTCCTGATTGATGCAACAACTTAAAACAGAAGCAGTCGATAAAAATGAAGTTCGCTCGAAGCAATAATCGAATTGTAATCCATTAGCCATTTAAAAAGTAATCTATTCGCTATTTATGGCTAATGGATTAGTATTTAAAAAATTAAAAGTCGATAGAAAATAAAAAGAAATCGGCATAAAACAAATCTCGTATCTCAAACGTCTTCTAGCTTCGGAAGAACTGTTCTTTGTTGGCTGGTTCTGTTTTAAAAGTGTCTCATCATCACGACAACTAACACAAAATATTTTGAATACAGTAGACATGAACAGTTTTGAACACGATTCCGATTCTAATTAAAAATCTTCTAAAAAGTCAAAACATAACTTTTGTCAATTATAGTATTCAGTAAATTTTGTATATAAACAAAATTTATAAATTAAATTATCCAATTGTAATATTATATTATATAAAAGTTAAAATAATAAAAATTAATTGAGGTTTAACCACTAAATATGAGAAGTTTGAGCTGCTATATAATGACGATAAGCATGAGTCTTATTTCTTGTATAATTTTTTTTTTAGAGAAAAAAATAATTATTTTATATGTCAATCTCGTATTTGTCGTTTGTACGTATCGCTTTATATTGTTTATGTTATTTTTAATAAAATTCCCTTTGCTTCTCTCACAGTTTAAAGTTTGTCATATTTTTTGAAGTATTTTTAATATTTCTCATGTTATTATTATTTTCAAAATAAAAAGAAAAATATTTATTTACGCCCAAAGCTAACTTTTAACATTGACGGATATATAAAATAAAAATGAACAATGGATGGGTTCGTCTTAATGCGTCGATACTGTAATGAAATATTTTTTATATGAGAAATAAATTTAGACCTGAGTTAGTATCATACCCAAATTGTTATGTTTTAATATTAACACAGTACCTGCGTAGTGCTTAAAACTAATTATTTTATAGTAATTATCTTTTTATTTTGATTTATTATCTCAGAAATACCATACTTTCACATTAATCTGTCGGAGGTAACATTAACCTGTCAATGCAGTATTTTTACATAGCTGTATTTTTCTTATTTATGTAAATATCTTGATCCCTCTTTGAATTTCCTTATCTTGGATGCGATAAGAATAAAGTTCCGCAAAAAAAACATTTTTTTTCGAACATTTTTCAAAATCAACAAATTAAATCGTCTGGCTCCAATTTTTTGAGAACGTCCCTAATATTATTTACCAGATTTTGAGGTATTTGTTGGCTTGTTTCCACGATTTCTCTTCATTTGCTTTACTTTGACGTACTAACGACAATGTTTGTATATTTTCATTTAGTAATATGTACAATTTAACGAGATATGCGCATTACAGTGAATCATATTATCTGTAATACTATAAATTATAGAAAACTTGTGGGGGTGTAAGTCCATTAACTATAAAAATAGAAAATATTTGTAAGAGTCTTTGTAATTCCATACCACATAAATATTTGTGGGTGTAAAAGTCATTTATTTTCATGATACAAAACAGGCAAGGGTCGTAAACGCCATATGGTTTTTTCGAATGTCGCTTACACCCAATTTTTTTGTCATTAATAACAAACATTTCTGATACGACCATAAAATTTCAAAATCTTTGCAAATCAAGCTAAAATTTTAGGGGCGTATACACCATTTTTTTGCGAATTTGAAAACTTTGAATATACAGATCGATAGAGAAAAAAAACTAAGTACGACTGCATTCAAAACTCATTTTCGCCAAAATGGCGCTTACGCCCTTTGAGCCCAGAGGTATCGATATATGCTTTTAAATTAAGTACCTACTTTAAAATATGATAAAAGTTATAAAATATAGGCCGATCTATCAATAATGATGGAAATAATAAGTTTCTTGGAATAATAAGTTTCTTTTGTTAATATAATTATTTTGTTTGTCCGTTTGGTTCTACGTACCTACTACTCTTCAAAATACTATGTACTAGTCTTCAAGTTACTATATTATAATGTTTTTTGAAGATATGTGGTGACAATAATAAAGTAAGTTTAGGTATTAATAAGGAATTAAATGAAATTTGGAAATAACTTTCAGTGAAATTCAAGATGGCGCCGTACTGAAATTTTGTCATAGATTATAATTATTCTAGCTAGTTTTACTTGACTATAGCATTGAGTATAGCTCGTTATTCCAGCTAGTAATATTTAAATGATTGTAGGTTTTTACCAATGCATTGAATAAATAACAAGTTATTTGCAGAGAGTATATCAAAGGTCAAAGTTTATGAAATGAATGGAGCAAAAGCTTAGTAAAGGTCACGTTGCTGAAACCGGTTAAAATAATATTTTTATATTCATTCTGTTTTAGGAAATGTTCTCGCATCGTTCAGATAACTTTACAGTTTACAGTTTTTTACATACATACCTACTTATTATATACATAATATAAGTACTTACCTAAATTAAAAATAAGATTTAACATGATTTTATTTCGGCGATGCTAATGATGTTTAATTACAGTATAAAATAATTAATATGAAGAAATAATTATTAGGTATACCTACTAATTTCTTTTTTATTTTGTCTGCCTTTTAGAATAGCGTCAGAAATTTAGTTACGTGGGCCTACGTACTTAACTATGTATAACAATTAAATTTTCCCTAGTCCGGGAAAATTTAAAAACCGTAACCGTAACCTAAATACCGTATTCATCAACTACACCGGGTTTAACTCGCTAATTTTATTTTATTTGCTGACCTTTCGAAAACACTACAGTTCCCACATTTATAGCATGACAGAGCTGATAGTCTAACACTAAAGTCCGTAATGGTAGTTTCATCAGAAATTATAACCGTAAATTAGTTTATAAGAACGTCGATCACTCACAACACAATATAAGTCCCAAATAAAATACAGCCACTTACTAACAAAATGCAATTTTCACCGAACTTCGCACTTCATTCAAGAAAAACTTATAAAAGCATTTCTGTTTGTAGAGAAATGATTTGATTTGACATAATGTCGTACAAAGGCAGCTATTTCGGGGTACAGGAAAACACTTATTTCATAGGATGAAAACAGCCTTATTTGCAGCCATAAAAATGGTGATGCTTTTGAATTTATTCTCTTCCTTTTTGTATTACTTATCATGTAGGTGCTGGTTGTGGTATTTATTGAAGAACGCCTCTTCGTCATAGTGACGAAAATGACGTCACCGTAACGAAATTCAAATATGAACGACCGCAAAATGAACAACATCATTTTACATTTAAGTCCAATATATTTAATAGCATCTTCCCGCAATTTTGACTGCGTACGATAAGCATCTCCACTTTACCCCCTTACAGGGTGAATTTTCGAAAATACTTTCTTACTGCTTTTTCAACTATGGATGTGAAAAATTTTAAGTTTCTAACCCTTATAGTTCAGGCTCTGCGTAGATATGTCAGTCATTAAGTCTCCTTTACGGAAACTATTCTTATACCTAATTATAATTCATTACATTATCACTAGAGAGTACTACCAGTAAACGTTACTATTCGACAATTTACATAAGAAAATTAAGTATCGTAGGGCTGAAAAATATCGACTAAGTTTAGTTATAAGTTCACCCTACTCACTTATCATAGACATCTGGTTTGTCTCGTGGTTTTCCCCGGCATCTCTTATGGGTGAGTATCTAATTTATAAAGCCGGGAACAACGGTCGGCACGGCCGCAAGTAGCGTTAACGTTACACGAAGTAGGATTTGCAAATCATAAGGCCTTATGGTTTGTAATTTCTATTAATCTCCTAATTATAACACTAAAGTTCCGACGTTACATTATAATATACGATTAGGACTCGTTTTATTATCGTAATAGAAAACGATTTTCTGTGTTTTACTTGCTGACGTCATTAGGAAGACCCTCTTCAGTTAAGATTTTCGTCCAACTTTGATTCTTTTTTCTCTAATGCCTATTAGGATACCTATATACGTACCCTTGTTGGCGAAAGTAATAAATCAAATTTATTACCTACCCAGATCAGATTTTAAAACGCTTTCTTCCTTGACATATTTTAAGTGAGGTCTTTGGGTTTAATTTATTTAACCCTTTTGGGTATTGGAAGGGTTTGGATTGCGATCTTGTCAGATTTACAAGGGTTGAAATTTATTTCAATTTGGAAATCAAGCTGTCATTATTGATTCGAATTTCGATTAGGTTTATTGAATTATCTTCATAAGCTTTAAGTCAATTTTAAAATTATATGACTACATACATTTTAAACTTAGGTAGGTACACACTGACGATACAGAATGTAATAAATAAATATATCTGGTTAATTCACACCAATTGATCTAGTCCCAAACTAAGCAAAGCTTGTACTGTGAGTATTAGACAACAGATAAACATAGGTACATAAATAAATATAAAACATCCAAGACTCAGTTACAGATGCAATGGTAACTGATGAGCACCTCCCCTAGCAGGAATCGAACCCACAACCTCCTTCGAAGCTTGAGGAGGCTTCGTAGTCCGGGGCTCTGACCACTAGACCAACAGGCCGAATTGTAATAAACAATGTAATGAAGCCATACTGTTGTTAACACGTTCCCTGCGCCATCACTTTCAAAAAACTTTCAGCTGGTGCTTTGGAGACCTAAAAGATCTCCAAACTAACCTACCATTTGGTGCGTTTGAGACCTAATCGGTCTCCTAAAGATACAGTTTTCAAAATAGTTTATATCTTCCAAGAAAACAATCAAATATATTTTGAAGTTTTTGTGGGTGAAAGATAGCCTATTGCTTTATATTTTGCTAGGTTCGCACGCAGTTATGACATTTGAATAAACTACAAATACCAAAAAAAAATATGGTATCGATTGTATCTCGTACCGCAACGGAAGATAGTTCAATATGTGTAGTAAGTAGTGATGGGAATAAAATAATATCTCAGTTGTCGATTGAAAAAGTTTTATTAATCATGCAAAGTGTTTTTCATTAAAACATGGTAAGCACATTGATTGCTTGCATTGCGCGAAAATGGTAATCCAAAATTTTTATTTTACTGGACGATGCAGCAGTATAATCCGGCGTTGATTTTTTGTTGGAAATCTCACCAAAATTAATATATTTTTTACACTTTTTTTTTTTAAAGTTCTGTTTCTCATTGTATAACAAAAATGATAATCAACACGTAGGTATATACGCGAGTGTTATTTCGCAAACGTGCGCGCGACCTCCCACGTCGATGCTAGGACAACACTAAAACGAGTCACGCAGCGCAACCTACCCTCTCTTGCGTCTACGAGGTGTACGATTCCACGAGTACCGACATATCTCCTAACGCAAGGAATGAAAATAATTACAGTACTGTGCGTTAGGGACCTAATCCATCTCTAATTTCTTTTTTAATGTCCTTGAATTCATCTTTAAGTAGGAAGCAAATATGTATATTTGTCCTACTCATACCTAAAGAACTTTACAAGTTAGATCCACCCGCAAGGAGTGAAACAACACGATTATGTTCAACGCACAATACAAAAGTCCTGCAAGAGATCTGATAGATCTCGTAATGCAACGAACGTGTTAATATCAAGTTTCGGTAGTCTTACGGTATGCCTGGTTATTTGCTCTGTGGAAAATATCGGCTGCGTATTTTTAATTAAAAAAGGTAAAATGATATTTTTAATATCCTCATTTTGCTATCCGAACACGCCGATTTCGTTTAATTTCTTTTGTCTACTTTGCAAATAAAATTGCGTTTTAAAATCGCAAACATAAAGTTATATGTTATTTTGCAGCATTCGAAATAGACTACCTTATCTACAGATATATAAGTAAATAGTATCAAATTAAATGTCATTTCAAAAATTAATTAGCAATGTTGATAGAGACATCACAATGTGTTTCCGTTCATGATATTATTGCACAAAAGAGCTCGTTTCTAGAGCAATAATGAAACTCGAGGAAGGTACATAGACGCTTTGTTACTCGATATTAATTAACGTAGTGTCGTTTAGTGCATGTGAGTTAGAACGTCATGGATGTCATGATTACGACTACGTATGTACTACGATGATTAATAAAAAATCGATCGATATTAATTGCTTACCATTGATGAGATGATGAGAACTGTAAAAAAACAATCGGCTTTTCCAGATTTGGACATGCAAGATAAAGCGCTTGCGATCCAGAGTGGATATACTACTTATTTTATAAACCCGAAATACTTTCTGATGCCTTCGCGGTTATTATACATTAGAATGATACAACTTTAACGGATTTAACTCGCGTATTTTATTTTTATTGGCTGACGTTTCGGAGCCTTTACAGATTCCATAATCGTAGCACGACTGAGCTGACAATAGTCTAATGCTAAAGTGATTAATACAGCTATGCGAAATATGAATAAATAAGGTAGTTTGGAATCTATAAAGGCTCCGAAACGTCAGCCAATAAAAATAAAATACGCAAGTTAAATCCGTAAAAATTGTTTCGTTCCAATATAAATCCGAAAGTTTGTAAGAAGAGTTTGTTATTTTTTCTCGCAAAAACTGTTGAATGAATTTTGATGAAACTTAACACTAAATATATTATAGCTTATACATCAGAATAACGTATAGGCTATATTTCATAACGATATTGCGTAAAGTACTCATCGACGAAGTCATGGGCATTAGCTAGTATCAAATACAGCTCAACATTTGACATGTAAACAATTCCTATTTATGAAACAGATTGTGATGATAAATACCGCAAGAAAGAGTGTATAGGTTTTATGAAAAAAATGACTACCTACATCGTTTACTTTAGCCATAACGTTTATTATGCAGAAAGTTTCACGGCTCCACATTTCTTTTCTAGTCAGAATTCAATAAGCTCTCCACATTTCTTTCAATACCTATCTTATTAGACTCGAAATACTACGGCTGTGTGAACTTTGCTGAATAAGAGCAACTAATAAGTATTAGCTTTCAATTCACTCCTCGTGAGATACGAATGTGAAAGTAACCCCACGCTGGTACTTAGGCTCGCTTTAGAAATAGACTGGGCAGTGGTTGAATATTATAAAACATTTGAGTTTTTTGTAACGTTGCAATAAAACAATTGAGAAACGGATATTTAACTGACGTCATTTTATAAGTTTTAGTAGATCATGTTGATAGGAATCTTATAATAGACCAGCTGTCCGCCCCGGCTTCTCACGGATCCCTTTTTTTTATAGCCTATGTTACTCGGCAATAGTGTAGCTTCCCAACAGTGGATTTTTTTTCAAATCGGTCCGGTCTTTTAGGAGCTTATTAAATCCAAACAAACAAACAAACCTGTCCTCTTTATAATATTAGTATAGAAATGTTCACGTTATGACAAACAGGACACTTTCAGTTTGCTTAAGTGATTCATAACATTGATTCAATAAAAAAAATCAAGTCTAATTTCTACTTATAGATATCAAACGTCAGTCTCCTTAAATGTTCATAAATTAATCTAAAACCCCTTTTTCCTAGGTCGACGAAATTTAAAGATGAAATGATGGAATACACAATTTAAGTAAGTACCTATAACAAGTATAACGGGTTTAAATCGCTAATTTATATATTTATTTTTATGCTGAGATTTCAAAAACTTTAACTTTAACTTTAGCGTTAGACTATTGTCAGCTCAGTAGTGCTACGATTGTGGAAACTGTAAAGAACCCGAAACGTCAGCTAATAAAATAAAATAAAAATACGCGAGTTAAATCCGTTAACAGTTGTTTCATTCCAATGTGTAATAACCGCGAAGGCATCAGATATTATTATTTCAAAAACTTTTCAATTTCCGTATTTGTAGCATACCTACTAAGCTGACGACAGTCTAGTATTTTAATACAATGCCTACACGCAAAAGCTCAGAAATTATTATGGATATACAATTGTTGATATCATAAGCTAATTCTTACCTGCCTCTTAGACTAGAATTTGGGAGTCTGAAATTAGAGGCCGAGCGGTGAATGCAAACGAGCTAAATGTACCAATTGCTATTCGTTGTTTCGTTGTGTTTGTTCGTAAAATCAATATGTGGAGTAATTTATTTAGCCAACGGATTTTTGGGTATACATTCCCATGTTTTCTTATGTTTCCTATTAACTCGTATCTTGTATGGGGTTCGTTACGTTTTCCTTACTTTCCTGTAGACATCTGAAGGGTGATATTAATGTCATTATTAATATTCCTTGTAAAAATTCTTTACTTCTTTAGCGAGCCCTTTAGGAATAGTGGCGTTTATTTCACAATCGATATGAAAAAAATGTTATCTTTCGCTAAATTTTTATATACATTCTAAAGTTTGCCAATTAAAGATTGTTTTACGTCCTAATAGTTTAGTGGACTAGCAAAGCGAGCGTTGACGGTCCGAGTGAGCATACTCGTACCTAGGATAGGATGCAATATGGGTACATATTTATTTATTATCTGTTATCGTAAAACTTTGCTTACGTTAACGCTAGATCAAGCACGCATTGTAAATTATTGTACGATGTTAAGTTAACATTCGTACATTTGCAGTTTTTGTTATTAAATAAATAAATTCAACAAAGATATTGTGCATTGGAATGAAACAACTATTAACGGATTTAACTCGCGTATTTTTTATTTTATTTTATTAGCTGACGTTTCGGCTTAAATCCGTTAATAGTTGTTTCATTCCAATGTGTAATAACCGCGAAGGCATCAGAAATTATTAAAGATATTGTGTCTTTCTTCATAATAAGTAATTTGTACGAACCAGCATGTGACGGCAAACTTGGTGTAATATCAAAGTTTAGAGTTATTAGATGTTTTATGTCAGTATACGGTTTGACAAGTTTCCCTAATTAATATTGCTAATAGCTAAAGTTAGACCGTCTAGGATGCTAAAAAAACATTCGTCGAAGGGCAGCCTAGGGGTTCAAGTTTTCTTACAAACCATAATCAGATTTAATCACAAACTTTACTCTCGAATCGTTTGAAATTTTGACATATAGAGGTTGCCTGCTTTAAAAAAAGTTTTATGAAATTTTATCATGCTCAAGTGATGGCCAACAAATAATGCTGGCTAGTTGTAATCAACGGGTAAGTTACCGCACAAAAGTGTGACAGTGTGAACCACGCGGTTCGAAGGAAATATGAGTGTACTCACAGCCGACGATGATGACGTCACTCACTTTAATAATAAATAAATATCTTTGGACAATTCACACCAATTATCTAGTCCCATTTTAAGCAAAGCTTGTGTTATGGGTACTAGACAACGGATAACTTTGCTATTATAGATAGGCACTAGGGGCACTTATGTGGATAAATTGAAGATCGCAAAATCTCTAATCGCACCTAAGTCCTCGAGTTATTAGTTGAAAATACTAAATCACAAAAATCTGGAATAACTCACTTGAGCACACACTTACTAATCTGTACCTACCTGACTAAATTTTCACAAAGTCACCTAAAGATTCCAAGAATGCGAAATGTAAGTAAGTAATATCTTTAATAACATAATTAAATATAGTCGCTATGAAATAAGGTTTCTTTCAGAGATCCTCTCTTTTTTCCAGCTCTCGTGTGAAGTACCAGAGCCGGTTCCATTAAAAACTCAACTTAGCATCACTTGAGATATTTTGAAATATAATCACGAATTTCGTACTCTTGTGTGTTTTTCATTTGGTAGAAACCCTTAGAGGGTCATTGAGAATGGAATCCATTTGTTACAGCCGCGATATAAAATTAAAGGTAAAATATGAGGTTGATGAAAATGATTTCGTATTTCGTTGTTATTATTATGGCACAATGATAAACAGATACCAATTAATGGTGATAAAAGATTAAAAAATGTATCAAAAGATTTTTTTCGTGTTTGTAACGAGGTGGTTGGTATCGAATTTGATACGTATGTTGACGGACTTGTCTACTGAAATATTGTACAAAATTCGTCAGTCTGCACTGTATAAAAATATTGGTCACGGTTCTTTTGTGATTTTAATTAAAAATAAAAATTGTCCGTCACAGTCCTGTGTCACAGTTTTTGTCACATAGTGATGTTAGTCCCCAGACACAAACTTGGACGCGTTTTTTATTGTTTTATTGAAAATAGATAAAAATACGTGTCCCATTTTTGGTAATACATATACATTTATAAATAATACATATAAACTAATTTATAAGTAATACCATTTTTAACAATTAGTTATTATTTAATAAGCAGTTCTAGAGATTGCCTATAGAATTGTAATTTACAATATCCTATTTGCTGCTCTAGCAGAGAGGTTTTGGAAATATATTAAAACAGAGTACTATAAGAGAATAACTATAATTAATATAACATACGAATAAGAAGAATAAAAGAGGAGTGACATAAAGTACTGACATAAGCTATTTAAAAATAACCGAGATGGCCAGCGTTACATTTCAACAAGAGGTCATAAATGATCTACTGGTAATGTAATAGTATATAATATTATCTATTAGGTACTTACATAACTATTTGTATAGTAAGTTTAGGTATATATATATGTACCTACAAATTATGTCGTGTGCTAAACTGCATTAATTAATATAGACTTCCAATATTAGTTCTAAGCTAATCAGTAGCGTTAGAGAAATTAGCTAGGTGTAGGTACTATTGTGTTGTAAACATTTTACATAACATTACGAATGGAATCGTAAATCCATCTGTATACTTTTTACCACTTCATACTGAAACAGTTGAATTATTTAGATTGTATTTGGTATTGAGTATCCATTCCTTTCTATCTTTACCTACTTATTTTATAGTGTCAATCCTAAAAAACATTTTTCCTAAAATCACGCAAGTCTAAAGTAACTGGGATATAATTTGTAACCATCATTTTCTAAACGATAATTAAAACTATATTATTATGCAAGCTGTAATAAATGTCTAGATAATAATAAATTATAAATATTTTAATATAATTGCCATAAAAACACGCAGTAATGAGAATGACCCATACGCGGGTTAAATAATAAATTCCTTCGCGGTTATTACACATTGAAATAAAACAACTATAAAAGGATTTAACTCGCTTATTTTATATAATTCCGTCATAATTGTTTTATTCCAAGATTAAATAATCTGCAAAGGGCTCTTCCAGTATATCTTAGATACACAAAGAAGGTTCAAGGTCGCTTAGAGAATATTAGTTTATTTAGTCGGTGTTGATCCATCTTGGTAACATCTAATATTGCGAAAACTTATGATCGATTGCCTTATTTTACTATATTCTTAAAAGATTGAGTATCTTTTCTTAATAATATTATCAAATACTTAAGTAAGCTTGGAAGATGATGAAAGGAAAAACATTATTAAACAGTAACAGAATCTAGTGCGTGTGACCAAAGTCAATATAGGTATAGAACAATGCAATTAGTTATGCAAACGAATACTAATTTTGAATGTAACGTATAATGAAACTAGCTGTTCGCTCCGGCTTCGCCCGGATCTCTTTTTATGCCTATGTCACTCGGGAATAGTGAAGCTTTCCGACAGTGAAAGATTATTTCAAATGGTCCAGTCGTTTAGGAGCCTATTCAATCCAAACAAACCTTTCCTCTTTGTAATATTAGTATAGAAGTATATAAAAACTTCTTAATACACCTTTAGTTATACATAAAGCGTGACACATGTTCTTCATTTACTGGGTTACAGAGCTGCGTCTCAATAGCGTTATAACATCATCATCAACAGCCAATCGCATTCCACTGCTGGACATAGGCCTCTCCAATTGCACGCCACGATCTTCGGCTGTTATAACAGCTTCGAGGAAAAATTTTATCAGCCTTATAATTAAACGTTTAATAATTGTCGTTGGGTCAACATTATTGTTAAATTCAATAGGTACTATGAACCCACTAGTCATTATCATATGGTTCAAAACTGAGGCAATCCTTCGAAACTGCTTTCTTAGGAGTACTTTAAACCCTTCAAAATCCCAACTGGACTGGCGTACCGCTTATCTATTGTTATGTCACGGACCCTGTACAAACTGGTCATAATAAATTCATATTCGGGCTGTGACCTCTCTGGGTATCTAATTGACTTATTTGTTATTGTACCCTGGCTCGTGATTCATATAGCATAGTTAAATTGTTAATAATATTCAAGCCTAAGTCCCGCTGTGTCTTCATTGAGAAATCAAGATATGAAATGTAGCTTATAAGCGGCAAAGTTTTAAATTTCTTCATGAATAATAATTTCTGATGCCTTCGCGGTTATTACACATTGGAATGAAACAACTATTAACGGATTTAACTCGCGTATTTTTATTTTATTTTATTAGCTGACGTTTCGGATTCTTTGCAGTTTCCATAATCGTAGCACGACTGAGCTGACAATAGTCTAACGCTAAAGTCTACTTTAGCGTTAGACTAACGCTAAAGTCTACTTTAGCGTTTCATTCTTCATGAATATCAAGAGTAGGTAGGAACCTATGACAAAAGTAGTGTTGGGAAAATGTAACCATGATATTGATTGACAATTAATGATTAGAAAGGAATTGTATCTACTTGGCTATTCGGTGATCTTGCTTTAGCTTAAAAGCGAATGAAAATATACACTGCAATAAATAAAAAATAGTGATGATGCAATCGCCCGGCCTTTTTATTCTTTAAATTGTATCATTTTTGTAGACAAAGAAAATAAACAGTTGTCGCGTGACGTTACTTTGTGTAGCTTACGTCAATTACATAAGTACATCTTTTATTGTGTTATTTTTTATAACTTTGAATTTAGAATAATTTGTCTAACGGATACTGCCAAGTCTAGTTAAAATAAAAAGCTACCTACAAGTTACAAATTTACACAAGAAAACAAAAATGGCAACACTGATCGTGATAAGGTCGTGATATTAAAATTCCTTCCTTTATAAAAATAGGCACGAGAAAGTTGCGTTGGTTTGATAATATTTTTTTATGAAGTCAGAATAAAATGAATACCTTGCAAAATTCTTAATTAAATAGGTACCTAACTACAAAAATATACTACAGATACAATCAAATACTTCCTACCTAATTTGGACAGCCAATGGGTCTGGTGATGACCTCTGACTACGTACGTAACCAAAGGTTACGGGTTCGAATCCTGCTAAGGGCATATACAAGGTATGATGTACACTAGCATGTTTGTCTTGGTTGTTATATATGTACGTATTTATGTAGTCAATTGGTCTGAATTATACAAAGGTAATTATTTATTTACTCTCCGAAGAAGACTTCAGTCTATATAAATAGATCAATCTCGACTCGATAACCGTATAAACATCAAAGATGACACATTGTTTTGACTTAATGACTCACTCGATCACATTGACAGTTTAGCATGATATAGGTCAACTCCAGAAGGACTTAAGATCTGTTTATTAGTTCATTAATACGACCTTCAATCAGTATACAACAGTCCCATTATACTAACACCAATAATAGTATTTAATTTGATTAACATCTATGAACAAAGTATCTTTTTTACATTTATTAAGTGCCTAAAAATATTTATCCAAGTAGGTACTGTACCGGCCTTAAAAGCTCATAGAATTACTGTCCATATTATTCTTTCATTATTTTAGGAATTTCAGAAAGACCGATGTTGTTAAAATATCATAAAGAATTTTAATTAATTTTCCGAGCTTGGAGTAATTTATTTTTCTAGTCTGAAAAAAAGATGTGTAGACCAGGTACCTATGCGTATGTTATATAATAGCACCAATCGATTGCAAAAGTCTATAATAACCATCGACTAAATGCCACTTTGAAAAGAAATCGACACGAACTATATAACCTACAAAATAGAATACAAATGCCGTACCTGCTAAATGATAGTATTTGTAAGACACCGTCTATCTTCTTTCTTTATTGTAACCTGCAAAATATTCTAAGGCTATAAAAACTTTATTACGCATCCTGTACAGTTAATTTACAAAATTGTTTTAAAAATAACTTCTAAAGTTGTAATACAAAATATCGTGTTACTTTTCAGTCTTTAATAACGAGTATTTTATATTGCGGTTAAGTCATTTTGTTTTCTCATAACGCGAGCTGTGTAAATTAATTAAAATTCATTAGCATATTACTTACTTGTTGGCTTCGTGGTAAATGGCGCTATGTGATGTAGGTAGCTGCATACCTACTTGAGATTAATTTATGAGCACACACGCAAGCATGTCTTTGAGAGTTTTAAATTTATATAGCAAATAATAGAAGAGTTGTTGTTCCAAGGTACAAGAAAATGACAATTTTTGTAGATAACTACTTCTTCATATTTTCTACTGTAAGCTTACCGACAGACAGGATAAGCCTGTCGAATTATTTAGAGAGTTGTCCTTCAAAGTTATATAATAAATAGCGGCCCGCCCCGGTTTCGCCTGGATCCCTTCTTTTTTATAGCCTATGACACTAGGGAATAGTGTAGCTTTCTAACAGTGAAATAATTTTCAAATCGGTCCAGTAGTTTAGGAGCCTATTCAATCCAAACAAACAAACCTTTCCTCTTTATAATATTAGTATAGATAAAATTCTATTTCCTAACCGCCTGCATAAAACTCTTACAAAATATTTTAAAGCTTATACGCTCAGGGAAACTCAACAACATGTACCTACTCAGTGTCGTATCGAGATTTTATTTAGTTTCTTTGGGTTCCTGTTGCGACCATAAATCATGCGGCATAACCGGATATTGTACACTGTCATATTGGAACTGGAGGTTGTTAATACGTGAAGTAATATTCTGTGTAGTGATTTATGGGTTTTTACACTGACGCAAATATTAAACGCGTTCTCTTAAGATTGTCAAAAATGTATAAAAATAAGTAAAATATTTCACAAATTATCGTAGTTAATGATTTTGCGGTTAATTAGTATACATTTCAATAAAACAATTACCTACAATAATCGTCAGCTCATTCTGATATGAAATGGAAGTGAAGTTTTATATCTGAGTTGAATCCATCATAGTTCTTTTATTCCTATAATATTTAATATAACGATTAACGACTATTAACTTTTATTAGGTTCAGCAAATTTTAAAGATTTTCTGTTATTTATGAAACGTTAAGATAATCAATAAGATTTACTTTATAAATAAGCCGTTACCTAAAGTTTAAAAAACTACTAATTGAAATCAAATTATTTACACTGTAACTATGTAATAATTTTGATGTTTTCGCGGTTATATTACATAATATTTATGTAATAAGTATTATAATTTCATAAAAAAATGTTACATTTTATCAATTTATAATTATAATACATATTTCAGAAATATTAATTTTAAACTAGCTATTGCAAAAAATATCACCTTAATACATTAAAAATCCTCCTGTCCCGTAAACGTTCCGGAGTACTGTTTACACGTTAAAGACCACACCGCCCGTTCCCCGATAAATTCCGGGAGGTCCGGACACAGATAATGCTATGCGGACAAAATCGGGACCGTCCCGCTTGCACCGGACGTGTGGGGCCCGTAACTCATGTCTAGTATATTCCTTTGCTAACCTATGTTTACCTTTTTATAAGCTTGTATTTAGTTTCACCTGTGAGCTGTGCCGTGGTCTGTCTGTAATCGAATTCGCTTCCCGGTTTCCGATTGAGCTGAAATTGTTCAAGCATGAATAAATTGGATGACAATGCAGTATTATTATAACAGAGCTGATCTGATGATGGTGCTAGAAGGTGGCCATAGGAACTCCATAATTAAACGACACCACTCCATTGAATTTGCTTTCGTTTCATTCATCTTGATGGGTGCTTTGATACTATATGGTAATCAGAGTCTGATGATGTCTAGGATACCTTTACTAACCTATGTTTACCTTTTAATTGCTTAGTTTTACAATCCCTACCAATGGAAATTAAAATAAGTTACCTAAACTGTTGGAATTGTTAACATGGAATTTGGTGCACACGTTCTTAATACGTTCATAATACCTAAGATAAAAAAAAACGGCATAAAATAGTTTATTAATCACGGAAATCACCCCTTAAAGTGTTGTCAAGAGGCGGTGGATTTTGTTATCTTTCACACAAAATACATACTTAGTAATACTTACCATTTACAATCCAAAAAAATACAAGTAAGTTTTTATTCGTGGTGATTAAAGTTATATTCGAAAGGACAATGAAAAAATCTATTCTAATCTAATCTAAACTAATCTAATCTAATCTTATCTATAAAAATATAACCACCAATATGAAATCTACGGCTTCTGTAAATTGCTTCATGCGCCTACAAAAGGAAGGCTATTACGTATTTCAAAACAGAATTTCACTTGTTTTTTTTGTCACAATGAAAAAGAAAAACTTTGTTCGGTTAGACGAGGACTGGAAAAACTGTCCGTCAGTGTCAGTTGCAGACTATATCTGTAGAGGAAAATGATATAAAACTACAATATTCTAGGTAAAAATATCATTAGGTGTTTCTATAATACATTTTTCTGTTTAGGTACCTAAGTATTTTATTTTGCTTCCTACCTATACTCAAAATTTTATTGTAATACCTATTCGGAAATTCGGGGAAATTGATACAGATTTTTTTATTTTGTTCAACTGAAAATGCAATTCATCATTTTTGGAAATTCGTCTCTCAACTCCCCGCGAATTTTGATATACTAATAAAATTTCAAAAAGTTAATATCTGTATTATTATATTATGGAACGGATGCATATGAAGGGTTAATTTGCATCCATGCAAAGAGGTACAAATCTGAAATCTACGCGTAAATATTCTGGGGAAAAGCAAGTAATTATAATAATATGAAACTGGACTACCACAATCATTAAGACTGAAGCTGAAGTGTGGAAAAGGAGGGAGAAAATTGCTTTGACCCTTAGACTAAGACAAAAGCCTTAGAAAACGTGAGAAAAGACGCATTAATAAAGGAAAATTACTAAAGCACCATTGTGTGGAGACGCTTCTTTTTCGGACAAAAAGAACAAACAAGTTCTGAACCACGAAGGTCCTATCTTAATAAAATATTTAGTTATGGAAGTATATTATTTACAATTTATAAACATTTGAAAAAATAATAGTACCTAATAGACAACGTAATGTTCCATGATTAGCCGATGGCGTGGTTTTTCCGCTTAGTAAAGAAAAGCGTGTTCTTAGGTTAGCACAACAGATGTGTTAAGGAATAATAATACCTGCTTCGTACAGACAGTCATATTAATGCTTTGTCTTTACGATATATACCTAGTATCTTTACTTTTTTAAAAGGTACCTATACTAGCTTTTAAAAAAGAATTAGTAAAATTTGAGTAAGTTTATTCCTATGCAGATTGTAGGATCTTTAAAGTCTTGTAAGACTGAATATTGAATAATATAATTAAATATTGTTGGCTCGTTTATAATTAATTTCATGCTTTTTGCTTTTAACAATGATAGGTAGTCTGTTTTACAATCACTTTACTCCGTGTCTATCGAATTAGGGTTGCCGCGTCTCGAATTCGCTAGGTACGCTAGCGTACCTATAATGAGGTCTAGCTGTCATGTTACACCATTGAGAGACAGGCTCAGTAGCTTCATTTCACAGGCCAGTGCCTGTGATTTACAAACCACGCAATACGGACTCATTGCGTGGTGAATGACACTTGATAAAAAAAGCAATAAACTTAAATTTTCCCTTATCAACAAACTTAAAACACGCAATCATAAAATAAAAATATTTCATAACGTAGTACTTACCTTAGATACCTATCTGATATTTAATAAAGAAAAGGAATGTTTCATAACTGTTACTTATATATACGTTCTTCAAATATATTGCCTTAGTTGGTTATTTTGTAATTAACTAACTGTGCTGCAAGATAATCGTTAAAATTGAATACTTTAAAATTGAAAAACATACTCGTAAATATCCTTGATAAATCTTTTAACCTACTGGTATACTACCTTCTTGAGTACAGTTTAATAAGATTTTTTTCACGCAGGGTCGGATATCTTTGCTTTATTGCGCCAAGCATAGTAAATAAGCTACAGCAATAATCACCTTATTCTTACACCCGAAGGTTTCTTTTTCTTGTCTGCTTCGACGTCTTTGGCGTTAAAAAAGCATAAACTTGTGAGGTTTTCGACGACTACTTGGCTAGTGGCTCGAACGTATTTGGCAGACGTGCCCGCCCTTGTCCCACTTTCAATGGAATTTAAATTGGTAGGAAAGCAGATAAAGTGCACAATATTGGCTTTAAGGCGAGATAAATAAGTATTGCACGGATAAAAAACTTTAGCGTTTAAACTTTGCGTTCAGAATTTTAATTGAGAATTATTTTGTGGCGGATGTCGAATTCTATTACGGATATTTTTTTAACGAATGTTAATGTTATTTTGATAAATTTTACAGGCTTAAGATAGAGTTCTAGCAGCTTCTAGTTAGATTAGGACAGCAAAAGGTGTTAATTTATGCACTCAGCAATCGAACTTGACGAGGTTCAAATTAAATCAAGTTTATTTACAAATGTACGCTCCACATTCACTTAGCCAAATGGACGGTAAAAAGCGTCTTGAAACAACACCGTTCATTCGAAAATGGCCTCTGAAATATTCACTCCGCACTTATTTACTTTGCCCCATTGAGGCGGTTTCAAAGGTTTGAAACCTGATTACAAGGCAATTTTAACAAAAAAAGCCCCGAAGAAAACTCTCTTCGCCGAGATTGGGTCTTCTTTAATTTTGTGAAATTAAATAGTCGCGTAATTAAGTATGTTGGGAGAATAGTTTTTGTCCTTTGAAAGTTATCTGAGGGTTGAATCACAGGGTTTTATTTCGAACACTACACACATAATTATATTAAAAACTCTACAAGAATATACGTCGGTTCGTTTACTTCAAATTGCATTTGGTGAAATAGGCCAGGTTGTGATGAAGGTGCCGAAGTGAAGCAGCGTACAAGTATATACCTACTTAAGCTAGTACTACAAAAGTTGTACTGCTTGTCTGTGACATAACATCTTCACCATACTAAACGATGACTTTGATGTTATTATTTTTTATTATTACCTCAGAAATTTTGAAGTAAACCGATACATTGGTTTTTTGTTGTTAGTTAAAAATATAAGTCATAAAATAATGAATTTAGTACAAGGAAATAAATAAAACGACCATTTTAAAAGTCACGATGATTTTAATGACATTTAGATATTTCATTTTATTTTGTACAATAAATATTTTAACCTTAGGTTTGCTCTTAGCAGAATCCATTATATTCGTTCTTTGCAAAAAAATATTTTAGTTACAATAAGATTTTCTTCAAGGTAATGATAATAAATTCACTTTCACAAAAAAGTCTTAGAATAATGATTTACATAGAAAATATATCTCTTGTCTAACGTATTTTCTCTATACATTGTTAGATGAAATATTTGATATTTTATCATAAAGATAAATCCTATTTTTATTTCATAGAGCTGGTAACATCTTTTACAATAATATAACTACCTACGAATAATAGCAAATAATGACATTTTTAAAACAAAGGTAATTAAATTTCACTTTTCGTTGTAAAACTTTGCCTTCTGGTTTGTACATAAATATCGTGATGTGTATTTCTAATTAATGTTATATTTAAGTAAGTTTTGAAACTAGGTTAAATAATGATATTATATCGCAATCAATTCCCGAATAATTATCTTTAGTCACCACTAATCAACTAATTAAAACTAAAACTCAACGCTGCAATAAAACTGTCGAAATGACAAAAAGTTTTCCATTTAACAATTAAAGAATAGGTCTTTATAAAAACATCAAAAACACTTTAAAAAACACGCTGCCTCTAAATAGGCCGCAAACGACCGTGCGTCCATAAATTTATTCTTAAACTTGGAAGTTTTCAAAACAAGCGAAGGCTTTCGGGAAAATAATAAAGTCTTCGCGGCGTCACCAGGAAACGAAAGCAAATTGAGTTTGATTGTACCGTATGAAGTCAGGATCATTTTGGTGAACAAAAAGATTGCTGAAGAGTTTTTAAAACAAATGCTTTTGTGACGTGTAACGTGGGCGCAGAAGTTAATAAACTAAGTACCTAGTAGGCAGTTAAAAATGATTTTCATATGAATAGTAGCCGACCTGGTGAACTACGTATCGCCATTCTGACTGTAATATTTTTTTTTATTTTCTTTCATAAAAAATAATTACAAATGTTAAGTTGAAGAATTATCCTATTTGGTACAGTCGATTAGAAGATATACAATTCGGTAATGTATTTTCAATTATGAAGATTTAATTTTGTAAAAATTAACAAAACCTAAAAATTCTTGGGGACGGATCAGAAAAAAGTGTGGAGCAACTGCCCTACTTCGCACTACTCTGATCGTCGTAATTAGGCATATATTTACGCGATTAATAACCTCATTTATAAAATAAATGCAGCTAAAAATATTAAAAATAATATTTTGGTAATTTGTCGGATGATATCGTGTTTTCCCCATAGACAAATTCATTCCCAAATGCCTACCCATAATATTAAAAAATAATTATCTATTTATATGCTTTTTTAAATAAGTTTTCTGTTAAATACGTATTCGTGTTTTTGGAAGTAATAAAATTTCACATAAAACATTTTAAAACTCACTCAAACACCGGACAAATGCCTTGACCCACTTCTATTGTGCCGGTTCTCGGAGGTAGAAATAATAAAGCATAAAGCACAGAATAAAATGTGTTACTAACGTGAAATGATAAATTAAGTAGTGATCTACAAAAATGAACGAAATTATTTTTCTGATTTTAGAGGTACCTGCCGAGGTGTATGTCCGACAATTTTGGACTTTGACTGACATTTCCACGGAATATTTCTATGAGTGTTAAGAATTGAAAATAATCTCGAAGAGAATCGTTTAATAATAACATATTCCATAAGAACAGGCCATCCCTATTCATAGTACTGAAAACGGGGTCATTAGATTTATATTTTTTTTCTACTAAAATAGGCATGACAATTGTTTTTTTCTTTGTCGAGTAGATTAGCAATAATTATTCGACAAGTATGTTTTCTTTTCTCAATCGAACAATAAATGACAAAGACAAACGCTTCAAATGTTCGAAAGTGGGGTTCGTGACGTCACGTTAGGGCATAAATTGTACCCATGACGTCAAGATATGGCTCCCGAACTTAAAAAGCTCTTAAATCTCTATAACTTTTTCTGAGAAAAGAAAAAAATACGTATCCTATAATTTTCAAATTAACATCACAAAATACTTTCTGTGGTAGATGTAGGTACACTATGAGTATAAAATGTATCATGAGTTTTTTTTGCAAGTTTTGATACAGTGTTCGATAGGTATTTCTAATAGTTTATGCTGAACATTGAAACGACGATACATGGACAAGAAAACGATATCAAATGTATAAGCGAACGATGTTCAGCATATACCTAGACTGTAAACCGTTATAAAACTCTGTATTTTAAAGGAATTTATCTTTAGTCTACATTTCAAACGTTTTCATTTAAAAGAAATACGGTCTTTATACAATCCAAACTCATTCCTTTAGAAATACAAGAAATATCTGACGTTCAAAAGAAAATTGGACTATAAATATAATATGTAGGTACCTACTATATACTTTAAAAGTGTTGTACTTACCTATATATAGATAGGTACCTATATGAAGTTTATATATTGGTTAAATTTAACGTATTATTTTTAAAATTACTATACTTGGATCCGCTAAGAGACAAACCTTTTTAATAATAAAATTAACAACAATATTAACATTAAATTTCAAAATACAAACAATTCGTTTCGTAATTACACATCTTGTAAATTGGCACGTTCTTCGATTTATTTACACACGATTATGTTTTTATTATAAATTTATTTATTAGTATTTTGGTTAAATCTACACTGAACGTGGCATGCGTAGAGACAAACGCTTTTCTGAACGAGTATTAAGTGAACAAATTCAGAATCTGCAGCGCTGATCATATTGGTCACATCGGTGTGACGTCACCGTCTACAAAATCACATAAAAAAACGAAGTTCCACCATGTTTTTTATACGGATTATTCCGCATTCAATTCTATTACGTTACGCAGCTACTTCGTATACCTACCATAATTTTTTTATACTGATTTAAATCCGTTATAATTTTTTTCTAATCTATGGAATGTATACCCGATGGTTTCCTTCACAGTTAAGCATTATTTGATAGATTCTTAATAAGTACCTATTTTCTCGGTTTCGTTGAAGGTGATTTTGAATGATATATCAGATCAAGACTTGAGTGATAATAATATGTTAATGAATCGGGTGAGTACAAGATTCGTGGCTTTTCCTGTATCCATTGAAGCATAATATTATTATCATCACTAATTATAATATTACTGTTGCGAACTCCTTGCTGTGTGTATATAGTTTTATAGTTTTACTTTTATTGGCTATTGCCCTTTTTTATAAATCGATTGTTTTTGTATTGTCACTCAGTTAGTTTAGTTTTTGATTTGATTGTGTTCTGATATTGTGTTGTACTGTTCGTTGTAAAGTTACCTAATTTAATTAAATTCCATTATTCTTCCTTTATCCTATTGTTTGTATTACAGTCCATTCCTCACCAACAATTACTGTAAGCGAAGTTGTCTCTAAGCTAGCCACGTGTAATGTTGCTTTAACCTTCATAAGAAGTTCTCGAGAAAATACAGGAAATAAGAGAAATAAATATAACATATAAGGCTGTATTCGTAATTGGCTCTGAGTATTTTTTAGTTTTTTATAGATTATCTTTATTCAATAGTATTTATCCGCTTTATTAGAAACGCTATGACGACTTAATTCGTATGTCAAAATTATTTTTACCGTAATTTTTGTGGTATAATTAACAATATGTACTTTATACTTTTAAATAGATAGGTACCTAAGGATCAGTTTTCAAATCCACTTTTCTTGTTAAGCGATATACGTAGGTATATCTTCTAAATTGTAGTACCCTAAGGTATATAGTCAATTTAAAAAAAAAAACAATTATTATTTACTTTCTGTGTGCGTCATGAGATAATATTTATTATACTTATCAATAATGACATCTTTAAATTATTTTACACGACGAAAACGAAAACACCTAAGTATGTAAACTTGCTTACATGGTACTAAAGAAAATTACATACTCTGTCTATTTCATATGATATAGGTATAATATATATTTAAAGAAATAACAATGTGACTAAAATGAACGTACCTATACACAGTTTAAGCGATGGATGTATACTTAAGGTATAAAGTTTAATATATCACATATTGGATTGAAACAAATATAACGTATTTTATTTGCTGACGTTTCAAAAACTTTACAATTCCCATATTCGTAGCCGACTGAGTTGATGACGTTAGTGCTAGCTATCGTCAGCTCTGGCTAAGAATATGGACACTTAAATAATAAAATACGCGAGTTAAATCCGTTATAATTGTTTTACTCCAATATTTTACACTTTTATTGTAGCTCCAAATCACTCAATTTATTTGCAGAAATATATAATTACAATATGGAAACCTGGGCAAGATACTAACTTAATACAAGCATACATAATAATTATGAATGTTATTAACCTTCCACCGCATTTACCAATTTCTCTTAAGCTTTCCATAAACTTGAAAGTCTTGAAACAAAAGCATGATACCTAATTAACAAATTATGTAAAATTTATGAGATGCCAATTACATACAGCTCCGGTAAATTTTGTGCTTCCCCTATAAAGGTTGTACGTACGTCGTTGCTAATACTTAATACACGACTTTATTTCAGTCAAATGAAAGTTCATAATTAATTAGAGCGAAATTGGACAAATATGGAAGAATCATGGTAATTACTCGAGACGCGAAACCTTAACATACGTTGGAGAAAATAAATTAATAGGTAAGATAGTCAGAAATTGGTTAGGTATAATCATAGAAGAGGCAGAAACTGTCTTTATTCCAATATTTTATGATTCATATTTATATCGTAGTACTTAGTTCTTGTTTCGGTATTTAAATTTCACAATGTTGAAATAATACATTGTTGAAGAAATGATGCTACCTATAATATATAAAAGGAGTAGCTGACTTAATAACTTACATATAAATATAAAGCCTTAACTATAAGGTTTTGAAACTTTTGCACAGGGTTTCCTTTTACATCGATGAAGAGCACTATGAAATATTTTTTTAAAATTTTGTTAAACCTATGGACGAAGTTACGAACGGGAATTATTTCATTAATGGAAACTCAATCAGGACGTGGAAAATGTTTCTTGAACATTAGTTTTCATCATCCGTCATTGTGGTTATTTATGTAGTTTTGTGTATCTATATTATATTATTAAGTACATATATAAATTTCATTCCATATATAAGTTCATATATAAGTTTCATTCCAATACATATATAAATTTATGTATTCATTTATGTAGTGTTATATCTTCCTATTTTATATTGTATTTATCATATTAAGTGTATTATTTATTTGCGCCTACACATGCTCTCTGTTCATCTCAAAGGTTGACTGGTAGAGAATGCCGTATGGCATTAAGTTCGCCTTTTGTACATTCATTAGTTTTTTTTTGTGCAATAAAGAATAAATAAATAAATATAGAACATTTTATTTAACTTATTTGCCTTTAGATGTTATTTTCTGCCTTTGCTATGATTATAACATTTTTAAAAACTCCAAACAGAAATATTGTAAGTAAAGAATTAGTGATTAGTGTGATGAAACAAAGATTTTTTTGGATCAAAAGTGCTTTCGATTTAATAAGACATTCAAATTTACAATTACATATATAATATTGTATATTTGCTCATATTAATTATATTTAGGTGCGCCACATTATATTTACATTATTATACCAAGAACATATTCACAGCATCAATTTTTTGTATTCGTGAAAACTATTTAAAACTGGTACCTACGGCAATTAAAAGTTATTTTACAAAAAAATATTTCATAATAAAAAATATGTCGATTAAACGGTCAGTGATAAATTAAACAAAAATAACATTATTATTTAAAAGTATTAAACTGTCTTTCACCATAATATGTACCTATACAAAAAGAAATAACAATATATAGACAAAAGCCAAAGAAAAATAACCACGTGCTTTTTATGAGCTTATGTCAAAAAGTACTTCCTACCGCCACATTCTGATTTTATTAATAATATTTATTTTAATTCTTATCTTAACAACAAACTCAAAAGAAAGAATTAACCAATTCAGTGCAGTAGATTGAAAGTTATCCGCGTACGTACACTTTGATGATTCTATTTTACGTATACAAATAGATAGGTAATCTCTTTGAGAATATTTTAGTTCCAAATAGTTTTCACATGTACCTTAAATATACACTATATTGTTCACTATTTAGTTCACTAATGAAGGCACTGACTTTACGAGGACCAGTAACGTCCACACGGTCATCTCAGACCGGAAACGGTGACGCGCGGCGCCGGCTGCCGCTTCTGAAAAAGAAAATACTATTAGTTCTATAATAACTAACCTCTGCCCGCGTCTTCGTCTGCGCACGATGATGTTCACAATATCGTTTAAAAATATAGCCTATGTGTTATTCTGATATGTAAGCTATGTTGTGGTAAAGTTTTATCAAAATCCATTCTCTAGTTTTTGCGTGAAAGAGGAACAAATATACATCCATCCATTTTTAAAAACTTTCGCGATTATAACATTAGTAGGATATATTGAAATAAAGGAACTATAACCGATTTAACTAGCGTTTCTTATTTTATTTGCTGACGTTTTGGAAACTTTACCTACAGTTTCTGTTTTAGTAGCTGATAGTCTAACGCTAAATGTTATATTTTAAGAGCCTATTTCACAATGTTCAAGTAAGTCTCGAGTACCTTCTTTTAACAAATACAAAGTTACACCTTTTTGACAGTTGAGTGCTGAGTTTTGTTCTACTTTTAAGCACTTTTATTATACAAAACTTTAGCTTTAATTTACTTTTCACACGGTAACAAAATATTTTAAACAATTTTAGCTTATGAATTGGGATTCGTAACACATACATAATACTGCACAATATTTTACAAAAACTATATGATTTGAGACTGACATTTACTTGTGCCTCACGCGTAATATTATATGTCGAATACTAATATATATATATATATATATATATAACTAACTACCAAGTGTCAATCAACGAAAAGTGATTGTTGGTATAAGCTCGATGAGAGTAAACAATAAGGCTACACCGGATGTGGCGTCGATCGCTTCGCTCCACGCGACACAATAAGGAACGTGAAAATCTTTTTAATACGAAAATGGAAGCCAATAATGTAGGTACTTAATATAGGAGTGAAGTTACGATAACCGATTACTTTACTTATACCGCACAAGATCCATACGAGATCTGTGCGAGATCTAAACGACATATATATGACATCTGTATGACATCTATACGAGATCCACAGGACATCAATGCGACAAACATAATTATATTGGTCTGTGGGTCCTATAGTTTAAGAGATAAATCATAAAAACCATTTGAACTCCTTTTTCCAAAATGGCGGTCGTGAGACAAGAGCTGCAACTCTCCACAAAAATGGATTTAACTTCACACTTACCTCCCCTTGATATCCAAAAATAAAATGAAGTCCTAATAAATTCACGCTAAGCCCATAAAAATTAACATGCATTACTTACTATTCTTGCTAAACATATAAGTAGATATATGTGGTCGGCTAGCGACGTACAGTCGCACGGACATGCCACGCACATACGGTGGCCGCGTGGGAATCGTGGCCCGGCACTGCAGCGACAAGAAGCCACGATGAGTCTCGTAGTCATCAGGGTATATGCGTAGCGTGCGCCATGACGCACGCAGGCCCTCACTGTCGGCCCCGGATATGTGTGTTGGATGAGTTATAAGTGGATCCTGGGAAAGGAATCTTTTGTGAATATATTGTACTTGGCTGATATAAAATGTTCAATTAAGCCTTAGTATTAAACCACTGTCACAGTCGAAGTCAAAAATATTTTGGCTGTAAGCAAAGTTTAGTGATTGAAAGCAATATTAAATAAGTCTAAGTTCTATAAATTCGTTAGGTAATTTATACACTAACATAAAAAAAGAAAAATAACGTATTTATCTAGTTTATTCTATGACATTTCGAGAATTCAAAGTCCCAAATATCTACGCGATATTGAAAACGAATTACATGACTTATGTTAATGAATGTAGAACGTCACTTGTTTACGAGGGTAGTACTCATATTGAATCGCGCGCATAATTTCAATAAACAATGCCCAAGAATTTCGGTAGCCAGCAATAATTCCGACCCTAGTGTGGCGTGCTGTCAGCAAACATTTTGGGGTTAAAACTGTCAAAACAATCCCGTGGCCCTCCATCACAGAGTTCCGCGTAAGCCGCGAGTTGTGACGACTGTGACGAAGGATTTGTGCTTTCCTGAATTCTGCCGCTGGCATGTTCCGTTTCTGCAAGCCTACGATGAACTGTTGTAATGCGTCAATTGAAAAGTTATATTGTCTATTAAACGTCAAAGGTCATTGACGTTTACAAGACATTATGCTGTCTAGTAAATGTCAACTTGGATACTTTGTCTACTTCTTGACGACATATTGATAGTTAAAAGTGGACACTACTGTGGATGATTATGTGAAGCATGTCTTATTAGGACGTTCCCGTTTATCATAGAGACATGAATTCTGATATTTTCATTATCATTAACAAAATTTGAACCCGATACCGCCAGTCTCGATTAACGTCGATCTCATAGCTGTCATGTTCCACTAATGAGTAACAAGCTAGCCTGTGATTGGTGGAACATGACAGTTAGATCTCACTCGACGCTATCGCATCTAGCCGATTTTCAACTCGCAAATATGAAAAGTGCTATTTTGGTATGTTTTCGTGTTGCAAAAGCTTTTCATGGCGTTAGCTATTGTTGTTTATTTTTTCTTAAAGTCCTCGTAATGGTTACGTCCTCTTTCATAAACGATATCGCGGTAAAAGCAGTCATTTTGTGGCAAATAACTTATATTTTTGTAGCCGTTTTCCCAGTAATACGGTTATTAAGCGTGCTCATAGTGGACATGTATAAAACAGTACGTAGGTTAAATTAGAAATCGATTTTGTAGTACAATGTTCTTTATCCGCATAATTATGCTCTGGTTCTGTGTTCGTTTATCTAAAATAACCATTTTTATTACTTAACTGTAGTATTATTAAAGATTGTTTGGTAGAGAATGCCGTATGGCATTAAGTCCGCCTTTTGTACATTTGTTTTATTGTGCCATAAAGAATAAATAAAAAAATTAAAAAAAAATTAAAATCCGGTACACCTTTGCCTAAGTTAATTATTTCATTCATATTAAAAACATCACTATTAAAAACTAATTGTAATTGAATGGGTTTCTTTATTGCTTTAACTTGCATGATTTATTTAAAGCTATTATTATGTTATAATTCAATCACGCGAACCCCGAGCTCCGAACGAGAAAAGTCATTCATAGGGTAATGAAAATATTTATTTCCATTGACCTTTGAAAAACCGTGGCTAAGCGCTCTCTCTCTTAATGATAGATATAGTAATAAAACAAAAGTAGAATGTTAGAAAAATGTATCAAATATATCACAAATAATGATTAAAAAGGTTAAATTCCTGTCGTTAACACTTTCTATTTATTAGTATCATATAAATTACTGTTACTAATTAGTTTTCCACGACACCGCGCGGTACTGGAATATTTCCACACATAGCCGCAGTGGGGGTATTCCAGAATAATTCCTTTTTATGTTTATCGTTTACAAGTTCAGAGAGAATTCATTTGAGCTGCTTTTGTGTTCGGCTTATTTTAAATTGCTATGATAATATTACGTTTATTCGATAAAAAGGAAATTATTATTTTTGTATTCTTATTGAGGAAAAGTATAGAGTGGCTAGTAATGAGTTATTATGTAATATGAGGTACGCCCTATGGCTTCTTCCATGTATAATTTAATTGTTTTAAAGAATTGGAATAACAAATAGATAGGTTGCTATCCTTTTCCAAGGTTTCGTCTATCTTTATACCAAAATTTGAAAACGGGGAAGTGTATTCTGATTTTGTATTTACAATATTAATATATTTATCTACATGTATTTAAACTCTTAACTAAACAAAACATTTACAAATAATCAACAGAGCCTTTAGTTTGTACATTTGGTGTTTAGCCAAATACATTAGGTGAAAAGTCAAAAGTATTTGTACCCATTTCAAAGTAAAAAAACAAAACGCATTAAGCAATTAGGCTTGCAATGACGTTATTATTGTTACAATAGCTATTTATTTTTTGTTACTATATAAAAAATGTAATAAGTTGTTAAACAAACTCTAATTAAAAGGTACCTATAACTAATTGACCCCGATGATTTTAATAAGCTCGACGAATAATCGTTAGGTAAGTATAATTAAGTATTGTAGTTAAATAACCTAGGAAATTTAATTACAATCCTCCTTAATTTATACGTAATTATTTTGTATGAAAAGCAGTTTGCGGTGAATCCAGCTGTTCCACTATAAGTTAATGTATAGTCTGAGCTCCCGCTAAAAATATTTGAAGTTATCAAATTAATGGTTAATTTTGTATCACTTATAGTTTCAATAAATTTATTTTAATTTTTAGGTTAAAAAAGGTAACAAATTCATCCTTTATGAGGCTTGTTGGTTTAGTACGAAACTGGAAGTCGCAAATTTGAATCCTGCTTTAAGTAGATGTTAGTGTGATTAACACGAGCATATTATTATGTTTGAGTCTTGGATTTTATATATTATGTATTTATCCTGTCTTCAGAACTCTAAAAATATCTGCCCACCAAATGGCACCTAAATTGGTTGAGGAGACATACTTTTGTATTTATAATAATATTATTAACAAGAGTGTAAGTAGAGTTGAGTTATTCTATCGCGTAAATACATTTTACAACGGCACAAGCTAGTAAATGTATCAAAGTCAAATCATTTGCAAAGTCCCAAATGTGCTCTTAGGCGCTTTGAAGTTCATATTTCAGTCACAAAGGTAAACATGGCGTATCAAATCCTCGCTTGACCGAAATTCTCTCAGTCGATGCAGATCAGTGCATCCAAGCGTCGCGTATGCTTACGTTATGCACCAACCGGCGCTTCGCGAATACTTTATAGGTAGCCAGGGAATAAATATAACCTTTACGATAATATCTTTAAAGTTATTGGATCATTGGACACATATATTTGGGATACGACGGACGAAAAGTTAGAGGAAATATTTTAGGTATAGATTTAAAAAAATCTTGTATTTATCGTACCTATGTAAGTAGAACTCAACAATTCACTAATGTTTTCTATGCAAATTATGAAATTGTATTCCATTAATAAATATAACAAAAAAAATAAAACTAACTTGTTATTAAAATATAAAAAATAGAAATTAATATAAAAATTCTAGGTATTGCAGAATGATTTAGAGCGTAACTATTTTAGCCACCTCCTGTACTAGGTACTTCCTTTAAACGGTAATGTTCCAGTAAAAGCATCGCAATCAAATGATCCTGAAAACGTTACATTGAACATTACGAGTAAAATTGTGATAATGATGTTTGTCTCAAGACAACCGGACCGTATGAAAATCTATAGACGTGAACTTCAACCCACTTCTATAGCTACCTTATCGCGAGGTATTTAGCTTCTTCCAACCTTAGAAATCGTACTTAATAAAAAAATAAACTGTGATTAATATTTCTTTTACTACTTACACGTTAATTTATTTTTATTTAGTCTACCGAGGTTTTAGATTTAACTTGGAAGGACGACTGATTGGAAGTACCTACCTAATTTCTGCGACTTTAATAAAATGTAAAGGCGAGATAATTTCTGATGCCTTCACGGTTATTATACATTGGAATGAAACAACTTTAAACGGATTTAACTCGCGTATTTTAATTTAATTTAATAAAATACGCGAGTTAAATAATACTTAATAATATTATTTGCAACCATTGTAGACGTCAGTGAACTCGAAGATACGCTCTTATATACTTTATTGATGTTGTTAACATATAAACAATAAATTTAGCCGCAAACAAAAGACAAAACTAACTAAAATCCATTTAACTAGGTATAAAAACAAATTACCAAACAATTTAGGTAAACGCAAACAAATCATTTCGCTTCATTCTCAGGCAATAAATATTAGCCAAATGAGCCGTGTCACTACACAATAGAGTCCATTTTCCCTTAAACCTATCAATTACTTTTCACTGTCCATTGACGTTAGACCAATTTAACTTTGCGGGTAAATATGTGATAAACTGGATTTTCTTTTTAAACCTCGTTTGGATTAAAGTTTTGAGCTGCAAGTCGTAAGGTAATCAGAGTGGGGAAAAATAAAAGTTTGATTAAAAAGTTGACAGTATTACACTATGAGTAAATAGTGCTTTTTACAAAAGAACGGTTGAAAATACTGGAGACTAACAGTCGCATGTTCATTTATATAAAGCTATATTATTTTTTTATGCTTGCGCGGTTAGGTATTACAAATTGGATTATGTATATAATATATAAGTATATAATACTTTATGGCTCATGGTCCCTAATTCTAAATTATGAAGAAATGCGCTACACTAAAGTATATCGTTTGATTTTTTATAGATAACATCAATGATTATAGCATATTTATAAAGAAGGTTTATAAATATGCTATAACTAGCTTCTGCCCGCGACTTCGTCCGCGTGGAACTCCTACTTTTTTGAAGTCGGTTAAAAAGTAGCCTATGTCCTTTCTCAGAATCCAGACTTTCTTTGTACCAAATTTCATTTAAATCGTTCCAGTAGTTTTAGCGTGAAAGCGTAACAGACAGACAGACAGAGTTACTTTCGCATTTATAATATTAGTAGGGATATGCGATAAAAAAATACATAAAATATACATATAAATTTTCATAATGACTGGTCTAATAGTTTTTGAGTTTATCAGTGTCATATATGCAAACATCTTTTCATATATAATGTAGATGGTACGGAAAACTTTGTATGCGAGTGCAACTCACACTTGGCCAGTTTTTAGTTACGTAGTAGGCAACTGCAAAATAACGTTGGTAATCGTTAGGCTCACGTGATTACGGTCTCTCTATTGACTTCCGGTCGATTAAAAGCGGAAGTTAGCGTGATTGGTTTGCGTCGAAGCCAATTGTTAGCCTAAGATTTATTGCGTGTGTGTTTATACAATTTACTGTCTGCTATCTACCTGGACCACAATTCGGGAGAAAACAGTCATATCACTATCGAGTTGGTAGGAAAAATTACTTTAAGTCATACAATGTCCATAATAATATGACTCAAACAAACATATGAGATTTATGTAAATGAATAGTGATCTTGCTGGTTTAGTGGTCAAAGCCCCCAAACTACAAAACCGGAGGTTACGGATTCCGATCTTGCTAGAAGCATATCTACATAATTGATAAACACGAGCCTGAGTCTTAGACGTCTTATATGTATTTATGTAGGTACGTTTATCCGTATCCTATGTAGGTATTATGGGTATATCTACATAGCTTATAGATTAATTGGTGTCAATTGTCCAAGTAACTGTAACGATAACATTCGTTATAGTTATATTAAAAAAATATCGGCGACTCGGTTAAGGGTTTCGGAATTTGCTAGACATGTTCTCCTTAGCTGAAATAGGTATGTGTAAACATTTGGTTTTTAGCAAATAAGTGACGAACGGACTGTTTCTGCAGCCGGATCTCGTACTATGTTAAAATAATTATAGTATGCAATATGAACCAAAACGTGCAAAAGTAACTAAACATTGTGTTGCCATATTTTATATTCATGGAATAAAAACTAAGCTATTCCGTAATATCACATTCAATACATTCCAATCCCGTGTCGAACAATTTAACCCTCGCAATGACCGCGCAGAAAACTACATTCGTAAAATTTAACGTTCATAACATAGCTATAACATTGGAATGTAAACCTCAAGCCTCGATAACAGGGTCTTATTTCCGTTGTAGTTAATCAAAATGACCTTTGTTCTTTGTTCTAAATTTAACAAGCCTTTATTGTTTAAATGGCTTGTTTTCTAGGTTATTATGTAAACTGTGCTACGAAACTAACAGGCGTTTCTACGTAGAACGTGCTACGAAACGCGTAGCACTTGCTACGCAATCTTTATATAATTTCAACACGTAATTTGTATTTGAAGTTGGCTGTATTATTGACAGTCAAGAAGTTTTTCCGTCCTCCGGCCAGAAAGCGCCAACTTTGTGGCCGCTGCGCTAAATGAAATTTCCGCTTTCTGGCTTCGTCGAACAGAAAAATAGTATACTGACCTCGGCCAGTAAAATAAAAAGCCTCAGATCACATTTTTGTCAACCTCGGCTTCGCCTCGGACGACTATTACTGGCCTTGGTGCGTAATGCACTATTGAGTATCTGCCCTTTTGCTTACTCATCGCGAGGTCTAGACAAGTATTAGTCGACATGAGCTTTCGAAAATTCAGCCGTCTTTGGTTCGCTTATGTCAATTGCCTATACATTTTTTAATTTTAAATACCACTTCTCTAGGGTCATATCAAGATGAAAGTACCATACTTACTATTGTGTCTTGTCTTTTTTTAGTTGTTAAGTTAAATTACATGTCTAATAATAAGTAGGTACTTATTTGTTAATAACTTTCTGGTACCAAATAAAGTTTTTCTATTCCATTCTATTCTACTGCTTCATCACAACTAATTAGGTAGCTAGAAATACTTGTCTATACCTAAGTAGTTGTGCAATATATTACATGCACAATTTTACAACGATGCACGACTAAAACATGATTTAATAAAGCTTCGAAGATATATCATAGGTATTTAGTAACAGGTCGGACCTTATACGATTAGGATCGTATTAAAATTGAAATATCGAGTTTCACGAAGTCGAGGCGATGCTAGAAATCAGCATATGAGCATTTTGTTTCATAGATTTATACGAAGAGTGTTTAAAATTCGACAATTTTATATCGCTATGGTGGAGTTACTGAAGTCAAAGTTGTTGGTCAGGAGTTATGAATTTGAAGCCTATTCGGGAAACAAAAATATGTCAGGAAATAGTCTTTACTATTTACATAATAAGACTATTATATAAATAGACGATAAGGTTGAGATATCACGTTTGCGCCCCGAATGACTGCGCAATAGTTATAAACTGTTCTGTGCAACCGAAAGCGAGGAATTTAACGCTACCACGAAACTGCACCAAAGTTTCTTGGAACTTTTATTAATAATACATTCTTTAGTTTTAGTTTAGGTATAAATATTTAGCTGTGTCGCGAGACTTCTCCAGTCTGAAATCCAATACTTTGGATCATTTATTTCAACGGGATTTTTATGAAATTCTTTAAAAAAAAAGCTTGTAAATAATCGGAACTGCGTGACAGTCTAGATACACTAAATCTCGAAACGCTATTAAAAAAATAACAGCAATATTAGAACCACTACCAAATTTAGTTACGGTAGGTAGGTACCGTATTTAATTAACCAAAATGTGGCTTTGTAATAACAAATTTAAATAAAGTTACATTATTTCTTCCGGCTAAATAAGTAAAGTAATTTCTAAATAATATAATTAATGTCAGCTTTTTAGGCTTTTTGTGGGTAATTGAGGAAAATTTTAACTTCCATCAATGCAAAATTTTATTTTGAATATTTACCCAATTATCCGAGATGTAACGTGGAAAAACGTTATTATAATATTTTTCATAAAGAAAGTGTAATACGAAACACGTAATGATTTTTATAAGAATTAATATTTTATGTTTTACATTAACAGGTGCTTTTGTTATTAACATGTAGCATATACTAAGATAAATTTATAATAAAGTTGCCATAAAAACAATGCGTTTCATAATCCTTACTAATATTATAAATGCGATAGTAACTCTGTCTGTCTGTCTGTCTGTTACGCTTTCACGCTAAAACTACTGGACCGATTTAAATGAAATTTGGTACAAAGAAAGTCTGGAGCCTGAGAAAGGGCATAGGCTACTTTTTAACCGACTGCAAAAAAGGAGGAGTTCCACGCGGACGAAGTCGCGGGCAGAAGCTAGTTAAATATAAGAAGAGTGTTGTACAATGACGTCACACGCATTTGATTCGTGAATGCCTGTAAAATCATAACTACTTGGTATTTTTGATAGAAATATAAACAACCTTACCTACCTATGCATGAAAGCTATACTGCATCAACCATTTAAGCAATTTTGCACACCTATTAACATTCTTAATGGAAGGTTGATGCCGTCGACTTTATAGTTGAGTTTTAGTTAAAAGCAAAAAAAATAAATTACACTGACATTCAACACATTTTATAACGACCCCATTAAGTTCCCGTCAATTAATTTGTCACCTTTACTTTGTATCGTGCCGGAACAAAAAGCAAAAAGTGGATGTAAATTTATCGTTATGGTAAATAAGGAAATTGCGGTGAAGAAAAGGTCGACAGCGGAATAATTGTCGGGCGAGGGTGTGATAACTTATAATAGACGTTTCTTATTATTTTCTTGACCTTCCTATTATTTAAGAAAATTCATACGCCACGAGTTTCTTGCGTCGTTTCTTTACTGCCTTTATTTTTTAACCGAAGCGCTTGTAATTACTGACATGAAAATTACCACTTGGGTCTTATAGTAAAATATTTTCATTATAACTCATATTAAAAATAATCGGTAAAATTCCATCTTTCTCATATTATTCTTTTAGAATTTGTACCTACATGTATGGTTTTTATATAGGCAATTTTGTATTACCTAGTTATCGATTTACAAACGATTCTTCTCTGGTAATTAATAATAGTATACTCGTAAAATAGTCGACAAAACTGAGAATTGGCTTATATGAAATTTCACACGGTGCACTTAGGTATATTTAAGGTCATAAAGTTTTGTCTACTTACTTAATCACGATCTTGAGATCGTGGTTGTATATTAAATAATAATCTTAACAGTAAAACTTACTACATTTTATTATCAATAATATTACATATAATAATCGTTTCTAAAAGCAAAGAAGTTTGCTCAAACAAAGCAATCATCGCCGGCCCATTTGCCGTTCAATTTGCGCGCGTCACGCATTATCACGACTCGTAACAGGTACACATACTAATGAAAAACAGCTAAATCATTAATCCTTTCGTGACTTTATGAAAAATAAAAAAATAAAATGAGTGACCTACATAGCAACATTTAAAAGAAAACAGCTAAATCAAACCGCAAATTATTGTGTCGCGGTGATTGTTGCATTTGTTGCTAAAGTCCTCCGAAACAACTACACCGAATTTTATGAGATTTCGTGTTTATCGGATAGGTCTGAAAATCAGCAAACAAGTTTTTTTTTTTACACTTTTTTTTTTATCCGTATTGAATTTAAATTAAACAGGTGGAGCAGCTAACTAGCAAGACAAAATCAGTAAACACCTGATCCAATAGCATCCTTTAAAATTATATCATGAAATTCAAATATAATAATTATATTATAAGGCTATACCATAATAATAAATTTATAAATCAACATACGCAATGAGGAACTACATTTCCCACTCTGTCGCAACCCAACCACGAAAGAAAAAGCAAGAATCATCTCTATATACGCGTACATTTATTCCAATTCAACCCAAAGTGATCCTACCTTTATCCGATATTATAATATGGGACCTTTCGATTGTGTACAAAATCTTTCCGTTTCAATGACAAAGGGAAAATCAATCATATCGAGTGCAGCTGTCCCTCTTTAGATAAGTTACGAATAGCGTTGAATTTTATTAAGAAAACTTAGATTCGAATGTCACTAAAAGGGTTTTACTTAAGACTAGTTTCCGCCTGTGACTACGAAAGAAAGAGTAACATAAGTACATACATCCTTACAAACTTGCGCGTTTATAATATTAGTAAGGACCATGCGCATGCAGTGAGGGTCGCGAATGTACTACGTCAGGGTAGGCTCCCCATACATTTATACCACTGTGCCTATATGGAATGCACGCTCTTGGTAAGGACGTATGGCAGTGTTTTAGCCAAGTTCGGAGCCTCGCACTCTCTCTTATGGTATTAAGTTACTTTTTATTTTAGTGATAAAATTCAGGATTTATTGTTACTTCATGATAGTGTAAGACTCGAAAAAGATCAATTCCCCGATAAAAAATAGTAATAAAGTACCTAATTGTAAAAGAACTGTTTAGACTACTGTTTATGTAAGTATGTATAAAAGGTAATTATGTAAGTATAAAAGATTAACTATGGTAAAACATTTTTTTTTGCTATAATATGAATTTAAAAATTCTCGAAATGTCAAAATAAAATCAATAATATAAATTTCCAAATTAAAAAAATATACTTATGTACTATCACTCGGTATAGCAAATCTAGTACCTAAAAACTTAACTGTTCTTCTAGATAACGTAAAACTATCACTTGGGGAAAGAAAAGAAAAGTTAACTTTAAGGAAATAGTAATAAAGTCTAACCTCCTGTGGTTCCGAATCCACGAACCAGTCGATTGTGGCGGCTGGCAGGGAATAATCTGAAGTACAATTGATAAGAGCTTGCTCCCCCGTGTTCACTATAGTTGGTAGGCCTGTGATAAGCGGATCGTATTCTGGTAACACTGAAACAAAAAATACTTTTTACTAACTATATAATAATATGATTAACTTTCATTTATCGTAGTGAGAAATAAAGCCTATGATGAACTGTCGAGTCGAGACATTTTGTCGACATAATATTGAGAATGTTGTCAACAAGGAAAGTTTGACGTGTCGATATTGTTTCGCTGTGGACATGAAGAAATAAGAAGAGTGAAGATAATGACATCGATATGACAAGATAGTTCGCTGTCGACAACGTTACCGATGTTTAACCACCGCGAGAATAATACGAGATCGACATGACAAGATGACGACTCGAAAATTTATCAGAGACTCGCAGGTTATCTCACTAACAGTATATTTTCTAGGCATCAATTATTTATACGGGAAACACCCCGGTTCAATCCTAACTACCTAGAAACTTGCTTCTAAGAAAAGAACTAAGAGGCAAGTATTGGAAACCGCACTTCGCGATCTTAAGCCGGGGCCATTGTTAAAACTTTCAAGTTGACTAGTTCGCAGGTGAAAGCAAACTTTCTGATAGCTCCTTCTCATAAATCCTCTACAAACTTGTTTCTACGCTAATTAAATTCAAAATGAGAAAAAAACGAGACGGTTCTGGAAAATGTGACGTTTTGCAAAAGTTTCCGCATAAAAGTTTTTAATTTGAACTTATTCCCAAGTTGGCCGCATACTTTTTTTAGCGTTCGTAAGATAAAATAAATGTCACCCACATTGAAACTGATGGCTTTATGTCGGAAAGTGCGAAATAAAACCACGCTGTATAAATTATAAAGGACACGTCAAGTTTGACTTATGTTTCTTCTTTTCAAGAACTTGGCTATTTTTATCCTCTAAAGTATTCGGGTCGGATAATTTTCCGAATTATAATTACCACTTACTCATTACTTAATGAGGTTAATTAACATTATGTGGTATTTTATTTTTTGTGTTCAACCGCTCCACCGCAAAAAGGTTAAACCAAATTGGCAGAGTTGAAACATTTAAAGAACCTCATTACATAATTATTTTATTTGACTGTGTTATTTGCTTACCACACATTACATAACGGTGATGAACCACTTAGGTGCTTTTACTAAATATAGTCAAATATATCTAATATATAACTTTGGAAAAACATTTTGTCTGTTTTTTTTAAAGGTGTTAGTCCTGGCAGACGTTATCCGTCGTCAAAGTAGATAAGAAGATAGACACTAAACAGATTACTTTCCTTTTTGGGAAGTCGGTTAACCAAAATTATAAAATGACGTCTGTTTGAAGTCGTGAACTGCTGGCTGAACGTCATTTTGTCACAATCACTCATTTTATATCAAGAGTTAAAAAACAATCAGATATATTAATTAAGATCCTTTTTCTGTCAATTTTCTCCACAAAAAAAAGAAAATATTTATCCAACTTGGTACAGTAGATCGAAAGTTTTGTTCTTACATACATTTCGGCGATTCATTTTTATTTATAGAGGCTACCTACCGCTATAAATCCTTATGTATAATTGACCAAGGGTACATTATGACTGGTCAATTATGACAACTACATGTAAAGCTTTCATTCCAAGCTAAACCTCAAAGACCAAAGTACCGACCTATATTATCAAATAGATTAGATCGAACATGTGACACTCACCAGCTAACGTCATATTTGCAGACTTCTTATCAACTGCAAACCTCGGTCCTTCGCTGGAGACTTCGCAGGTATACTTGGCAGTTCCTTGTTCAGGTCTCACCAGGATCCAACAAGATTCCATGTCACAGGAGCTATTCGTTACAGCTATGAGGGTATTGTTGAACGATCTGCTTTCGTACTGCAAAGAAAAAAGGCTTTATCAGATAGTGACAGTAAAGTATACTTTCACGATGAATATATATTTTTTAATATTCTTGTTTAATCATAGGTTGGTACTACCTACTAACTTTGGCATTAGCCCTAGAGGTGCCATTATTAGAATACTCTGCTGTCAACTTTGCAAAATTCTTTCACTGTTGGGAAGCTACACTATTCCCGAGTGACATAGGCTATAAAAAAGTCATCCGTGCAAAGCCGGGCGGGCCGCTAGTATAGTATATAATCAAAGACTCTTAATTGTTATCTCTATAAATCTCTGAACTAAATAACAATAAAAATGAATACGAAATCCTGACAGCGTAAGTATGTAAATAAAATGGTCAAACTTTATACAAAAAAATAATGTTATTGAAGTCCCATTACCAAATAGGGTAGCTGTTGATCACACCAAAAAATATTCAAAGAATGCTTTGATCGAGAAGTGCTGCAAGTGGTTATTAAAATTTATTCATAATTAAGAAGTCAATTATTCACGCCGGGTGGATATCTTCATTTAGAAGCGACTTCTGGTTCACGAAAAACATTTTCCTCATCAGTGACGAAATGATAGAAATGAATGAGACTTTTTATAATTAGGCGAAACAAAACACGCGATGTGTCTACAACTTAAAGTTTAATTACAGCAAATAATACAAATAAAAAATAGTCGCCTATAGTGGAATTAAATAATATGGACCAGAAAGGAATTTAAAACGAGCTAATCTTCACAAAATTTAAATTATAAAAATATATAATATATATTACCTATTGTAATTTAATAAAAGCTAAACTATAATAAACTCAAATTATGAAAATTAACTAACTCCTCTATATAGATAAAAATGAATTGCTGTTCGTTAGTCTTGCTAAAGCTCGAGAACAGCTGAACCGATTTGGCTGATTTTAGTTTTGAAATGTTTGTGAAACTTTAGGGAAGGTTTAAAAGGTGAGAAACTTGAAAAAAAAGGAAAAAAATAACAGTACGAAGTTTGCTGGGTCAGCTAGTAATATATAAATATATTATAATAACTCAATCAACTTGGATTCTATGAATACAACATCTTTTTCTTGGAAACCATGTCATCTATTTTCACTGGGATCTCAACTTTTACAAAGCTTATCTTTTTATCAATATCATAATCATTTAAACATTTGTATAAATTGTTTAGTTTGTACACTGCAGAATAAAATTTATTTCAATGCGAACCATAATTTCAAAACAGCTTAAGTACTGCGGTACCTTAATAATTTCTGATGCCTTCGCGATTCTTATACATTGGAATGACGACTCGAGTTGTGCTACGATTATGGAATCTGTGAAGGCTCCGAAACATCAGCCAATAAAATTAAAGTACGCGAGTTACATCCGTTAAAGTTGTTTCATTCCACTGTGGTAGCTTCTTTGGGACGGAATGTAAGTACCAAGTGGTGATACAGCTAAGTAAACATTCTTTTATAAAATATAAAGAGTATTAAAAATGTTAACATTAAGAAATATCACCGTCATTTTATTTTCCTGGCGTAGTAAGTCAAATAAATACAGACATCAACATGGGACTCTTTCTCGAAATCTCTTTTACATCGAGACCAATATATTACCAATGTCAGATATAAAAGCGACTGTATGTCAATAGTCATAAGATCGCATTTCTTTCTTCGGATTTTTTTAAGAGGGGATTTTCCATTTATGTTATTTAATGACGACTGACGTAAAAGTACATTTTCTGGAATATGTCAAGTCGCCTCGTCTATATAAACATGTTTCTAAAAAGCTGGGCAAATATTTACTTATAAGAATATACCGCTATTGAGAAGTTAATAATTATAGTTTCTGACGCTTTGGCGGTTATTACACATTGGAATGAAACAACTAACGGATTTAGGTGTAACACTTTACTACTAGATTATGGTCAGCTCAGTCGACTACGAATATTGTAACTACCTACCTATATCTAAAGTATTCGGAACGACATATAAAATAAATTTTAAAATGAATAATTTTCTTATTTTAATGTATAAACTTATAAGAAAGCAAATAACAATATAAGACATCGCTTAAAAATAAATAAAATTTAATTCTTATCTTTCTTTAAATGTTATATGGGGAAACATCATTAACATTCGTAACGTAAGTACCTAACAAAGGAAGTTGGAATAGGATATAATTATATATAAATTGATAGATAAGTATCATGAACATAATTTTTGTTTTTACTATATCGAAATAAGAGATATCCCAGCAGATTAGGTACGTACGAATTTATTAAATAAGGTCGTATCCACTACCAAAAGGAGATAAAACAAACTGAACATGAAAATATTTATTGTATATATCGGGGTTCATTTAGGCTTCTATTTATCTAATGAAGCAGGTACAATTTCGTTTCTGACCTAAATTAATACCTTAACAAAAACCTAACAAAACTAAAATTCTAACTATTATATTGACTGTGTTGTGGCCTTTGTCCGCAACCAAGTAAATGAAATTGGCTTGAAGACTAAAATATACTTAAGGCAAGTGTCGTGTCTATCTAGTTGCGTACATAACTAACCTAATCAGGTCAGATTTAAAAAAAGAATGGTACCTAATTTTTGATGTTTTCGCGGTTACAAATCGGAATAAAAACAACTATAACGGACTAAACCTAATTCTAGTTTTCAACCGACGAAAAAAACGGAGGAGGTTCTCAATTCGACGCGTATATATAGTGTTTAAATTTTTGGTCTAAAAATGAATTCTTACCGAGGATTAATAATGATTTAACAGAAATTTAAGCCCAAACGTTTAATTGAAAAGGTCAAAGCAGTGAAAAGGCCAAGTTGAAACGATTACGAGTAGCAGTAACGTTTTAACACTCGACATAATGAAAATTTGTTTCGTTAACAAATTCCTTTTGGCTAAATAAAATTAGAGTTTTCAGCAAAATGCCTGACTCACAAAACGTGTGATTAAGCCTACGTATGCAGATAAAAAGCTTAGTGGCAAAAATATAAATAGCTTTGTGTGGAGAAACGAAAATAATCTTAATTTTTGTTTACACGTAGTTCTTGAACTTTTTTACATTATTTTAAGTATAAAATTTTATATAAGTAAGTAATTAGATTTATTAATGTGTATTTTTATACGCAAATATTGCTAAATGGAATAGCATGAGCGGATGGATAGACTTTAAGTCGGTTTAACGCATATATTGCTATTTTCCCATTTAATATGTAATATGTAAAACTCCAGTCACAGTTAGTTATAAAATAACCTTACCGATCATTAGGCACGCCATATTTTATTTTTATGAAAAGACAATACAGATCAGATACAAACTTCCAAAGTCCTTTCTAATAAATATTTATAACTTAGTTCATACGAAGAAGTTAATCTTTGGAGAGAATTAAATAACGATAGAGCTACGAACTTGGCTCGTTTTTCCACTTTAATGGTATTTTTATTCGGTTCAAGGATAAACTGGATTTCGTTTATTATTTTCTATTTTCAGAAGGATAAAGAAGATTTAGTTTTCTTAGCATTGTATCCTAATCGTATTTCATTACTTATCTATAATGTACCTACTTATTTTGTCAGAAAAAATAATAATAACATATATTTCATTCTTATTGTTAGTGGGCTGCAGGCGCGTGCAGTGGGGTGAGAGTAAGTATGGCGCCAGGGTAGGCACTCCATACATTAGTTACACTGTGCCTATATGGAATGCATGCCCTTGGTGGACTGTACCTATTTGCTAATTGTAGGTGACTATTCACAAAAGACAGGTTTTAGAACATGACTGTGTTCATAACAATACTAATAATTTAAGACCTTTATTAGTACACTAGCTTCTGCCCGCGACTTCGTCCGCGTGGAACTCCTCCTTTTTTGCAGTCGGTTAAAAAGTAGCCTATGTCCTTTCTCAGGCTCCAGACTATCTTTGTACCAAATTTTATTTAAATCGGTCCAGTAGTTTTAGCGTGAAAGCGTAACAGACAGACAGACAGACAGAGTTACTTTCGCATTTATAATATTAGTAGGGATTACGCATCTAGGCCAGTAAAATAAAAAATGTCTCAGGTCACGTGTAATTGTCGTCCGAGGCGAAGCCGAGGTTGACAAAAATGTGATCTGAGGCTTTTTATTTTACTGGCCGAGGTCAGTATACTATTTTTCTATTCGAAGAAAGCGGCAACTTCATTCGCAGCGGCACGAAAGTTGGCGCTTTCTGGCCGGAGGACAGAAAATTATGTTTTATACTTATCTTTAGCAGACTGTATTTAATAAAAGGTCGGTTTACAAGTTTTACAAAATGAGATCTATAATGGTTGAAAACAATATTATTAAGTATCAATTAAAATAGTATTTGTACCAGTACCAGGGGATAATATCACTTAGATTTTTGTTACTTATTCTTAAACATAGATGTAGACGACAATGACGGCGTCTCAAACGCATGAAGATCCGAGCAATTAACTTTAATTTTTTTAGGTTACGTATGTAAATTAACAATAGTATGACCAGTAATACTAGCTCACTTATTAGAGCTTAGTCGGCAAAATCAGTAAGAAATAGCATTTCGAAACGTCTTTGTTGGAACTTCCTTATCGGGATACATGACTAAGATCGGCCTTTGAGCAATCTTTCTGATTGCACCGAGCTCGATGAAATAAAAGGAATTGTTTTACCTCTAAAGGTACGTTTTACAAGTAAGAAATTTTCGTTAATTCCTTTAAACCCGGTCATGTATACAAATCTATATATCAATATCTATGTATGTATTAGGTACTTCTAAGAGATTAGATATAGGTACTTACTACTTAAGTAGGTACTTTCTAGTTAAATAATGGTTAATATTTCATATTATATGTGTATTTGCCATAGTCGTTATTTGTGTTTATTATTTATTTTGTTAGATATTACTTGTTTACTAAGAAAAAAGTATTTTATATAATTAAAGAAAGTAAATTTGTATTAATCTTTTTATTTTCATGTGCCTTTTTTACTCTTTAGTTAATATTATCGATAATCTCACTATAAGTGCATATAACATAATACGTGAGGGCAAATGAAATAATGAGAAATAAATTAGTCTAATCTTATTAATTACTAGCGGTCCCGGCAGACGTCATCCTGCCCGTTCGAAATTCAAATTAGGTAACTTTAGTTAGACAACGTTTGTATGTGAAAAGAAAAGGGCAATTATTCGATTTTTTCTCGCCGTAAGAACCATTCTTGGACTTCAACGAACATTTAAAAAAAAAAAATGGCCAAATTGGTCCAGCCAGGCGTTGTCGAGTTATGCGCTTACCAACACATTTTGCGATTCATTTTTATATATAAAGAAGATTAATGATCTTACTATGAGTTCGTAACGTGAGTTCGCGAGCTATACAATAAATAAATGTAATCTAATTTAGTTATGCACTATTTCACTTAAGGCTTTTTTGATTGCGTTTACGAATTGTACTCTGAAACTTAATTAAATACAGATCCCTCTAATGATACTATACATACACCGAGAATAAGGTCTGTCTGTGGAACCCTGATTAAATACTTACAATGAAACGAAGTTGTTAGCTCCTAGATTTTATTCCATTACTTGCCTAAATGAAAAGCAACTGTAAACCGCAGCTTTAAGGTACAATTTTGTAAGATTTTCCTTAATAGAGGTAAGGATTAATGGAGAAATTAGCAGATACGTAAAGTTAGCGTTAATGTACAAAAGTTCTACACTTACCCTCTTGAGACTCCTCACGCATGCTTAAAATAGTTATCTATACTAATATTATAAAGAGGATAAGTTTGTTTGTTTGGATTGAAAAGGCTCCTAAATGACTGGACCGATTTGAAAAGTTCTTTCACTGTTGGAAAGCTACACTATTCCCGAGTAACATAGGCTATAAAAAGAAATCCGGGCGAAGCCGGGGCGGGCCGCTAGTTATTTTATGAGATCAACAATGAATTCAACAATAGGTACATTCACAATAGCACTAAAATACAAAGTGCCCTCTAATTGGTTTAAAAGCGATCTCAATTGGTATTCTTCAAAACGCAAAACCTTGAGCAATTAGTACCTAATGGCTTAAATTATTACTAACTAGCGGTTCGCCCTGGCTTCGCACGGATCGAATTTTTTTCAAAATATTCTATAGCCTAAGTTACTTAGGGTGAACGTAGCTTCCCAACAGTGAAATAATTATTAAAATCGGGCCAGTAGTTTTGAGCCTATTCATTACAAACATACAAAAATAGGTACAAATCTTCCTCTTTATAATATTAGTATAGATTTAAAGGGTGTTTGTTGTATTGTTGGTTTTTGTTTCTTTATGTTTTAAGACGAAACTTGTTGCAGATTTAATGGTCCCAATTGACATCCAACTAATTTCACTACAATAGTGACTTAACTCAAAATGTATCGAATTCAAATATAAACGTGACGACTAAGAAGCTTTAATGGAATAACAAAATATCTTTATCACTTTTGTATTAATATCGCAGAGATTGAATAATGGCTGTATTGGCGTTTGAACTACAGTCATCACCCAATTCTATTGAAAAATGAGCTACAGTCTACACCAAAAAATATGTTTTGTTAACGTTACATTGTATTCGTCAATTGTCAGAACTAATCAAGTTTAAAACTATAGCATTCCTTCAATATTCAGGGCTAGGGACAGACGGTTGAAACGCCTGAACGATTCCCGTCCCAAGACACTTCCCGTAGTAACTGACAGTAACTTCCCTGATAAGTGGGGATTAGTATAAGAAATTGTAAGTTCTAAAAGTTGACTTCAAAGTCGCTCTCAAGAGCCATCCGTTGGAGCGTCCCCTTAAGACTCGAGCGTTCTGCTCGCATAATTTTAAACCCAATATACTTCATTCGTAGATGAAGAGCGCAGCTATATCAAAGGTATAATAATACTACAAGTGCTGACCAAAATGAAGATTCAAATTATTTCTTAAAAGCTTTTATTTAACTTGCAATTTAAGTATGAAAATATAGACCGTATAAGTATGTAAGTATGTGCGGACTGCGGGTGAAATCTTGCACCTCAATTTGAAGCAGATAACTAACCAATTGAGAAGTCATTTTGTACACACATGGTAAACTATGTGACGTCATTCCAATATAGATACATATAGAGTAAGATCCCAGTGCCGCCAGACCTACGTCATTTTAGCAAAGCTGAAATTTCGATGACTTATAGTCTAGTATGTGGTTAAAAGAGTATGCGTACTTACTAGCTCGAAAGCGGGGCCCTTTCATAGATAGCGCGAACTAAAGGTGTTTCAAAAATTAGGTAAACTACGTCATTTTAGCAAGCCTAAATTTGACATATATAACTACGTGGTACTATTTCCAGACTCTTTGTAAGCAGCCAGACCAGTCCAATGGGCCAATTATTCTCCCAGACACCTCAGACGCTTTTAAGGTACCCAAAAAATGGATCTCAAAGATGGATGAACATAAACATATCGTGTTTAGGCTCATTCGCCTCGGTATGACGAGCGCTTTCTAAACACATGATGGTGGTAGTGCTGATGATGAATCCTGAAGACTACTACGGATCTCGAAGTTGGATGAACATAAACATATCGTGTTTAGGCTCATTCGCCTCGGTATGACGAGCGCTTTCTAAACACATGATGATGGTAGTGCTGATGATGAATCCTGAAGACTACTATGGATCTCGAAGTTGGATGAATATAAACATATCGTGTTTAGGCTCATTCGCCTCGGTATGACGAGCACTTTCTAAACGTATGATGATGGTAGTGCTAATGATGAATCTTTAGTTTCCAACATCAACAGCACCATGACACGTTTTGATGAGTGAAATTGATGCTTATGTTCTCCACTTTACGAAAACCAACCAGTCCTTTAGTAATCAAATTAGTAATTGGATTAAATTTGTAATCGATTGACGCCAACACTAATTGAAACAGATGATGCTCGTCATAGCGAGTCGAATAAGCCCAAATACGATATGCCTATGATCATCCAACTTCGAGATCCTAAGTAGTCTTCAGGATTCATCATCAGCACTACCATCATCATGTGTTTAGAAAGCGCTCGTCATACCGAGGCGAATGAGCCTAAGCACGATATGTTTATGTTCATCCAACTTCGAGATCCGTAGTAGTCTTCAGGATTCATCATCAGCACTACCATCATCATGTGTTTAGAAAGCGCTCGTCATACCGAGGCGAATGAGCCTAAACACGATATGTTTATGTTCATCCATCTTTGAGATCCATTTTTTGGGTACCTTAAAAGCGTCTGAGGTGTCTGGGAGAATAATTGGCCCATTGGATTGGTCTGGCTGCTTACAAAGAGTCTGGAAATAGTACCACGTAGTTATATATGTCAAATTTAGGCTTGCTAAAATGACGTAGTTTACCTAATTTTTGAAACACCTTTAGTTCGCGCTATCTATGAAAGGGCCCCGCTTTCGAGCTAGTAAGTACGCATACTCTCTTAACCACATACTAGACTATAAGTCATCGAAATTTCAGCTTTGCTAAAATGACGTAGGTCTGGCGGCACTGGGATCTTGGACTAATATATAAAGTTATAGATAACGACTTATTTACGAAGTAAAAGTAACAATAAATATATACCAAAAACGATTCAAGTTAGAAAGTAACTTATATCTGATGTTAAAACATCTTTGAATAAAACAAAGGTACTTGAATGAAGTGACTACGCTGTACCATTCACTTAGTCTACTGACAAAGTAGGTCCCGTTCATAAAACTTAGTAAGGCGTGAAAAAGAACTGTTATTTTCCTTCATATTACGTAAGAATAAACCCGAATAGGCTACGGTTCTTAGGTATTAACCGAGGTCGGAAGAGGCATGACTCTTCATGCTAATGTAAGGAGAGTGTGAGATTTCCTGTTTATGTTGGAAATAAGGGATGAATAATGTTTTAGATGATGTAACTACGTGTCTGCGGCTTTTAAAGGTTATATTAAAGAAAAGCTCGATTAATGCCTGGAACTACTGCGATTTTTTCTAATATGATACGAATGACAGGAGTCACTTCTTGGTGACATGTAACTTTGAGTTCTTACAAACGAACTTAAAATATGTACTTAATAATATTATATAATAAATTGTTATTGTAAAACAGCATAAATAAATGTTAAAAAATTACCTTCGATTTTTCCTACGCGAGGGTGAAACTTTTCAATAACAACAATAATTTAATAAACACTACGTCATATAAATAGTATCGATAATTTGTATAACAGTGGAACTCTTTACTGTAGGTTCGTATTTTATATAAAGAGATTGGAAACTATTGGAAAATGTTCAAATTTTTCTAAAACTTGGGAGGTTGTAGGTACAGAACAAATTACGTCATCTGTATTAACTGATAAAGTGAAGCCACACCGCTGTACTGGGCTGAAATAAATTGTACAAGTTCAGTCTAGTTTAGTTCACGGTGGTTATTCCAGGAAGGGCCTTGATATATACGCCAATTTGTTACCTCGGTAACAAGAAATAAGGACCTATATTCTTTATCATTTATATTAATAATAGCTGACTTTTTCTCTTTTGTTTTACTTACAACAATTTACAACAGCGTGCGTAGGCAGATATATGAGACACGAAGCCAATGTTCAACAAATTTTCAAGAAAGACTTATTAGATTTGGGCCGGTTTTATTTCCTTTTGACAATAATAAATATTATTAAGAAATTTAATGAAAATATTTATCCGAAGCGTGTTATTTAGTTTTTTATCTGGTTATTATTTCTTATAACTAGCAAAAATAGACATAGATCATTATATCTAACTTTATAACCTGTCGGAATGAAACAAATATAACGGATTAACCTCACGTGTTTGCTGACTTTTCAGAAACTCTACAGTTCCCAATCTCGTAGCATAACAGAGTTGATGATAGTCTAAAGCTAAAGTAATGTTTACATTATGCATCACTTAAGCATCAGCAAATAAAATGAAATACTCGAGTTAAATCCGTTATAGTTGTTTAATTCCAATGTATAATAACCGCCGAAGCATCAGAAATATAACCCATCATTAGTCAAGATTTTATACTTCATTGACCTATTTATTTTCGGGTACACTTTGCTAACACCTACGTTCATTCATATAATTCTACAAGGACTTATGCCATCGAGAAATTCAAGCATTGTGTGTGAAAGACGAGCACATTCCTACTTTACACGTGATATAGTGCCACCCCGGTCACATATGACAAGGAGACAATATATTATATAAGAAAAGTGTGTCATATAGTCTTGCGAAACACCTTACCCTTTCTTAGAAAAGGTTACCTTATCTACGAACTACAGTCATGTTTAAGCTTTAAGAACTGACGCGAGCTTAACTAAACACTACCCGAGCAAAAGTAATCTAGACTGGCTTAGTCCTCGTAGACAGTAGAAGCAAACAGGTACGAGTAGACTTGAAAGTCAATGTTGTTTCTTATTTCAAAATGCAAATACGTAAGGGACGCGAGATTCTTGTATGCAAAAACTTGTTTGCATTTGAGATTTAACTTGTTTACCATATATGGATGAGCTGTTTTTGTAAGATAAGGTAAGTATGGTTAGGTTAAAAGTTGGGAAATATGACCTTTGTGATTTGTCTTTTATCGTTGTTTTTATAGGTAGATATAATGCTTATTATTGGGTATAAAAGTAAAACTGCTGCTAATGACTGTAAATGGGACACAATATAACTTTTTTCAGTAGAACATAGTAGAACTCTATTTAAAATCTGAAAACATTTTTGCACTTACTTAATTCAGGTATAGGTACTATACGTATTATGATAACGTATCCATACCTAATTAGGGAATATCTAATAGATTACGTTTGTGAAATTAATATTTGTAAAAAGGATTAACTCGCCTTTTTATACAAAAATATGGAAGACTAATAACTTTTTGTTAGCAATCAAATCAGTTTAAAAGTCCAACCATTAGTTCAGTTGTAAGATGAGTCGAAACATCTTAAGAGTCGAATCAATATACAAGCGACAAAATCTAATTTCGAAACTCCTAAGGGACATTGTTAGAGCCCTTAATTGCAATTTAACGAGTGAAGTATTTGCAAGAAATCCTTTTATTAAAACTCGAGTTCTTGAGGTCATTCAAATTAATAAAACCTGTTCATTTAACTAAATGACATGGTTCTATTACGCAGCACTTTTTAAAAACTGACAGAATGCCTTCTGTCCTTAGATAAGAGTGCCAATCTATATTAGCGAACGAATGGAAAAGTTTTCGTTCGCGTATTTTTATGTTTATTCAGTAAATCCAAATACAGCTTATTAGTAACAACAACAAAAAGTATATTTTTTGATAGGTTCAGTTTTCCAAGGAGTCACGGTAAACTTATTCTGAACATTAATCAAAAACCATTATTGAATTTACGACACTTTCGAAAATTGTTTTAAAGTTTACTCACTAGATAACCTAACGTCTCAAGAGACACTCCTTCAGTTTATTCGACAGAAAATACTCACTTATTTTGGACCTTAATCCAATTCCAGATTAAACGAATTCTCTTAAACTGGAACTTTTTAAACATCGAATATCAAAACTCGTTACTGAGATTTAGGGACTACATTGTATTAAGATCTTGTTTTTGATCTAGCTTAATAGTTTTATCATAAATTGTGTCTATTCGGCTTTTTAAAGCGAGTTGAATAGGTAAATTACATTTTAAAGGATTCAAATTTAAAAAGTATTTTTGTGTGACATCTCCTTCTTTCATTTTAAAATAATATAATAATATACCTAACAAGATTCTTATGATTTTCACAATACCTATAGACCCAAGTATGATTGAAGGTATCCTGAACAGTCCAGTTGTAAATAGGTAATTGGTGATAATTTCATTATTTCTGTTCAATTATCTCTTGGGCATTTGAGTTATTATGTAAGTTACAGCGTAGGTAAAACCAGAAAGAGGTGTGTACAAATTTAGAGGTAGATAATACTAATTAAAAACAAATTCCTATAAATGCATTCAAGCAGAAATAAATGGATAAAATAATGAGTTCAATATAATGATAGCGCAATAACCTTGTCCATTAATATTTATAAACTCATTAACCGTACTGATATATGAAATAAACGAAATGCCTTTTTGTTTTTGTGAAATTAATTATCGTTGAAATAAAAAATAGTTTGATAACTCCCGGAGTCCGGGCGTACTGCAAAAATTGCGGTTTATGAAATTTTCTCCTAAAGATAAAATTGTTCCGAACTTCAGAAGAATTTATGGAAGCAGACAGATGAATTATAAATTAATTCCCGAGAAGGTATTCTTGTTTTAATTTTGAATCACATAAAGTATTTTTTGTAAAAGACTTTTAAGAGTTTATAAATAAATATTTTTTACAAAATTATTGTTTGTCCATATCATTATATCAAAGTAAAAACATTTATTGCTGCTGAAATAAATCACAAAAATCTCGAAATCTTTATCCTGAATCTAAGTAAACAAATTTATTATGCAATAATTTCCTAAAAAACCTACATAATATCGATTGAAGAATGTTTTTTTGTTTTAGAATACCTACTTCGTTTTCCAGCTAGGTATATAGTAGGTACACAAACACATTAAATCCCACAAACACGTTAAATACAAAGTGCATACCTCAGCGATCCTACTCAAGCAGCACCAAGCTATATAAGCGCTATAAAGGTGGTGAAGAGCGAAAACCCTTACACAGCCAGCTTCAGGACCGTGTTAAAAGTATTCATCAACGTACGTCACTCGTGATCGCTAACATTCCAAAGTGAACGCGCGAAATCACAAAGTCCTTCGTGTGTTAAAAATCGCTGAGCGTGACGAGCTCTTATTATCCGCCGTGATTCTCTGACGAATGATTCACCTTAAACGCTTCTACGGAAGCTTAAGTTTAAGGTTATAACGATTTTAATTTTGCTATTGGAAATTCGCCGTTAAAATCAATAAGTTAAGTAGTAACCAAGCTAGGCTGAAGCAAGTTTTTCTGGATCTCTCACAATTTTAAGTCACATCCGATCGTCTTCAAGCAATTGAATAGTTTTTCACGAGAAAGGAACTTTATCAAGGAAACCAATTTGGATCCAAATTAGTGTAATAAGTGATCTGTTGGTTACGTTATCTAAAATTGTTTAAGGTTTTTTTCTTTTGTCAATAATAAAATATGAGACCCAAGAAGCATGTCAAGGTTTCGGAGCGGGGCTCCTGATGTCACATTTTGGTAAAATGTGTTACGCGAAATCAGAAAAAAACAATATATCTAAGTACTTTTAATTAAGTGAACTGTGGTCAAAAATCCCTCATTTCGTTCGGAATTATAACTTCTTACTCGATAATAAAAGGTAGGTATATTTTAGAAAAATACTGGTAAGTCGCTAACGACTTTTAACTTACATCAGTGCAATTTTCTTGAACTACTCAAGCAGGGTAGAGTAATGTTCAGCATTTATTGTTTCACGCGACTCATGTTATGTTTGCCCGTTTTTAAAGTATACTCAGATGTTGAAGGATGTATAAGAATGTTTGCTCTTATATACAGTCTTTGTACAGCTTATATATACCTGCGTGTAATCTCTGTCCGTTATCGCATTGAATGTTCAAATTTGCTATTTAGTTAGTTTAGGTCCAGGGCATGAAATAAGATTTTTTTATGAATGAAATATCAAAAATAATTTGTGATGCGTTCGCGGTTATAATACATTGGTATTCCAATGAATAATAAATAATCAATACTAAAGATTTGCAAATCTTTGGTCAAAACGGTAAATAATAATATTGTTTCTTGTTCTTGTGTGATAAATAATATGAATACAAAACAAAATTTTACTCAAGAACGCGGAAATAACTATATTTCCGCGTTCTTTATGTAAAATATAAAGTATTTTTATGTAAATCTTTGGAAAATCTGATGTTTTATACGCTCGTTTATTTTCCTTAAGCAATTAAGAAACTTTCTAATAAGGTGTAAAAAAGCTACCTACAGTGAAAATTTATTCTGTGAAGCTTCATAAGGGTGGTTTTTCTTATATCTTATATTTTAAGGTACAAATTAGTCATATCAGTTTATTTATAACTCAACACTATACTAGATATGGGGTTACTACGTGGGGTCAGATATTTCTGATGCTGACTGTACTTGATTTTCAACCTCCAGCAGTTATTAAAAAAGGCCCCCGTTTACTTATTTACTCGTAACAATTACGATCTTTAGTACTGTTAGGCACTAATTTAAAACGTGGAAAACCAATTATACCCACAGCTGGGCCCTATAAACTTTTGAAAAACTTTTCCAACTTTAGTGTTGTTAAGAAAGTTTAATGAATTTTTCCCGGAATTAAATATTTGAACGAAATCTATTTATAAAGGAAGCTAATGGCGGTGGCAAACGATTTTAATGACATTGGTCTGTTTTGATAAACTTTTCTCATCTTTTATTGAGCGGCCCAGTTTACTTTAGATATTTAATTTTAAATGTTCTAATGAAGTTTACTCACTCAAAAAATGTATACTTACTATTATATTAGGCGATATATGTACTTACGATTTATTTTAAGGATATGAACAACAAAAAAACAATTAAAGATAGGTAAATAACATGACAACTGCAAAGGGTCAGTGTATTTAATTGACCGTTTGCAGTTCAACGACTATTCACAACAATTATAGTTACACTATAAATTATACCATTATAATAAATAATAAGTGGAACTTTGTTCCTAATCTTCTACACACAAAATCTTTTGGTATTCAATTGATTGACATAACAATCGTTCTTGGAGGAAGTGAAAAAATAATTATGACTAGCCTAAAACAAGTTTGTATTATTTCGAGCCATACCTATTGCTAGTAGTTACCTACCTGTTTCACAAGTATAAAAAACACGCTCGTTCCTCATCTCAATAAAAAAAGGTGAATATTCAAATAATTAGAACAAAGTTAACTTTTCACGTTTGTTATACCCTCAGAATCGTATAGCACACGCAACAAATTCATTATGCCAACACGCCATCTTTACACGCGACCTCTATTGTCTATGACCTAACGTGGAATTCATTGTTCCCAACATTCAAAGATTAACGATAACGCGGACCTTTGATGAACTCTGAAGTAGTTTTGGAGTAGTAATAGGGCGAAATACTAATATTTTTTCTAGAACTACCTGCTATATTTCATTTTCGTAAATTTCTAAGATCATTCTTATAAATAATCATTCTTATTAATAAGAATGATGTTATTCAGTAGATAATAAACAATCAATATTAACAATATCTAGTACCTATTTTAAGTACAATGCATGTCGATTGAAAAGGTTTAAGCTCAGCATTGATGTTGCGACCGGGGGGTCACAATTACCTTGTTTGATTGGTTCTTGAATAATTAAATGATTACACAACATCCCTGAATAGTTCAGCCCGGAATATATAGGTTCGTAAGCATCAAAGCATTCAATTTAGATAATGCACTACGCTACAAAATCTACTAACAATGTAAACTGATCAGATTGATATGATAGAAACGAGAATATTAATATGAGCTTCTGGTATTAATTGGAATTACTAATAATACAACAGCGCGGTTATTTGTGTGGGTAATTTTAAAATTTTGCACAATGAACTATTTCCGATCAAATTTTTTGTAGCATCATGGGTTGTAACAGATTTTACATAAGATTCATAGTGAATAGTACCTATCAGCAAACGTTCATTGATATAGGCAGCTACTATTAATTCTTCTGATTATTTTTATAAGGTAGTTTCTTCAAAATAACTAGGTATCTATGGAAAGTTTAGACTGTACCTCCTAACTTTTCTTTCAATAAGAAAAGTGACTTTTAGAGTCTGATGACAGAAACGAAAATGTATAATAAGAAACAGTCTTAGTGTCGGAAGAAAACGCATAATAAACTTTTAGTCTCCGAGGACAAAATAAAATAGCAGAACTTTTGCTGTTACAGGCCGAAATAAAACTGTACAATAGAGTTATTAGTCCTGGAGGTAAAAAATAAAAATGCACAAAATAGCTTTTAGCCTCGATGGACCTAAATTCGCGTATTTAATCTGAGTAATAAACTTTATGCATTTTACTAATGACTCTTAAACCCCACGTGTAATGGAATTCTAGCCGTACTTAATGATTTAACTTTAATAGGTATTTCAACCTAAATATTCCTGTCGAAACATTCACTCGAATTTCATGTTGCCGAGGCGAAAACGGATTGATTGATTTAATTGTCGATTAAATATGCGATACATTGCCGTTATTGTTTTAATAAGGAAACCTTAATTAGTGTGATGCGATATATATATATGTATGGTTAATTAAATAATAGGGTAAAGTTATCTCAATTTAACAAGAGACGTAGAATATCACAGACTTGTGATGAATTCCTCCACGATAGAAATACTAATTGTATTAAACATGTGACTAATTGGAATGAAACAACTATTAACGGATTTAACTCGCGTATTTTTATTTTATTTTATTTGCTGACGTTTCGGATTCTTTACAGTTTCCATAATCGTAGCATGACTGAGCTGACAAAAGTCTAACGCTAAAGTGATTTATACAGTTATGCAAACTACCTTATATTTAAATTACAAATTTTGAAAAACTACCCTATTCTGAATTATGAAATACTATTGTTACATTTTACGCAAAAAATTTACTTTTATACATTACAATTAAAACCTAATAGGGGGCGTTACTAGCGCTTCGGAAAGACCATCATTACTGAGAAGAAACGCCGCAAGAAACTCAGTAGAAAGTCATTTTTTAGGACACTTATATATTTACAATTAAAAAATATTATGACATTAAAATTAAAATTATACAAAACCAAAAAATTCAAAAAATTCAATTAAATTAAAAATGAAAACTAAGTCTATGCAGTCTTCTGTCCGCTTAGGATTTGATGAGGTGGACTACTGGATCCCAAGCTGCTGGAACGGAGAAACCATCTTCCCTATTGAAATTCGGGTGTTTTTGAATTTCAATTGCCTCGCGAAGCATCCTAGGTAAGTAACGGACTTCCTTCGCAAGGACCTGGGCTTTATCAAATTGGATAGAGTGGTTGGGTTTATCCATGACATGTTCACAGACTGCAGACTTCCGGAAACGGCGGTGTTTCACATCAGCCATGTGTTCCTTCACACGAGTAGCAATACTTCTCTTTGTTTGCCCTATATAAGAGAGACCAAATTCAAAAACACCCGAATTTCAATAGGGAAGATGGTTTCTCCGTTCCAGCAGCTTGGGATCCAGTAGTCCACCTCATCAAATCCTAAGCGGACAGAAGACTGCATAGACTTAGTTTTCATTTTTAATTTAATTGAATTTTTTGAATTTTTTGGTTTTGTATAATTTTAATTTTAATGTCATAATATTTTTTAATTGTAAATATATAAGTGTCCTAAAAAATGACTTTCTACTGAGTTTCTTGCGGCGTTTCTTCTCAGTAATGATGGTCTTTCCGAAGCGCTAGTAACGCCCCCTATTAGGTTTTAATTGTAATGTATAAAAGTAAATTTTTTGCGTAAAATGTAACAATAGTATTTCATAATTCAGAATAGGGTAGTTTTTCAAAATTTGTAATTTAAATATAAGGTAGTTTGCATAACTGTATAAATCACTTTAGCGTTAGACTTTTGTCAGCTCAGTCATGCTACGATTATGGAAACTGTAAAGAATCCGAAACGTCAGCAAATAAAATAAAATAAAAATACGCGAGTTAAATCCGTTAATAGTTGTTTAATTCCAATGTGTAATAACCGCGAAGGCATCAGAAATTATTATGTGACTAATGTTTGAAAAATAAAAAATATGTAGGTATAGAGATATATTTTCTTGGTCACTAACAGGAATTGAATCTGTCACCTTACGATTACTACTCAGATATTACTGGGTTATGTTGGATCTCTTGCTTATAAATAAATAAATATCATTGGACAATTCACAACAAATGATAGGTATGGTCTGATATAATATACTCATATAGAAATGTTCGTGTCCATAATATAGTAGGATTCGAACCCGCGACCTCCGGTTTCGTAGTCAGAGGCTCTGATCACTGGAATAATATCAAGCTGCTAATATTATAATAATAATAAGTAATCAGTTACTTACCTTAGAATGAAGACTTTAGACGGATTTAACTTGCGTATTTTATTTTATTGGCTGACGTTTCGGAGCCTTTGATTCCATAAACGGCCTGCTGGTCTAGTGGTCAGAGCCCATGACTACGAAACCGGAGGTTGCGGGTTCGAATCCGGCTAGGGGCAGATGTCAGTGTGATGAACACTGGCATCTGTACCTGAGTCTTGGATGTCTTATATGTATTTATGTATGTTTATCCGTTGTCTAGTACATGGGTACAAGCTTTGCTTAGTTTGGGACTAGATCAATTGGTGTGAATTGTCCAAATATGTTATTATTATTATTATAACCGTAGCACAACTGAGCTGACAATAGTCTTATGCTCAACTTACTTACCTCTTGTGGAGTATATCTAAAGATTTCCTGCGTCCCTCTGTACCATTTCACGGAGTGCAAAGGCGGATCGTCTGACTGCCTTAAGTATGTACATCGCAGTTCTGCTTCTTTCCTAGGGTCCGACCATCGGGGTACGTCTAACGTGGTTATCGTGTGGGACAACGTGCGAGCTGAAACAAAAATGAACATTAATAATAATTTCTGATGCCTTCGCGGTTATTTCACACTGGAATGAAACAATTGTTAACGGATTTAACTCGCGTATTTTTATTTTATTTTATACTTTACAGTTTCCATAATCGTAGCACGACTGAGCTGACAATAGTCTAACGCTAAAGTGCTACGATTATGGAAACTGTAAAGAATCCGAAACGTCAGCTAATAAAATAAAATAAAAATACGCGAGTTAAATCCGTTAACAGTTGTTTCATTCCAAAATGAACATTAATGTTGGAATAAAGCAATTGCCTGTTTTTTTCCCGAATATTTCGAAAACTTTACAGTTCCCACGATATAAACAACTACATTGACGATAGTCTAACATTGATGAATGGCTGAATACAGTCGAAAAAAAAATCTACTTATCCTTCAGTTCTCCTATAGGACGTACTTACTTGAATGGCCTTTTATCGGCACTGACAAATTTGGCATGAATAAAATACGCTGTAGACTTATCAGTATTTTTAGGTATTTAGGCTAACTGGGGCTAAATAAAACCAAAAAAACTAGTTCCATACAAAAATTTGGTCTAAGCCTCTATATATTTCTAAAGAGGCCTATGTTTAGCTATGAAAATATGATAGCGGATGGATGAAATTTTTATAAATCTTTAAACCTTTATCGACGAATATTATATAAGAGCACCTGACAAAGCAAAGGTGTGTTTTTATTGATTAAAAATGTTTGAAATAATCAAAATTTCTACGAATTTTAATATATTCACATTCTAATAACGTAACAATTTTTTTCACTTTTTCTTTCAATAGGTATGAACCTTTCTAAAAATCGAAAGTCACGTTCTTTTTTCATGAAAGAAATTACAAAAAAGGGTCCATGCCATTGAAAGTAATTGGTAAATGTAGACAGGTACTGTACCTAAATTAAGATTATGGATGGATTTCTTTCAGACAGTCTTTGTATCATTACAGAAGTAGAGAAAAGATTTCATTATACGAGATTTCAAAGCAATGACTATGGGACGGCGCTCGCTATAAAACGGAATACAAAATAATCGAGATCGAATACTAACATTCAAATATATTCCAGAACATAATATAGCACATCTATATTCCTACTATCTCTATTATGCCTACTCTTTTATTGACATACCTAGATCTAAAGGAAGCTAACTCGAAAACCTGAAGTTTTCAGTTATGCACACCACCGAATTCCTTTACGTAAGTATTAAAATAAAAAAGTGCTCAAATTTGTGTTTTTATTGGAATTATTCCTGGAAGCGAACAAAAAAGACTTACTCAATATATACTTATATGTCATGTATAATATAAGTAATAAGCTAAAAAATAATCTTATTTCTTAGCCAGAGGCCATTTCCTTTCATTTAATGTGACATTCGTTTCCACTAACTTATAACAAATCTTAATAACTAAATGTCCCTTACCGGCGCCTAAGTAAATAAAGGACATTTTTATTGAACGGAATACTTCCTTTGTATATTAGCGCGTAAGTGTATCTAAATAATATAGATTAGATTCATTTTATTTTATAAAATGTAGTTACCTACATATTTGTAAAATTATAAAATAATGGCGCTCATAGCGAAATCCTCAAATTAAATTAAACCCGCCAAGTGCGAGCTAGACTCGCGCATTAAGGGTTCCGTAGCATTATCTTGAAAAACGGTACCTAAATAAAATTATTTTTTCCTGTATGGAAGCCCGTTTAAATATTTATTTTATTCTGTTTTGCTAAGCATCACGGTTTACCATACACAACCTGATAGATAAACGGACGTCCAATCAATCTATTAGTCTATTCGTCTATGAACATACAGTGAAGTCTCAGTTATAGAGTATCGTTTTACCATTTGTATACTGAACCCTAAAAAATTGTGAATAGAAGAGATGACATGAAATATATATTAGGTAGGTACTATACATACATGATCATATAAAATACATTTTCTGTCCTCCGGCCAGAAAGCGCCAACTTTCGGGCCGCTGCGCTAAATGTAGTTGCCGCCTTCTGGCTTCATTGAACAGAAAAATAGTATACTGACCTCGGCCCGTAAAAAAAAAGCTTCTGATCACATTTTTGTCAACCTCGGCTTCGCATCGGACGACAATTGCATGTGATCTGAGACTTTTTTTTATTTTACTGGCCTTGGTGCGTAATGTACTATTAAATAGCTACTCATTTCGGTGCTTCATTGGTTTACCATTTCTGAATATATTTCATCCGTATTTTATCCGCCACATTAATATCTCGTAGCTGCGTCTGCTTTTAGTCGTAACAAAGTAAAATCATTATGACGATGATTATTCTTAATACGTTAAGGCTGTGTAGTTAATGGGTAATAATTTGTCAAGGAGCTTATGACATTTTTCTCCTAAATGAGGTTGATGAAGCTTCGTTTTTTATTAAGGCTGCAAAGTTCGGTCGTTGTTCGGATGCTATCAAAATTTGGTATTTTAATTAATTTAAAATATGTGAGTTTATTGTTGGTTCTTTGCATTCCTGGACATGGGGGAATTAATTTAAAACGAATTTATTTCAAGCCGAATTTTATATTTTAATATAACAATGAAAATGTATGTATCCAATATTGGTATCGGAAATACCTGGGTAGATATTTTTTGGCAAAAAACTATAGACATACGTGTATGAATACATCGCACACCTAGATCTAAAGAGAGCTAACTCAAAAAAAGGTACTTTTTCAGGAGAGGCGAGAAACTGATTTATATGTCCATATGCACGCATGAGTTTTCTGTATAAATATATACTTTTATAATAAAGCTAGCAGAGTTATAATATTAGCTGCAATCTGTTTTAGTGTAGGTGGGTTTTACTGGAATCCGATGGTGTGCATAACTCAAATCTTCCGGTTTTTGAGTTAGATTCCTTTAGAACTAGGTGTGAAAACTAGAATATGAAAACTGTATAAGGAAAACGAAATTCTATTCAGTCTGTCAGTTAGATTATTAAAAATTAATGACACTTATTTTGTCTTTTTAAAAACATAAAAAAAATACAATGTGTGTTGGTGAGTAATGGGCTGTATGCAAACAATAGGATAAAGGAATAATAGTGGAATTTAATTAGGTAACTTTACAACGAACAGTACAACACAATATCAGAACACAATCAAATCAAAAACTAAAACTAACTGACAATACAAAAACAATCGATTTATAAAAAAGGGCAATAGCCAATAAAAGTAAAACTATAAAACTATATACACACACAGCAAGGAGTTCGCAACAATGTGCTTCTAAAATCGTGACTCGTGACGTCACGTTGTGGTACAATTTATAACATAACGTGACGTCATGAACTCCCACTCCCATACTTTAAAAGCGTTTATCTTTCTTATTCCATCGATAAATTAAAAAATACGTGTTCGACAATTTTATGAACAAAAAAAAAACAGTTGTCATGCCTATTATCTTTTAATATATTTTTTATTCGTATCGCATATTCACATGGAAAGTTTGTTTACGAAAGGAACGAAAATAGCATCCCGGACGTGTGTCCGTCTTCTAAACTTTCTGTTTCCGTCTGTTTGCATTGTCCGCCAATAACTTGGTGATGGAGTAGAGTAACTCCATTGAACTGACATGGGCAATTCGGAAACCCATTAATACAAACAGCAGAATTTACTACCCCATTAATTCACACTGGAATAATACTTTGAAAAATAATTCAAGGGTATCAAATCCTACTAATATTACAAATGAGAAAGTATAAAGTTGGGTTACTTTGACCTAGACGGGCAGTTACCCCAAAGTTTTTAATATTTAATTTGGTGTTGCATAAAACTATGTAGCTCGAACTTATTTTTTTTGTTTCAATGTAAAGTAAAAAAAGGTATTAAATATGAAAAAAACGGTGTGGTGTCAAAACAAATCTATACTAATATTATAAAGCTGAAGAGTTTGTTTGTTTGTTTGTTTGAACGCGCTAATCTCAGGAACTACTGGTTCGAATTAAAAAAATCTTTTTTTGTTGGATAGACCATTTATCGAGAAAGGCTTTAGGCTATATAACATCACGCTGCGACCAATAGGAGCGAAGAAACAGTGGAAAATGTGTAAAAAACGGGGAAAATATAAAGCCTTATGAAGAATTACTAGGTATTCATTAAGTGACAGTTAGAAGACTTTGACAGATCTTTGACGAAACAATCGGACGGGCAGGACGACGTCTGCCGGCCCCGCTAGTGAATAATAACGTAACCAGTTGTATTTTTCATATTTTTTGTATACTCCTTTGTTCAAAGTAACTTTTTCTGTTACTCCTTTACGTTTTGACTTCTGAATCGATTCAAAGGAAATTTGGTATGGAAATAGTTTGACTCCCGTAGAAAGACAAAGAATTTTATCATGCATCCATTATTTAAGGGGGTGGAATATACTTGAGAAGTGCTTTAAGTGCAGTAATTGAATCATTACCATCAAGTTTAAGCAATAAACTTAAGTTTTTATTTGATGGAGTTTGAGAGAGAAGCGAGAATAAAAATAACTTACCAGAGATACTAATTCTAAGCAGACAGAAGCCAGTCGCGGTTGTCAGTCAGAAGCGAAATCGCAGAGAGAAGTTAAAATGATATATTTTTTTACCGAAACGCAAGTAAATATTGACATGTAAAAGTGTCCCTTTGGTCCTATTTACTTAATAAAGACTTTTTCATTTTATATTGGTATTTTTAATATTACATTACCATCCACAAAATAACCTACTATGTAAAGTTGCGACATACGATCTTAAATTATTGAAGTTAACTGAATGATTAAGACGCCTACACCTGTTACCCAAAATACCTTCCAAGTTGAACAAAATAGACTAGTTTACCAATTAACTAAAACATTGGGTTTGTTTCTCATCTGAGCCGAAGGATTTAGGGTTCCGTTTGCCATCTGCGTGAAAACAAATGACTGTGCTAATGTAAATTTAACGACATCCCATCCGGTTGGTGAAAGAATTAGGCAAAGATTTACGATGTAGGTATCCTTTTTGTTTAGTCATATGTAAAGATGTTACATTTAGTGTAATTAAAATTAGGTAGTAATTACAGGGGTAAATAAAAGTTAATATAATATGTATTTATTACATCCCTACTAATATTATAAATGCGAACGTAACTCTGTCTGTCTGTCTGTTACGCTTTCACGCTAAAACTACTGGACCAATTTAAATGAAATTTGGTACAAGCTCGCGGGCAGAAGCTAGTATTCCATATTTTTGCATATTTTATAAAGGTATTTAAAACTGACAAGAACAATGACCGAGGGAATGAATCCCAAATGCATATAAATATGATTTTATATGGTCTTGTTATGTAATACCTAAGTCATTATTTTCATTTTAACGAATTTCAAAAGGTAAAATTAAATTTGAAAATTTCAGAGGCATTACAATTGTCAACTCTCACAACGAAACGATATTGATATAACAATAATATTTCGCCTCAACGATTCTTCATAGACTTGCTGGCCGCCAAGAAAAACAATCTTATTTTATTTAGATAATCTTCTATTTAAGATAATACTACCAAAATGTCCACTTTACTATTATTGTGAATTAGATTGATTCATACAACTATGCCAGCAAATCACCAGGTGGCAATGGGTATACCAATTAATACATCATCAATAATTCTGTAAAGTCATAAGTTTCAAACACCTAGAGGCAAGATAATACCTTCATGCTATATTTAGCAGCAAAAGTTTGAACATACGTCGTAAAACAACGGACGTGGGCCTCCGTCGGCCATAAAACACTTCACTTTAAACTCAAGCATATTATTTATTCATTAATACTTTGCCATCTATTTATTCGGAAGAAGTTCGCAGCCTTTTTGGGGCAAAGTTATTCTACTTGATACTTGAAACTTCCTTTTGAGGATAAAAGCAGTTTATATTGTTTTATTTATGAATGTTGTGTCTCACATGGCGTTAGTGTTTTTTTTAACTGAGTTTAAAGAATAGATAAAAACCCAACAAGTAAACTAGTCCTATAGAAATAGTTATAAGTATGGAATTACTTAAACCAGTCGCAAGTAGGTGCGTTATAAGGCTTATTAAAATGTTATATATTATATTATATTATAGTTGATTATAGGTTAGATACCTATATATAATTGGTCCTATAACTGCGCTCAAATCTTTGATTAATAAAGGAAATAAAAGTAGTCTTGGCAACACTCAAAGTACTATTCCCAAATCAAAATCATTTTCCTGTTGGGAATAGTAGCCAATTCAATTTAATTAGCACGACTGAGCTGACGATAGTCATATGTTAAATCCGTTTTAATAACTTCATTCCAATATGTAACAACCGCAAACGCATCAGAAATTAAAATATTTCATTTTTTAAAACAACGATAGTAGGTATGAAGTTCAAAATTTTTTCATTATTAAAATGACGCTCTATGTATATTTACGAAACGGATTTTTAATTAAAACAGTGTATGGAAGCATACCTTGAACAATATTATTGTATAATATAAAATTCAGGCTCGATTTAAACACGGCTCTTTAATTTGTATTCCACCCGGGTACTAGTTTCTTGTTCAAATATTTACGGTACCTTCCTATCACTTACCGGTGCAGATTAATGTCCGTGACGTAAGGGCTGTCCGTGATTCAAGGCAGAGACACTATCGCTACTCTGCAGGCTTCGAGTTAAATGAGAATGTCCAGAATAAGGCTCCGTTTGAATAATAGTGTTTAAACATTTGTTATAACATTGTGTTGTAATGGAAGTGTGTTTTGAGCGTGTGGTGTGGATCGAATTAGGAGTGGTTTTCACAAGCGTTTAATCATAACTGACTTGTACAAAAACAAAACGCAAATATAATCCCTACTTCCAAAGACAAGTAAAAAGAAATATCAAAAGTGCGTACGGCACAACTAGGTTAGTCTGCTACGAATATGGCACATAAATTGTTCAAAACATATTAATATGAGGCAAACAAAATTTTTTTTATGTCCTCCGGCCAGAAAGCGTCAACTTTCGGGCCGCTGCGCTAAATGAAGTTGCCGCTTTCTGGCTTCGTCGAACAGAAAAATAGTATACTGACCTCGGCCAGTAAATAAAAAAGCCTCAGATCACATTTTTGTCAACCTCGGCTTCGCCTCGGACGACAATTACAAGTGATCTGAGACATTTTTTATTTTACTGGCCTAGATGCGTAATGTACTATAGTGTATTCTCCAAATTTTATATGAACTACAAATTAACATATTTTTAGTAAGTACTTAAGTAAATAATAAAAAAGAGAGTTTAAAGTTAAAAAAAGAGTAGTTATAGTAAAATATACTTAGATACACGCACTAAAAATCATGAACATATTTCTTATACCTACTACTACCAGAATGTTAGTAACGTGATGTTTATAAACATATATATTATACTATGTTCTTAATAATAATATTTAAATAGAATTCTCATCATTCCCCATTCTCAACATACAAGTCACATGACGTCACAACATGCTATCTCGTCTCACAGGCGCTGTAGTTAAATGAATATGTCCAAAATAAAGTATGAGAACGGATTTCAACGTATACTCCGCGGCAGAAATGTTAAACGTAGGACTAAAGTAAATAAAATAGGAAGTAAAATATTACGAAGATACAAGAAAAATAAATCATCATTCTCCAAAAGAATGTGCTTATTTTAAAAGACTATGTAAAACTAACTTCTATCCGCGACTTCGTCGACGCACGATTAGCACCCCTGTTTTAGCCCTTTAAAAGCAGAAATTAAAAGCACGTTAAATGATGTAGGTATTGATCATTTTATGGAGTCATTACCTCCACTCATTTAAATCGACTTTTGTTCATTACAGAAAATTTTATCGGCATTAAATTACGGATTAAATGGTACAACACAATCATACCAATTGCTCAATTAACCCAAATCGATTAATGCAATTGATATATAATATATTTATATGATTCTATAGATGATTTGTATATACTCAATTTTTATTTCAATTATACAAGTAACTTAAAGTTTTATATGATGATATTTTTAGATAAGAGTAGAAAAAAATTAGGACCTAGTGGAACTTGAGCCGTGGGCTCAAGTTCCTATACCTATACTACTTCAATGCGAGATATTTTGCTTTTATTCAATAACACTACAGGCGTATCTTTCACTATCTTGTCGTTATATTATTATAGCTTCTGCCCGCGACTTCGTCCGCGTGGAACTCCTCCTTTTTTGCAGTCGGTTAAAAAGTAGCCCATGTTCTTTCTCAGGCTTATATTCAGATATTCTTAGATAGATAGATCTTTGTACCAAATTTCATTTAAATCGGTCCAGTAGTTTCAGCGTGAAAGCGTAACAAACAGACAGACAGACAGACAGAGTTACTTTCGCATTTATAATATTAGTAGGGATAGTAGGGACTAGTAGGGATTATACCTAATTGTTTACAAGCGAAAAGTCACTTCAGCGCCATCTACCTATATTATGTAGTGCTTTGCAGTACTTACCACTACTCTTTTCTAGTCTTGTCTTTGTAAAATAGTCAATGCCTATCATTTATATTCATGATATTAAACCATAGATATCGATCGATCGATTAATACACCGTACTAAATATTCATAACTGTTTCTTCATTAAAAAATGAACCAATCAAACTGATTGCCCTAAAAACTATGGTATCAATTAATCAAGATTGTATACCCTCTGCCTAACCCCGGAACCTCTATCGCATACAAAATAGGGTTTTGGGTAATTATTTTACGACGTTAACCATCCACGCGGATTACGGAGCCTCTGGTTAATTCCAAGGTAGATTGTAATGACTAAGTAATAAGTAAGCCTAGGGTTTACTGTCTCTTTCATGTAAGACTAGAGGAAAAGGGACAGGTGATCTTTCTCTTTTGTGTGTGTGAGCCGAGTCATAAGTACTTATACACTTATGGCTGTGTGGAATGTAGATTAAAGGTAATTGTCTTTTTGAAAATAAACAACTATAACGGATTTAATTGACGTTTTGAGCTTAGCAGTTCCCATATTCGCACCACGACTAAACTGACGACAGTTCCTTATTTTGTTTGTCATATTTTAGAGTCATAAAATATATTTGGGATATGAATAGTTTCTAAAAACATTCATTGAATGTTTTTGGAACTATGTAGTTAAAAAACTGAGCCGTGCTCGAAAATAAATAATTTAATTATTGAAAAAAGGTTGCACAAAATATTGGCCTAAAAAATGTTAGTCGTGCTTTACAGTTTCTAAAAAAAGTGTCTTATATTTTAAAAAAATGTATATTTATCCTTTTATATTAATACCAACGAGCCATATGCAGAATTTGATGAAAATTGGCCGTGCTCTTTCTGAAGAATGAAACACAAACAACGTGACACGAGAACCTTTCTATATTTAAGTAATTTTAACTATGTTAGGTACCTACGAAAAATAAAATCTTGCACTTTCCTATATGCACTATGATTTAGAATTCATGAATCACCAAAACGCGGTAACTACTGGTTATACTACTATTATGCAAATTTCATACTTTTCAGCATAAACGGAACACGCTAGAACTAGATACCTTTGAGTAATTCACGATTCCCATTGAATTGCTAATGTGGATTATAAATTCATACGTTGTTTAGTTATGAAGCACTAGCTTCTGCCCGCGACTTCGTCCGCGTGGAACTTCTTCTTTTTGCAGTCGGTTAAAAAGTAGCCTATGTCCTTTCTCAGGCTCTACACTTTTCATCATTTCATCTAAATCGGTCCAGTAGTTTTAGCGTGAAAGCGTAACAGACAGACAGACAGACAGACAGAGTTACTTTCGCATTTATAATATTAGTATGGATTGGGGGCGGCTATTAATATTTAAAAATTCGCGTCTAAATCGCACTTTGATAAAAATAGAAAATAACGGGAAAGTGTACACGTAACATTTTAATTTATTTATGATATGATATGAACTACGTGGATGGAACATAGTCAAAACAAAGGGTTTTATTGATGGTGAGTATCGTATGAATGAAGGCACTGTTGACTGATAAAACATATATATAATATATATTATATTATACGAGAAGAGAGAAAATTACTATGACCCTGTGACAAACTGTAAAACAATAAAATATAACATAATATATCAATAAGTGTAAAAAAGGTTGCGGACAAAGAGTTCGCAATAGGTTTGGTTAAACTAATCCTTATAGTTTGGAATGAAACAACTATTAACGGATTTAACTCGCGTATTTTTATTTTATTTTATTAGCTGACGTTAATAGTTGTTTCATTCCAATGTGTAATAACCGCGAAGGCATCAGAAATTATAATCCTTACAGTATTAAGTAGGTAATTCTGTTTTGAGACAGTTTTAAATTAAATTTACTATTTTAATTTTAAAGTTCAAATCAATAGTTTCAAATAAAGTTTAGGGTGAACCCTTTAAATCGTATTAGGCTTATACGAGCACAACATCTGTTTCAGCCCTAAACTCGACACTAGAGATAATCGTGCCGCGACTTTCAGCATAATGACAAAATCGATGACATGTGGTCAATACTGCAGATATGAAATTGGTATAAATCTATAAGCGAAAGCTGACTAAATGACTGACTGATGTATCAACGCAGGGCCTAAACTATAAGGGTTAGAAACTTGAGATTTTGCACAGAGGTTTCTTATATAGCGTAGGGGAGCACTAAGAAAGGATTTTTATAAATTCACCCCCTAAGGGCTAAAACGAGGGTGCAAAGTTAGTAGGAAACTTAACCTTATTTTAAAGTTATTCGAATGAAATTTAGTATGAAAGTTCTTCATCGGAAGTCATCAAACATGTCAAATATTTTAGAGAATTCACCCCTATTTTACCCCCTTAGAGGGTCCTAAGGAAGTAATATAGGGGTCATTAGGGGTGCTTATCGTTGTGCAGACGCAGTCGCTGGCAGAAGCTAGTCTGGTCTATATGTAATAGATCGTAACTATCATATTTTTTAAAACTCCACGTAGCAATTGGGTGCCTACTTATTACAGTATACCGTTTTTTTTATGAATAAAAATATTATTGAATCCAGTGTTGGTGAGTAATGGACTGTAAGTAAACAATAGGATAATGGAATATAGGAGGAATTTAATTAGGTAACTTTACAACGAACAGTACAACACAATATCAGAACACAATCAAATCAAAAACTAAACTAAGTGAGTGACAATACAAAAACAATCGATTTATAATTATAAAAAAGGGCAATAGCCAATAAAAGTAAAACTATAAAACTATATACACACAGCAAGGAGTTCGCAACAGCCAGTATACTAGGTGCCTGTCTGATTTGTGCATTCCAGAGTCAGATTGCCTAAAGGACGAAAAAGGTCTTTAAATTAGTGTATTGCATTATTGCCACAATCCAAGGCCATTACCTACATCATAAAATAGTCCCAAGTAGCAGTTTAAATTGAAAATCAATTTAACCATAGTTGTTATAGAATGACCAGCCGAAGTTACCTAAGAACAGAGTCGGGAACAATGCGTCGTTCCTGCGAACTCGTACTATTATGTCTTCCGGTGACTGGAACTTAGGAAGTTTGCTATCTTGCCCAATTTGCTGTCTTTGTCTAGATTAGTTCTAGACTTCAGAGAAAACTTCTAGTAAGATTGTTTTTAATTTAAGTAGGTACGAGTATGTACTGAGTTATGCGGAAAATTATTTATTTAATCTTTCTTGCACAAATAAACTAATATACAAAAGGCGTAAAAATTAGGTACTAGGTAAGTAAAAATAATTATAATAAGGTAGTTGTGCCTCGTTGCCCAGTTTTACTTTTAAGGAATTATCTCATGATATAGGGGAAAAAGTAACCAATATTCTTATGTCTTTAGCGTTAATTACGTAAGCTTAGTCGTGCTACGATTATGGGAAATGTAAAGTTTTTAAAACGTCAGCAAATAAAATAAAATACGATTCACAGATGATGAATTTCAATTCCCGCTATAACAGGAAATACCTACTAATAAACATAAGTTTTTGCCGTTTATATATAGATTTCGTGTGTACTTATGTAAATGTATGTACGTAGCTACGCTTATTGTAAATGAAATTTCGAGTGACTGCGCTTCTAAAATATTTGTATATAAAATTTTATCCAATATTTCATAGTCGATAACGTAGTTTCATTCCACTGGGGACTTTGCCATTCGATCACATTGTCAATTATTGGTCGTTATTCGTAGAGGTCGTTAATGTTGGTATTACTGCCTCGCGTCAGACATTTATTGCTTTATTTTGACAGCTGTTGCATAGTAATTATTATGATTTGATAAGTACAGCGTAGAAATTTAAATATCGTATATTATGTACTGTTATTTTCAACAACGTATATTTTATTAACTCCTAGCCCGGTTATACTCATGTTTGAACTTAAAAAATCTATGAACGTAATCTTCTTCTCAGCTGTCAAAGATCAGACCAACGATACATAAGTTACCTATTGTAGTGCGTATTACCGTACGTCTCCGAATGAAAAATCGAAATTCTTATAGTCTTAAAAAAATATTGTATGTACACGTTTTTATATCTATACTAATATTATAAATGCGAAAGTAACTCTGTCTGTCTGTCTGTTTGTCTGTTACGCTTTCACGCTAAAACTACTGGACTGATTTAAATGAAATTTGGTACAAAGAAAGTCTGGAGCCTGAGAAAGGACATAGGCTACTTTTTAACCGACTGCAAAAAAGGAGGAGATACATGCGGACGAAGTCGCGGGCACAAGCTAGTTACCTATATAAATCTGCGAGAGATAGACGTTTTTCACAAATTAAATAAATTTTAATTTGAGTTGGACAAACATTTTCCGAACGAAGAAAAAACATTAATTATCTAAGATAGTAATTACTTGAAGAACCCTGTCTATTGCTATCTTCATTAAGATATTTGATCCCTGTGTTTCGCATTAAGGTTGCTTATTAACTCGTAACTGGTAAACCAACGCAAGTTTGAAAACAATAAATTTTAGTTTTAATGTAAAACTAGCGGCCCCGGCAGACGTCGTCCTGCCCGTCCGATTGTTTCGTCAAAGATCTGTCAAAGTCTTCTGTCACTTCTTCATAAGGCTTCATATTTTCCCCATTTTTTACACATTTTCCACTGTTTCTTCGCTCCTATTGGTCGCAGCGTGATGTTATATAGCCTAAAGCCTTCCTCGATAAATGGTCTATCCAACAAAAAAATATTTTTTGAATTCGAACCAGTAGTTCCTGAGATAAGCGCGTTCAAACAAACAAACAAACTCTTCAGCTTTATAATAATAGTATAGATATTGACATTTTCAAAAATATTACTGGTTGGTTATAATCCCTGAAACAGTTACGGCATGACGCCATCTTGTTGTATTGTTGTATTGAATGATATTTTCGAAAAATAATAAATCATCAATACAAAAGTTAATCTTGATATGAATTGTTCTCGAAAATACTATGATTATAAGAGAGTTGCTCGTATTAATATGTATAATATTAACTGTTATTGACTAATAAACATCGCTTCGAAATTGTAAACTCCTAGAATTGGTTTTGACTCTGTGTTGATTTCAATCCTTTTACGTAATTATACAGTACTTATGACCTGTATTGATTTTAAATCACTCATGATAAACTTTCAATTTAAATGCAATAGTTGTTGAATCAGAATTCAATTAGTTAAATAATTAAAATAACTTATCATAACAGATTTACAGTACCTACTTAATTAAATTCATGCATTAATTTTAAATGTGCAGCTTTAATACTAATTATTAAATAATTAGACTGGATCATAATTATTAAATATTTAAAATTAATTTGTATTTATAAGGCACTTAACAATGAATTAATTCACATCGGGGATTAATTATACGTTTATATATATTATTATATTTGTAAGCTTCGCTTATAGCTTTACCTACAAGTAAATTTCAGTTCTACATTCTAGATTTAATTTTATTTTATTTACGGTTCCCATATTATTAACCGACTGAGCTGACGATTGTCAAACACTTAAGAAATTCAATTAAAAATATCAGTACACACAAATCATTATACGAGTTCTATACGAGGTCCATACGACACTCACACAGTCAGAGTCACTCAGAGTCCTTGACGTAACCTGAGGTTACCGGTTCGAATCCGGCGAGAGCCGTATAAGGGTAAAAAGCACGATGATTTGTACCACCGTACATTTGTACGTCTAGTATCCACAGTACAAATTTTTCTTGGTTTACGATTAAATTACCAAATTGGTGTGAATCGTCTAAAAAAAATATAATTTTGATCGACCGTTCGCTCATATATTAAATTTACTTGTGTCGGTAGGTACATACATTTGCAAGTACACAAATACACTATCCATTTCATACCATTATTATCTACCCTGACGTATTGTAAATAGAGCAGAGTAAATAATAATAAACCCGAGTAGGGGAGAGGGGGGCTAGAATTAACGGGGGTAAGTATTAACAAGACTATAACTACTAAATTAAACGACGATACGGTAAGACGTTTAGGTCATAAGTTCGGGTGACGTCGGCGAACAAGTCGCGACACGTCGGTTGCCCGCCGGCTTCCGCGTTGTGCAGTTGTCGTACGGTGGTGCAAAAATACAGGTGAGCGAACATTTTTAAGTTTCGAATTTTTTGATTAATTTTTTAAATATTTGATTTTGTGATTGCAGATTTTTATATAATGAATGGTTATTTAGTTGTTAATTAAATTCCCGTATTATTTTATTAAATATTCCTATAGTTTTTTTTTTATAATTAGTTTTATCCAAAAAGGTCCTCGGGGGCTAGTTTTAACAAAAGGAACGGGGTAAGTATTAACCCGTCTAATATTTGCCCCCGCGAAAGGTGTCACGGTACAAGAGTAAAAGAAGTATATGATTTAGCGGTGCAAGAAGTATTGAAATCCAATAGAAAATATGACCTACTACATTTTAAATGAAAAAGCCTTTTCTAAGACTGATTACTTAGTAATCTGAAGTAGGTAAGAATTTATGTTATTTGAGAGTTTTTATTGTTTTTTTTTTAACATTTGTATGTCAAAAAATAAATAAATTATCATTTTAATATTGTTTTGTTTTTTACTTATATGGTTAAATGAAATCATAACAAGTTTACTAGCGTTAATACTTACCCCCGAAACGGGGCAAGTTTTAACCGCTGACTTTTTTTATACAAATGCGTCTCCCTTCGAATCCAAGTAATTTAGATGAACTTTTAGCTTGGTATATGCAAGTCATATAAATTTCCGTTACTCGGGTATAAAAATAATAACATAAAGTTTTCAAATTGAGAAGCTAAATGACAATATTTAAAATCTGTTAGTACTAGCCCCCCTCTCCCCTATATAAGTCATTACAGCTACAGTGAATTTAATCAGTGATAGACGGAATTCGACTGTGTTCCCTGGAAACCAATCAACGTGGAGGGCCTATTCACTAACTTCTCTATTATAATTATGCTTATCGCTATTTCATATTGGATAGAAGCCTTTGCTCCTGACTTCGACTTTGTAGTTTGTACAATTAGTGACTTGGATAGCTTATATTTTATCCAAATTGATTTTTCATCAATGCTGATAATTTCTAATTTCAGTCGCTCAGTCGTGCTACAATTATGGGAACTAAAAAATCCAAAACGTCAGAAAATAGCCTACACATGCTCTCTGTTCGCTTCAAAGGTGGTAGAGAATGCCGTATGGCATTAAGTCCTCCTTATGTACATTTGTTTTTATTGTGCAATAAAGTATAAATAAATAAAATAGAATGAAATAAGATACGCAAGTTAAATCCGTTCATAGTTGTATCATTCTAAAATGTACCTACAACCCAACAAGCACAATAAGTTCTTACGGCGTTCTCAAGATTACTTTATTTTTCTTGTAACGTGCTTTAGACAAGGATTTTGGCCCTATTTCAAAATGTTTCTGGGCGCAACATTAAGATATACCTCCCTAACCTATCCAATAAAGATGAATCCAAATCGGACTACTCTGTATAAAGTTACGCATACGCCATTCATAAAAAAAATATATATATAAGCGTCGACTTGACAGCCTGTTTTTTTCGTCTAAGTACCTATAGAAAATATGAAAAGTCACGTCAGCAAATTTTTTTCGCTTTTGGCAATATCTATATCTTACTATATCTTCAATTTCGTTCGCTTGGCACTTGTCTAGAGACTCAGATCTTAAATAATTAACGAATTAATACCTTCGTTACCTCAATAACAATTACCTCGCAAAAGCTACGTTCCATAATACCTACCTATTGGTAAATTAAACTCCATTGTATTATAAATAAGTGAAGCCTTTAAGTAGACTTCTAGTATCATTATTCACTGGCAGCATAAAATATGAGGATTATGAGGTAGTTATCTACCAGGACATAAACGTAACTTAAACAATAAAAGTCACTTTAAGAATAACTTTTATTTTATATTATCTATATCTATACTAATATTTTAAAGAGGAAAGATACCTATTTTTGTATGTTTGTATGTTTGTAATGAATAGGCTCAAAAACTACTGGACCGATTTTAATAATTCTTTCACTGTTGGGAAGCTACGTTCACGGTTCACCCTGAGTAACATAGGCTATAGAATATTTTGAAAAAAAAAATAGGGATCCGTGCGAAGCCGGGGCGAACCGCTATATTAGATAAATCCCCTAATAGTAACACGAGTAGGTATATTTACCTATCTATATATATGACAGATTCATTCTTAAGAACGATAGAGTTAAAGTTTGCCAATTTTCAAAACATAATATAGGTATTATAATCGTTGAACCGCCGTATTACAAAACATAATATAATATTATACATCTACAAATATACGTAATGCCAACCTATTAGACCTAGTGGTTGAAGCACTTGGGGCTTAGACAAGGTGCCAACGTTCAACGTTAATGTTAAACGAAACGACCAAAATGTATGGAATTTGACATCCGCGAACGTTTATGCCGTACGTGACAGTAGTTCGCGGATGTCAAATCCCATACATTTTGGTGCCAACGTTTAACATTAACGTTGAACGTTGGCACCTTGTCTAGGCCCCCTTGACTTTAATGATTGCTGCTCACCCAATACAAATTGAAACGTAAACGCTAACGGGAATATTAACGTTTCTGTTACAATTAACTTATACTAATTACCATTGGAGGGTACGGGTGAGATATCTTGCTAGCAATTGTTAATACTTTGCATTATAGAGGGCACGAGAATTCGCACCCTATTATCTGATGTAAGTATTTATGTTATTTTTATTACATCTACAAAGTAGATACAAGGTAGCTTTGCTTAGTTATTGGAATAAAACAAGAAAAGTCTAACGCTAAATTATACTTTATGGTTAGACTATCGTCAGCTCAGTCGTGCTATGAATAGGAGAACTGTAAACTTTCTGAAACGTCAGCAAATACCCACGCGACTTAAATCTGTTATAGTTGTTTCATTCTAATGTGTAATAACCGCAAAGGCAACATCAATTATTTCACTTACATTGTTCTAATATTTTATACATGCCTACCTACTTCACCATTTTTATATACTTCCCATTGCCCGCCATAACAACAACCCGTCAGTATAACTTCTCATTCTACCCGCACCGTTCCATTCACTCCGCTCGCGAACCTTTTATTCATTTATCATTCATTCTTCGTTATTTACGTACAGCTTAATGTAAATATTAATTTACTTTCATTAGTTTGAAAGTACCTCGCCGTCGCTCTACGTCGGAGGCGTTTGTTAAAATTGCAGAGTGCTCTAAATTAGCTCCAACTTCGTCTCGTATTACGTTACACAGAACACAAATAAGATATGAAATGCTAATTTGTTACAGAATAATACGTTTTGGAATTTCTTTCTGTATAAATGCACTTGTTTTAATTATTATTGCGAGACTGAGTATATTATTTATGCTACTTACTTCTTAGTAAGTACATATTGTGTTTTGAAAAGAAAACGGCAATCATTTTTTGAGAATGTTGTATAAGTACCTACCTAGTTAGAAATAGTTGCTCTCGTTTATTTTTTAGAAAAACTATAAAAATATCATTATGGTATTAACTGTTTCAATCGCGATCGGAAAAGACGGAAATTGACCACGTTGCTATATTTGCTCTGTTATATTATTTCCATGCATTTTTTATCCATTTCATTCGCATACGCGATTATCGGGTGTCACTTGTCTAGGGGGGATAATTATATAAACTTTGTATAATTGTAGAAGTCAGAAAACTGTCCAATGATGTCTTCAGTACCTATTGGCGGTTACCTATATAAAACAACTACATTGTAAAATGAAAGTTATAAAGTTACGTCATAAATTGGTGCAATCTGAATGACACTTAGGTACCTGGAAATCAATATGCCATCGATAGGGTAGTTACTAACCTTGTATCAACCTAATACCTAATTCATAGTCAGTAAGTGAATGATATCCCTCGAGGTTCGACCATTCAAAGTTAGCAAGCTGTCCCCAAGGTTGTTTAGGTATTATAAAATAATACCTAAGTCTAGACAATTGTTAAACAAACCGAGACAAAGACTAAAGCCTTGGCTCACCTTCATTTCAAATTAGTACTAATTGAGGCAAACCATGAGAATGGTAATTTGTTTGTAAGGTGGTGAATTTTATTAGAATTTATAGAGAGGGCTGCAATGCGTATTTGGCTGAATTTTGCAGTGGGCAATGAAACAAATGAAAATCTAATTAACTATCTACCTTTGACTAATGACCTTGTTTGGCGCAATAATATTAATTTAATGTGTCTTTTTCTGTACGGAATTCGTTTCTATGTAAACAGATGCATGAAATTAAGGAAAAATAATCCAAGGAAAATTGTTATTCAAAACATATAAAGTTATTAAAAGTTGTTGGCGACTGAAAGCGGTTGGCGAGGAAAAAATAATCATAAAAAGTTGGAACAGATTCCGTCGAAGATAACACCAAAAGAGGACAAATTATTAATATATATTTTAGTGTCAACACGATAACACACTCTCAAGTTTGATAAGTAGTTGATTTATAAGAGCAAACAAATATACAATATTTTTGCCTAAAGCGATTTTTCAGCGCGACCAATAAGAAGGTACTTGAACGATTTTCTTACTGGGATTCTTACTTATTCACAAAGGAGTTTTTAAGCATAATTCAAGTGATCAAGTCATACCAAAAATTGACGACTATTATTTCATAATTAATGATATAACTGTTCGCTTGTGTATTTTTTCCATGCAACGGAACAATTAGGATTTTTCAGAGGTTATTTTAAATATGATTTTAATCAACTTTACTTACTCCTTTTCTGCTTGATGAGAATTGATGTAGGTACCCTTAAATGTCTAATTTCACCGGATATAATAATATCTCTAATTTGAGTGTGAAATTCTGGAAAGACATCGTAAAAAATAGCTAGGTACCTGTTGTATAAGGAGAAGTTCTAATAACAATGGACATTCGAACTAAAGCTAAATAAATTAAGTTAATTATATCCCTATTTTTATATAAACAAGGACTTAACTCTGTTACCGAGCTGCTGAATTATTCCGGTACCGTGAAGCCACGTCTTGTGTCAAAATAAACTGGTAAAAGATAAGATCCTCCCACGGGAGCCGTAACTTTCATACAAACTTAATGAGAACTCTGTGATGAGACCAATACAGTCAGAATAACATATTGCCTTGTAAAATGATGGCGAATAAAATAAATATAAGAGTGATTCTGTGAAGTGTAAGTAAGAAATATTTATGTGAAATTGATGAGGTGATAATGTGTCGGAAAGGTAAAGGGACCAGAAATATGTATCTATTTTAGAAAAAACGGTATATTTACATTGAAATTAAACAAATTAAGACGGATTTAACTCGCGTATTTTATTTTATTGCCTGACGTTTCTGAGCATTTACAGATTCCATAATCGTATATTTATATAATTTTCAAGCCTAATGTTTTCAAATTAAGATAATTTATAATATTAAATAATAAATCTCGTCAAACAAGCGATAGGTTGGACTGTATCAAAATATTAACAAACCTGAGCTAAAATAATAAATATCTATTATGTTCTTGATTTATAGCTTTTCTTATGGGAATATCTCGTAATGTTTACCTTGTGTCTTCTTCATTAATTATTATTTGAGTAACAAGAAAATAAATCCTAAGATTGTGACCAACATTGTTGATTATTAAGTTATTGTTGAATTGCGTTTATATACCTACTTAAGCAGCTGTATTCGGAAATTTAACATTCTTTAGATTATTTTTGTTTCTATAAATTATTTTGTGTTTCGAGTACTTAACCTCACATATTCGTGATGGACTGTTTTTCATTTCGAGTATTACTGACATAATAAAATGCTGACTGGGGATATAGATACCACGTAATGTTATTTAGTCCCGAATGTCATAACATTTTGTTTAATACACAATAATCAACACTTGCTTATACCCAAAATGCCACAGAGCAAGCTGCAATTCAACAATACCTATTAAACCAAGAAGTATATAAGCTCTTTCAAAAACCCAAGTAATGTCACTGGGGCACTCACGTGGAAAAGAATGATAGACACCGAACAATAGGTAGGTATTTATTTATAAATCGAAATTGGATTGAAAGGGTCGGTGTGGGTAAAGTGATTTATATTGACCCAAACTATGGGTCATGTATTAGACGCGTGAAGAGGTTGACGGAAGAAAAAGGTGTGTCAAGGTTGAGACTAGTACGGTTTTTATGTACCTCTGAAGATCACTTCCAAGCTGCACATGAGGTACATACTTACATAAGCTCTATAAAGCTCCATAATACACAAGTAACTTAGACGCCATTACACAGCCAGCCCCCTATTAAAACCGATAGGAAAAAATAAAGTAAAAATTAAATACAAAGCTTTTATTTAAAAGACAAAAAAAACCTTTACCGGCTAGTGATTTATATCAGCCCAATAGATTAAAAATACCTGCTTCAAAATTGAGTAGCAAGATTTACAATCTCAATTTACATACATTGTAAGTTGAATAAAAGCTTATAATCAAAAAAAGTGTCACTTAAAAACACACCTTGTGAAATAGTAATTAAAGTTCTTGCCCCACTTTTAATACACGCTAGCAGTGCAGGAATGCAGGTGAAGCACTAGCACGTAATAAACTCGACAAGTTAAAGTGTTAAGTAATTCTCAATAATGTGTGGGCTTTAAAGTCAAACTCCATACTAGACTTCGCTGTAATTAAATCAGGAGCGGAGTGCAGGCTAGATGCACCGGCGCGAAACGCTGCACTGCAGTTGGGATCATTTATGCAATAAATTTACAGTTTTCAGCTAAGTAATTGGGTTAGGAAAGTAAATGCTAAATCATTTTTAATGTATGCTTAAATTATTATTATCATCATGATAATTTCAACCGAAAGAGTTCCACTGCTGGACAATCTTGTAGGTAATATAGCCTAATAAATATTTACCCCAAGTAGGATTCGAACCCGTAACTTCTAACTTCATCGTTACGGTCACTGACTGTTCCATTAAATTTCGTGTCTCGGGTTAAAACTCCGAAAGCCTATATCCGAAATTAAAAAGTTTTTTATCAAATTTCGTAGGATTTGTTTCAAATTAGCTTTTGCTCGCGGCTTTTTCAATATAGAAAAGGATAGCTTATACAATAAATCACTTATAGCTTTTCCTTAGTAAACTACAATGCTACGACCTTATTGCAATATTCCACTGTGATCACCACAGTCACATACGTCCTCCTTTTTACCCTTTTCTTAATTTTAAGAACTTAAGAACTATTCTATAAAAAAAATCCTATCGACTAAGCTTTGTTTATTAAATTACGAATTCGCACTTGCTTCGTTTTACGTCGATACAAACAAATTATGTCAAAATTCCCGATTAAGTTTTCGTGCGTATAAAATACTAGCTTCTGTCCGCGACTTCGTCCGCGTGGAACTCCTCCTTTAGAAACTGTAGGTTTATTATATGTATAATCATATCTGCATAACTCGTTTAATAATTTAATAATTTCTGATGCCTTCGCGGTTATTACACATTGGAATGAAACAACTATTAACGGATTTAACTCGCGTATTTTTATGTTATTTTATTAGCTGACGTTTCGGATTCTTTACAGTTTCCATAATCGTAGCACGACTGAGCTGACACGCGAGTTAAATCCGTTAATAGTTGTTTCATTCCAATCGTTTAATAATTATTCACACATTATATTCCTGTCCAAATGTAGGGAATAATGAAGTACCTACGGCATTATTCCTTATAGGCATATTAATAACTTTATAATGTACCTAAACAAAAAATGCGATACAAAATTTGACACGTTTTTCGTTTTCGTTACACGTGTCTTGGCATTGTCAGGAACTTCGTTAGTTATTTATAATTTATGATTCCTTTTGATTCTTCGGGCATATTTCTTCAACTTTCTTTTCCTTTGTTTCGTAATAAATAAAGGTACGTTAATTTGAGTTTTTCCACATCGTTTTATGAACATTATTTCGTTAATTTTTATATTTATTATCTTATTGCTATGGTGAAAACTAGTGACACATTTACTTTAAAATAAAGTTATAAACAAAACGTAACTATATTTACTTATGAGTAGTATTTAGTAGTTTCTGATTTATCCACCAATAAGGGATTAAGGACGCGTCATATATTATTATGTCTATATATTATGTGTTCGAGATTTCAAATTAAACACGTCCCGTGACGAGACAGACAGATACATAGGTCCTATAAGTCTTCCGATTGTTTTTAGAAGGTAACTACGGAACCCTAAAAAGTGTTGGAGATCAAAACTCATATTGGTTAAAATGAAACAAGTGTAATGAAACCGAAGCGGATTCAAATATATTATGGTCACAGCAAAGAAATATCTATATTTTAAATTGCAAATAGAAACCAAATGACTGTAAATATTTAATTTAAAACGAATGGGATTGGAACGTTTTCTAATATTGCAATTGTGGGTATTGTCCCGTCTGTATTCGTGAATCTTTTATTATTCGCTTTAGATAAATTTCTGTTGACGTTCGTTTAATGAAAACATTCCAATGTTAATTCTTTGTTTCAGTAAACTTCGAGTTTGTTTTATTTTCTTTTTATAAGGCGACTTTCAACCATTTTTGATCAATTTGTCGGCGCTATGAATAAAATGTGTTTGATTGAGATAGGTTGTAACCTAATATTCGTACAGTACCTGTTGTACAATTAAAAATTGATAATAAAATCAGAAATAGCTATTACACATTAACGATATTAACAAGCATAATAGTTTCAAGGATTCTATTTATTTAAATATTATATTAGTTCTTTATAAAATACTAGCTTCTGCCCGCGACTTCGTCTGCGTGGAACTCCTCCTTTTTTACAGTCGGTTAAAAAGTAGCCTATGTCCTTTCTCAGGCTCCAGACTATCTTTGTACCAAATTTCATTTAAATCGGACCAGTAGTTTTAGCGTGAAAGCGTAACAGACAGACAGACAGACAGACAGAGTTACTTTCGCATTTATAATATTAGTAGGGATAATTCGCGTATACTTAGTATCGTTTAAAAAAACTGGTAGGAGACTGAGCTGGCGATAGAGTATCGCCCGGTTGCCAGAATATAATTAATGTTCGCGAATTAATTCCCTTAAAATTGTTTTATGCCGAGCATCAGAAATATTGTAATTCAATTTAACTATTATCACAGATTGTTAGTTATAAGCACTTACAACAACACTCAAAATTAACGTAAATAACCACAGTACTTTTAAGCTTAAAAGCTTTTCATTTATTCACAGCTAAGCCCTTATAAATATATTAAAAAGTAAGATGATAGAGAATAAACAAAACTTTATAAATTAGACTTGTGGTTTTGTTTCAATAATTTATGAAGCAACTAAACCAAACTACCCATCTTACGAAATCAACTGGGCCGTTTCTTACAAACCAACGCCGTATATTTTCACCCGTAAGGGTTTTGTTATTTATATAATGTGATCACGGATAAAATACTTTTTCGTCTACTTGAAAAATGGACAAAAGGAAGTTATTTAAAGCAGAAACTGCCAGTACCAATGAAATAAAGTCTTTGTACCTTAAGAACAATTCTAATTGTCCCATTCAAAAATATCCAATCTTCAAATTGTGTACGGAATTTCAATTATTTTTTTGAATTGAAAATTAGGAAGCGTTTACTTGAAACAGAGAACCCTTTCCTTTTAAGCTGATGAGTTTTCAAAGTTACGTTTTTTCATGTGGCTCAAACATAAATTTTCGAAATAAATCTGCCTTTCGATTCGAATTCGAAGCGTTTGACACGTGCCGTTGATATACATCGAAACAGAATGACATAGATTTGTGAGATGAAATATGCTGAAAAATATTTATGCGAAATATTATTACGTGTTTTTTGTCATACATGTAGAATGTTTCCATTTTATAGTTATTAGTTAAGATTAGATGAATTTATTTCTCATTGTTTTGTTATGTAATTAAAATATCTATGTACACAAAATGTCATAATAAAAATACTTCTAACATTATGATATTTTGTGTTATCATATTTATTTATATTTCTTGTATAAATATACGTTTTAAGTCTTCTTCTATCAGAATATAAAAACAGCAAGCCCTAAACAAAACAGAAAATCTGTGCTAACAATCCTTTTTTTAATTACAATGACATTTGTTTACAAAAACCCGAGTATCCGTAAACACTTTAGTATACTTAGGATATTTAAGTAAGCAATAGGTACCTACAGAAGGGTAAACAATAAACACTAATTCATTTTGTTTTCCAACTCGTATGTAAAATTAGAAACCAGGAAAATGAAGACCATAACTAGTAATATTGTGAAGCAACAAAGTTTCCTTCCCTAGGGTAAGATAACTTTTATTTTAGCTGCTAAATTGGCTAGACTACAACTGGCGAATTTAGGAAATGCTATGCGAAACTGGTTAATAAATTACAACTTGGAGTTATCCTACTTGTAGTATATGTACTTGTACCTATTACAATTCCCTCTAGTTGATATCTACCCTTACCAGCTTCTACCAGAGATTTTTTTGCACGATGACTATGAAATATAGTCCATTATTTTATTTTGAAGTAAAAGCTGTATTACTGTAACGTTTGATTATAATCCATTCAGTATTTGAAAGTGTAACAAACATATATATATGTCGGAGATTCCCTCGCTCCAACCCACAGGCATGCCAAGAAACGCGGCAAATTCATCACGTGGCTAGAACCACGTCGGCACGCCACGGCCTAACGATTTAGAATGTTAGTGCTCATAATGGTACCTCGCGCCCGAACAGACGATTGGCTAACCTGACAGTCAGGCCTATCAACCTGTCCACAGAGTTGCCAACCTCGAGCTGACTTTGTCCAAGCTATCCGCTTGTCGTTTCTATAAACTAAAACTTAATCTAATCTAATGACGCATGGTGACACTAGTATCGCAGCGACAGGACAATTAGTTTGTCAAACTGCCACCAGCAGCGCCAGCATCGCACCGCTACGACAATATATACACATTCTATATATACAAACTTTCGCGTTAATAGTATTAGTAAGTTATTAATATAAACTTTCCTTTTCTTCATATATAGTATGTATATGACAGCGGAGATCTCAAGATACAATGAATACGTGTTCATGGTTTATTGGAATTCATCCCCTACGTGTGCAAAATAAGGGTTAAAAATACGCTGTCGAATTCGCGAAAATTTATGGCTTAATCGTCACACTAAATTTAGTCATATCGACATTTACCCCGACCCAATGAAGCCAGTGATCGATAAATTACAAATTATCCGGAAAAAACGCACGACACGAGATAAGTAAATGCCAACATACAAAATGTTGTGAAATAATGAAAAAAACAGGGTAGGCTAGTTCATAACCGGGTGACAGCGGACATCACCCGGGTGATGAAATCATAAATCTTTCGGACGCTATCAATTTGTCCGGACATTTACGGTCCCTATGAGATACAAACGGTCTCGATATATCGAATTGACACTAGTGGCAAAATTGAACATTACTATCCGATGCGAAAAAATGATTGGCCTATTCCATTGGACATAACACCGCGTGTATCTCTGTATATAATGAATATGTGATGTAACTGTGTTTTTTTTAATTCAGCGTATATTTCATTTAAAGTTTATGAAGTAAGCTACACTCCTTGTGAAAGGAGTTATAAGATTTACTACCATTCACAGGCGGTCGAAGATACATTCTGTATCCTCATTTGTTTATTTCTCAATATAATATAACTAAGTATTCAATGGTATTATATGACAATATTATGTGGTATATTAATACATAAATTCATTTTGCGATCGTCAAAATACTAGACTAATCCGTAGTTATACCTAGCTCTTATAAGATCAGATCATACAAAAACTTGAGATAAAGACTTATTCGATACTTTTATTTGTCATACAAGTTGTAAAACGCATCATTACGAAAAACTTGTCTAATCCTATTTTATGACATCCATAACATAGTGAGTTCGGAGGATTATCTCTCAAACAAATAAGTACGTAACCTCGATATCTAGATTATAAGGAAGGCTGATACGAATAATTAAGCCATTTGGTATGATGTAAATAGAACACAATTTGTCACAAATGTAATAAAAGGTGTTGTTTAAATGTAGCTTGTAATTTCTACTCTAAATAACTAGCTTTCAATGAAAATAAATTAATGATTTCATTTATTTGGGACTCAAATGGTCGAAATGACACTATATTGATAGTGGCCACGTATACCATTACCTAAGTGACACTGTTGCTAATGGTTTTGTTACTATTATTGCAAGGGTTAGTTTGATTATAGCGATGTGACGTCACACAAATATTCGAAAATTTGCATTTTCCTTCGAATCTCTATCACTCGAATTAATTAGAATTCATATTCGAAACACCGTAATACACCATTATACAATCCCTTTATATGTCATCAAAACTCGTTCAAATGGAATTATGATAAGTAACAAAAAATTACCTTCTTTGTCAGAGTACAAAAGCTTTTATCAATATTGGAGATAGACGGGATTGAAAAGTGGGTTAGAGCTAAAAAGTTGGCTGTATTGTGCTTCACAATTTCAAAAAGTATCTGTTTTACTTCGCCATATTGTATTTTTAGGATGGGGTTTATTTGAACATAATGCTGCGCGATAAAATATTTATCTTGATACAATATAAAAATTTAAAAAAAAAACGAAGTAAATATTAGAAAGTATTATTCATATTTATACTTTTTTAGGTGGGTAGATAAATTTATTCTAATATTAAAGTTTTCTTGACGTAATAATATTAAAACCAGCTTACGAAGTCTATTGCTACACACGTATTACTAACCTTAGGTACTATTCGTAATTATAACACCCGTATATAAAATAAGCATTTATACACAGTTATGTACCTATTTTTTTTTTTTTAACTGCTTACAATTTGTACGGATTTTCTAACAACCAAATATTTGAAACAAAGCTGACCCATAAATAAACCAGTACATAAACAAAAGTAATTATATTGTGAATGCGCTCAGCACAATTCTCCGAAGACCAACTCTCAGTTTACTTGAAACTCTCAAACTTTTATTAAAAAATGCAACCAACTGCAATGCTTAAATCTTTTCTGCAGGTGTGTTTATGGCCGATCAACGATACCGGCGCCATATTTCCAACTTGTTTTATAACCCGGATTGGAGATATCATGCAATCGGAATTTTAATACGAATGATGGGTTCTGTGCCCCATTTCTGTCTCTACAATTTCCATTTAAAATTTTCCTCGTCATTAAAAACGGATCGTGTTTGAATTTGTTAAATGGAACAACGAAATCAATTTCTGCAGCCTTTTTTACCATTCGTGTATTCATCGTTTTTTTTTTGCAAACAAAAAAGCAGTATCAATCTGAGATCCATGTTAATAAAAGTACCTAAACAGGTGACATACAGTTTCAAGAGTGCACGTGAAGGATTTATACTCTTTTTAACTAAGACAAAAGAAATAAGTATTTTCGAACTGAAATGATTACCATAAAATTAAATATTCGTGCTGCTTCTTATCGTAAAATCCTACTACTATTATAAAGGCGAAAGTTTGTAAGTATGGATGTATGGATGTTTGTTACTCTTTCACGTAAAAACTACTGAATGGATTTGAATGAAACTTTACCACAATATAGCTTATACATCAGAATAACACATAGGCTATATTTTATAACGATATTGTGCAAAGTACTTAAAGTACGCAGACGAAGTCGCGGGCAGAAGCTAGTTTTATTAATAAATTTAACAAGATTTCTCCTAAATACTTATATTCTTCAAATTAACCGTTAATAACTTATTTAATGGCCTTATGTACCTACAAATACAAAATCCGTCAGTTACGTCCAAACAAAAACATTTGGACACCCATTTTTTGTAACTGACAAAGAATACGCTTCCGTGACATACTCGTGCACGCATGCAAGGCTCGGTATTCCAGTTAGTAACAACTAAAACAAACTATCTGACTCAATAGTAGTCATAATTTGATTCAGTTATGTTTTACTTGAATGTCCACTTCCCACTGCAGTGTCCGCCGGGACGAAGCGAAGGCGACTTAGTTCCCAACTCTCGAAGTTATATTAATATTTGTGTGCAATCTGGGCACATGCAGTTTTGGTTTATACTGGAAATCCGCCTTAGGGTTGCTTTATCACAAAGTCATTATTTATGTAGAAGGCTCTGTAATTGCATGTGAACTTTTACAATAAATCAACACGTAGTATTTCTCGTCCCTAGATTTGTTTATTATCTTATCATGGTCTCATACCTTAAAATAAGTATATAACAATTTTTCTTTAGTTTCGCTAAAATTCAATAACAAAATGAAAACTTTCATACCAACTTTCACTTGTGCAAGTCGAATTTCGAAGGCCAAATGAAAAATGTAAATCATTGACATTAATGAAAACTAAAGTGACTTTTAGTAAACTTTTGTAATTTTTCCATTATTTTGCATTAGCGATTGTATAATGTCAAGTTTCTATAAGGAGGCTCTTTCTGTAACATCATGCTATATACAGTGATACGATAACATACATAAATAACCAAGGGTTTTCCCATATTGCTAACGAGTCTTTGAACGTAGCATGTGGCCGTCTCGTCACGGTTGACCTGATCAAACATCGTCGAGAGGAGACTAAAACTAAACTCTGCTTTTACAGCCTAGCCTACGTTAATACCGCCACCGCTTCCTGAACGACTAAGTCAGGCTTTCATTACACTTTGATTTCTCTTGACTCGTATCACGACAACAATAGCTTTAACAAATTTATAAGGCCTTTCCAACTTCCATGTTGATAAGTACTAAACCTCTCATTCAATTATTGACCCCGAACTTTAAACTAAGCTAACCACATGCAAATGATTTCTACACAATTTGATTTACTTATTTGTGTTACGAGGTCCGTAATACGAGGTTAACCCTTTATAGACCTTTGAGTTTATATACAGCTCTGAAGTTGAAGGCTGTTACAATTATTATATTTGATTTATGTGTAAAACGATTTGATTGTGGGATGTTTGCTTTTTTGATTTGTTGAAAGTACTTGGATATTAATATTACAGACAATTCGATTTTAGGTTAGGTCTTGACCTTTATTCAAGTGAGAATTTATTATCAATAGCGAACGAACGAAACTAAAGCAAAGTTGTAGGGAAGCGAACGAAAATTGACCACGTGTATTTTTAATAGTTTACGTAAATTCTACATAAATAATATACATACAAGATTTGCTCATATTAATATTCATATACTTAAGCATAACGAACCAAGTCGAAATTTTTCACTTACTTTTTATCGTCAGAGCGAGGTAGCTAGCTAGCGTAAATAAATTGTCCAAAATACAGAACTACTAGGAAAAGATACCACCATAAATCACTGTTACCGCATAAAACAAAAACATAACGACGCGAAGAACCTTGCCCGGTGGAATAATATGTTCTCTTGCCATGCAAATGCTATTTAGTGGCGCAAATCTCACATTTACGACTATTTTACCTACACTGCGTTCTTTTTAACTTCGTATGAGATTTTTATTAAAATATTGCGGTTTATGGTAGAAGATAGAAGATTTAAGGTAATAATAATATATATTTTCAATGCCGAATCATGAATACATTAAAAAATAAATTTTGGGTTGGACCATCCTTCACATTAAGGAATATGGAAAACAGATGTTGGCTAATTCTCAGACCTACCCGATATGCATACAAAATTTCGTAAAATCGATCCAGCCGTTTCGGAGGAGTTTACCTAGACACACCGCGATATGAGAATGTTAGGTACCTATATACCTATTATATAAAAAAGACACCTCTTTATAAAATCAAAGGTTAAGTTCTTGAAGATATATTTATAAAAAAATCTCTCAAGTTTTATCGCCAACGGTGGTGTCTTCTGACCTTCATAAGAACTTATAAAAACCTTTATTGAAAAAATAATATATTTTTGATTTGATTGGATCGAATAAGATATTTAAAAATCATTTTTGTTTACTGTAATTATATGGATATTTTTATACATATTAATATCACAGCGAAATCGTATCAATTTAACGAAACTGCACAATTTGCACAAAGTGAACTCAGGCTTGACTTTAATAAATTTCATGTATGATTTGTCATTTAAATTTATTCACCCCTCGCATTTAAATTACAAAGCATTCATATAAAACAGTTGACATAAAATCCGAAAAGTTTTCAAATTAAAGAGTAGGCTGGTGCATTATTTACAAGCAGGTACAGTCAGCATCAAATACCTACTTTGTGGCGGTAAATCCCCCTAAACAAGTGCAAATCGATAATAACGAATGCACAATTGACATATGGGAATGAAAACTGACCACCTGACGTTTCGTAACCGATTATTGATTATCTACTTGTTTAGGGGCCCTAGTCTCTTAAGTCATCAAACATATAGGTACTTCTTTATTGTCAACGTAAAGCGTAATCGTTATAGGATTAAGTTTGTCATGGCATATTTTTATTTCTAATAATAAATTTGTTACTGTCACGTGGATATAAAAAGTACCTTATGTCTGTACATAAAGGTCCGACCTATTTTTATACCAAAACTTCCACGGTTTAGAAGTGAAAACGTAACAAACAAATGAATAAACAAACCCTTTCACATTTATATTATAACTAAGGATTTTCAATTCATCTGAAAACAAAAGGTAATTTATAATCTTTATTTAAAGACATTAAATTTCATTAAAAACACGGTCCGACGGAGGTTCTTTATCACTCACTTTTTCATTATCAAAATCCAGCTTCTCTAGGGAACGAGTCTCGTAAAAGTATACAATAATAAATGTATTAAAAAGCTGCTATTAAGAAATTGCTGTTATCTATACTAATATTATAAAGCTCAAGAGTTTGTTCGTTTGTTTGTTTGAACGCGCTAATCTCAGGAACTACTGGTTCGAATTCAAAAAATCTCACTGAGGGTCTAAAAAAAATAAATTTTTCTACTCTTGTCTATGTACAAAAATATCATTATAATTAAAAATTCTTGGTATTGAACCAAGAATATCAATCGAATTTATCGATTGATAGATCGTAGTTAATATTAAATATTTTTTTGTTGGATAGACCATTTATTGAGGAAGGCTTTAGGCTATAAAACATCACGCTGCGACCAATAGGAGCGAAGAAACAGTGGAAAATGTGTAAAAAACGGGGAAAATATGAAGCCTTATGAAGAAGTGACAGTTAGAAGACTTTGACAGATCTTTGACGAAACAATCGTACGGGCAGGACGACGTCTGCCGGGGCCGCTAGTTACTCATATCGCACACCTAGATCTAAAGGGATCTAACTCAAAAACCGGAAGATTTGAGTTATGCACACCATCGGATTCCAGCAAAACCCACCTACACTAAAACAGATTTCAGCTTATATAACCCTGCTAGCTTTATTATAAAAAGTATAAATTTATACAGAAAACTCATGCGCGCATATGGATATATTAATCAGTTTCTCGCCTCTCCTGAAAAAGTACCTTTTTTGAGTTAGCTCTCTTTAGATCTAGGTGTGCGATATACAGGCACAATGCCGGAAAAGGCATGACGACTGGTTTAATTATCGTCACGTTAAGGTAGTACGTTATAGTAGTACGTCACGACTCACGAGCCCCCCCAGTCCTAAATTATCTTTACCAGTTATTGTGCGATTGAGAAAAGAAAAGATACGTATCCAATATTTTTTTTATACTTCATCTAATTGATTTATTTTCATTTAAATCTCATAATTATAAACATTAAAAGTACTACCTATTAGAAATTTACAATGTATCGTTATGAAAGATTTTCATTATTTTTCATTTGGGCAGGAATCTAATATTACTAAGATAAACAAAAACCAAAAAAACAGCATTTAAAAACATTTACCGCTATGGAGAATAAGGCAACTCATAAGGCAACGCTCAATCAATTTTCACATTTTCATAATATACCTACCTACTTTATACAGAAACAAAGAAAGTAAATGGCAGGTTATGGAGAAACTGAAATAAGCTAAAGGAGGGATAGGTACAAAAGATCCTAATGGGTGGAAGTGCATTCGAAAGGACCCCACTTATAAGATAAGATGGCAGTGACTCATTGTTAGACAATTATGAGGTACAGTCATTTTCTTTCTTAGGGCACTATGTGGTAAAGTACAAAGATAGTGTATAATATTTATGACACGTCTATTTAAGTGGCACTTAAACTCTCTATTACCATAATGCTTTCTTAGTTGGCACTTGGAGGTTATTCAGAGACCATAAAATGCACTTTCCGGAAAATATCTTGAGAGTATGTTCTTGAAATGGGATAAATAATTTAGTACTATAATGTATTTGGCGAGTGGAAAGCTAGCCACAGTTATATAAAAGCTTATAAATAATGTTTTACGTGGTTTTATTGTAAAGTAATCCAACAGTGTGAGTAATAAAATAGTACATTACGCACCGAGGCCAGTAAAATAAAAAATGTCTCAGATCACATGTAATTGTCGTCCGAGGCGAAGCCGAGGTTGACAAAAATGTGATCTGAGGCTTTTTTATTTTACTGGCCGAGGTCAGTATACTATTTTTCTGTTCGACGAAGCCAGAAAGAGGAAATTTCACTTAGCGCAGCGGCCACAAAGTTGGCGCTTTCTGGCCGGAGGACAGAAAAATACATTATCTTAGCAAGTTTTACGTATAGCGTGGGTATATATCTTCCAGATCATTTTGGAATTTCTCAATATTGGAATGTAACTTATGTAACCAAGTGTAACTATTATATAATAAAATTAACGTATTAACTATGCTATTTCCAATTACTTAAGTTATTGTTATTTACAATATGGCTAAATAAGTAATAATCGTTTAATTTAAATGAGAATTTATAATATCTAAATAGTACTTGATACTATTAAGATATTATAAATTTACAAATAATTAGTTGTATTTAATATTTGTGAGCGTGGTCGCCATTTTGATTTCTGTCAATATAAAAGCAATGGCGGCTGCGTAGGGGTCAGTCTTTCGTTGGCAGTCGTTTGATAAGGTTGTGAATAAACTACGTGAACATCAGTGCTGTTTTATTTCTGAGTAACAACTCAGAAGTGGGATTAAACTGCAAAATCTTCTACGATTTTGCCCAGCGCCTACAAAGTGTAAGTACTTTTCTTTATTGACTTGATTTTATAACAACGAAAAAAAACAACGATCTGTGTTTTAAAGTATTTCAGGCCATTCATATTCTTAACGTTTCTTTTTTTTTCTAAAAGTGCTTTATATCTTTTGCCTATTTTACTTATGTTCAATATCTGATTAGTGATTACCATTATGGAAGGTTACGCTAATAATATAATTATATTGCTTGCTAATACACAACCATAAAAGTGAATGATTGTCTTCTATCTAAGTTAATTTACTTTGCTTTATAATTTAACACGTGGGCTTAAGACATAGACACCACAATTCAAGAACAATAATAATGAAGATAACTATTACGTAATATTAACACGTGGTAGGTTGTGCATGTTTAATTTAACCGTCGTTATCTACTATGTGTATGTTCATATAGTTCCGTAACTAACCTAGCCAGGGCTACTCTCTGGAGGTTATTTCCTACCTAACCTAACCAGGGCTACTCTCTGGAGGTTATTTCCTACCTAACCTAGCCAGGGCTACTCTCTGGAGGTTATTTCCTACCTAACCTAGCCAGGGCTACTCTCTGGAGGTTATTTCCTACCTAACCTAGCCAGGGCTACTCTCTGGAGGTTATTTCCTACCTAACTTAGCCAGGGCTACTCTCTGGAGGTTATTTCCTACCTAACTTAGCCAGGGCTACTCTCTGGAGGTTACTCATTACATAACACGGACCTAATTTTCACATATATATATACATATATTCTGTTTGTTCTTTACCTATTATTAGGCATGTAAATTACAGCCGTTATAAATACTTTTGAAGATAGCGACTTAAACAGTATACTTTGTCTAAGTTCCAGATGCCAAACACTGTGGATAAACAGGGTGCTAATGCACCGCAGGTTGACGGTACTCCACGTCAAAGCAGGCGACGATCCAGGAGACCTCGTAAGCGGCGCTCGAGGAGGCACGCCGCATCACATTCACGAGGTCGGTCACACTCTCACTCACCACGTCATAAGTCTACCTCAAGAAAATCTCGTAAAAGGTCACGTCATGATAAACGATCTTCTAGGTCGTCAACGTCCTCAAGTAGTAATAATGAATCGGTTACTCGTAGAAAACGGTCTAGAATCACAAACCATGTAGATTTTTTCGAACAATTTGTAAATGCCATGCAGAGTTTTAAAAACGGCCCTGATCGTAATGATAAATTCCCAATTTTAAATGTAGTTCCTGATTTTGATCCCATGCAAAAAGAGCAGACGGTCGCCGCATGGATTAGGAAAGTAGAGGAATGTGCACATATTTATAATTGGAATGATAAGCAAACCATTCATTACGCTTTACCTAAGCTTTGTGGTGTAGCCAAAGTTTGGTACCAGGGTCTACCGTCGGTTCTATTTTCTTGGGATGAATGGAAAGTAAAACTGTCAGAATCGTTTCCATCGAACGAAAATTATGCAGAACTGCTTACAGAAATGTTAAATAAACGCGTAAAATTCGGAGAAGCTTTAGAGATGTACTACTATAGTAAATTAAATTTATTAAATAGATGTGCTATTACTGGCAAAAATGCAGTTGATTGCATAATTTTCGGGATCGAGGATCGTGGCATACGTTTAAGCGCGCAAGCAGGTCAATTTACTGAACCTGAACAATTACTAAAATTTTTCAAAACTGTTAAAGTCGGGCAAGGTAAAGACACAGAATTTAGAAATAGAGATAGAAAGATAGTTCTTAACACAGGAATTTCGGAAGCGGGGAAGACAGCTAAAGTAGATAATAGTGTAAAGTGTTATAATTGCAATGAGACCGGGCACACATTTTATAAGTGCAATAAACCGGCTTTAAAGTGTACCAATTGCAAATGGAGGGGCCACACTGCCGACTCTTGTCCCAAGTTAAAAGGCCAACCTAACAACTCAACTGTTAAGGCAAATGAGACTCCACAAGTAATGAACGTTTGTAACTCCAGTAGCAAAATTACAAAGTATAAAATACCGGTAAAGGTTAACGGCACCACTATAATGTCACACATTGATTTAGGCAGTGATTGCACTTTAATGCGTTTATCTGAAGCTAAAAAGCTTGATGTTAAATGGCAAGCTGTCGATTCCCCGGTTCTGAAAGGACTAGGTAACATACCTTATAGACCAATAGGACTTTCTCATGTCACTATAGATGTTCAGGGAGTTGTTGAGAAAGAAGTAGAGGTCTTAATCGTAGACGATGATTTGATAAGCCATCCTATTCTGATTGGTCATACTTATACGGAGAGACCTACGATTGCAATGATTAAAACCTCAAGCGATTTAATTGTAAAAAGATCTCCAATTAAATTAGACGATTGCAAAATATCATTATTTTCCGTAAATTCTAATAATCTTACTCCAGATGGGCTGTCCTCTGTTACTGTAAGTTCAGACTCTAATTACTCCGGTACAATTTACGTGAATGGAACCGTGAGAAGTCCTCCAAATCAAGAACACTTTCTCTTGCCAGGAGACTATGAGCTCACTAATGGTAAAGGAACGTTATTAATACAAAATTTGTGCACTAAAGCTATAGTTATTCCAGCAAATACCCTCGTAACGCGAGCACATGCTCAACAAACCCAGCATGCTATCACGAAAGACCAAGCGTCAACTATGGTTATAAATCTCGCGGATGAATCAGTATTAAACTGTGGTGATATCACCGTGGATCAGAAAAATAAACTTATGGATTTACTTGATAAATATAAACAATGTTTTTCATCGAATTTACATGAATTGGGTTTTACTACAGCCACAGAAATGGTGATTCATCTCAAAGATTCGGAACCTGTTGTATACAGACCATATAGATTGTCTTTTTCAGATAGGCAACTAGTCAGGGGTATGGTAAATGAAATGCTAGATTGTGGGATAGTTAGGGATTCATGTTCACCATATGCTAGTCCTATAGTTTTAGTACAGAAGAAATCGGGTGAAAAGCGTTTGTGTGTCGATTACAGAGCTCTCAACAACAAGACTATTAAAGAACATTACCCTTTGCCTCGTATCGAGGATCAGCTTGACCTTCTGTCTGGTAGTAATATCTTTATTTCTCTGGATTTAGCCTCCGGCTATTACCAGATCCCAATCGCAGAGGATTCGCGAAGTAAAACTGCCTTTGTTACTCCCGATGGCCAGTTCGAGTACACTAGAATGCCGTTTGGTTTAGTCAATGCACCTTCGGTTTTCCAACGTGCCATAAATAAAATACTTAACCAAGCAAAAGTCAAATACGCGCTCGTATACATGGACGATGTCCTTATCCCGGCTCAAACATTTGAGGAGGGCTTGTCACGTTTGGAAGAAGTTCTAAATTTACTCAAAGAAGGCGGATTAACATTAAAACTAGAAAAATGTAAGTTCTTCTTTAAAAAAATTGATTACCTAGGGTTCGAAGTCAGTGCTGAAGGTATCAGACCGGGGACGCTTAAAACTGATGCCATATCTAAATTCCCAACACCCCAAAATGAACACGATGTTAGGCGTTTCATCGGATTAGGAAGTTTTTTTCGGCGATTTATTAAAGGCTTCGCTATATTAGCAAAACCTCTAACGTCTTTACTAAAGAAGGAAGTAAAGTGGCATTGGGGTAGGGAGGAGCAGGATTCTTTCGACGCTATTAAGTCTAAACTCACTCAAAGACCTGTACTCGCATTGTATAACCCAAATGCAGAAACCCAACTTCATACTGATGCCAGTAAGGTAGGCATAGCAGGAATCCTGTTACAAAGAGATCAATTTGGCACATTTAAGCCAGTGGCTTACTACAGTCGCCAGACGAATAAGGACGAACAGCAACTGCATTCGTTCGAGCTGGAAACTTTAGCAGTTATAGCATCTCTTAATAAGTTCAGGGTATATCTGCTAGGAATACATTTTAAAATTTTAACGGATTGCAATGCTCTTCGAACAACGCTTACTAAGCGTGACCTAATACCTAAAATTGCCCGTTGGTGGATTCAATTTCAAGAATTTGATTGTAGTATCGAACATAGACCAGGTGACAAAATGACCCACGTAGACGCTTTGAGCAGGCATGCTATCCCCAATGATGACGTTGAAAACCGTGTTCTAGATATTCTTTCGATAGGTTCAGAGGATTGGATTGCCACAGTCCAGGATAGTGACGAAGATATTAAAAATATTAAGAACGTTCTTTCCGACCCAAATTCGGAAAAAACAGTAGATATAGTTAAAAATTACAAAATTAAAAATGGTAGAGTTTTTCGAATTTTAGATCCCGATACACTTAGATGGGTAGTACCTAAGGCAGTACGATGGCAAATTTTGAAGGCGAATCATGACGACGTAGGACACTTTGGTTTAGAGAAAACTTTGGAACGTATTAATTCCATATATTGGTTCCCAAAGATGCGTAAGTTCATTAAAAAGTATGTCAGCGCATGCTTAGAATGCGCGCATCATAAAACACCTAGTGGTACAAAAGCGGGACTACTTCACCCTATCCCTAAAATTGACATACCGTTCCATACAATTCATGCCGACCATCTTGGTCCCTTTAATAAAAGCAAAAGGCGAAATACATATATATTAGTTATCGTAGATGCTTTTACCAAATTTGTAAATTTAACCGCAACCCCTAATACGAAATCGACTACTAGCGTTAGAGTTTTTAGAGAACACTTTAGTTATTTTGGCACTCCTACGAGACTCATAACCGATCAAGGTACAAGCTTCACAGGTAAGCATTTCCAAGAATTCATGAAAAATTGCGGTATAAAACATATATTCAACGCGGTATCCACTCCACGTGCCAACGGGCAAGTGGAGCGGTATAATCGTACCATACTTGCTGCCTTGGGAGCAATGACTCATGACAAACCTAAGAATTCTTGGGATGATTACCTGCCTGACGTCCAGCTTGGCATCAATACTACCGTCCATGCCACGACTAAAAAGACTCCTACTGAATTACTTTTTGGGCGTAGAGTAACCAACCCATCTGAAGGAAAACTAAGTGATGTAATAGATGATGTTGGCAACGGTATGATTGATTCAAGCTTATCTGATGTCAGGCAAAATGCTAAAGAACTCATTGACTCTCGTCAAATAAGTGAAAAACAACGGTATGATAGTACCAAACGTGATAAAACATTTCAAGTTGGTGACCTTGTTAGGGCAATGAGAGCCATTCCTAGTCAAGATGGTCAATCGAGAAAACTAGAACCTAAATTTAGGGGACCGTATCGAATTAAAAAAGTACTACCCAATGATAGGTACGTTATTGAGGATACCCCTCTGTCAAAGAAGGGTAAACGCTATGAGGCTATCGTTGCAATCGATAAGTTACATCCTTGGCTTAGTTTTTCTAGGACACATGATGATAGTGATGGCTCATCAAGTAGTGATAAGGAAGGTAATGAAAGTAATTAAGATTGTTAAAGGATATTTTAACTACGATAGTAGACCGATTTGGTAAGTCGTATAAATCAAGCTCATTTAATGATTCTGCATTTTAATTGTGAGTGCATTAATATTTTGTTTTAATATTTAGTTCATGTACTTATTGATTTATGAATGAAAGATCTATGAATAAAATACCTAGTCAACGGTCATTGACGCGATAAACTGATCGTTGGGGTCTCTATGTCCAGGTAACCGGTCAGTGTCGTCATGCCGTAGGGTATAGAATATAATAATATAAATATGAAGTATTGTATACGGTGACGTGGCCAACCATTCGAGGGGCGTAATGTGCCAGGGAACCGATTGGTAGCGTCGCCTTGTTAATAAAATGACTGAACGGGGGCAAAGATGTCCGGAAACCGATCAGATATATTGAACCCATTTCATAAGTACTAAAACCAATTTGATTTATAAGAAAAATTATATACTTACTGTAAATTATATTAAAATGTACCTTTGTATGATTTGGCTTAGAATTAAGTAGCCACTTATGTTATTAGTAACGAGAGGGCTCGTTAGCAAGTTAGAAGGATGGCCGAGTTGTAACCAAGTGTAACTATTATATAATAAAATTAACGTATTAACTATGCTATTTCCAATTACTTAAGTTATTGTTATTTACAATATGGCTAAATAAGTAATAATCGTTTAATTTAAATGAGAATTTATAATATCTAAATAGTACTTGATACTATTAAGATATTATAAATTTACAAATAATTAGTTGTATTTAATATTTGTGAGCGTGGTCGCCATTTTGATTTCTGTCAATATAAAAGCAATGGCGGCTGCGTAGGGGTCAGTCTTTCGTTGGCAGTCGTTTGATAAGGTTGTGAATAAACTACGTGAACATCAGTGCTGTTTTATTTCTGAGTAACACTTATTTGCTTACGTTTCAAAACCTCACTTCCCATATTTATAGCCCATTGAGCAGACGATTATATAACACTATTCAGTGTTATGTATCTTTATTGTTAGACTATAGTCATCAAATTTGTTGATTCATTTTAAAGTATAATAACCGCAAAGGCATTAGAAATTATTATTTGTAAATATTGTAACGCTCCCTCCCCTATCTAACCTAAGTAAGCTATGTAATAATAAACTATCCTACCTACCTATATCTACTTATTCCTACTTATTTCTACTTAATTCTTACTTATTTCTACTTAATTCTAATGGCCAGCCGGATCGTCTAGTAGTAATATTTAGAACCCATTTCCGTTGTGTACCGCAGATAACCCAGACTCTTTTAGTGGAAGACGTTAGGGTCATATTCTAAATATTAACTAACCTAACCTAACTAAGAATACTGATAATGAAATAATGGATATGAAATACTTTTATTGCGTAAAGGTAGAGCCCCAGCCTCCGCTCTGAGAGATTGCTATCTCCCTGCCCAACATTTCGCAAGGCAACCTGTAGTCTTCGTCCAGAGACAGGTCAGACTCCCACGCTAGTATCCACGAGGACAACTAAATTGAAGGTCTTAATCAGTCAATATAAGTATCCTAACCGTTCTGGCAAATGGACAAGAGGAGCACCGATTGAATACGTATGAAAATATGAAGATGTTCAGCAAATAAAAGTATCCAATCAAACTACCTAGACTAAAAATAGAAGAATTTGAGAATCTGTACGAGGCGCGAAACCTGGCTCGTCACAATATAAAGGAATAAGCTACAATGAGATTTGAACTCGATTAATTCTGACAACATACATGTACGAGGCGTGGGCGTGCATTCTATACAGGCACAATGGTATAAATGTATAGAGTGCCTACCCTGACGCAGTATATTCGTGACCCTCACTGCACGCACGCAGTATGTCGTTGCATCAAAACGTAGTTCTTAATATAGCCTATTTCCTCAATATTCAGAACTAGGGATTGACGGCGGCTGAAACGCACATGGACTCACCCTTAACTAGAATTTAATAGTCGGAAAATGTTGCTACATATGGAAATTGTTTTAGAGGCCTTTAAACTATTTCACTACACTAATTTACGTTAACTTTTTCAAACTTTATTATACCCGAAACATTAAACGCTTGTAACATATCGGTCTTGTTAGACGGAAATGGGTTAATTGCTCTGTACTAAAAGGGTTCCGTGATAAATAAAAGTTTGAAGTCAAGTTAACGATCCATCAGTGAAATATGAGTTTGTTTTTAATTTCTCGTGTGAAGGGTGGTTTGGGCAAGTCATGTGCCGGGTATCGCTAAAATCAAGGGATAGATTTTTGTTTATAGAATTTGTGTAGGTAATATAAATAGGTAAAGAAGGCAGGTGCTTTCTTTTTTCATAAGGTTATGAACGTGATAGGTTGCTTGTAGCTTAAATAACCGATATGATTATAAGTAAAACGCTGTCGATTATGTAGGTAAGTAGGTATATTAAAATTTGATGGGGCACTATTATGCGCTCACTAAGCGTATAACCACATACTTTTTTATTATCAGTGCAAGCATAGTTCTTAATTAGTAGCGTTAGTGATTAACAATAATTTGGTGTTTAATATGTAATACAATACTAAAAAGATATTCCGGGCATTTTATCACACTGTGTTTATTTTGTGCAAGGACTAATTTGTTTATTATTTTGGTTACGATTTAAGTATCGATATATCTTTTAGTGATACATTTTTATCAGTATAATTATATACTTTTCTTGGGACAAAATATGATTTATATTTGCCATGATATAAATATAAAAAGCTTCGACACCTAAAAATTGTACCGCATAAAAATGCTCGCATACCTTTAAATATCGTAGTAAAAAAGTGCGAAACTAAAATATTATTTAATTTAGGAAATATACTTTATTAATATCGAAACTAAAGTGTTTTATTTTATTACCTACCTTGACACAGTAATAACAACTTTACGGAGAAATTAAAGTGTATTTATTTATATTATTATATGTTAGGTACTTAACAATTTTTTTCACTTACCAAAAGACATGCCCAATAATAAAACCACTATCATATTCATGTTGTCACTTCACAATCACCATCACTATAACACTTTCAAAATAATAACACAACAAAATATATCGTAGTTTTATGAATTCAGTTGATATCCCATTTCTTACACAACTCACATGTTATTTGACACCGCGATCGTATTTCGTTAGCGCGGCGGCGCGACCTCCCCCATCGACCGCTAAATTCAAACTAAAGTTAAATGTAGGAATGATAAGATACGGGAATTAATGTTGCCAGTTAAAATAGCATTTTTACCGTTTTCACGCGGGTATTTTGAAAAAAGGCGGTAGTTAAATTAATTGCTCATTGGAATGAAACAACTATTAACGGATTTAACTCGCGTATTTTTATTTTATTTTATTAGCTGACGTTTCGGATTCTTTACAGTTTCCATAATCGTAGCACGACTGAGCTGACAATAGTCTAACGCTAGTTGTTTCATTCCAATGTGTAATAACCGCGAAGGCATCAGAAATTATTAAATTAATTGCTGTTTTCTGGATGATCACGCTTGTGATAGATTGGGTATGTGTGGTATAGTTCTCATTGGTTAATAAAAACAATCAAGCCAATTATTGACCTTAATTAATGTGCAGATGCTATAATAAGAAAAGTATATTGGAAGAATTTACCTACTTACCTGGATTTCTATCATCTACGAGTCAGTACAAAATGTATTAGGTATCACATTTATATTATGAAGGCAAAGTTTTTGAGTGTGTATGTTTGTTAGTCTTTCACGTAAAAACTGAATGAATTTTGATGAAACTTTACAGTAATATACCTAGCTTATATATCAGAATAATTTATAGCCTATATGTTATAACTAAATTGTGTAAAGTACTCATAGTACGTAGACGAATTCACGGACAGAAGCTACATATGTATGGCACATAAAATCCTTATAGATTAGAAAATTACCCTAAAATTGTGGGATAATTTCTCCAACTGGCAACAAAATGGGTAAACTTGGCACCGGCCGGCGCCCGGCGCGCTTGCGTTCTCTACCTATGACATTTTTAATGAAAACATTGTTTATTTTTAATATGGACATTGCTTAGGCGATGGTCGTATCACGACTATATTTACGTAGGATATGTAGGTAAACCCTACTAGGGAAATATTACTAATGTTTGTTTATCATTATAGAATGTTTAAATACGTATCTGCAGCTTAAACTAGGCGGTTTCACTGATTTCTATTATGGTTCCCGTAGGTAAAGGTACATGAACTGTTTGCCAGATAAAAAGTAACTTTTCAGAGCGTTGTCGCTAGAAAACCAGAAAGTTTCATATAGTTGAATATTACATCCCTACTAATATTATAAATGCGTTAGTAACTCTGTCTGTCTGTCTGTTACGCTTTCACGCTAAAACTACTGAACCGATTGAAATGAAATTTGGTACAAAGAAAGTCTGGAACCTGAGAAAGGACATAGGCTACTTTTTAACCGACTGCAAAAAAGGAGGAGTTCCACGCGGACGAAGTCGCGGGCAGAAGCTAGTATACCTATATTTTTGTAAAAATTTGTAAATTAATAATTTCTGAGTCCTTTGCGGTTATTACAGATTGGAATGAAACAACCACACCTATCGGATTTAACTTGCGTATAGGTACTCGTATTTTAAAGTCTAAAGCATTAGCGTTATACTATCGTCAGCTCAGTCGTGCTACGAATATGGGAACTGTAAGGTTTCCAAAACATCAGCCAATAAAATAAAATACGTGAGTAAATCGGTTAATAGTTGTTTAATTCTAATGTGTAATAACCGCGAAGGCATCAGAAATCAGTACTTGTGGAAGTTAGTTCCCCCTAAGTGATGTTAGAACAAGCCAATTTGACGTCACAACCTCCGTAACTAGTTTGCTCGCGGCTATTCGATGTACGGCTTTGAAGCTCCTTTAGTTTACTAATAATGTTTAGGTAGTTAAATTTAATAACATAGTGTGACAACTAGTACATGTATAGGATGTGTCTGTGACAGTTCCAGTTAAAGCTTTCGCTTAATAAATGTTATACTCAAATGACAGGTTTTTTTACGGACACTGTGCACCTAAATAATACATGTACCTATAACTATAAATAGTATTTTTTCTGTCCTTAAGTAAATAAGTATTTCGATACATTATTAATAATTATTATTTATTTAGGCACATTTTTTCAGAAATCAGATTTATACCTTATGCCTTTAGAAAATTTTAATCAACACCCTTTCAGCCATATAACAAATCTGTCACTAATCTGCGACCAATGACTGATTCATTAAAATTGTCAATTCTTAAAAAAAAATCTAAATTAATTTATACATTTTTTGAGCTTCATTTTACTTCTTTTTTTATCACGCATTTTGAAATGAAAAGTACATCCTCTCCTTCATCACGCAGGTATTTTGAAATAGAAACTGAATCCTAACTTAACTATATATAACTATTAACTATAACTATATAACTATAACTATAACTATAACTATAACTATAACTATAACTATAACTATAACTATAACTATAACTATAACTATAACTATAACTATAACTATAACTATAACTATAACTATAACTATAACTATAACTATAACTATAACTATAACTATAACTATAACTATAACTATAACTATAACTATAACTATAACTATAACTATAACTATAACTATAACTATAACTATAACTATAACTATAACTATAACTATAACTATAACTATAACTATAACTATAACTATAACTATAACTATAACTATAACTATAACTATAACTATAACTATAACTATAACTATAACTATAACTATAACTATAACTATAACTATAACTATAACTATAACTATAACTATAACTATAACTATAACTATAACTATAACTATAACTATAACTATAACTATAGCTATAGCTATAGCCATAACCATAACCATAACCATAACCATAACTATAATTATACCTATAACTATATCTATATCTATATCTATATCTATAACTATAACCATAACCATAACCATAACCATAACCATAACCATAACTATAACCATAACCATAACTATAACTATATAACTATAACTATAATATTATAAATGCGATAGTAACTCTGTCTGTCTGTCTGTCTGTTACGCTTTCACGCTAAAACTACTGGACCGATTTAAATAAAATTTGGTACAAAGAAAGTCTGAAGCATGAGAAAGGACATAGGCTACTTTTTAACCGACTCCAAAAAAGGAGGAGTTCCACGCGGACGAAGTCGAGGGCAGAAGCTAGTATTTAATAATATTTAGTTAAAAACATACAAATATAAACATACGTCACATTTGTTTTATTCCAATATGTTATCACCGCGAAACCATAAATGAACACTTGGTATTGCTATGACGTATTTTTATCTCCGATTACAAATTTCTCTTCTAAGATCACTTCAAAGCACAGAAACTCCTAAATCAGTGTAAGTTTCAAAGTTTAACACACAGACGGAATAACTTATTTGTAGCTTACTAAAGCTAACTAGCAAGTAACTAACTAGGGTTGGGCAAAAACTACAAAGTTTCCTAGTATCTATCTAGGTTCCTTGAAACAAGGAATCAACTGTACCTGATTGAATTAAAACCGTTTCACTTCAGAGAACAAACTTGAGAAATATACTGAGAACATACTGACTTGAAGAAATGTTGCCATATTAAAATCTTACCGGTCTTAGGAACAATTTAATTAAATTAGGAATACTTTTGGAATGAAACAACTATTAACGGATTTAACTCGCGTATTTTTATTTTATTTTATTTGCTGACGTTTCGGAAATTATGGAAACTGTAAAGAATCCGAAACGTCAGCAAATAAAATAAAATAAAAATACGCGAGTTAAATCCGTTAATAGTTGTTTCATTCCAATGTGTAATAACCGCGAAGGCATCAGAAATTATTAGGAATCCTTTTTTATCAAATAAAAGATAATATAGATTTTATAGCAACATTCATCCATGTCAACGTGGCAAAGTTACCGATTTATGACAGACCAAGATCGACATGACAAGATGTCGACTCGACAATTCATTGTTGTGCTATGACGTCACTTCTCTTGCAACTTACACCATTTTTTTATAAAAGGAAATATTTTCCAAAGTGTTATTATTAATACTCCCTGTCCTGCAAAAACTTTTTAATTTTTAATTTAAGTATCCTTTTTATTCTTTCGTGTCGCAGTTTTCTTATAGCTTACAGGGTACCTACTCAAAAGCTTTTATTAAAAAAAAAACTTTTTAAAAAAAAAAAAGCTATTCCAATTAAAAAGACGGGGCGGGTCGCTAGTATTATACGAGCGGTCCGCCCCGCCTTCGCACGGATCCCTATTTTTTTTATCAAAATTTAATATAGCTTACGAATAGCGAACCTTCCCAACAGTTAACGACTTTTTCAAATCGGTCCATTCGTTTTGGAACCTATTCAATCCAAACAAACCTTCTCTCTTTATTATATTAGTATAGATAAGATAACATGGCATTATCTAAAAATCTAAATTGGAATGAAACCATTATTTACGGATTTAAAGTTTCGTATTCTTTTCAGTTTTCATAATGTAACACGACTGAGCTGACAATAGTCTAACGCTAAAGTTAATTCGAATGTGTAATAACCACGAAGGTATCAGAAATTATAAAAATCAGAATGTTAAAATACCGTTTACATTAATTGCTTTCATTCACTGATACATCATTTGCACACGTTTTATCATAAATTATTACTGGTAAGGCTTGTCAATATTAAATCCTGTCGATATTTCATACGTATCTTAATGTGAAAGAGAACTCGTTCCAGCGGCTGACGGAAATTGAAGAATATTTTAATGTGGCACTGTGAAGGCCGTAAACAAATAATTTTTCCGTCCTCCGGCCAGAAAGCGCCAACTTTGTGGCCGCTTCGCTAAATGAAATTGCCGCTTTCTGGCTTCGTCGAACAGAAAAATAGTATACTGACCTCGGCCAGTAAAATAAAAAAGCCTCAAATCACATTTTTGTCAACCTCGGCTTCGCCTAGGACGATAATTACATGTGACCTGAGACATTTTTTATTTTACTGGCCTTGGTGCGTAATGTACTATTACCGCTTTTATACATCTAAAAGATTCTGGAACTTTATTGATACTAATGGCTAATGAGAATTATTGGGTCGTTAGTTTTTAACTGACTATTTTATACTGTACTAGCTGTCCGCCCCGGCTTTGCACGGATCCCTTTTTTTATAGCCTATGTCACTCGGGAATAGTGTTGCTTCCCAACAGTGAAAGAATTTTTGAAATTGGTCCAGCCGTTCTGGAGCCTATTCAATCCAAACAATATTTTCTTTAAATATTTTAAGGTGCTTACAAGATAAATTACATAAAAATATTAGGAAATTATTAATAAAAAAATAAACTAAAAGATTCGTGCAAGTTTCACGATATAGAGTAACTATAGGTTATGTCATATAACATAATTATGTAAGTATAAAAAATAATAGCTTATCGACGAATATGGGAACTGTAAACTTTTCGAACGCGAACAAATAAAATACGCAGGTTAAATCCGTTATAATTGTTTCATTCCAATGTAAAAATCATGATTTATTTTGTCTCATTAGATTTAGTTTTGATTAGAGTTATATTTGTAAAAAAGCTTACAAAGATTTATTTAGTTTGCCACTTTTGCTTTGTACGAGATGTAATTTTATTTTTATTACTTATATCAGAATGTACAAGTTTTTATTAGAATTGATTTAAGAATAAAATCCATCGACCTTCATCCTATCTCCAGAAAAACTGGTATTTCTTTATTTCTAGAAAGCAAACCTCGTTTTCTCGGGTAGGTACTACAAATAATTCATGTAACATTTTCGTAGCATCGTAGCATCGTCTACGGCGTAGCACTGCTACGCATCAATTCCTACCATAAATAAATGATTGTTCACGAGAATAAATCGTTTGAATAATAATATTGTTTTCCTTAAGAGTCTTCAGTAAATTATGTAAAATCAAATTAAGGGACCCGTTTTCACATAGGTAACTGGCCTAATTAACTTTTTAATTGGGTTATAAGCAATAGACAAATTGCTTTGTGAGTCTCATAATTAAAATTCGAGTTAATTTCATCAAATTGTCCGTCAGCGTTTAAAATTCTAATAAAAAGGGCGTTAAGGTTAAGGTTCGTTTAAATATATTATGTATTTAAACCATTACTATATTTATTTAATAAGCTAACTATTTGGAGGTTATTTTTTTCAGGTACTTGAAAATTGGCAAGCTTACTTAGTTTACTTACATTGTTGTAAAATATCTATTAAATTCGTACCTAAATCTTAAATTTGTACCTAAGCATTTGTCCAAATTTCAAAACAAAAGACAAACAAATTAGCATAACCAACTAGAGTGCAGCACCGCACTTTATATGCAGATGTGATGGCAATTATGCGTCCCATGATGCAACTGCACCTGCGATTGCATAACAACATAATACTAGATAAGAAGATATATGAGATGAGGAAGGGATATATCTTAGCTCTTCTCTAAAATATTCATAAACTTGGAAATACAAATTATTTTTGTATTCTTGTTTCGGAAAGTTGGTACATAGATGTAATTTTTGATTTATCAGCTTTAACACACTAGCTTCTGCCCGTGACTTCGTCCGCGTGGAACTCCTCCTTTTTTGCAGTCGGTTAAAAAGTAACCTATGTCCTTTCTCAGGCTCGACTTCCTTTGTACCAAATATCATTTAAATCGCTCCAGTACCTTTAGCGTGAAAGCGTAACAGACACACAGACAGACAGAGTTACTTTCGTATTTATAATATTAGTAGGGAATTTTTACGGGCTCAGACAAGTGACAATCGATAATAGCAACTAGACGAAAGGAATGCAAAATTGTATGGAATTGACGCAAGTACGCGAAGGATACGTAACGTGGTCTTTTTTATTCGCGTATTCCACACAATCTTGCAATGGTTCCGTTGTAGTATCAAGTTATTACTGCGAAGTTGGTAGTAATGGAGTATCATTGGTACTACCAACTTGGTAGTAATGGAAAGCAAATAGTCATATAGATCTTGTATTACAGTAATATAATGAATACAAAAAATAGTAATGCTTTCGAATGGCGGTCCTGGCTCACCAAGTACCTATTAAAAAAAATATAAATTAACTGGCAAGAAGCAGGAAACACTTTTCTTCTAATCTTTAAAAATATCTCGTACTCACTTTGAGTGTTAGACTATCGTTAGCTCAGTCGACTACGAATATGGGAACCTCTAGAGTTTTATAAGCATCAGCAAATTAACCGCGGAAGCATCAGAAATAAAAAATCTATCATATCTTTAATTATTGAATAGGAGTACCTTTGAAATTTAACAAAACAAAACATTTTATTATATTACTTTAGAACATTGACTAACAAAAGTCACACGGCATTTTGTCAGCCAAGTTCGATATAAATTTTACTTCACTTAACTCAATCTGCCTTTTGCTCTTAGGTTCGCGGTAAATTGAAACCGGCGTGCAATATTTCTAATGCCGCATTGCTGCAGTCTCTTGAGAACACGGAATATGTCAGCAACAAACTGCACTGAAGAAATAAAAAAGTAAAACTCCAGGACTAAAAGGTACCCAATAAAAAAAAACTCCTTATCATTTCTAATGCCTTCGCGGCTATTACAAATTGGAATGAAACAACTATAACTACTTTAATATGATTAGAATGAAACAACTTTAACGGCTTTAACTAAAGCTTATTTAACTAAACTAAAGCATGCTAAAACACAAGACTATTGTCAGCTCAGTCGTGCTACGATTATGGAATCTTTAAGGCTCCGAAACGTCAGCCAATAAAATAATATACGCGAGTTAAATTCGTTAAAGTTGTTTCATTCCAATGTATAATAACCGCGAAGGCATTAGAAATTATTACTTTAATATAAAACAAATATGAACGGATTTAACTCGCATTTTTAATTTTATTGGCTGACGTTTTGTCATTACAGTTTCCATAATGGCACGACTGAGCTGACGATAGTCTAACGTTAAAGTTCGACTTTCGCGTTGACAAAATCAAAATACGCTTTTAATATTTCTTGATAATCTAAGAAAAGAACAAAGGCTATAGTCTCTTACATCAGATCTTAACAAAACTTATATTGACAGCCTATTGTATTAAACTGTAAGTCCATCTAACTATAACTTGGAAATATTTGTTTCTAAAGTATCCCTTTTATAAAGGTTATCGAGGCAGCCACAAACCATTTGAAAGTAGCTTAGATCTTTATTGGCATCGAAACTTCTTATCTGCGGCCGCAAAGTAAGAGTTCTGTTATAAGTTTTTATCAGTGACGTCACGTTTAAATAAAGTTCCAACGGTATTGTTACGTGGGAAACCGTTTAATAATAGAAATGTTTGAATAGTATTTGATAATCAGTTAAAGGTGACTTTTTATACGCCTATTTGTTAACTAGGTATTTAGTTTTACTTGAATTATTTAACGATTAAAAGGTATTTTATACCAACATTTGTATGTTTTCTGGAATTAATTTCATTTCTTTTTGTTTTTTATGGTTCCATGTCTCAAAACGAAAAGTGGAACGCTTATAGGATCACTTCATTGTCCGTCTGTCTGTCTGTCAAAACCCTTTTTCTCAGGAACGCGTGGAGGTATCAAGCTGAAATTCATTTTTATTTCGTATTTGTGATATTGTACATAATATTTACATATTAAAATTTGACCCTTTTTTTGTTCTGTAGTAATGACATAAATAATATAAATAGTAATTACGATATATTGCAACCTCCATAGTACCTAAACATTGCTATAAATCGTAGAAAACTAGAAATAACCCCGTAAGCTACCTACATCAACACAGCACATACATACATAAACAAAAAGTTCCAGCTCAGTTTGTAAGCCGCCGCGGAGTCCTATTTTAAAACCACGATTAAATCCCAGTGGACGATCCACTGGAGTCACTGAGCAGTGATACTTTTCAAAGGATATTTCCAAACCGCTGACTGGTTTCTATAGCTTTGGAAATGGCAGCGATAAAGAATACCTAAACAGATTAAACATTTTTTACATGAAACTGTGTACCTGCCTGAGACTATAAGATACCTGATATGGAGTTTCAATATCCCATCATTCATAATTTCACACCAAGGGTTTTCCTGCGCTGCTAACAAGGGCGTGCATTCCATATAGGCACAATGGTATAGACGTATGGAGTGCCTACCCTGACGCGGTACACGCGCGATCCTCACTGCACGCGCCTGGGCCTGCTAACAAAGCTTTGCATTGAGTTTTCTTGCTGCGTTCCTTCTCAGTAACGATGGTCTTTTCGAAGCGCTAGTAGAGTTTATAAAGGTCTATTTACGATTAATAAATGAACTGATTGGCATTTATGAATTCCAGTTGACAATTTGTAGGAATCAGTGGTGATACTTTTTAAAGTTATAGTTTCCGGGCCGCGGTCACCGCCTGGTCGAATCCACAGCCTAAAATAATACAGCACAAACATCTCTTATCAACATAGACTTTAAACGAAATAATTCGAGTTCCGGACTTTTCGGAATCTATACAGTTTCCATAATCATAGCACAACTGAGTTCACTAGTACTACCTTGCACTAAAATATAGCATATGAATTTGTAAAAGTTCTGAAATGGCAGCCAATGAAATAAAATACGCGAGTTAAATCCATTCATAGTTGTTTCATTATAATGTGTAATAACCGCAAAGGCATCAGAAATTATTATTTCGTAATAATTATTTTTTTATTTTTGGTATGAATATTGATATTTAATTTTGATATCGATATAAATTTTCCTTGAAAATATGGTAAAGATTCATGTTCGTTATGATATGAAATAATTTGAAATACAATATAGGTAATTAAATAGACGTACAAGTATTGCTCGTATTAATATAACTCTTACCTATATTACTCCCAAATTCAATTCCAATTTGGAAGCAACTAAGTTTTTATAAATTGAATTGTCTAGTGTTTTTCGGTTGTACTGACAAACCCGCTTTGGCTCATCAACTGAATAAATGATTAGATTTAATAATAAAACGGCTTCGTGTAGGTTGAAGCTTAAACCTTGTTTGTTTGCTTTTATTTGCTTAATTTTATTTGCCGTAACACATCAAGCGACTTCAAAAGTAGGTACGAGATAATTAGAAATAATTTATTTAAAAGCATACCACAATGAAACAAAGTCACAAGTAAGTATATTAAACAATTTAACGTTCATTTTATTTGCTGTTTAACAGGAAAATTTTATTAGTTCTTCATTAGGTCGGGGAGTTTCCTTGGGCGATTGTAATTTTTAATTTATGTCTAATAACGAAAAAAAAATATCCGATGGTTTTGCACTTGTTACATATAAAAATAATAGTAGCTAGCCCTTATGTGCGTGCATTACATACGGGGAAAATGTCATAAATGTGTAGAGTGCCTACCCTAGTGTCCTCATCAATGCACGCGCCTGCTAACCCTACTTCGATGTACCTATATAAAAGGAGAAGCTGACTTAAAGACTGACATATTCTCAACGCAGAGCCGAAACTATTATATTGCTGGGTCGTAAATTAAAAGAAAAGTAAAATTAGGGTATGTAAATAAGAAATCTGATTCCTATTTCCATTTGTCTTTTCACTGTAAGGTTTGACTAAACGAAATCCAACTCCATGAAAAGTACATTCAGACACAGATGCGCTTCGTCATCTTTTACATAACAATTTTGTAAGTCCCTGGAGCAGTGTTGAGCTGCAGTGTACAGTTGCGTTCACAAGTGCACTCGAAAATAGCTGCATACAATTTCATAGGTAACTTGAATCACAGAGCAAGGTATTAGAACTCTTGCAGTAATACGAGTATTTATATTTATCATGACTTGTACCTAAAATTTTTAAAAGAAACTTTCGCGTATAAAATATATGATGATGCTACGAAAACTTTAAAGTTTCCATATTCGTTTTAAAGCAAGTCTAACAGTGAAGAGATTTACATAAGCAGTTTACCTTGTTTCAGAACAGGCTGTAAATTAATAATATACAATTATTATGTATATGCAAATTAATTCTATTATAACTGTCTTATTTCAAACTCATTTCATTATTTACCATCTATTATTTGATATAGGTACATCAACCCATCAATTATTCTTAATTTCTAATTTTATTGGGGAATCAAAACTTAACAAAGAATGTTAGGTTATAAGAGAATCACAAAAAAAAACACGTATATGTTAACGGAAATGTATGTAATCCGTCATTGTATACAATTCCTAGGAAATGTCTGTAATTCCTAAAATCGCACAGAAATGTGTGAAATAAATTATATTACACTTACACATTTCCTAGGAAATCTATACATTTCCTAAATCGTAATCGGAAATGTAAAACATGTTTTATTACAGAAAGCATTTACTTTATACATTTCCTAATACGATATTGGAATTTGGTGGCGCCGAAAACCATACAATGTTAGATAATAATTTAATTCCCCACGGCGGCCTTGGGGTTTGCGGTTTTGAAAAAAAAGAGGAATATACTATATTATTTTTAAATTTAGTGGACTGTATTTTGAAGCTTGCAATGCTTAGGATAAATCTGAACAGTAGGTCGATGAGCCAAGGGAACAGGAAGGGACATGCGACAAACCTTGCGTTCTGCTGCCTCCGGTCCTTGATGCACCACACCAGCTGGCCAGCTTCAATGCCAAAACACTGCACAGCACGCGCGCGCACACGATTATTAGGCACAATTGTTAAAACTAAATTTATAAGCACAAAAAGATGCGAGGGTCCGCATCAGTCGGCGACGGCAAGAGTTCTGCCTGATTTAAGCCAGGCGTCTCATGTCGCATGTGGAAAAGGAGGGTAGGAAGCACGGGTGTTATAAAATTGCAAGCTTCAACTACCCTACAATATAAATATGAAACTTAACATCCCCCCGGCCTTGAAGGAACCCTTCGAAAGAAAAACCCAAATAAAGGAAAACATTCTATCTCAACACGGGGTGCGAACATTGTACTAAGATATAGAAAATATTATAAAAGTATATAAGTAAGTTACGTAGATCACTATGCTAGATATTATAAGTAGATACCTATAAGTAATGTGTATTATCGTAAACAAAATAAGGCACATTTAATATGCGCGTAAAGTAAAGTTAGGCATAGGAAGTTAAACTACTATTTATTATAATCTTAACTAGGGTTGTCTATAAAGACGCGAATCTAAATTATATATGTATATTTAAACTTTAAATGACTCATTGAGTCGGCAAAGGGCAAAGTCGCACGACTGGCCGTTTGTACGTGCCAGCCTTTGTTCTTACTTCAGCAACGCGAATAACTCCGTCCTTACCGGGATACACGTTAGTAATTATTCCTAGCGGCCACTGTAAGGGTGGATAGTTGTCTATATTTAATATCACAATATCACCAATTGTTATTGGATTAGACGAAGTATTCCATTTTTCGCGCTGTTGTAAGTTATGTAAATATTCCGTTCGGAAGCGCTTCCAATAGGATTGTACAAGCGAATCCATCAGCGAGAATCGCGACAGCAAGTTGGTTCGTTCGTCGGATAAGTCGGCTGCGGGTAAGTACTCCCAGGGAGACGTAGATAAAAAATGAGAAGGGGTGAGTGCCAGTGGCTCTGATGGGTCTGAACTTAGACTATAGAGAGGACGGCTATTTAACACTGCCTCGACTTGAGTAAGCACGGTTGACATCTCCTCATAGGTGAGAATCTGACTGCCAATTACGCGAAATAATAATCCCTTGGCTGATTTTATATTTGCCTCCCAAATGCCACCGAAATGACTTCCAGTTGGAGGATTCATTTTCCATGAAATGCGGGTTTTAGCCAATTCACTACTGAACGATTTATAGTACTCGTCAGATAATAAAAAGTTATGCAGTTCATTAAAATATCCCTTCGACGAAACGAAATTAGTTGCATTATCAGAATAAAGATGAGTACATGGACCTCGCCGTGAAGTAAAGCGTTTAAATGCATCTATAAAACTAGCAGATGACAAGTTCGAGACCAGCTCTATATGAACTGCCTTTGTCACTAGACAAATAAACAGACACAAATAAGCCTTAACACTACGTACTCCGCGTTTGCGATAAGGTGTAATATAAAGCGGACCTGCGTAGTCCACGCCGGTATGTAGAAAAGCCTTGCATTGTTCCAATCGGCATTTAGGTAAATCTGCCATTACCGGGGAAAGCGATTTAGGATTTAATTTAAAACAGCGGTTGCACCTTTGTATACGCTGCCGTACAATACGACGCGCGGAAAGAATCCAGTACTTAGATTTTAAGATACCAATTAATAACTGCGGTCCAGCGTGTAAATTATCACGATGATACGAATCAATTAACAGCTGCACTACTTGACCTTGCCTAGGTAATATTATCGGGTGTTTAGACGCATAATCTAATGACGAGTTCGATAAACGACCTCCTACGCGTATAATACCGTTTTTTATAAACGGGAATAGCTTTTGTAACTTCGATGAACAGCGGTGTCCTTTCGAAATGTTTTTGACATCTTCGGAAAAGTAAATTGATTGCACGACACGAATTATTTGAAACTCGGCGGTGTTCATATCATTAGCGGTGATGACGTCATTTCGCGATAACTTTTTGGTGAAGCGAAGTACATAAACTAAGACTCGAAGCAGTTTGTTCCAACTGGAACAACGCGACGCGAGTATAAAAAAAGGATGCTCTGGTTCAGGGACAGTCGTGGTTATGTGAGACACAGTTTTCTCCTCGGGCAATGAGGCGCGGTTAGGTACAAATTTTTGCACATTCCAGTTTATTATAGGCTGCGATAACCAAGACGGTCCATTAAACCACAGCTCATGCTCTATAAGCTGAGAAGGAGTAAGTCCGCGTGACACACAGTCAGCGGGATTTTGCGAACCAGCGACGTGATATAAATTCTCTGGTGAAATATTTAACTGAATTTGTGAAATGCGGTTAGCGATATAAGTGTCGAACCTATGCGGTGACGCAACAGACCAACATAAGGCGACTTCGGAATCAGAAAAGGCAAATATATTATTAATTTTATTTCTTTTAGACAAAGTGTCATAGACTTCTCGTAAAAGCCGTGACATTAATAAAATCCCGTTAAGCTCTAATCTCGCCAATGTAATTTTTGGTTTGACGGAAGCCACACGTGACTTGGAGCATACTAGTGTTACAATAGGAGGCAGATTGCCATTAACAACATGCAAATATATTACGCATCCATATGCAGCTTCGCTCGCGTCCGAGAAAGCAACCAGTGAAACTAAAGACCCGACTTTTATACCTAAATGTCGGGAAAAACATAATTGCGATATTTGAGGCAACTCAGACAAATATTGCTGCCACAAATTAACAATGCGAGTGGGAGGTGCATCGTCCCAGTCCATATTCAATAACCAAAGTTGCTTAATTAGCAATTTTGCGTATAAAATAACCGGCCCTACGAGTCCGAGCACATCGTATAGCCGTGCGGTAGCGGATAGAATAGCGCGCTTAGTACATACACGCGGCGGGGTAGCGGTATCAAACACGAACACGTCTTGCGCAGGCAGCCATCGTAAACCCAGTATCTTAAATGTATTTCCGTCATCGAAGGAAATAGATCCAGACTTCCGGTGCGACTCTGGTATGTGCTCAAGCAATTCGCGAGAGCTGGACGTCCATTTAATTAAATCGAACCCTCCGGCCTTGAAGAGGCCGATCAATTCATTAGCTGTCTTTACTACTTCGTCAAGTGAAGAAACAGAAGAAGCCAGGTCGTCCATGTATACATCCCTCTCTAACACGGCGGCCGCATTTGGCCATTTAAGCCGTTCGTCTGCAGCTAACTGACGCAAAGTTCTAAGTGCTAAAAATGGAGAGGACTTAAGACCAAATGAAACGCGAGTGAACGAATATATTTGAAGCGGTTCAGTTTCGACAAATCTATATAAAATTCGTTGATATTTATGATGATGTGCGTTTGTATGTATGCGTAGATACATTTGCTTTACGTCTGCAAAAAACGGTATTTCGAAAATACGTACATTTAATAAAATATGAAATATATTTGCCTGCAGATTGCATCCTGTATATAAAATATCGTTAAGTGACAGCCCTGAATCAGTTTTAGCGCTGCCGTCTAGTACGGGGCGAATCTTTGTAGTGGCCTTATCATCGCGCACTACAGGGTGATGCGGTAAAAAATAGCCTGAAGATATGCAATCCTCAGGTGCGGTGCGGGACAGGATACCTTCCTTTAGGTAATCGCGAATAATAGCATCATAACTAGACTTAAGCTCGGGGTTTTTAGAAAACTTCCTTTCTAGAAACAAAAAACGCTTTCTTGCCGTGACGTAAGAGTCACCTAATTTATCGGGATCATCCTTAAATGGAAGATCAACAGAGTAACTACCGTCAGCATTACGAACAGTAGTCGAGGTGTAAATATTCTCACATATTTGATCGTCAGGACTTAAAAATGTTTGCGAGGGTAATTCCTCAGCGGCCCAGAATCTCTCGACCAGTTGATGCAATGGGTCACAGCTGAAAGCACAGAGTGTATGAGGTGCGGGTTGCGGGGAAACAGTAGGGGCGTCTCCTAATATTAAATACCCCAAAGTACTTTCATGAGCGGAAGGCATATTATCGTTCGGACCCTTTATTTTATCAAATAATAAAATTTCGCAATAAAGTTTCACCCCAATGAGCATATCGATCGGCCCGGGACGCGCGAAATCATCATCCGCCAGCGGCAGGTCGCGCAAGAAACCGAGCGCGGCGCGGTCGACGCGCGCGCTGGGCAGCTGTGACGTAATGCGATCGACGACCAAGGGATTGACAGAATATTCGCGGCGGTTATCTATAAAACGCGACGTAAACTTAAGCGCGGTCATGCCTAGAATTCGTTGCGAAGTTCCACCAATACCTTGAACTTCAGAATAGCGGGTTTGTTTACGAATGGGAAGCGATAAACGCTTACAACAATCAGCGGATATATAATCACTTTGAGAGCCTGAATCGACCAGGCACCTAACGAAGTGACAGCGGTTAAAAGAATCAATAACTTTTATTTTTGCGGTTGCTAATAAGGTAGTAGTTTGAATACAACTACTGCGGTCGCACGAAATTGTACAAATGCTACTAGACTGCTTCTTAGATATGGAGCAATCATGTGGTGAACCATTTTCGACCCTAATTGCAGTATTTGTAAGGTCTACAGCGCTAGCGGAAGAATTAATTTTATGATCGTCATGTGATAACGTAAACAACCCAGGGCCGGAATTGGCCGCTGAATTATTTATTTGATTTAAATTATTAGCGGGGTTTATAACCATCGATCCGACATTGCAGTGAGACTTCGCACTTGTATTAAAATGAAGTAGCGAATGATGCCTACCTTCGCAATGAGAGCAGTGTCGTTTCGACGCACAAGAAGCGGTTTTATGTTTGACACTTAAACAGTTGTTACAATAAGAGTTTATCTTAATAAAATTATATCTCTCATGTGGTGTTAATTTCATAAAGGACGAACATGAATATAAATGTTCATGTCGTGTATTTTTGCAAAGTGCACAATTATTATTTAATTCAGACCCGCCCGAGTCCGCGCTCACAAATGCTTTTGTTAAAGGTTTAGGAATGTGAGATTTACCGTGCGAGTTTATAACCGGCTTATTATTATTACCATTTGGAGACCTGGACAAAACTTTGGCCTGCTCCTTTACAAAATCAATTAAACTTTTATATGACGGAATTTTATCTTTGCGATGAGCAATTTCAAATAATCTAACTGTTTCGGCATCTAATTTTTGAAGAGCTAAATGTAAGAATATGAAATCATTTAAATCACCTAGTTTCATTTGTTTGAGCGCTTCCACGGGGGAATTAAAGCTATTTGTAAATGTATCTAAGGCGGTAGAACTGGCGGTCGATAGTGGTTTGAAATGTAACAACTGGTTAAGATAGGTACATGCTAGCGAGCGGGGGTCATCAAATTTTTGAATTAAAGCTTCCCAGATTATTTTATAGTTTTGTGCGGTAGGAGGTAACCCAATACACACATCTCGCGCGCTGCCGGTTAATTTACCGATTAAATAATAAACGCGCTCGTCATCCGTCAGCGACGCGTTGTCATGTATCATGCTCCTAAACTGCTGATAGAACAGAGGCCAGTTCTGAGGCTGGCCGTCAAAGGAAATCAGTTCGATGACTGGCAAGCGAGGTTTCGATTTACTAGGGCCTTGCGGGGAAGGGGAGTTATTCTGTGCTTCATTTTCCATTAAAGTCTGCTTAATATAACAGTACATTTCCTCAAATGACGTCCATGAGTCATAGTCGACTTCGGAGTCTGAATTTAGTTGCAGATTAAGCAAGTTAAATGATTCTAAAACCCGCTGATAATCGTCACGTATACTATCTATATTCAACGCGCTAGTACGGAAAGCCCGTAACTGGTTAATATCGGTTTCCGCGCGATGCGCGAGTTCGAGAATGGTTTCTACTCGTTTAAATATAACGTCGCGCTTGACGGCATAAATAGTTAGCTGATTTTTATTGGTATCATATTCACTGGCTCCACTGAAACCTTCGCTTCCCTTTCGTTTACCCATTATGAATGTAATATAACGTACTGTTAGTATAAATAAAATGTAAGTATAAATAAAGCACTCAAAAATAGGTCTTTATAAAGAAAACAATAAGAAATTGCGAAATAGTAATAAAATAAATATGTAATAAGTGAGAACTCTTTGCTAAATAAGTAATTTTAGCTATAGCGGTAAAGTTAATTACAATACAATATAAATATTATATGCGTATTTATAAGACAGCGGGAAAAGATTAAAAAATGACTGTGCGGACGTATTTGTAAAGTTCACCATCAACGACGAACGAACCAATATGGCGGCTTGATACTCGTAATTGAGAACAAAGAAAATAATAACACGTGTCCTAAATATCGATATATTGGTCGCGAGAAAATGAAATAATTCGGAAATAACCAACTATTTATGTTACTAAGCAATGCGGAGCGGAATTAAAGTGAAACAGTTGCCGATGCGGTAGATATAAGAAGATTAAATGACAAACTATTTCGATTACCTAGCACAATGTTCGCATAAGTTTTATCCGAAATTTCAATTAAACTTAAATGTATGATCACCTAGGTGTGATCTTCATCCGGTTCGAAAGGGACCAAAATTATATGGTGGCGCCGAAAACCATACAATGTTAGATAATAATTTAATTCCCCACGGCGGCCTTGGGGTTTGCGGTTTTGAAAAAAAAGAGGAATATACTATATTATTTTTAAATTTAGTGGACTGTATTTTGAAGCTTGCAATGCTTAGGATAAATCTGAACAGTAGGTCGATGAGCCAAGGGAACAGGAAGGGACATGCGACAAACCTTGCGTTCTGCTGCCTCCGGTCCTTGATGCACCACACCAGCTGGCCAGCTTCAATGCCAAAACACTGCACAGCACGCGCGCGCACACGATTATTAGGCACAATTGTTAAAACTAAATTTATAAGCACAAAAAGATGCGAGGGTCCGCATCAGTCGGCGACGGCAAGAGTTCTGCCTGATTTAAGCCAGGCGTCTCATGTCGCATGTGGAAAAGGAGGGTAGGAAGCACGGGTGTTATAAAATTGCAAGCTTCAACTACCCTACAATATAAATATGAAACTTAACAGAATTATATACAATTCCGAAGAAATTTATACATTCCCTAGGATATCTATGCATTAAATAGTTTTTCAAACAATATTTTATACATTTCTTAAATAGTATCGGAATTGTACGCCTTTCCTAGGATTTGTATACAATTCCTTGATTTCTTACATTTCCGGTAACATAATATACATTGAAAAACGTATTCAAAACTGCAGTCTCAAGGGCGTGCATTCCATATAGGCACATTGGTATAAATGTATGGAGTGCCTACCCTGGCGGCATACTTACACTCCCTCCACTGCACGCGCCTGCAGTCAAGGTACCTAAGCTTTTGCACTATTTACTTTATCTCGTTGTACAAGCACTTTTGAATAATAGTGTCCAAGGGGACGCCCCAAAGCGACTTCGCTCCTCGCTTCGACGGGTCCATATTGAATAAACTTTTGTTTCGTGCATGACTGTACTTGGACTTAAAGTTAATGTATAAATTAAATAAAAGGACGAGGAAATATAAAAGTTATGTTTGAATTGCTTTTTTAATTAATGTTATAGCAATGTTACGTATTTACTAACAAGTATCCTCTTTTAAAATTATAATAAAACATACTCGTCTATTTACTAAAGAATTATTTATTTGATATGTTTTATACTTATTACTTATATATATATGCACAAATACTTATACATACACAAAATAAATATTTTTAGTTTTTAGTATGTGTTCTTTTAAACATATTGTAATTTAAAACACAAAATTAATTTCAGACAAAAGTCTTTTCGAAAATAATTTTACTTATATATCTACCTAAATTATTTTAAATTATAATAGATTACGTTTAATTCACATTTCTACCACCGTCATTTGTTTTTATTTAAAAAAGGAGTAGGTAAATTAAATAAAAACTATTATTTCAGTGCTTTCGCGGTTTTTGCAAATTGGCATTAAAGTTATAGTTGTTTTAACTGTAACTTTAGTGCAATTCACTTTAGTGTTAGACTATCGTCAGCTCAGTCTGCTATAAACATGGGAACTGTAAAGTTTTCGAAAAGTCAGAATATAAAATCAAATAGATAGGTGCGTGTGTTAAATCCGTATAACTTTTTCGTTACAATAAATAAAAACTAGTACCTAAAAAGTATAAAAAGCTTGAATATAATAATATGTGTTTCATCACCACACGTGCGGAAGGCCTTTTAGCGGAAAAGGTTCGCAACAAATCATTCTTGGACCAACACCCGGCCCTACACGTGTGTATGTCTGTCTGTCTTTATTGTCCCGTGATTTATATAATGGTGAATGGGATTACGTTTATAAAGAAAGAAACATATGTACTGGAAATTTGGATTCATATTTTGGGGTTAGAAAGATTCTAAATTACGTGTAGATTATTTTTGTATCTTTAGTATTGCTATGGCGGTTAAAATTTATTATTGAGGATATTTATATTGCTAAAAATAGTTTAATAGCATTTATTATTATAAAAAAAAAACCGCGCGCCTTGAGTGTGTCCATAATACTAGACTACAAGCCCATGAAGAAAAAAAATGTGAAAATTAATTAGTCTTAACTCCTCACTTGTACCTAAAAAAATCTAATTACTCACGTACTCTTACATGTACCGCTAAAAAATGACAGCATAGTGTTTACAGTTCTTTTACAATATGGTCCTAGCCTACTAACTGTAACTCACGGTGGGTCATTTCACATGATTTTTTTTTCATGGGCTTGTAGTCTATACTTGCCGCATTTCCTTTTTGATAGTGTAGGCTTCATGGTCGCTGGTATTTTAAATAAATGAAACGCCTACATTTAAATTGTGTACTTTATATTAAATTAATTTGTGTTAAATGGCGGATGAGTCGCCTCATCACGTATAGGTCGGAACAGACAGACAGTGTTGCCAGATCTTTATGTATGGATCGTACAGATAGCTTATAGACATCTGTTGCACCAAGTAAGACCAGCACGAGAATTGCAACCTTCACTCAAAAGGCGTGCATTTAATTACTTTTTTACGTTATTATAATTTCTGGTGCCTTCGCGTCGTGGCTATTACACATTGGAATGAAACAACTATTAACGGATTTAGACTATCGTCAGCTCAGTCGTGCTATGAATAAAGAGAACTAAACTTTTCAAAACGTCAGCCAATAAAATAAATTCGCAAGTTAAATATAATAGTGGCTTTTGTTATATCAAGCACATACAGACCTTTTTGTGGCCTTTTATTTTTTATTGTGAAAAATATTTTTGGTAAAACTTTTCTCAAAACAAAATCTTGCTGCAAAAGCTTTACCTTGTCATATCAGTGCGAATATAAAAATACGCAGTCACGAAATATATCGTAATAATACGAAACTTCTATCCACGTCTCGGCTTTAGCGGCCATTGCCGTAATTTTTCAACAAGTTAAAACTTATTACAAGTTATTACGAACTTGCTCGATAAGTGGGAAACTCTTTATTTTATTAGCGATCCTCTTTCATAATAGGACCCTGTGAGAATGCTCGCATAGTTAGTTAAGCGACAGTGGTTCAAATCCTAAAGTATGTAGGATTCTACTCATAGCTCATTATTTAATGTCAGTTTAGTTTGACATTCTTCCATTCGTCTCTATCTAATCAGCATACAAATATTTTTATGATGAGTTCCGTATTACACAATTTATATTCAGTTTCTCTTTAATGTTCGCCCTTAATTGAAAATACGAGAAAACAAACTAAAATTAAAATAGGTATTTCAGTTGAAAGTAGAAATATATAAAGTACTTGTAACTTCTAAACATGAGGTATTTGTCGTAACGCTTTGAATTTCACCCAAAAGAATTAAGCTGTATTTATAAAATTTTATGTAGGTAAGTACAATAGTGTTTACCCACATAAAACATACATATTGGTTATCCGTATAGGCACAACGTCAAAAATGAAATGCCTACCCTGGCCCCTATTTGCGCTCCTCTCACTGCACGCACCTGTATAGGTACATTAGAAGTAACTATACAAGGTGGTCCAATGACCTGATAAAGGTCGCAGGGTACCTACCGGTCGATTCGATGTGAAAAACCTCGAAGGGATCATGTCGTGCTGGACATGATCCACATATTATATAAATAAATACACGTTTCATATAAGCACAATACAGTGACTATGTGAATATATACAAAAACATACAAGACTGTTAAGAAAATTTAAACCTATGTACTTTGTGTAAAGTTGATAACTGAACACAGCCTTTTGGACTGTTGATTCTTTGAGACCTGAAACTTTCCGGGATATACGCGCCCTTAAGGCAATCATCTCTAGTTAGCGAGCAGTTATCGACAAAACGGTCGCAAACCCTATTATACCGTGTAACGTGCTCAATTTGTTTTTTATTACTTTTTCTTTTATTATACTTGCATACTTTGTAAAGCATTTTGGTAAAGCGACTAAGCTGTTAATCAGAAATGTACCTCCCTAGTCGCTATTCCATTTATGTATTTGTGACATTGTGCTTTTATGCAATGCACGCCCTTGTATGCACATTTTGTGACGTCATCAGAGTTAAACAATCACATATACTTACAGTACAAAAGTCAAATCATATCGTTACTCCATTAAGGATTTTAAGGCATCACAATTAAATTTAAATTCGAGTAGTGAGATAATTAGAGTTTGGTCCCTTTTGTATTGTATATGCTAAAAACTACCTTCTTTTTAAACAAACTGGGGCCGTGAAAAGTGCCAATTGATGATAGCAACCGTACATTCCGTACAAACGAATTAAGAAAAAATATGAAATTGGCACGTCGCGAACGAAATCTGACCACGTGTTTATGTACGTAATTGACATAGTTATGTCAATTCTATACAACTATTCGTATATACCTACTATATATGTTTTTTTCACTGCTCAAAACATTTGGTTAACAAAAAACACTCATACAAATTAGATAGCAATGTAACTCATTTGAGGGCGTGTAAACATTCCTCTGTAGTTAAAGACAGGACGCGAACTTGAGTACAGTCGACCACGAAGACAAAGCAAACTTAATCTGGCTGAGTGTACTCTACTAATCACTCGGTTGTCACAACACGCATTTATTAGGTAAAAACGCTCGTTTTTAAACTGCTTCCTTATTTTAATCTTACTTTGAACAAGATAAAAGAAGTATAAAATAATAGGGAAAGGATAATTTTATATTTCATACGGTATTAATGAATTTATTTAACACTAGCGGTCCCGGCAGACGTCATCCTGCCCGTTCGAAATTCAAATTAGGTAACTTTAGTTAGACAACGTTTGTATGGGAAAAGAAAAGGGCTGTTTTTAGGGTTTTCCCGGCAATTATTCGATTTTTTCTAGCCTAAAGCCTTCCTCGATAAATGGTCTATCCAACAAAAAAAAAATTTTTGAATTTGAGCCAGTAGTTCCTGAGATTAGCGCGTTCAAACAAACAAACAAACAAACTCTTCAGCTTTATAATATTAGTATAGATACGGTATTAATGAATTTATTTAACATTATAAATGTTACGTAATTAATTACATTTTAAGAAAGCTTGTAATAAACGCGGCGTTTTTCAAAAGTTTGCGTGAAACTCTTGTCATTTGCAAGTTGAATTAAATGAGTTGCCTCAAACTTCCTACTAACTTAATTGAAAGATTGACTCCATTCCCACTTATTGCATTAAAACCTAACTGTGATTTTAAAATTCTACAATAAACTTCGATTTGATTTATTCCATACATGTCACTCATGTCAGACATAATAATATGGGCGACTACCCACGGTTGGCCACTTGCCCTTCTATCTGACCTGAAGTTATGTAGAAAAAAACTTTTACAAGTTATAAACTCTGCGAGCCTATGAAGAACTGGTCAATAGACATTTTGTCAACATAATATTGCAGAGAACGTTGACAAGGAGAAGGGATGTCGTGTCGATATTTCGTTGTTGACATGAAGAAATAAAAGACGACATCGACATGACATTTCTCGTTGTAGACAACGTTAGCCAATTTTGACAGATAACCGCGGGAATAAGGCGACATTGATATTCAATGACAAGGGGGCCTGGATAAGGTACCAAAGTCTAGGCTCCAAGATATCGACTTTACAATTCATCATGGACTCGCAGGTCTTATTATGATGAACTGATAATAAACTTGTTAAAAAAATGAGTGCGGTGGTTACATCTGACCATGAAATGACCCGTAGGTTACGGATTCGAATCCTGCTAGGGGTATACGTCAGTATAATGAGTACGAGCGTCTTGGATGAACTAAGTCAAGGGGTTTCAGTTAGGTACCTACAAACTTATATTTAACACTAGCTGTCCACCCCGGCTTCGCACGGATTCTTTTTTTTTTGTAGCCTATGTCACTCGGGAATAGTGTAGTCGTTTTGGAGCCTATTCAATCCAAACAAACAAACAGACCTTACCTCTTTATAGTATTAGTATAGATAACAGTTATGATTCATAGTTTTTATGCATAACATGCATTGTTGTACGTATAAGATTTAATATTCTTTTGTGGAACACAGCCAAACCTCGATCAATCTGTAAAAGCGAAATACTACATTCCTATGTTAAGGCGAAACGAAGTTTACGATGACGAGAAAAAAAAAACCGAAACATCATCAAGTAATAATTTCTGATGCCTTCGCGGTTATTATACATAGGAATAAAACAAGTTTAACGGATTTAACTCGTGTTTTATTTTTATTGGCTGACGTTTCGGAGCCTTTACAAATTCCATAATCGTAGCACGACTGAGCTGAGTGCTGACAATCGTCTTATGCTAAAGCGAAGTAAAATACGCGAGTTAAATCAGTTGTTTCATTCTATTGTGTTATAAAGTACTGCAAAGGCATCAGAAATTATTATCTACATATTTTCCTCTTTTCTATTTACTTATACTTTCTTACTCATCATACCTTTGAAGTCTGAACACATTTAGGTATGTATACCAAGAACTAAAAATATTTTTTCTGTCTGAAAGCGCCAACTTTCGGGCCGCTGCGCTAAATGTTGTTGCAGCTTTCTGGCTTCGTCAAATGAAAAATAGTATACTGACCTCGGCCAGTAAAATAAAAAAGCCTCAGATAACATTTATGTCAACCTCGGCTTCGCCTCGGACGACAATTACGTGTAATCTGAGACATTTTTTATTTTACTGGCCTAGGTGCGTAATGTACTATTTCTTACTTTCATTATTTAACTACTATACAACAATATTAGTAGTTAGTTCATTTCTATTTTATTCTCTTCCATAATATAATGTGTTGCCTGAATAAATAATTTCTATTATATTCTAAAATTCCCTTGTCAAGGTTGATTAAACAGACAAAATCCTGTAATATAATTTGACGTGGAATCATTAAAATTGAAGGTGATGCTATTAATAATAATACTGTCTTAAATTGTCACTGCAAACGGGAGCTGTATTCAGTTGAAATTATACAGGAAATGGGATTGCTGCTTCACAATAACAATGTTTTGATAGCGGCCGGTGTCACGCGCGAGCTATTGGAATGATGAATTATTTATTTATCCCTATATTAATATCAGAAATTCTTGTATACGTATATAACATATATACATGTGTATGTAAGTATGGTCTTCAGAACGACATAATAAATCTTTAGGAACCTACCGAATTTTCAAGTAAGATTCATATCATTCATCTACATGAGTATATACATAGGTAATTACGAGTATATAAATATTCCTATATAAGAATAAGCTGACGTTTAGGTGTGACATTTTACCACGGGACCTAAACTTGAAATTTTGCACGTTATAACGTAGGGGAGCACAGGAAAAGGATTTTTGAAAATTCTCCCCCATTGAGGGTTTGGGGTGTGCAAAGTTAGTATAAAACTTTGTTGTTTTTCAATTGACGAATAGGAGCGGCGCAGTAACTAGGGGACGGGTGCTCAAAGCGGGCACCTTAAGGGAAAGTTGAAAAATTTATGGTTTGTAACTTAGTAATATTATTAATTTCTTTACGACCAGGTGCATTATTTAATACTCCTCGATATCCGTATGTCCGTTTCCTCAAAAAAATAAAGACAAAATAATTATAAGCAATTTATGAAACCTCTACGTTTGCCCGCTTTGCCCTGGGGGGTGGCCTATAGCGGGCACGCGCTAAGGGCAAAACGGACATAGGCTATTATAAACCAAAATGGGATAGCCATAGTTAAAAAAACAATATATATCGATTAAATTTTCTATTTTAATCTCTCAGCAGTATTGTGAATTCAAAACAACGATAGTGCTCGGCAGACTTAGTCTTAATTTTTATTTTCTTTGGGTTAGGTTTAGTTTTCTTGTTTTTTTGGGTTATTAATAGTCAGCTCTTCGTTTTAATTTGTTTTAACAGCTTCAATCTAAAGAAAAAACAGCCAGTAAGTATTTTTTTTGTAAGTAGGTAAGTAATACTTACAAAAAAAATACATTGACTGTTTTTCATAGATCGGGCAGTGCCCGCATTGCCCTGACCACTTTGCCTTTCTTGACATTTAAAATATGCCAGCTAATCAAAATTATAAATGTTACCAAACGTGGAGGTTAAAGCAACAGTTTTGCGACCTGATAAGTAAGTAACAACTAACATGCTTTGATATTAGTATTGCAAGCTTAAAAAGTGAGAGAACACACGAAACATATGTTAAAATATTTTACAAAAAGCAGCTAAAAACATTTTTTTGGCGTAGCTTATAACAGCGTGCTCGCAGATGAGAAGGACGAATGACGCGAGTTGCGCGAGCGGCGCGGAATACTGTCGCAATTAACGAACATGTTCTTATTTAAAACGGCAATATTACGAGCAGTGCCCGCTTTGGGAACGGTGCCCGCTTTGAGCACCCGTCCCCTACCTATTAAATTATAATCCTTGAATTAGTTCAATCTGTGTAGGTAATAATTGTTTTCTATATTCTATGAACTAATGACAAAATAGTAAAATATTTACCTATTTTTTATTTGTAGTTATTCAGAATACTTCACACAATAAGTATATTATTATAAGTATCTAAAAAACTACACGTATGATAATAATTTTCTTACAGGAATTTATTTTATATTAAACCCCACACTCAATAACATAAATATTTTCGAAATGAAAATTCATATAGGTAACCTCATAATATAGAACTGAGTCCAAGCTCTAACAAGCGCATAAAGGACGACATTGTAGAAACCGTATTGCATTGCCATATATAACCATCCTTTACAGAACAAAACCTTTGATATTGTTATCCCACAAACAAAGATGTTCGTATTAATTTAATAGGGTACAAACAAGAAGAGCTCACTGCAAGAGCGTTCCCTTAAGTGAGGATCGCAAACTGTCACAGAATACGATCAATCTTATAGGTTGCGGAATATTTTTCGCTTCCGCCGTAGTTTGTGTTCATTGTTAGGTTACACACGAAATAAGCATCAAAGCCGTACATCGAATAGCCGCGAGCGAACTAGTTACGGAGGTTATGACGTCAAATTGGCTTGTTCCAACATGACTTAGGGGGAACTAACTTCCACAAGTACTGATTTCTGATGCCTTCGCGGTTATTACACATTGGAATGAAACAACTGTTAACGGATTTAACTTGCGTATTTTTATTTTATTTTATTAGCTGCCGTTTCGGATTCTTTACAGTTTCCATAATCGTAGCACGACTGAACTGACAATAGTCTAACGCTAAAATAAAAATACGCGAGTAAATCCGTTAACAGTTGTTTCATTCCAATAAGCGGAATATGAATACCGGACACTTTGTGATACTTTGTAAATTTCGCGCAAGTGGTAGAAAATGGCTCGTCGAAATCTTCTACTATATTATCCTGTCTTTGTAATTTTCTTACTGAAATGTCGTTTTAGTGTCATCGCAATTGTAATTAATCGGTTATATTATCAAAGAAAAATATATTTTGTAAATAAATTAAAATAAATACAAAGATAATGTGCGTCAAATAAGCGAAAAGTGTAGGAGGGAGTGACATCACATGGACCTCTAACTGGCTATACTATTATTATTATCTACTAACATATTTAATTATGTACCTAGTGTAATTTTAATTGACGTGATACAGTGGAGTAAATACCAATCTACTATCGGTTCGTAAAAAAATGCCGCAGGAATTTTTATTCGCTCCACATTGGCGACATGGGCGACATTGGCGACACGCATGTTGACGGTCGTTTAATCACTAAAGATTGTGGTTTGTACTTTCAATTATAACAAAAATCAGTACTCTTTTAACATTTTCAGTTCTATCCCGCTTTTGAAATAGTTTTGTCGACTCTTCTTGACTTAAATAATTAACACCTTAGAAATTGGTAGGACTTTTTTCATATTACAAGTATTTTCGACGTTTTACATTTCTTTGACTTTTTTGTAGATAAAAAGGTAGGTAAATACTTACCTACTTTTTTGCAGCAATTTTTGCTGAATCTGAAATTAAGTGGTTACTAAAAATAGCGTGACTAAGAATACTTATTGAAATATCTTGAACTCTCAACGTTGTTGCACACCTTATTTCCGATTTAAAATACAGAAGAACATTTAATATTCTAAAATCGGAATTCTCCAAAGAGGATTTGTCAGACCGTAGGGAACCAGTCCCGCAAATTGGAGACCCTTCTACAAAACCATTATTTTTACGTTTCCGTATCGATCTCAAGTCTTGCTTTTACCTTTGAGGTAAAAAGGTCGAATGTCTGTTTTATTTTTATTCAACCTTTAAAGGTTTTCTTAATATCATCTTAAGGAATAGATTGTGTCTGAAAAACTTACTATTTTGTTATATTGTTTGTTACGTTCGACTGTCTAATTTTGTATAATGATATCTAAGTAACTAATTTACTAAATATTATCAAAATCAAATCCTCTTTTTCAAATACCTACTTATCTTTGTATAATTTTACAAAAATGCATATTAGCTGTCTACATTTAAACACCACTAATTAATGAAGCACCCAGAAATAAGAATTAGATCCAGAGTGATATCGTAAAATATTATAGAATTCGTATTTGAAGGGACTCAATTATTTCGTAGCACAGAGTATCTTAATGTAATTTAAGTTAATTACCATGAACTACAATTTTCGAACGGTAATAATATTAATAATATATTCTCAATTAATGTCACCTCTAAGGCTTATGCCAATGTCAATGTTTTAAAGGAAGTAACAATGTAAATTGAAATATTAGTATCTTTAAAAAATACAAAAAGAAAACAAATACACGGTAATATGTAATAAGGTTGGCAAGCCCATGTTAAGAAACAGTAGGTAAGTACGTCATAAAATTATTAAATAAAGTTGTACGCAAATTTAACAATCTTAAAAAAAATGCTGGCCGTTAAGGATTTATTCGAAAAAGTTTACAGATGCGAGACGCCGCCATCTTGTGATTCATTTCATTATATTTGTTATTACATAAATAATTACGTTTATTAATAGCACTTCGGCACTTTTCAACAACATTTGATGACATCCTAATACATATTTTACAATAAACTCGTGAATAGCAAAGTTTTACATCTCAAACTTGAGATTCGCGCTTTAATTCACTCCAAGTCTTTCGTATAGCCGATTATAATATTGTACTCTGTAACGTAGAAACATTCATTACAACCCTTAAGGAAGTTGCCAACAATTTGGCGGTTTTTAGCAATTCCTGCAAGCATCAAACGGGTAAGTTCAACGAGAATCTTCACTAACTCAACCACAGTTATTTAACTTTAAATTTGTATAAGGGTTCCTAACTTCAAAACGCCAAAACTAGAGATATTAGCTCGTAGAGTTAAATGTCTCCGCTACACATTTAACTATATCGTATCTCTAGGTTTGGCGGCAGTTTGTTCAAGTTTTGAAGTACCTAGCGGTTAATTGACTGGAGTTGATATACTAGTAATGCAATTTCTAGGTTAGAAGATGTTGCCTCAATGTCATCATAATATTATTATGAAATCAACTACATAATATATGTCATTGCTATATACCTACATAATAACATTTTGTGACCTGACCTACAGTCTGCATGACTAACTGATTATTTTTCATAACAGACTTAAAAAATAATAATACCATTAAATCTGTAAAGGCTCCGAAACGTCAGCCAATAAAAATAAAATACGCGAGTTAAATCCGTTAAAGTTGTTTCATTCCAATGTACTTACCTATACTAAACTTAAAATTAAATGAGTATAACGGATTTAACTCACGTATTTTTTATTTTCTTTGTTAAAGTTTTGAAAACTGTACAGTTCCCATATCTGTAGCACGACTGAGCCGTCTAACTCTTAAGTGAATAAAATATCTGCGAGTTAAATCCGTTATGTGCAGTTTTATTCTAATTTCAGTAAGTTTGGAAGCTATTATTACCTAAATACATTTAGTCTATATTATTATACCCCAATTAGAATAAACAACGCGTCTGACAAGATGATGTCCGATTTAGTCCTTCTTACACCCAAATAATTTATTTAAATAATATTGACTTCATAAATAATAATTATTGTCAGCTGCCGTTATCACGTCACTTGAAATGGAGCTGTCAGATTCAGAGATCTCCCTATTATATTTCTTATCTATTATTCAACGCCGTTTGGTTATTCCTATAAATAAAATATTATGTCACTTGTTTTAAATATAGCTACTTATGTTTGCAAACAGTTGCAAATATACCTACCTAGTATACAGAAGATACTTGTGTAGTTAACTAATTAGTAATTATCACTAAATAGTAATAAAGTGACTATTGGAGACAGCGACGACGGAGATGAGTTTTTAGTTAACTGACTACTAGATACTACAGATGCTCAATGAAAATTGCAAATCCAGAAAGTATAATGAAATATAAAGTATTGTAATCACTTCGCTAACAGTGACTAATCCGAAATTTGGCGGGGGCCAATTTGAGTTCCGAGGCCCATAGGATAGTTTTTTGTGACGAAAACCATATATAAGAAAAGGAGACTGGAATTAACAATACTTCCAAAGAAATGTTATACCTATTTCAAGCATCACCTAAGCTACCCGAAGAACAGAAGAACCAACAAATGATTATCTTACATATAATAAAACAGTAGAAACCGCGTGTCTGTACAATTGAAATTTTTAACAAAAAATGGGTGTGGGCAATAATCTTCTTACATCTTCTTACATATAATAAAACAGTATAAACCGCGTGTCTGTACAATTGAAATTTTTAACAAAAAATGGGTGTCTTATATCTTACATATAATAAAACAGTAGAAACCGCGTGTCTGTACAATTGAAATTTTTAACAAAAAATGGGTGTGGGCAATAATAAAAGAGTAACAGAACACAAAAATGATTTTTTAGATTTTCTTTTCTGTCTGTCTGTCTGTCTGTCTGTCTGTATGTATTCGCTAATCTTGAAAACTACTGAACAGATTTTGACGCGGCTTTCACTAATAGATTAAGCTCTTCCCTGAGCAACATATAGGCTTTGTTTCATCAAAATCGGATGTCAAATAAAAAAGCTATCGTCTTTTAAAGTTTAAAGGTAATTTTTCTATAGGAGATTTCTCAAGGCAATTAAAACGCGCTGTAGCTTTTTCTCTGAAAAGTATAATAAATACAAACTGGTTGTTTCTCTACGTTTAAAACTATTTAATTTTGTTTGTCTTGCGATTCGGTTAGTTGATGATTTTGATGTTATACTTGGATATGAAAATACGGACTCTGAACTTGCTTTGTGAATTAGTTGAAAAATATCGGATATAATCTATAATCTAAAAAAATATTGCCTACGTAGATTTATTGAAATAAATATATGTATTATTGTATGTATTTGCTTTGATTTTAAAAATGCCCAGACGAAACGCTTACAACGCATCGCTATTGAGAAATCTTACTGCGCCTAAATTGTGCAATGGAACCCGACTTAGAGTAACTTTTTTACAAAGAAACTTAATCGAAGCTGAGATTCTTACTGGATGTAGTGCAGGTGAAACTGTATACATACCACGAATACCAATCATCCCCAACAATTTCCCATTCCAATTCAAACGGACACAATTTCCAGTGTCCGTTTGCTTTGCTATGACAATTAACAAGTCTCAGGGGCAGACGCTAAAGGCTGTTGGAGTTGATCTCAGGTCGAATTGTTTTTCACACGGCCAACTATACGTGGCTTGCTCGCGGGTTAGTAATGCGGATAACCTTTTCATATTAGCCCCAGAAGGAAAAACTGTTAATGTGGTTTATAAAGACATTTTATAATTTACATTTGAAATATTAAATACATACCTATATTATATTGTTTATATTATTTGTCTGTCTATCTGTGTGTTCCGGCTAATCTATAAAACAGCTGGACTGATTTGGACGGGACTTTCACTGGCAGATAGCTTATGTAATAAAGAGTAACTCATTTTAGAAAAAAATCTTTAATTATCCATACTTATGTCCCAGTACTTAAATTCCACGCGGACGAAGTCGCGGGCACAGCTAGTTAAATAATAAAAACAGGTCAAAATCAAAATCAGAAGGTCTGAAAAAGATATAATTTCCGAAAAAACCTCACTTGAGAAGAAACGTAGTACACTTAGTACCTATGTACCTTATCTTTTTTTCGAGGTTGGCAATACGCTTTTACTTTAATCACAAACCGGCAAGAATGTGCCTTCTTTTACAAAAGCCAAGTTACCTTATTCCGTAGTAGCAACCATACTTATTTTTTTTAGAATCACTCTACCTTGGCTAGAATGAGATTGGGTTGAATATTTTTAGGCCATTTTCTGGATGATCGGACCCGAACCGAGGTCTAATGACAAACGAAACTCTTTTACGTGTTTTGATAGAAATGTTTGAAGGAAAATGCGAATGGTAAATTGGCCGTACTGAGTTTAGTGTACATTCGCTTTAAATTTGAAACCTGGGGGGCTAGACAAGTGCCCAACGTTCAACATTAACGTTAAACGTTAGCACCAAAATGTATGGGATTTGACAACCGCGAACGTTTGTGACGTACGTGACAGTCGTTCGCAGATGTCAAATCCCATACATTTTGGTCCTAACGTTTAACGTTAACGTTGAACGTTGGGCACTTGTCTAGGGCCCCTTATCTTTATACATAAAGATGTATAAAGATAAGGGGATAATAATCAATTCGGAATTACTATTCCACAATGAATAATATAACAATTTGGTTATAAGTAATTTTCAAGCCTTTATCTTAAATGAAGGGGTGGAATAATAATTGCGGTATTTTAAGTAACACTGATGACCTGTAATAAGACAATAAGGTAGGTACAATTAAACAAACCATGTGATTTTTCATTCGTTTATATCAATTTCTAATTTATTGATTCGGTAGAGTTCACAGTTGTCGAATATCATTCGTCAAGAGGGAATGTTTAAGAAACGGATTATTACGTAAAGCAGTGTATGGTAGCAACCTGTCTTGTTCATATTGTTACCAACGCAAGTGTGATATGTTGTAAATTTCATAAATGGGTTCGAGAAGAGGATGACCCTAATACAGTCGTGATTCTTGGTGTTGAGCGACTTGGCGGGTGCACATTAGTGCAAGCAACCTATCTTGTTCATATGTTTACTATTATTAGTACAAAATTATATTATGTTGAAAATGGCTTGAATGAGCTTTGTTTGACTTGGCTATAGATATTTGGATTATCTATAGATAAAAAGTAGGTACGTAGTGTCGGCGTTAACCAATATTGTTTTTAATATTGAAACTAACATTATTCAAATGCAGATATTCCCAGAAGGGCTCGAATTCGCAACTTTATTGGTAGCTAGGGAAATACACGCTGCCATTTGCACCATGGAATATAAATCGGATTCTCGGCTAATATAAAAAAAAAATATTGCAAAATGTTCACTACGGCTACATCGCAATTTAGTAACTATTCTGTTTGGAGATTTTTTGTGCTAAGATAATTTAGTAATTTATGATGCCTTTGCGGTTATTGCACTGATACGCATTCGAATGAAACAACTAAAAAGGATTTAACTCGCGTATTTTATTTTATTTGCTGACGTTTCGAAATTTTACCGTTCTCATATTCGTAGCACGACTCAGCTGACGGTAGTCTAAGGCTTAAGAAACAAAACGTCTTGGAAGTAAACACTATGAACGGATTTAAATCTGTTTATAGTTGTTTCATTCCAATGTGTAACAACCGCGAAAGTATCAGCAACTAAAGCGAAACTCCTCAAATAAAATAAAATACGCAAGTTAAATTTGTTAAAGTTGTTTCACTCCAATCTGTAAGCACCGCGAAGGTATCAGAAATTATTTAATTTAACAATGGATACAAGTTCTCATTTCGGTCACGGAGCGAGGTTTGATTTAGGATTCTTCACAAAAACCCTTACCTAGTGACGGCGATATAATTTATAATCCAGCGGAGAGGATTTCGAAGGCTCTAATGCCCGCCCCTAACGTCGTTATTGGGGATCTGGTATACGTGGAACGTGATGGGCACGCGGCGGGTTTTTGACCGTCGCGTTTCCATGCTAAAAGCATTTACAATTTTTATCAAAAGTGAAATGTTATCTCAGCTCTGAATATTGCAGTGACAGCGGCTGCGATATTCTGGGAGAAGGATTTATATTCTATTAGATAATGTTTTTTTAGACTGGAAATACTTTTTGTGTATCTCTGTCTGTGTCAGAAATGTTATTGCATTTGAAGGATTTACACGGGAGATCGGTTATTGTTTTTAAAAAACATGACCGCTTGTAGTTTTGGAGATATTGTTTTTTACGGTTTTACTTGGTTTAAAAAATACGGATATTTGCAAAAGCATATTTCATTTAGAGCTGATTTTAATGTCTCATCGGAAGTAACTATTTTATAATGCAAAGTAAATACCTATCTCGTCATAAATTAATTCTTAAAAAGTAAAATATCATAAGAAACAGTTCATTCCAATGTGTAATAACCGCGAAGGCATCAGAAATTATTATATCATACCTAGTTACTTATACCTACTCGCTTGGGGGACAAATTTCTGAAAATTTTCGATCGCGTTTTTAACCGTTAGATCTGTCTTCCATCTATATAAATGATGATGAATCATCGAAATATATGTACGCGTATAACTTCCGACGACTGCACCAAATTGGATGATTTATTTTTGTTTGTTATTTTCAGGAAGGATTAGAAGAAAAAATATGGCGGTGCATAGTTCGCCGTGGTCAGCTAGTAGTAAAATGTTTGTATATAAACATGATAACCTTTTTTATTCGTAATCTGTTAAAACCGCTGCGTTTCTCCACCAACCGTGAGTAGAAACAGTCTTAACTCTATAAAGTCAGTGGTAAGCTTCAGATATGAGAGGAGTTACATTTTGAAATCCAATAACTGAGGCGCTGAAATATAACGATTGAATTACGACCCGAAGAAACTGATAGATTATTATACGAGAAATATATAACGTACCTATACTTGCTTTTGAATCAAATCAAGTAGGTACATCGTTTATTTGTCTGCTTATGTTCCCAAATTTTATGTAGGTACATTTTTTGTTACTTAATTAATTAAAAGAAATATTATATTTAAAAACATGCATCACTACACCAGCAGCACAAGTTCGTCGTTTAAAGATGTTAAAATACTGTGATACTCGTATTATTATAAGGGTGTTGAATTCGCTGTATTTCAATTCTCTCAACTAACGAAATAATAGGGACAAATTAGTACTGATATAAGTAATTAAGGCGAAGTCTTGTTTGCAGCAGGCAAACTGCTAAAAAAAGTATACATTATTATTATGGAATACGCGATCATGCCTACACAGATAATATTTAATAAAGGTACATAAAGATATTCTATGTCAGCTAAATGGATAAATAAAACAATATTTATACAGGATGTTGTCTAACGGGGTATGATTGATCACTACTGTAATAGTGATTCTACAGCTATAGCGCAAGAGTAAAAAGAGAATATAAAGTGTTATATTCTCTTTTTACTCTTGCGCTATAGCTGCTATAATGTTACGAAACCATTTGTACGCGAGTCCGACTCCAACTTGGCCGGTTATATTCACCCGTATTTTAAGACAGAACCTTAAGTACTGAATTTCCATCTTAATGTTTTTAGCTGGTCGATGATAAGTCTACCCGTTTGAATAAAAGAAGGTTGTTCCATATTAAAAATATATCTAAATTTTGAACTACGATACAATTGTTATTTATACTCATAAAATACATTAAGTAATACTTTTTTCTACTCAACGACTTGCAGGTAAAAAGTAAATAATATTTCTATAAAAATGACACAAATTATTATTATAACACAGTGGTGTAAAAAGTATTAACGTATTTTATGAGTATAAATAACAATTGTATCGTAGTTACCGGCCAAGTTGGAGTCGGACTCGCGTACAAATGGTTCCGTAACATTATCTATATTATAATCTATGAGATAAAACCACGTCGGTATATTATATAGCAACCTCCTTGAATATTGATTATATTGTTTTTTTCAGTATCTGTTGCTACTGCGGCACAGAAATACATGATCTGTGAAATTTAACTGGCTAACTATCACGTTTCACGAGATAAAGTTTAGTGACAGATGGCCGGAAGGACAGCGGAATTTTAATAATTAACCCTTTGAGTACAGAGCACTGAAAATTATTGCTCTTCATTAAATTATCCATTACTTCACCCTACCAAACGAACGTTACATTTCATTCATTCAGCGAGAAACTTCCTTACTCAAACACGCCGTCAAACAATTGAACAGCCATTTGATTCCGAAACAAAGCTCGTAACAGCATTTTCTCATCAACTTTCATTTTAAATGTGATAACCCACAATCGAATACAAATTGAAGTTCATCAACTTTAAAGTTTGCATGAGCTTAATTGTATTGAGGGATCCACTCAGCTTTGTATTTGTTGCGGGAGCTTTTACTTGTTAAAACGGCGAAAGTTCCCTGTAATTTGCTAAGTAGATGTTGATCAAAAGGGCGTTGTGGGTCACTTAAGACCCTTGCCCGTATTTGTACAAATTGATTTAGTTACGTGCTAGGTATGATGGTCGTTAAAAAAAAAAAAACACATACCAATTCGGAGTATCTCATTATCATTATCAACCAAAAGACGTCCACATTCATTCTGGTTATATATCTCCTCTTAAGACCTTCAAACAAGCTATATAATAGCAACCAAACGAAACGAATGCCAGGGTAGGTATGTACTTAGATACTTGGACTCAACTTTTTTGTTATTTAGGTAATATTTAGTTACCTACGTAACCATTCCTGGACGCGACTGGGAATCGTATAAACAATTTAATTATAATACCAAACCCACAACGCAATGTTGACAAAAGGTTTAGCAATAAATACTATTCCTAAATCCCAGATTTATATTCAAAATATTTACGCTCGGTTGTCGTTGGCAAATATTTCTGATAGCATCCAGCTCTGATATTGTTTTGTAAATGTTTTAAAAATATAAAAGCGAGAAGAACAACTTAATCAACCATCGAACCCGCATGCTCAAATTTTCGATACTCGACAAACATGAAACCGCGTAAAATTACACAACAGGACACAGACTGAAAATAATTGGTGCAGTTTCATTGTAGTCTGTCCGTTGAGAATTTCTTGTGATCGTCGTTCAGTTAGGCTGTGGTGTAACAGCATAATTTAGTAGAGTGATCGTGTATGAATTTAATACAGTCTGGTGACAGAGTATTAATCACGATGTCTAGTGTGTCGCTTCCAGCCGCGTCACTGCGCTAATAAGCCTGCGGTTATAAAATAGGGTGAGAGCGATAATATTCATTTACCGTCTATAATATTACTACAATTCAATAAATAATAAACTATAATATAAAAAAATAACCACAATATGTACTTAAAATATGGTTTGACATACAGTGACGTCGGGGGCACAGCCAGTAGGCGATAAAAAATCTTAGTTTGGCTCTATGGCTTATTTTGTAATGGCTATTAAGTGTAGTAGGTACGTACTTACATTTTGCCTATCCTTATATAACCTATTTAGGTTAGTAATTTTTTAATACGATACAAAAAATACTTTATTTCATCATTCACAATGTCGAATTCACAACGCATATCAATTGTGTGCTGACGTTTCGGGACTTTACTGTTTTGTTCCGCATTAGTCCAGACTAAGTTGACGTGAGTCTAGCACAGGAATTTCAAATCATATACAATTTATACTTCTTCCTTGTTTTAAAAAAAGAAAAATTATCGTTCATTCTACGCATGAATAAAACTTCACTGTGAACAAACCCGACGTTTAAAGGAATTTCTCAACAATAATAAATAAACATTACGCTTCAGTGTTTAACTTAAACGAACATAGCGTTACATGAAGCGACAAATTGCATATATTTTGTTTCACATGAAGCGCTTCAGTCATCCCGCTCCGCTCCGCTTATATGACATAAGGCATACGAATATGTCGAGTAGTATGCTTGACATATGCAGAACATAATATACTGTAACTTTATGTTGGCGTATCGATATCAAGCGGGGTTTTAATGAATGTAAATTGAGCTACATGATTGTATGGATTGTTTTTTTACTATTACAGATATAACTTATAACAACGGCGTGACTTTGCTGTCAGTAGCTGGTACGGAATGTTGCATCGTCCAGTCCCTATTATTGCGTTATGTACTTTAGCAAAAACCGGTTAAATTGAATAAGGTTCCAGTAAGTAAATCGCAATACCTACGCTCACAGGTTTTTTAAAAATTATGTCAATTAGTTACCAATATAACAAAACATACTAATTATGTTGCTTATTGTATAAAAGTTTAATTGAAGACACTTTAGAGTCTGAGATATAGTATACTCCTTTATACTATAGTTTTGACGCTGATAACAGAAATCTGTAAATATATTTTCATACTACCATATTATTATGCATCCTAAATATCTTATATATGTAGTTTTCATTGCGTGATACGGTAAGAAAATTCAGGTGTACCAAAGTGGGGGGAAATCACGATATTACCGTGATCACAGTCTAAATCGACGATCTCGTTTATTGGTGCGGTCGTCGAAAATTCCAACGAACAAGTAAAAATACTCTGAAGGAGAAAAACATAGCGTTTCTAGAACAATCCTAACTCCCGGCGAAGTCCGTCAACATACTGATAACAGTTAATTGGTGATATTTTTAGATTAAATATTTATATATTTATGTAGATAGGATTTTTAGAGCACTGTGCCAACTCAAGTGTTGATCAGACGCAACAAGGCAAAGAAATAAATTTGACACTTAAAAATTACGCTTGAAGTAGTTACCTAGAAGAAAAATAATAGTTTGTATACTTATAGTTAAATATACAAAATGTATAATAACCACGAAAGCATCAGAAATTATTAGTGTAAAGAAATATCATCTACGAGATCAGTAACTTTCGTGGTGCAATTATAAGAATCTATACAACATCATTAGTGTTTTACTCGTATTGCAAAATTATAAATATGAAATGAGGGTATACATTCTTTATCGGTATAGTATGACTATCTTCTGCTTCGTCTGCGCACGATAAGCAACCCCTTTTTTACCCCCTTAGGGGTGAATTTTCAAAAATACGTTTTTTAATACTGCTCCCCTACATTTTAAAAGAAAACCCTGTGCAAAATTTCAAGCTTATAACCCTTATAGTTTTGGCGCTGCGATATGTCACTCAATAAGTCAGCTTCAGTCTTTATATGTTACTAGCGGTCCTGGCAGACTTCGTCCCGCCCGTCAAAGAATCGATTTAAGTATCCTATTTCCTTTTCCTGGTTCTGAGCTACATCCCCGCCAATTTTCAGCCCAAATCTGTTCAGCCGTTCTAGAGTTATAAACGGAGTAACTAACACGACTTTCTTTTATATAATAGAGATAAGATAAGATAATATTTTAGTTAAACAATAATTGTTACACAGCATGCGCATTCTTACATCTTATGCCTACTTTTATTTTAGTTATGATTAAAAGTAGTACAGCACCTACGATTTAAGACATCTTTCCGAAAATAACGATTAGTAGACAGCGATCGAAGCCCAAGTTGGTAACTCCTATAAACATCTTTTTCCTCTAATGAGGGACCAGGTTTATTAAGGGAACTTTTATCTTTTTCGACGAATTAAAAAGGTTTTTATTCGTTACGAATACGGAAACTTTGATGCCCTGTGGACTTGTTTACAGAGCCTTTTTTTATTAGACAGCACCTTCAGAGGGGAGATACGATAATTGCGCTTGATTTTTTATGAGGAACTTTCAACTTATCAAATCGTTTCCAGCGAGCCTATGATGAATTCTCGAGTCGACATTTTGTAATGTCGATATCCTCTTTTTCTCGCGGCGATCTGTTAAATATCTGTAACGTTGTCGACAACGAGAACTTATGTCTTCATGTCGACATCGAACAATTTCGACACGACAAAGCTTCTCCTTGTCGACAACGTTCTAAATAACGATTATGTCGACAAAATGATGACTCGGCAGGTAATCAAAGGCTCAATGTCTTGAAAAAGTGACTAGAGTCAGAGTACCTCACAGAAGAACTTATTTTTGTTTAGCTAATCAACATCAAAATTATTGGTGTACATTATGGGACATAAATTGTCGTTTACCTTTTAAAAAGCTGTTAAAAACTCTAAAACGCCACTTTGCGTCGTCATTACCCGGCTAATGCCTTAAAGGCGTGTAACTTTAAAATTACGACAAAAATCCCAAAGGCAACATACAAACATAGAATAATAAAAGTTCTGGAACAACTTCGCGGAGCTGCCGGTTTACGACAAAATGACGTCACATAAGGCTTTGACAGTCACCAGACATGCTTGTCGAACAAGTTTGAAGAATAAACTTAGAACCTATATGCTAAGTTTTCTTTCTTCATGTATCTATTAATTTAATACTTATTACAAATATGTTTAGCAGAATATTACTAAGTACCTAATATAATCAATTATACGATCAATAAGTTTAATTTTCGTTACTTAACAACAGAATGGATAAACCTATATATATATTCATATTTATGTAGGTTTATATATTTTAGTTTTGCCTTTATTTACTACTAGCGGCCCGTCCCGGCATCGCACGGGGGGACTTAAGATTTTTTTAAGGCCTCATAAACGATACTTTTCCCCCGTTTTTGAAACATTTTCGGTTACTGCTCCGCAACTATAAGACCTAGCGTGATATTATATAGCCTATGTTACTCGGGGATAAAGTAGCTTTCCAAAGGTGAAAGAATTTTTGAAATCGGTCCAGTGGTTTCGGAGCCTATTCATTACAAACATACAAAAATACAAATCTTTCCTCTTTATAATATTAGTATAGATAGTATAGACTAACTTACTCACAACTGTATTATTTAAATGAACAGATTTTTTAAACGCCTATTATTAAAAATAGCAAATGTTCTCAATGAATTTAAGGTTAAAATTTAAGAATCTATTATTGAAGCATTGCCTTGAATTAGTTGTTTATATCTTTCCATGCACGTATTACGTTTTATTGTATAAATATTTCACATATATCTCGAACAGGTTTTGTAGAGTTTGAATGAATACTGCGTTTTTTTGCGATGAGTTCTTATTTTGTCAAAAATGGGAATGATATAATTTTTATTGCTTAACGTAGGGTTTCTTTTGAAGCAAACGTTTCTGCTCTCGCGATTACCTCTGAAACAAGTGTTGCCAATGTTACCGTATTAATAACCACTATTGTAGTTCATTTTTAACTTTGCTTTTTGTCCTTTACTTCCATGTGTAGCATCTTCTGCGAAGTCTCCAACGCAGTTGATGGGAACTAATGTACCAAAGCTTTTAGCCACGTCCCCTTCTACCTTTCTGTTACACCTTCAACAAAATACGTAATTATAATATAAACAAGAAAGGGTTTACAATTTTAAGACTGCATTATAACATAAATAGTTAATAAAAAGGCCTACTGTCTTCGAAAAAGATTTTCATTCTTAACTCAGTGGTCATTTAATTTGTCGTTTCGATAAACCTTTTTTATTTTGGAGGTCTATAGTAAATAGGAGTAAAACATCAAATAAAAAATCCATCCTGATTCGGGAATTTATATTTACTGATATTAGTTGTATTGTCTTTTGGCAAACCAATTAAGGTCAAGTATTTTTAGTAAGTAATTTATTTATTTATTTAGGATTATCAACAGATAAAGTTAGCTTGTCTTATATTTGTGTCGCGTTCTTTAGCACAGATATAACGGACTATTTATGAAAATGACCTTGACAACATTATCTGAACTGAGATAATTATATATTATGAGCATCACGTACCCACACAATAATGAAATGATAATTGATAAATTATATTTGAGCTGATAAGTTACATAAAAAGAAGGTATTTTTCTAAACACATCCAGTCAAACATCTCGTTTTTAAGACTCAACAGCAATGGCGAAAAATATAACTAACAAAATAATAGTAGTCACCGGAGCAGCTGGTGGAATCGGATTCGAAATAATAAACAGTTTCATGAAAAGAGGGGCAAAAGCCGCAGTAATACTCGACATTGATGAAGTAAGAGGTGTTGAAGCTATGAAAAATATTAATTTAAGGTACGGAGACAACAAAAGTATCTTTATTAAATGTGACGTAACTTCTGATTTAGAGGAAGTTTTCAAACAGATATTGGATACCTATGGCAATGTTGATGTGTTAGTGAACAATGCTGGAGTAAATGATGGAGACATAAAAAATACAATTGCCACAAATACTACGGCTGTGATCGAGTGGACTTTTAAATTTTGGGAATACATGAGACAAGACAAAGGAGGTAACGGAGGAACAATCATCAATGTCTCATCAATTTTCGGTTACCGGGCTGAACCATACTTCCCAGTCTATCAAGCAACTAAATTTGCTCTTATGGGATTCACAAAATCTTTAGGTCACGATTATCATTTCAAAAGAACTGGAGTACGAATCTTTGCTATAAACCCTGGTTTAACCTCAGGTGGTGTGACAAACAGAAGTTATTTAATAGATGATCAAATGATGAATGATTTATTAGAGTATGTAAAGACCCTTGATGGACAAACTTCAGAAGATGTTGGTGAGGCTGCTATAGAAGCTTTTGAGAAAGCTGACTCTGGTACAGCGTGGTTGATCGAAGGAGCTAAACCTATTGTAGAATTGAAATAAATATTTTCTTTTATTGGTAGAAGTTTTGCTTTCGTATTATGTTCTGTGTGTTTATACGAATAATTGACGTTATTACGATCATTTTACTAGGTAAGCAGATTGATATAGATAATTATGAAAAAATAATGTTAAATTGGGTTTTTATTGCAGGATAACATGTTTCAAAGATTTTGACTTACGTGTTTAAGCTTGCACTTGCTTGAACATATTGTAATTTTAGATTCTAAAATAAAATCGGAATTATAAACTAAAACTAAACAAGAATAATGTTCGTATTTTTGTGTATATATTTTGGGATTAAAATCGATTACTTTTGTAAAAGTTCAACGAGTAAATTGTAATTATAATTTCGTGGTCATTGTTTTATTCAAATGACTAATATCAGTATTTAATAATTTAATTCATGTGATTCTGTCATCAAAAAAACACTCCTGCAATTTCAATTCGTCTATATTACCTATTATCACCATAGAAACTCATATAAGGCACCTCTATCAGTATCGCCAAAGTTTGATGTTCTTACTATTTTGATAAACAAATACACACGATAAGAGTGCACAAATACATACGTGTTTTTAAGTAACCGATAACAATAATTGCGAAAGCCACTTTTTTTGTATTCTTTTCATTTATTTATCGGTCCTAACATACGTCATCAATTATTACATTCTGCAACGCTAGCATGTGATACAGATAAAATTATCATATTTCAAAGAATTTAACCAGATATTTCTTTTTTATTAAATGGAGATGGAATCGCAATGAATATTCAGTTTTTTCTTATCAACCATTTCTGAAAAGAAGCTTGACAACATTATTTGAACTGAGATAATTCTACTGCATCGCGTACCTACACAATATAATAATTGATAACTTATGTTGCGAAGATAAGTTACATAAAAGACATGTATTTTTCAAAACAAATCCAGTCAAGCATCGCGTATTCAATACTCAACCGCCATGACGAAGAATATAACCAACAAAGTAATAGTAGTCACTGGAGGCGCCTCTGGCATCGGATTTGAAATAGTAAACAGTTTCTTAAAAAAGGGGGCAAAATCTGCAGTAATACTGGACACTGATGAAGTGAAAGGTATTAAAGCCATGAATAATATTAATGTACGGTACGGAGATAACAGAAGCGTCTTTATAAAATGTGACGTAACTTCAGATATAGAGGAAGTTTTCAAACAGATATTGGATATTTATGGCAATGTTGATGTGTTGGTGAACAATGCTGGAATAAATGATGCAGACATAAGAAAAACAATTGCCACAAATACTACAGCTGTGATCGAGTGGACTTTTAAATTTTGGGAATATATGAGACAAGATAAAGGAGGTAACGGAGGGACAATCATCAATGTCTCATCAATTTACGGTTACAAAACTGACCAATACTTCCCAGTCTATCAAGCAACTAAATTTGCTGTAATGGGTTTCACAAAATCTATGGGTCATGATTATCATTTCAAAAGAACTGGAGTACGAGTCTTTGCTATAAATCCTAGTTATACCACTAGTGGTATGTCCGATAAACCAGTATATTTAGTAGATGATCAAATGATGAATGATTTAATAGAATATTTGAAGAAGTTTGATTGGCAAACTTCAGAAGCTGTTGGTGAGGCTACTGTAGAAGTTTTTGAGAGCGCTGACTCTGGTACGGCGTGGTTAATTGAAAAAGGAAAACCTATTGTAGAACTAAAATAAATTTATTATGTTATTTCATTGGTACTAGTTTTGCTTTTATTATGTTCTATGTGATTATAAAAATAATTGACGTTTTTTTCCTTTTATCGGTAAGTACATACCTATGTTAAATAATTATGCAAAAAAATGTTTATATAAGAAGTTTATGTTGCGGTATTTAGACGGTTTCTTTTTCTTTACGTAATTAAGCTTGTGGTGTGCCGGTACCTATACTACCTATAGTTTTCAATAAACATATTGTACCTACTGTTAATTACTAAAGGAAGATCTGTATTTACAGAACACTCAATATCCTTCAACTGCAAACTTACCCAACGGCCAAAATCCAAAACAGTTCTATTTACAATTCATAAACAACATATTTACACAAGCGTTACGAGACTAAATATAAATATATTCCAAACTTGTATGATATATATTTGCACAGCTTAATGTTGTACATATTTTTGCTTTTCGTATTTGTAAATATTTGTTCAAATGAACTTCCGATTAGGTGAATGCATTAAAAAACAATTAACAATTCAAACCGTGATATTGAAAACAACTCTTAGTAGTGCATCTAATAATGTCTCTGTTATCCACCAAGGCATACCCATACATGAACTATCACTATCTTACGTAATAATTATCTGGCCACATCTGCACCATCTCAACTATTTTAGCAGTAAACTCGCGCCCGTTGTCACTTTGTACAATACTAGCTGTCCGCCCCGGCATCGCACGGATCCCTTTTTTTATAGCCTATGTCATTTGGGAATAAGTAGTGTAGCTTCCAAACAGTGAAAGAATTTTTGAAGTCGGTCCAGCCGTTTTAGAGCCTATTCAATCCAAACAAACAAACAAACCTTTCCACTTTATAATACTAGTATAGACTAGTATAGATATAGATATGGCGCTCTATATGTCAAAAAATATCAATGAACTCTTGTTACATAATTATTATTATGTTGTTATATACCTACGACACCTCTATCAGTTTCGCTAAAGACATGATAAACGAATAAATACGATATAACTGCACTAACACCTTCACCCGGATCTTTAAATAACTGATAAGAAATATTATAAATTATTATTTAATAATAGTACCTACATTACTCACCAAGGCCAGTAAAGTAAAAAATGTATCAGATCACATGTAATTTTCGTCCGAGGCGAAGCCGAGGTTGACAAAAATGTGATCTGAGGCTTTTTTATTTTACTGGCCGAGGTCAGTATACTATTTTTCTGTTCGACGAAGCCAAAAAGCGGAAAATTCATTTAGCGCAGCGGCCACAAAGTTGGCGCTTTCTGGCCGGAGGACGGAAAAAAATATTGTATAATAATTTCTAATGTCTTCGCGTTTATTACACATTGGAATGAAAGAACTATTAACGGAATTACTCGTGTCTTTTTATTTTATTTTACTGCTTTAGCGTTAGACTATTGTCAGCTCCATCGTGCTACGATTATGGAAACTGCAAAGAATCCTAAACGTCAGCAAATAAAATAAAATAGAAATACGCGAGTAAAATCCGTTATTAGGTAGTTGTTTGATTCCAAGAATTATTGTAAGTTTGAGATCTTCGGATAAGTATAGAATAAAATAAGCCCTTTTATTTATGACAATAATATATGGGTATATATTTTTAGTTTGCCCGCCATTTATATAAATAAGTTATTTACTTTGCACGACCATTTTTTGGCTGAAGATAAATAGTACGTGTTTGGCTGTGACAGTCGGACAGACAATGACAGGGGTGCTAATAGTTCCGATTTTTCTTGAAAGGTTCGAAACCATAGAAATAATCTGTGAGGTATATCTTGGGAAACTTAGCAAATACAATTAAAGTCCGCTAGTACTCAATGACAACGTTATTATTTTTTTTATACATAACACGATCCGTAGACGCACAACTCTATATTCAATAGTACCAACATAACATTCCTCCTTTAAATTTCCTTTTTTTTTTAGTCATTCTTACTTCACTTCCACAATAGGCTTCGATCCTTCAATTAACCACGCAGTACCACTTTCAGCTTTTTCATAAACTTCTACAGCAGCATTAGCAACTGCATCTACCTTCTGCCAAGCCTGAAGCTTCACGAACTCAACAAGGTCATTTTGCAGTTGATTATCCTTCATTATTTTAGGAGCTTTTGTCAAATTAGTTTCAGTGAAACCAGGGTTTACGGCAACAACCCTCACCCCAGTTCTTTTGTAGTTATACTCGTGACCCAAAGATTTGGTAAAGCCCATAACGGCGAATTTGGACGCTTGATAAACGGGAACGAATTGGTCGATCCTGAAACCATAAATTGACGCCAGATTTATGATTGTACCTCCATTGCCTCCTTTGTCTTTTCGCATGTGATTCCAAAACTTCAAAGACCACTCAATCAAAGCTGTTACATTTATGTCAATAGTTTTCTTGACAGCTGTGTCATCTAAGATACCAGCGTTGTTCACGAGTATGTCTATGTTCTTTTGAGTGTCCAAAACCTTTTTATAAACCGCTTCTAAATCCGATGTTACATCACACTTTATAAAAATGCTCTTGTTGCTTCCAAACTGCGAATTCAATGTTGTAGCCGCCTGCACTCCTTGTTTTTCATTAATATCAAGTATTATCACGAATTTCACTCCTTTTTGTAAAAACGTTTTGGCTATCTCGAATCCAATTCCATCAGCCCCTCCCGTAATTAGGGCCACTTTGTTTTTTAGATCTTTTGCCATGATACGGATCCTGTATGGTGTGTTGTTCATACAAATGTATACTAAATCAGATGTCGTGTGCTACTCATTTTTATAGCTATACGATACTTTGTACAAGACATTACGGTCATTTCCAATGATTTCTTATCAAATGTGAAAGTTTATCTTTTGTTGTCTTTTAACTTGCTATTTTGATAACGATAAATGTTTCTGTTCAAAATTAAAAATGAGCCGTCTGAAGAAGCTTTTAAGTATCATTTTAGAAACGTTTTTTTTGATAATCCATTTTATTATGTAGATGAGTATATATAATAAAATGAAGTTTATGATAGGTACACGTAATAATATACTATCTATAATTGTATATTAAACATATTAATTATTTTAAAATGTTCCATACCTTCTTGACAACTAAGAGCAAAATATATAATAAGATGTCATTTGTATACTTCAAACGTTCTACATAATGTACTTTCCAAAATCAATTAAATCTGACATTTTATATAGGTACCTATCTACTTAACGACCAAGAGTAAAAAAAACATACCTACTATATATAATGAATGAAATAATGATAGATAAATGAATCTAATCTGTTAATAATGGTTCCGATTTTTCTTCAAAGGTTCGAAACCATAGAAGTAATCTGTTAGGTATATCTTGGGAAATTTTGCAAATACAATTAAAGTCCGCGAGTACTCAATGACAACTTTATTCATTTTCTTAAATATAACACGATCCGTAGACACGCAACTCTATATTCAATAGTACCAACATAACATTCCTCCTTTAAATTTTCTTTTTTTTAAGTCATTCTTACTACACTTCTACAATGGGCTTCGACCCTTCAATTAACCACGCAGTACCACTTTCAGCTTTTTCAAAAACTTCTACAGCAGCATTAGCAACGGCATCTACCTTCTGCCAAGCCTGAAGCTTCACGAACTCAATAAAATCATTTTGCAGTTGATTATCCTTCATTATTTTAGGAGTTTTTACCAAATTAGTTTCTGTGAAACCAGGATTTACAGCAACAACTCTCACCCCCGTTCTCTTGTAGTTATACTCGTGACCCAAAGATTTGGTGAATCCCATAACGGCGAATTTGGATGCTTGATAAACGGGAAGGAATTGGTCGATCCTGTAACCATAAATTGACGCCAGATTTATGATTGTACCTCCATTACCTCCTTTGTCTTTTCGCATGTGATTCCAAAACTTCAAAGACCACTCAATCAAAGCTGTTACATTTATATCAATAGTTTTCTTGACAGCTTCGTCATCTAAGATACCAGCGTTGTTCACGAGTATGTCTATGTTCTTTTGAGTGTCCAAAACCTTTTTATAAACCGCTTCTAAATCCGATGTTACATCACACTTTATAAAAATGCTCTTGTTGCTTCCAAACTGCGAATTCAATGTTGTAGCCGCCTGCACTCCTTGTTTTTCGTTAATATCAAGTATTATCACGATTTTCACTCCTTTTTGTAAAAACGTTTTGGCTATCTCGAATCCAATTCCATCAGCCCCTCCCGTAATTAGGGCCACTTTGTTTTTTAGATCTTTTGCCATGATACGGATCCTGTATGGTGTGTTGTTCATACAAATGTATACTAAATCAGATGTTGTGTGCTACTCATTTTTATAGCAATACGATACTTTGTACAATACATTACGGTCATTTCCAATGATTTCTTATCAAATGTGAAAGTTTATCTCTTGTTGTCTTTTAACTTGCTATTTTGATAACAATAAATGTTTCTGTTCAAAACTAGAAATGAACCGTCTGAAGAAGCATTTAAGTATCATTTCAGAAACGTTTTGTTGGATAATCCATTTTATTCTGTGAATGAGTATAATAAAAATGAAGTTTATGATAGGTAGGTACATGTTATTTGCTATCTATAATTGTTTATTAAACATAATATTGATTATTTTAAAATTTTCCATACCTTCTTGATAACTACTTACTTTTAATGTTCAATTAAATCTGACATTTTGTATAGGTACCTATCTACTTAATAAATAGGTATCGCTCAAATGTTTTAATGTTCAAAAATACTTGATGACCAAGAGAAAAAAAAACATACCTACTATATTATATAATGAATAAAATAATGATAGATAAATGAATCTAATACAATCTAATCTGTTAATAATATTATTAGTAAATAAACAATATCATTAAATTAGTTATCAATAAATCATTATTTTCATTGTTCAAATTATTTGATATAGTCAAAATCAATGAACATACAAAATTGACTATTTTCTACATGCAATATATTAAATTAATTCCGTCGATCTCAGACATGCCGAAAATCCAATCAATACACAGTTTCAATTAATTAAAATTGATATTGATATTATTTAAAAGTAAACATCATAAAAACCGAAACCATAGTGGGACTCAACCTGATATCCTCTGATATCACCTGATATCCTGTTCCTAAAATACCGCTTGTTTGTGTAATAATAATAATACATATCTCTTTGTATAATACTAGCTGTCCGCCCCGGCTTCGCATGGATCATCTTTTTTTTATAACCTATGTCACTCTGGAAACGTGTAGCTTCCCAACAGTGAAACAATTTTCGAAATTGATCCAGCCGTTCTGGAGCCTATTCAATTCAAACAAACAAACCTTTTCTCTTTATAATATTAGTATAGATCATTAAAACTTATTTATATTTGTAGTTTGTGGGAGCGGTATCATTATTGAAAGGGTTCATACTACAAGTACGGGCTCTTGTAACGATCGTTATATCACACTCGAAATTTATTTCAAGTATTCTACAAACGTCAGAACACAAGTCATTTTATCACTAATGAATGAGTAATGAGTAATGGCATCACTGAGAATCATTCATAATTATAATGATTGCTTTTATTCCTTTTTTAAAATGCATTTACCAGATAATTATTTTTCTGATGCCTTCGCGGTTATTACACATTGAAATGAAACAACTAGTAACGGATTTACTCAAGTATTTTATTTTATTTGCTTACGTTTCGTATTTTTTACCATACCTAGTGGTAGCACGACTGAGCTGACAATTGTCTAACGTTAAAGTGTTCACTTTATATATAACTAGCGGTTCGCACGGATCCTTATTTTTTTTTAAATGTTCTATAGACTATGTTACTCAGGGTAAACGTAGCTTCCCAACAGTGAAAGAATTTGTCAAGTCGTTTCAGTCGTTTTGGAGCCTATTCAATCCAAAAAATCAAACAATCCTTTCCTCTTTATTATATCAATATAGAAGTATAGATATACGTAGATAGTTGTTTCATTCCAATGGATACTAGTTAAAAACACAGCACACTTTACATTACACCTAACCCTAACCGCTAAGCCATACCATAATAAGATTCTATATTCATTTATTCGCCCAAGGCCAACTAGAATAAAAAAGTCAGATTTTATGATTGTATAGTATCTAAATAAGTCCTTTATATTATACTAGCTTCTGCCCGCGACTTCGTCTGCGTATGATTAGTATTTTACACAATATCGTTATAAAATATAGCCTATATGTTATTCTGATGTATAAGCTATATTGTGGTAAAGTTTCATTCAAATCCATTCAGTAGCTTTTACGTGAAAGAGTAACAAACATCCATACATCCATACATACAAACTTTCGCCTTTATAATAGTAGTAGTACATCCATACATCCATACATACAAACTTTCGCCTTTATAATAGTAGTAGGATAACAACACAAACTTAATCATAATATTGACCACTCTAATGTGACTGACGTAAAGCTAGTTTTGAGTTTGAATTGAAAATAACAGTTCGAATTCAAACAACTTGACCTTTACAATAATAGGATTCGAATAATAAAATATTTACAAGTCAATAAAAATTCAAAGCCGAGTAACATTTAAAGCTCAAGAGATTTATAACCAAATAGTTTTTATTTGCAAGTCCCCTCCGCCAGACACTGGGCGCTTCGAAGTCTTACATCACCCCAAAGACTTTGGGATGTGGTACAAATAAATCATGACAAATAAATACCGTGATTATTCTGCTAATTCGGTCCACAGCTTAAACTTCAAGATTGGCGCAAAATCAAATAGGTACGTACCTACTACGAGTAAAGCTTATTCCTTGCTTTCTATACCTTTTCTGGTTTAGTTTATCTCCTTATATTAATAATATAGTCTGTAGTATCGGTACCACCTAATAAATGGAGATATCTAATATTTCAGAATATAATTAGGTATATAATAAAGGATTCATGTTTACCAAATATTAAAAGAAGATGTAAGTCGGTATTAAAATTAAATTAATTTAATTCAACGGGTTTGATCTGGAATAATAGTAAGAAATTTATTGAATTTGCCACTTTTCTAGCATATCACAGTGTTTGATAATAGCTTAAATTCTCCTCCTTTAAGTAGGTACCCACTAAAAACTTTAAAAAAAACTAGATTATTTCTCGGATGAGAGTGTGAGAGAGATGTGAGAAGTACCGAATGGTTAGTACCTACCTAACTTAATAAATCTTCCACCGGACTAAACAACTTAGCTCAGCATAACTGACTTTACTTCAGTAAATCTGATCTAAAACATATTATAGTTTAATTAACAGCTGTTGTCTTGTAAACTAGACCATTACAAGCTACGACCGACTCTAATTCTGCCAGTAATCTGCGTCGATGCGTCCCCTAATTTTTCACCTTTTTCTATCTTTTAATCCGGGAGTAAAGCGTTTCGTCGCTGGAAGTATAGCCACCTGACTTGTTTGCAAAGAATTATTCAAGCGCCTGTTTGAATAAAATAGCAACGCCGGCCCTAAAATTCTTGGCGCATTGTTTTGCTTTAGGCGATTTATTAGAAATATTTAAAGTCTGGTCAATATAGTTTTTATATTATATTAACAATATTTCATACAGTGATGGCGTTGGCTTCCAGACGTTTAAACAGTAATACCAAACATTTAGGTATAAGTACTTACCTAAATGTTCGGTATTACATGTACCTGCGTAAAATAAAATATTTTATTGCAAGTGGTAAGTATTCTTCAATGAGCCACTTCAGTTAAGTACACTTCTGAGAATAATCAAAGATAATGTTTTAATTGCGTATAATTTGAGATCTCATTTATTCATAGACATATTGAAGTAGATTATACACAGCACATTTATATGTCATTCAATAAATAAACAAACAATTCAATTAATCACAAATACACAAAATCAAGCATCAGAAAATCTTTATAATTGGTACCTAATCCATGTCAATAGCGTCATTTCGATCAGTGGTTTTCTGTAACAAATCAGCAGTATGTCATCAGTTCTGGGATGCTACAGGGCTTCAGACAGCATTCATCGACCACCAGTCTTTTCCTTCTGGAACCTTGGAGACTTTGAGCTTGATCAACTGACAGCCAGGGCCAGGTTTCCGTCTCAAATCCTGAGTAAGATCGCTTCACCATATTGTTATCCGAACAGAGTGCCGCTATAACACGGGCGAGGTTCCTTCCACAATAATAATTTGGTTTAGAAATATCCTGAGCTTCTGCAATCACGCTCACAGCCACGAGAAGCAAAACCACTTGGAATTTCATCTTTACTTAAAGATTTGATAAGGGTTGAAAGGTCGTTTGATAATGTGACGGAACTTAATAAAGCGCCCCTTTTATACTAGAGATTATTAATTAGTATTCAAAAGCGAAGGTAGAATGTGTCTGAATTAATGATGCATGGTTTTTAAATGTGTAGGTTGAGGGTTTCCTCCTACACGAAGTGACGTCAATATGTGATAGGTAACGTTAAAATTAACTAATGTTGTCGTGTTTAATAATAACTAGCAGAAAGTCATGTGCGCAAACGGTAAAATAAATATAAATATGTATATCAATGAAAGCTGATTGACTCACTGACTGACTGACTTATCTATGAACACAGGACCTAAACTATATGGGTAATAAACTTGAAATTGTGCATCGTAGATTTTATAGCGTAGGGCAGCACTTAGAAAGGATTTTTGTATATTCACCCCCTAAGTTGGTAGAATGGGGTTCAAAGTTTGTAGCAAATATGTCGTTTTTGAAGTTTTTCGCATGATATTCAGTATGAAAGTTCTTCATTGAAAGTCATAAGACACATATAAAATATTTTTTTAAAATCATCCTTTGAGAGGGTAGAATAGAGGGTGAAATTAGTATGAAATTAGTACGAAGTCGGCCGCTAGTTGTTAATAAAGGTTGCAAATAATTTTGAACACATCAATAAAAATAATGGCCGAATATATTTTGATAAGAGACAATTAAAACGGAATTCATTGAATCGCTTTATTTGTTTTTGCTATATAAAATTGCTGATAAACACACACTCTAGATGTAGGTACTTACTAATTATTTAGAATGAAACAACTAAAACTCATTTAATTCATGTACGACGACGTGTCGAAATCTTTACAGTTCTGTATTTAAATATTAATTTAAACATTATTGCATTATTGAAATGAAACAACTGTTAACGGATTTAACTCACGTTTCGGATTCTTTACAGTTTCCATAATCGTAGCACGACTGAGTTATAGACTGAGCTGACAATATAATTTGTAATTTAAATATAAGGTAGTTTGCATAACTGTATTAATCACTTTAGCGTTAGACTATTGTCAGCTCAGTCGTGCTACGATTATGGAAACTGTAAAGAATCCGAAACGTCAGCCAATAAAATAAAATAAAAATACGCGAGTTAAATCCGTTAACAGTTGTTTCATTCCAATGTGTAATAACCGCGAAGGCATCAGAAATGATTATTGCATTAAACAAACAATAATGTACCTACAATTTCTGACTTATGAGTACGGGCTTCATACGGTTGCTTTATACCTTCATCTCGAATCACCCGATCTATTAAAAAAAACCGCATTAAAATCCGTTGCATAGTTTTAAAGATTTAAGCATAGATACATAGGGACGGACAAATAGCGGCAGCGACTTTGTCACTACCTATGTAGTGATTATATGAGGCAATATACCTACTTAGAAACAAATATAGGTAGGTACATGTAACATATAATACTTAGATAGGTACAAGAGTAAGCTGTTATTATCGCATCGTGAACGTACATAGTAAAAGAAATATAAGTACTTAAAGAATGCAGTGTGATGTTATTATTGTGAAATCGCGCATACTTCTTTCAATCCCCGCTATTTCGCGCGGAATAACATTTGTTTTACAATGTTTCCCTCTAAAACAAATTTGTTGAAATAATTAAATAAATACATACAAATATAGATGATGCAATTCTGAGTAATGCAGTGAGTTATTTACAAGTGTCGTTGACACGCTTCATCCATTTTTCCTGTTATTCTCACTAGCAGTACCACGCGGTTTTACTTGCCTGGAATTCGATATTTTTAAATTGTCAATAGAGGTCATGGCTGTTTGAAATAAAATTATAAAGGATTTAAGTCACGTATTTTATTTTATTTGCCGACGTTTAGAAATCTTTACAGTATAAGAGTGTTCTGTATCTTCTGTGCTTCTTAAAATTGGTTCAGCGAATAAGTCCTACCTATTACATACTAACAAAATCATAATCGCATTTACATTACCTATGTATTAAAATGGGTATAATTATTGCGTAATACAAATGTAAGGCCGATATTTGAATATTATATTGAAATCAATTTATGCAACGAGGATTTTATATACCTATTAGATACACAAGTGAGCAAAGAGTCACATGATCAATTTTCGTTGGCTTACAATGTCAAATTCATAATATAATTATATTTTGTTCGCGAATGTCGAATATCTTATGTCTTAAGTGGACTTGTCTTACACTGACAATTATTGTTAGACTAGCGACCCGCCCCGACTTCACACGGGTGCTATAACCTTCCTCTTAAACCACTCCATCTATTAAAAAAAAAAACACTTCAAAATCCATTGCGTAGTTTTAAAGATTTAAGCATACATAAGGACGGACAGCGACAGCAACTTTGTTTTATACTAACTGTGAAATACTAAATGTTGTGATAGTGATTTGTTTCGTTCGGTTGTTTTCATCGATTGGCACTTGTACCTATAAATACAGTTCGCCACAGTAACAGTATTTTTGTGTTCTATCATCTTTAACCGAGTCATGTAAAATGAAAATTTAAATATCACTTCTGTTTCTGAATTGTGTTATTGAATCAAAAATGAGAGAATAACGTGCAAAAGACTTAATGTTTTAATTTCTTAGACCTAGACCTAACAAAATTATATCAGTGAACATGATATTATATGAAATAAGCTCAAGAGAATTAATTTAAATAACACGTTTTCTAAAACTCAAGTCAAGTATACAGTAATGCACAAACCGGTCCCGGTGCAAATAATTGCACTAACTTGCAATAACTGACATTCATTCCAATGAAACTTGTACACTGACTCACAGCGTTATAATATTGTGAAATACTTTTGATGAAATGTTATGTCAAAAATATTGTTATTGTTATTTACAAAAATAATTGTTAGATAACTGAGATACTGGATTATTATCAGAACATCGATCATTATTTAATTACTAATCCATGGCGGAATCTTTATGTGTTGAAATAGAAAAAAATCCTCGCAACAAAATAATTAATATGATTTAAGAAAAATATGATGAATATGATTTAAGACTCAATAAAAATCAAACCTACTTAGGTAATTTCAAATTAATAACATTTTTGCAAATATTTAAAGTTTTAAAAATTACATATCATGAAGATTTGAATTTTGCTTGAATTATTCTTTCACGTGTAGGTACTTTCAAATAAAAAAAATATTCTATTTGGTTCAGTTTGTAAATGAAAACTAGATTACGTTTTGTATGGAAACATAAGTAGGTAACACAACACCTCTAACACTTTGAGGGAATTCCCTGCCTCGATGCGCACTAAAACTCATACATTATTCTAGTCTGCAACAACACTACACAACAACAACACTTTGTTTAGTTATACAAACATACGCTGTTTTAGCGTACCTACTACAATCATGTCAGCGAAGGATGTAGTTATTTCAGTTTTAAGGATGCATATTATTGATCGTAAAAACGCAAAAAACGAAACGCTTTGTCACAGGATCCAGAATAGTGATTCTTAACCTTTTTAGGTCCGTTACCCTTATGACCTAACTAGGGTCACTAATTTTACCCCTCCTCACAACAACGTACTTGCGAGCTAGTCGGCGCTACGCTATGCTTGGACTTGTCACTGAAATTCGGCGTTCGAGACAATTACCAGCTGATTGTTACCCCCGCAAAATATAAGTTTTTCCCCCGCGGGGATAATTACGCCCAGGTTCAGAACCTAGCCACTAGAAGTTATGTCAGTTTCAATCTCTTACAAATTCTCTTACTTCACAGACAGGACAAATTCCAATAGCTCATTGCCTTAAGTAAATATAAATATAATAAAGATCAAAGACAATTTGTGTGGCTTCAATGTTACCAGGTAAATAATAAAAAAGGTAGTCATTACAATAATTTCTGACGTTTTCACTGTCATTGCAAGCTTAAGATCCAGTTCTCCAACTTATGAAATCCTAACTCCTAAGGTAACACCTGCCTGATTATTATTCATTTTTGCATATTTTCCTAAATGATTAAAAAATAGAGAATATAAACAGGTATATTTTTATAGTTGTTTTATTCCAATATTTACCTACCAATCGCGACAGCGTCAGAAATAATTACGATATTTTATTTTATTTGTCGATTTTATCTCGCAAATGGCAAAAAAACTCTCATGGTGGTTTCGTACGAGCCAGTTTTTTTCTTTACCTACATGTTCTATTTATAAAACACATTGTCATTTTTAATACCATTAATCATGTATCCACAGACAAACATTTTTTAAACAAACATTATCTAAAGGGCCTATCTGTCCGTTGTATGTTGCAGAGATATATATGAATGATGTAGTATAAATATATACTGTCGGCCATCGCGCCTCGTTCAGACAACACGTTTCTACCACTTTCGGTTTTATTTCGCGTTTTATAATCAACTTGTTTTGAATTTGATTAAACACGTAAGTTTATTATTTTTGTGCTTTGGAATAGTTTTTGGCTGTTTGTAATAGGCAACTGTTTTAAGTGTTTTTTCGTACCTAGTGATTTATTATTATTATAAAAGTGCATACAACTGTCATTTAGGGATTCTTAGATAAAACTGAAGTATTTAGGTACTTATTTAATTATACAAGTTACAAGATTTTTTGGCAAACTTTTTACCAATTATTGCGTAATATAATCATTTTTGTTTATTAAAGTTTATTTATATTATTGTAACTGAGTGCAATAATAAACAGCTGTTGTTTGTTGTGGTTAATTAGCTTTCATTAAATATCCTTACTATAAATATGAAGCGATTTAATTTGATTCACGCGTGAACCTCTAATTTTGACAAATTTAGCTATAAGTACAAAATTATTTTTTATAAACTTTCTAAGAACCTTAGAAAAGAATACGAACTACTTTTTAACTTTTATAATTGCATCATGTTTCTTTTATAAAAAAGTTAAATAAAGCTTACTAGTGCAACCGCCAGTTACCCGGTGAATAATTTATTGGTTCAGTACCTAGTTCATTATTTAAACCACCAGCAATTCGAGACTTGCATTTTGTGAAAAAGGTCCTAACTAGTATAGGCAACTTTGTTGACGATTATCAGCCTTATTTGGTAGCTCATAACTCGTTGTAATATTATATTAGACGTGCGCACGCGAAGCCTTTACAAAACCGGTTTATTTAAAATGTAAACAAACCGACTACTTGTTTTGTTGCTAAAGTAATTCTGTTTTGTTTCCTGCATATTTCTAAGACTTCGTACCTGCGGATTTTAAATCGGATCCCATATAGAATCACCCGTCTGAAATCGTCGTGTCCGTGTAAAATTTAAAACATGGAGATTTTAAAAGTGTACCATGTGACCGCATCACTTCTTTATTACTACTTTTTAATTTGTTATTATGATTTTCATGAAAAATATTTTATTAAAAATAGTGGTAGATCAGCGGATAACTAGGTATTTCTGATTAGAACCAGTGTTTTCATTCAAAATATAAAAAGTGTATAGACACTTTTTATATTGAGCTAACGATAGCGTTAGCTCAGTAGGCCACGAATATCGCAACTGAAATTATTTTATTTGCTAACATTCCGAAAACTGTACAGTTCCCGTATTCGTAGCACGACTGACCTAATGATAATCTAACGAATATTGGAAGTGTAGTAGTTTTCGAAACGTCAGCAAATAAAATACGCGAGTTAAAACCGTTACACGTAGTTGTTTCCTTGCAATCTAATATACTTATAACAACTATTGTGTTTTAGATCATGTTACTGTACATATGGACGGTGGCTGTCATAGCAGCCCTGACACTGCTGTTTCGTCAGATATACACCAGGTTAAGCAGACATGGAGTCAAGCACTTCAGACCCATCCCACTGCTGGGCAACATGAGCAATATCATCTTCCGCTTGGAACATTTCGTCGAGAATATTGATAGGCTCTATCGAGCCTTCCCTGAAGAAAGGTAAGTTTATAAATCTCCAGTCTACACAAGACATGACATCGTTTTGAGTTAATTATAAACGAAACTAATGAAAATGTATGGAGTTGTTTTAATGCCATGCATTTTACATACGAATGTTACGTTTGTCTAAAAGTGTTTTATTACTTTCAATAGTTCCATTTAAAAAGAACTCAAGAAGAAAAATTACCTACTCATGTTCAATTGGTATACTGAAAATCTATTTTTAAAGTTTGATTTAAAAACTTAACTTCAATATTAGATATATTATCAACAGAAAGTCAAGTGTTTTGTGTATAGGATAGGCACTCGATGACTATCTATAATGACCAATTGACGATAAATCAAACAAAGAAGATATAATAGGTAGGTACTTCAAAATTTCCTGAAGAAGCATGTTACATGTACTGCTCTTTGATTTGGTTGTGTTATATTTATCTAGGTTTAATAATGTACGACACAACTAAGCACTTGTTATATTTCTACAGGTTTGTTGGCAACTATGAATTCGTGAAGCCTGTCGTGATGGTCAGAGACTTAGACTTGATCAAGAAGATAACAGTGAAAGACTTCGAACACTTTTTGGATCACCGAGTTTTCATTAGCGAGGAGACGGATCCGTTCTTTGGTCGAAACCTTTTCTCTCTAAAAGGTTGTTACACCTCAGACAATCTTATATTGACTCCATGCTAATTTATCGAGAACTACAATTCCTATATTTATATTCATACCAGATTAATTGCTAGACTATCGTTTTTTAAGTCTGCTATGGTTGTGAGAACTCTAACCACAAAAGTATCATAAATTGTAATCATTGTAATATTATATTTGTTACTAATGCTTTGAATTATAATCAAACATATTTTTATAGGACAAGAATGGAAGGACATGCGTTCAACTCTGAGTCCAGCGTTTACAAGCTCGAAGATGCGTCACATGCTACCATTCATGGTGGAAGTAGGAAATCAAATGGTGAAATCCCTTAAAGAGAAAGTAAAGGAATCTCAGAGTGAGTACAAATAAAATAGGAGAGGATGATTTAAGGGCGATTCAACCGCCATCAGTTCCAAGTTCAGAAAATGAAACAAATGAGTTACACCAAGAATTTTGTTTTTGTTGGCAAAATTAATCGAGTGTAAATCTTTTTATAGCTTATCCCTTCAATATTCTATATAAAGTATAATGATTATTTATTCCTATTAATCCTGAACGCAAATAGGTTCAACTAAATATAATAGATACCGAATTTACATAAATTCCGTCACCTAAGAGGCGGATTGCTTTTTTATCAAAACAAAAGGCTTCCAACTTTATGTAAACTTGTGACTTTTAGTTTTCAGTTAAATAGGTACAGATAATCTTGTTGCCTTGTCCATTATTTAATATACCTAATTGTTAACACTCTACTTTTATCTTGTCTGAATAACCGTATCCTCAAAAAAGGTGTCATCTGTAACATGAAATAATGAGGACATATCAAAATGGAAAGTTTAATTGTCTTTTTTTGTTCTAGCTGGTTATGTGGATGTTGACTCCAAGGACTTGTCTTCTCGATTTGCTAATGACGTCATAGCTACTTGCGCTTTTGGTTTGAAGGTCGACTCTCAAACGGAACCCGACAATGATTTCTATTTGATGGGCAAACAGTCTTCCAATTTTGGTTTTATACAAGTACTCAAATTTTTCGGATTCGCCTCTTTCCCTACTCTGATGCAAGTAAGTTTTAATTTCTAATATTTGGTTTTGATTTAACTAATCCAGCTAGTACTTACATCATACAAAAGGTAAATCTAATTATTATTCAAATATTCAAATATTGTCATTATCATTTTCCCTTAACGTCTATTAACGTTTTCTCATCTATGTTACGTTTACTCATAGAGAAACTATCCACGCAGCACACAAGTTCTATAATATAAGTTACATAGTCTTTAAGAACGAACTCCTGATTACAGTTTTTATTAAACTTCTATCCTGTCTGCCTATTAACGTTACCACGCGCGGTTAAGACAACTACAAGTAGTCACTTTCTGAACGAATAATATTTTACTGCACATGCAATTGTTACCTGTTACAATTGATTGAAGTAAAGTCTGTGTCATTGAGCTAAAGCGTGGGCACCAATGAATGAAGGTCAATAAAGAACGAGGGGTCATACGAGTATATTATTATGTTCTGTGGACCGTAAAAAACAACTGTCCGGCAGCGCTAATGTCTTGTAATCAATGTGTTTGTCTTGATCTGTTGTTTACTGGTTCGTCAACTAATTTTAGAAGGATAACCAAAACATAATTTGAATGTAGGTACCTATATATAGAATGACTTGATAACTTGTTGTTTTTCTGTTAAAAGTTCATCCATACAGATGCTTTATCATTATAATATTCCTTTTGCTTAGACACTCAACAGTCCACGGTAAAAAGAATTTCTGTTTAAAACTCTCATTTCAACAAGATAATTATTGACTCTAAAAGCATGTCTCTACAAATGCATTTAGTTAATTAGGAAAAGATTATATAATTGAAATAAGTATGTAGGTACAATAATTTTAATAATAAAATATATATAATTACAGAAACTCAAGATCACGTTGTTCACGGAATCAACAAAGAACTTCTTTAAACATCTTGTCCTTGATACGATGCGAGATCGGGAGACCCACAACATCCTTCGGCCAGACATGATTCATCTACTGATGGAAGCCAAAAAAGGTAAATCTATATAAATAAATAAAACAAAGTCGGGTTAATTACGGCATTTATAACTCAAGAATTTCACAAAAACGTATTGTGTTTGCTTTGCGGACAGAACGACGTTTTAGTGGACCATTGGTATTATACCATTAAAAATAACTAATCCACCGTCTTGGACCGCCGGCCATTTTGGATCCAATACTATACATATTTCGTTCTTTGTGAATTATCGCTGCTTAAAAACCTTTTAAAGAATATTTTTTATGTGAATAGAAACTCCAAGTGTCAGATTTAATTTAAAGGAATGCATTATTGTGTATAAAATGTTATATTATCGCACAGTCAATTAGTGTTTATTTATTGTGTATTTTTAATTAGTACAATTAGTTTTATCGGCTAGATAATAGCCGATAAAACTAATCCCTTGTTTGTATAATTTATCTTTTTATCTGGATTTTAAATGTACTGCATAATTTTTAAGGCTCCGTACTTCCGAAGAAAATTCGGTTCCCTTTTTGGATCACTGTGTACCTGTCGTATCACCAGTTTAAATATATAAATTGATTTCCAATTGATCTACTTTAACACGCTTACTTTGGCACTATCGAATGCGTAGATAACCATCAAATGAAGTCAATGGAATTGGTTTGAAGACAAACCCTTTAGCGCTTTGAAGCATATCAATTGGGGTCCCATTCAAACCAAATGCATTACACAATCAGGGGAAATTTTTAGGTCGTTGTTTGTAACTTTACTATAAATAAAAAGAAATATGAAGTAGGTACCTATTTTTCGCAATACCTACTTCTATAAAATGTGATTGCAATACCTAAGATAATTAGCCATATAAACATTGTTATCATTTTTCTACAAATAACGATGATTATTATTTATCAGTCTGGCAATTATTACAAAACAATAACACGCCAAACAGAGAAACAATTGTGTTTTATGATAATATTGATAAAATGTTTCCGTTTCACACTAGATTTTGCATTGTATATTTTCATACCTAAACCGCAGAATAGGGCTAAGTATATATTTTTTCCCAAACGGATGAAACCTTGTTGACTCAAGTTTCTAGCCAAATCCTGCGGGGCAATAGACTTCCACGTGAGTAAAATTAAAATAATATGAAGATTATTTTTATTTGATTGACAGGAAGACTGACCCACGATGAAAAGTCAAGCAACGATGCTGATGCCGGTTTCGCTACAGTTGAGGAGTCTACGGTGGGCAAGAAAAATGTAGACAGAGGTAAAAAACATTTTACAAATAATGGTAGTTGGACACGCCTTGGACGTTGGGAAAAACACCTCAAACCGGTGTTCGTGTTTTTATAAACTCTTTATTTTCAGTATGGTCAGATGTGGATTTGATCGCACAAGCTGTTCTCTTCTTTATCGCTGGCTTCGAAACTGTATCTACAACTATGACGTTTTTACTTTACGAACTGGCTATCAACCCTGATGTACAAGAAAAACTCTACCAAGAGATTAAAGAACATGAAAGGATGAGCGGTGGAAAGTTTGACTACACTTCAATCCAGCAGATGACTTATATGGATATGGTGATATCAGGTGAGATTTGTAAAATAGGGACGATATCTTGTACAAAATTTGAAACGTTCGTGGAATGACCCTCACTTATTTTTCTCGGTCACTTTATTCCATAATTTTATAATTAACAGAATTACTGAGACTATGGGCGCCAGCAGTAGCTACAGATAGGCTTTGCATCAAGGATTACAATATGGGCAAACCTAACGACAAAGCAACGGAAGATTTTATTGTAAGAGAAACATACTTTGTATACCTTCGTCAGACCCGTGTTTCTAAAGTTCGGGAGTGTAATATGATGTCACGAGCCAACTTTTTGAAGCGCTTATCTTTGTCATGTGTTGTTCGATCGAGAAAAAAAATAAGTCTCCCATCGTTTTTGGTAATGTACTTGACGGACAAAAAACAGTCGTCGTGCTCACTATTGCATTTTTCATTATTGAATAAAATGTATTTCTAGTAACTTATGTCCCGGCATCTGCCCATTAAAAGGTATGAGATTATAATGTGTTTTTTATATTCCAGCTAAGGAAGGGCGAGGGTGTCAACATTCCAGTGTGGTCTATTCACCGGAACCCCGAGTACTTTCCAGAACCTTTAAAGTTCGATCCTGAACGATTTTCTGAAGAAAACAAGCATAACATTCAACCATTTACTTATCTACCATTCGGACTAGGACCAAGAAACTGTATCGGTAAGATATTCAGATATAAGGATGATGATTGGTAAACCAAGAAATAGGTACTAATTATTTCTTACTTTTTTAACAGGATCAAGATTTGCTCTGTGTGAAGTGAAAGTGATGATATACCAGCTACTGCAGCATATGCAGGTTCTGCCCAGTAACAAGACCCCGATACCAGCTCAGCTGTCCACAGAATCGTTTAACTTAAGAATCAAAGGAGGTCACTGGATCAGGCTGAAAGCCAGGAATTAAAAATATTATGTCGAAAACGACTGTTTCGTTACTGTAAAATTTAATTATCAGTAAAAAGATCAATAATATATGAGAATTGGTGTCAAAAATATGAGAATTGTATCGAATTCTATTGTGTCTAAAACTTTTTAAAGATAAGTAAATATACATTCGTTGTAAATAATTTGTGATAATATATACCTAGTGCTTTATTTTGTAAATATTTTTTTTTATAATTTAACATTGTTTTGTATTACTACAAATTAAATAACTGTCTTTTATCCAATAAAAAATATCTTTAAACAATCCATACTTACGTAACCACTTTAATTGTTAAGTAGGTACTTTGAGGTTACATTCTTTAGTGTAGTTTCTGGTGTTCAGTGATAAATAGTTCATTATTTAAGTATTTTCAGATATATACACAGGAATTATATTGTCAACTGAAAGTCGAGTTAGACGATGGAACTGTGATACTAATGAGAATAAAGTATTCTTTATAAAATGCGTTTCTTTGAAGGCCTCCCATATACAACCTACCTTCTTCCCTACTTAACAGTCGGTGAACTATAAAGAAAGTTCTTGTTTCCAAAGTTGCATTATATTGCTTGATGTTAGCAACCTTTGATCTACTTATATACGACACTAGTGGGTAATTATTCCTAATATAAACACTAGTAAGAAATCCCTACTAAACCATTTTATCTATACTAATATTATAAAGAGGAAAGGTTTGTTTGTTTGTTTGGATTGAATAGGCTCCAGAACGGCTGGACCGATTTCAAAAATTCTTTCACTGTTGGGAAGCTACACTATTCCCGAGTGACATAGGCTCTAAAAAAAAGGACAGCTAGTATTTTATATTTAGGACGACTTTGATTAATTGTACGCCGTTCAAGTAAAAGCCCCCGCGTGATTGGACGCGAGATGCATGCACGAGGTAAAGGTACCTAACTGTAAACGCTACATAGTATGATGCAATCTTACTCGAAAGCAGTTGTATTATTGACATCAGGCGGAAACAAGCTACTGTTCAATTTTATTTATCTGAAATTATTTGTTTTTCTTATAAATGTTATTTAAACGCGATTTGCTTTAATAACTTATAAAAAAATCTATCACCACTGAGGAATAAATGGGATCGTAATAAAAAGTATTTTTAAGATTTAATATAGAAAATTTACAATTGTAGTGATTGTGATGGCGACTGTGTTAAGTAGGTGCGTCAATTAGTTTAATGTTTTAGCGCAAGTTAAACAGTTACGACATTATTGGATTTTTTCCCTATTTTGGATTTAAATGTAAGTATTAATGATTATATTAGATCATCACTTATATCGAGGTCATCAATAGGTACAATACGATTATATAATTTAACAAAACATAATATTATGTAATAAAATTCAGCTCTACTTTATAATTTCTCATATCTTTATAATTAATTATCATAGTTTTGAATAAAATAAATAAAAGTCATTAGGAATTAATAGCACATCGCAAATATACAAAACCAGCTGGAATACTGAGTTACTCGTAAGTTCAAAACCAAATAAAATTGTTATAAATAATGGCATGTTTATGGAATAAATTTACGACATGGCGCCATTTTTAATTTTACTGAACGACAATATTTTCAAAATTTAATGAATTTGTACGCGCTATTTATTATTATTTGAAACAAAGCCTTATTCATTTTTATCTTGCATTGCATTGCATCCCCTAACATACATACACGAGTAACAATATAAATGTATACAGGTAAATATATCATAGTCATATCAATAATATTCATGAGATATGTATGAATCATTACTTGTATTACTGATTTATAAGTTCGATAATAAGATAAGTGGCTTGAGATTGGTATAATATATTAACTTATCAAGAGATACAACATTAACAAATAATTCATTTCGCGTCTGTAAATACTTGGATAATACTAAAATAGGTGTTTTATTCTTAATTAAAATCTACCCATCATCGATCAATAGATAAGTAGGTACAATAACACAACGTCAAGGTCGGTATCTTAATTTTTTATATTTATATTTCTTTAATTTGTTGGTTCTTCCTCGAGTATTTGATCATTTTCGTACGCGTATATCAATTTCGTTTATTTTGTATTTGTTTCAATCGCTTAAATTTTGAGTTAATGTTAGGTACTTTGGAATTAAACTTATAAAACTTATCAGCTCAGTCGTGCTACGATTGTGGAATCTGTAAAGGCTCTGAATCTTCAGCCAATAAAATACTTACGCGAGTTAAATCCGTTTAAATTTGTTTCATTCCAATGTATAATAACCGCGAAGGCATCAGAAGTTATTGTGTAGGAGGGCTGTTGTTTACTTATTTTTATCCTGCATGTTCAATAAGGAAAATTATTTGTTTGATATTGCGTTGTTTACATTTTTCCAACACCCACACTTATTTGCTTCATTACAGATGCTGTATCTACTTTGGTTAATTGCTTTTCTGGCAGCTCTGATTTTATACTTTCGTCAAGTTTATTCCCGATTTAGCAAACATGGGGTCAATAATATGCGACCATTACCCCTTCTCGGAAATATGGGGTCATTTGTTTTTAAAATGGAGACAATTGACCAATTTTTTGACAAGACTTACAATGCTTTTCCAAATGACAGGTGAGTCTCTACATTTTCCTTTTACCTAAATAGATTTTTAAGTCAAACTTGCATAGAAGTTTGTTTCAAAAATGAACTGCATTTATGTATAAGAAGGACTCAATCTTCAAATTCCAATAACGAAAAAATAGTATTGTAACAATGATTACATCTGTTTTTGAGGACTATATTTTTGTATCTATTACAGATTCCTTGGTAACTACGAATTCATGAAACCTACAATTTTTATAAGAGACCTTGATCTGATTAAGAAAATTACAATTAAAGACTTCGAGCATTTTGTGGACCATAGGGTGTTTGTTGACGAGACTTTGGATCCATTTTTTGGAAGGAATCTTCTATCTTTGAGAGGTAAGATTCTTCAAATAATATTCTCATTGAAGTTATAATATGATCCTTATTACTTTTTAAGATCTACGGCCTAAAAGTAAAAAATATACTGTAGGTAACTATGTAGAGGTTGTAAATTTGTATACTGTGAAGTACATGAACCTAGGCACCATAATGGTGATCAAAACGAAGGGGTCAACTTCAACACCTAAAACAGCCAATCTCCCTAAGAGCCTCACAAAAAAATGGAAATAAAATTAAAGAAGTTAACCTCAAAATTCAAAAAGGCCCATCACGCGAAATTCCTTAAGGTAAGGTCATAAACAAGCCTTTTGTAATCCAGGACAGGAATGGAAGGACATGCGGTCAACATTGAGCCCTGCCTTTACGAGTTCCAAGATGCGGCAAATGCTTCCCTTCATGGCGGATGTGGGATATCAGATAATCGATTCATTGGAAAAGAGCATGGAACTGTCATCAGGTAGTCTTGTTCTCAGTTATGAAAAAAAGCAGAAGAAAAGATGTATATACAGAAGTATAACAAACGCAGGAAAATAATCAATACATAGTATAAAACAAAGTCGCTTTCGCTGTATGTCCGTATGTATGCTTAGATCTTTAAAACTACGCAACGGATTTTGATGCGGTTTTTTTTAATAGATAGAGTGATTCTTAAGGAAGGTTTATAGCCCCCGTGCGAAGCCGGGGCGGGCCACTAGTATAGAATAAAGAAAAGAAAAGAACTTAGAATAGTAGTAAATTTAGATGCTATAATTTAGTCTTGTATTAGTACGAGTATAACAGATTCGTAGTTCTGATTTAATTGCTTTATTTTTAACATTAGGTACTTTTTCAGATGATTTCTTAGATATTGATGCTAAAGACTTCGTGACGCGTTATGCCAATGACGTCATAGCATCTTGTGCATTCGGTTTAAAGGTAGACTCGCTATCTGAACCAAACAATCAATTTTATAAAATTGCCCAAACAGCTTCCAATTTTAATTTCGTCCAGATTTTGAAGTTTTTGGGATTTGCTTCTTTTCCTAATATTATGAAAGTAAGTATCTTTATTAACATTTATAATATTGTTCTAAATGGACAATATTTTTGTAATATAAAAATATTTACTTGCAGATACTTAATATTTCGTTCTTCACGGATTCAATGAAGAGTTTTTTTAGACACTTAGTACTAGACACAATAAGAGACAGAGAAATTCATGGTGTCATTCGACCCGACATGATTCATCTTCTCATGGAGGCAAAGAAGGGTAAGTATTATTTATTTCTATAACCATATGCTCATATCAAAGCTATAAATAGTGGATACATAACATGCCATCTGAAATTATATTTAGTGTCTCAAGAGTAGCTTTTACTGATCATAATTATTTGATGTTTCAGGAAAACTAAAACATGAAGAAAAATATAATAAAGAATCTGATACTGGTTTTGCAACTGTCGAGGAATCAGACTTTGGTAAAAAGAAAGTTGAAAGAGGTCGGAATATAGATTGACACCAGCTCCAAGTATTATAAGCATTAAAAAAAATCGTGATTGATTACCTATGTATTTTTTTCTATTTACAGTATGGTCTGACCTAGACCTCATCGCCCAAGCGGTTTTATTTATATTAGCTGGTTTTGAAACAATTTCGACATCTCTGACGTTCCTTTTGTATGAGCTGGCCGTAAATCCAGAGATTCAAGAGAAACTTCTAAAGGAAATAACGGAACAAAAAAAGGATAGTGATGGGAAGGTCGATTGTAATGCAATACAGCAGATGAAATATTTAGATATGATAGTAACAGGTACACTTCATGCTTGTTGTATGCATTACCTAAAAACTTCATGTCATAATTTGATTGATAATGTTTTTTTTTTAATTATTTTTTAGAAGTTTTAAGAAAATGGCCACCAACGCTCAGCACAGATAGAGTTTGTGCAAAAGACTATAATTTAGGCAAACCTAATAATCAATCAACTGAAAACTATATAGTAAGATACAGTTAGAATATTATTATTAATTTTCTTTCTTGTAACTTTAGAAATTTAAATAAGAAAAATCCAATTACAGATAAGAAAAGGTGAAGGTATTAATATCCCTATATGGTCGATTCATCACGACCCCAAGTTCTTCCCTGAACCTATGAAGTTTGATCCAGAAAGATTCTCAGATGACAATACAGACAGTGTTCAGCCGTTTACGTATCTCCCATTTGGTGTAGGACCTAGGAACTGCATAGGTTAATATAAATTGAATACATTTACACACATAAACCCCTGGTTTTTAATTTTACCCAGGTAATAACCCTTTTATAGATAAACTAAGGCAACTTTCACTTACAGGTTCTAGATTTGCATTTCATAACCTTGAATCAAAATAATTGTATGTGTTAGTTTCCTCAGAAATAAAATGAGTCTACCGTGAAAATACTAATCAATTTTATAATACTCAAGGGCGGCTAGACAAGTGCCCAACGTTCAACGTTAACGTTAAACGTTAGCACCAAAATGTATGGGATTTGACATTTGTGACGTACGTGACAGTCGTTCGCGGATGTCAAATCCCATACATTTCGGTCCTAACGTTTAACGTTAACGTTGAACGTTGGGCACTTGTCTAGGGCCCATCGTGTTGCCAAAAAAGAGCAACGCTTGCATGCTATTGCCGGTCCCCTTTTGTTAATAAACCAATTGTAAAATAAAGTACGTAATGGTTGATGTCATGAATACGGCAATTGGATAGGTCACCTTGAGTTCAAATCACAATATTTTCGAACCAACCATGTTCGTTGATAAACTTCATGTTTTGGTATGAGTGTTCTGAAAAACTGTGCAAAGTTAATCAGATCATCAAAAAATATTTGACACGAATTATTTCCTTTGTCTCTTGAACATAAATTCTTCTAATCTCTTCTAGGTTCGAGATTTGCGTTAAGCGAAATAAAAATATTTACTTACCAGCTATTGTCTCGTTTTGAAATCCTGCCTAGTTCTAAAACCAATATACCTGCTGTGCTAGAAACTGGAAATTTGAACCTTAGAATAAAAGGTGGACATTGGCTGCGATTAAAACCAAGAGTTTAAGACGGAAGTTAAAATAAATCAATATACGCGAGTTTAATCTTACAGTTGTTTTATTTCAATGTGCAACATCCTGACAACAGACCTGTGTCTGTATTTTCTAAAAACGAAATGCTTACGCATATTTGTGCTTAGGAGAACATATAACAGGTTGCCTATCAAAATGGACGCTAGTATTTCTCATTAAATTCTTATTAATTTATTTTCTGAAAAAAAATCTTTGCCCTGTTTTTTTATAAGGATTAAAAAAAAATCACAGCTACCGTTGCGCACAAAATTATATCTGAGTACATCTGAGTTCATGCTGCGAAGAGGTGCAAACGTGATTTTTTGAAGTCTTCAACCTTAGGTACCTTTATTTTATGGATAGGATATTTTACTAAAAAAAAATAAGTACAGACAAGCACATAAGGTTTTTGTGCGAGAAAGCATGTCACTGTTAAACAATTGCAATCTGCAACAAACGCGACATAAAATTATTACATAAGTTTTATTCTTATAATATACTAGCTGTGCCCGCGACTTCGTCCGCGTGGAATTTAAGTACTGGGACATAAGTATGGATAATTAAAGATTTTTTTCTAAAATGAGTTATTCTTAATTACATAAGTTATCTGCCAGTGAAAGTCCCGTCCAAATCAGTCCAGCTGTTCTATAGATTAGCCGGAACACACAGATAGACAGACAAATAATATAAAAAATATAATATAGGTATGTATTTAATATTTTCCTTCTGGGGCTAATATGAAAAGGTTATCCGCATTACCTACCCGCGAGCAAGCCACGTATAGTTGGCCGTGTGAAAAACAATTCGACCTGAGATCAACTCCAACAGCCTTTAGCGTCTGCCCCTGAGACTTGTTAATTGTCATAGCAAAGCAAACGGACACTGGAAATTGTGTCCGTTTGAATTGGAATGGGAAATTGTTGGGGATGATTGGTATTCGTGCTATGTACCTATACAGTTTCACCTGCACTACATCCAGTAAGAATCTCAGCTTCGATTAAGTTTCTTTGTAAAGAAGTTACTCTAAGTCGGGTTCCATTGCACAATTTAGGCGGAGTAAGATTTCTCAATAGCGATGCGTTGTAAGCGTTTCGTCTGGGCATTTTTAAAATCAAAGCAAATACATACAATAATACATATATTTATTTCAATAAATCTACGTAGGCAATATTTTTTTAGATTATATCCGATATTTTTCAACCAATTCACAAAGCAAGTTCAGAGTCCGTATTTTCATATCCAAGTATAACATCAAAATCAAAATCATCAACTAACCGAATCGCAAGACAAACAAAATTAAATAGTTTTAAACGTAAAACCAGTTTGTATTTATACTTTTCAGAGAAAAAGCTATAGCGCGTTTTAATTGCCTTGAGGCGCCATCTAGTACTATATTATGTAACTATAAAATCTCCTATAGAAAAATTACCTTTAAACTTTAAAAGACGATAGCTTTTTTATTTGACATCCGATTTCGATGAAACAAAGCCTATATGTTGCTCAGGGAAGAGCTTAATCTATTAGTGAAAGCCGCGTCAAAATCTGTTCAGTAGTTTTCAAGATTAGCGAATACATACAGACAGACAGACAGACAGACAGACAGAAAAGAAAATCTAAAAAATCATTTTTGTGTTCTGTTACTCTTTTATTATTGCCCACACCCATTTTTTGTTGAAAATTTCAATTGTACAGACACGCGGTTTCTACTGTTTTATTATATGTAAGATGTATTTGTACCATAATATGCAACGTCCTCTATTGATTTTGATTGAAAATTATTGTACGCCTGTCCTGACCTCTCATGTACTCAGTCACCGGGTGCTAGCTGCCCCTGTGAGTACTATCGCATGCTTTCGGGGTATGCCATTTTAGAAAAAAATTGCTTGCACTTGTTGCTTCACACACAGCCGCCAGGTACCAGGGTCGTTCAAGCGATTATTGCCTTAAAGGTGTAACATCGCCAGCACAGTTGATAGTACATGAAGTGAGTACGCGTAGTTAAATATCTCATTGTTTTATAGGATTCAAAGTTTTACGTGAGTATTCTTTGTTTTTATTACTTTTATATTAGAACATTTTTAAGGATACAAAAAAATGATATAGGTGTATATACCTAGTCTTAAACTATACAACGAAATTTCAATAAACACAATTGTACATATAATACTTATATATAGAAATAAGCAAACACTCATTACTGCATTGTTCAATTGTACAATTGCAGAGTAATAATGCAACAGATAGTTATTTCTGGATTGGCTCTTATCTAGTGGTCAGAGCACCTTGGATATCCTTTATATTATATACACTGACATATACCTAAATACTGATTTAGGTTTATTTGTTTATTAGAACCTATAATACATGCTTTGCTCAGCAGATATAGGACTAGATCAATTGTCCAATGACCTTTTTTTTCTGTTTTAAAAATGAAAGCCTTTAAGAATCAACAAAGTTTTAAGATTACTTATATTAGGACGACTAAATTTTTTTTCAGGAGATGTTGCTTCTCATAGGCATAGCAATCGTTCTCATTGCCTGGTACCTACACCAGGCCTACTCAAAGTTCAGCAAGAGGGGTGTCAAGTGTCTCACCCCGTTCCCACTCCTGGGAGATATGGCGAAAATGACGCTGTATTTGGAACATTTAGCTGACAACACGGATAGAATTTATAAGGCATTCCCGGAAGAAAGGTTATGTTTGAATTGACTTTACAAACATTAGGATATAATTACTGTGAAGGTTTATTATATTGTAATGATATACCACATTGATATTATTACAATCAATTTCCATTTTTATGACAATTGAGCTGATGATACTTTAGCGCCAACATAATGTTGCGCATTTTAAAAATTACCTTAAGTAAGTGTATTACAATATGTTAGATATCAAATGACAAATCAACAACGTAATAAAACAAACAACTACCAATGTAACTACGTAATGCCTACTTCTGCAGTGAATAAGTAGATGTAAATCAATTCGATGAATCAAAAGGTATCTAATGGTAATGAGCAACATTAGTGAGTATAATCTTAGCAATGATATCTTTACTTTACCTAAGTAAAATAACGAAAATGTGCAAAAATTATATAACACCTGTATTACACATTTTTTTATAAGAATATATTTTATTTTAACTAACCGTGTATTGCAGATTCGTTGGCAACTATGAATTTGTGACGCCGCTAGTTTTTATAAGAGACATTGAATTAGTAAAAAAGATAACTGTAAAAGATTTTGAATACTTTCTGGACCACAGAATTAACATTGATGGCAAGATCGATCCTATATCTGGAAGGAACCTGTTTTCAATGAAAGGTACATTTACTATCACAAAATAAAGCATTACGGATGTCTGTTCTTTATTCGACGTTCCATGGTGGACAATAGAAGTATAATGTTTTTTCTTTTAATAGGCCAAGATTGGAAAGATATGCGTTCAACACTGAGTCCAGCCTTTACAAGCTCCAAAATGCGAGTAATGATCCCTTTTATGATGGAAGCTGGAAAAAACATGATTGAATCGTTAAAGACGAAAATGAGAGCCGGTGGAAGTAAGCAAGCAAAAGAACATTTGGTCTAAGTAAAATTAAGGATAGATGTTAAGTAGTGGCTGTCAAATAAGGCTGTTTGTATTTTAGGGGACTACATAGACGTCGAATTCAAAGATGTGTCATCTCACTACACAAATGATGTGATCGCCTCTTGCGCATTCGGCTTAAAGATCAATACACAAATCGACCAACATAATGAGTTCTACGAGATGGGGAAAGATATTTCTCGGTTCGATTTTATCAAGTCATTAAAATTTATAGCCTTTGGATGTTTTCCTGGAATCATGAAGGTAGGTAGTATAAAAGTGTTCTATCTTAAACATCACCATCATCTATACGCAAAAAGCATTATGTACTAAACAAACGCCAATGATATCCTAAGCAATCACTCCCGTGCGGTGCCACCCACATCCATCCACCTGGATTCCAACGACATCCACAGTCCCACGAACACCTTGTAAAATTATAATATAGAACCTAACGATTTAATATGCAGATAATAATAATGTTTTTTTTTTTACCAGGCTTTTAAAATCACTCTCTTCTCAAAAGCTTCAACTGATTTCTTTAGAGAGTTGGTACAAATAACAATGAAGGAAAGAGAAGCTAAAAACATAATCAGACCAGATCTTATCCACCTTCTGATGCAAGTTCAAAAAGGTACAAAACGGAAATTTTCTGCATTATCGTGTACTTTTAGCTGAGATATCTACTGTCTTAAACTGTACCTATTTTTGACGTCATGTAACAGGTCAATTGAACCACGATGCAAGTGATGAGGCAAATAATGCATCCGGAGAAGCAGATGCTGGTTTTGCAACTGTAACGGAATCAGACGTTGGAAAGAAAAAAACGACAAGAGGCAAGTCTATTTAACTACAAATCAAAACCAGGAGTAAACCAATCCACAACGCTAATAACGACTTTTTTTACAGTGTGGTCTCACGACGACCTTGTAGCACAAGCCGCAGTATTTTTCATAGCTGGATTCGAAACTGTGTCTGTCGCTATGAACTTCCTGGTTTACGAATTAGCCGTTAACCCCGATATTCAGGAGCGATTGGCTCAAGAAATAAAAGAGAATGACCGGAAAAATGACGGGAAATTTAATTATACCTCCATTCAGCAGATGACATATCTGGACATGGTTGTGTCAGGTATATAATTATTAATAATAACTAAGTATCAAAGTTGTTTATTACCATGTCTTGATCACATCTTTATGTATCATTTTCAGAATTGTTACGACTATGGCCACCAGGTGCTGCACTAGATAGAGTTTGCATCAAGGATTACAATCTAGAAAAGCCAAACGATCAAGCAACTGAAGATTATATCGTAATGTTCCTCTGATTTATTATTACTTACATAACTTTAAAGGCCATTTTCTTAATACATGCCTTTTAACTATGAGTGCACTAACAGGAAGTATCGGTTAATACGTGTAGTTTAGATAAAATCCTTGGTGTGGTGTTTATCGGTGTTCACGTTTATATGGTAAAACCTATTTGTGCAAAAAAGTAGGCTCCAGAGAAGCTGTTAATGTAAGCTTAAGAAGCTGAATCAGTCCAAAAATTTGTGTGTATTACAGATACGCAAGGGTGAAGGCATCAAGATTCCAGTGTGGTCTTTCCATCGTGATCCTCAATACTTCCCAGAACCGTCGAAGTTTGATCCGGATAGATTTTCAGAGGAAAACAAGCATAAAATCAAGCCGTTTACTTACAGCCCCTTTGGAATAGGTCCTAGAGGTTGTATCGGTAAGACCATTATCATATTATAACAGAACGTTCTTTAGGAAGTCGAGAGAAATGCTTTTCAAGCTGTGAACTTTTGTCAGCTGATAATTATGTCAAAAAAAGATAAAAAGTACCTACCTACCACTATATAAGTTTCCATATTTTTTGAATTTTAATGATCTGTTTCAATAACAGGTTCCAGGTTTGCTTTATGTGAAGTGAAGGTGATGATATATCAACTGCTGCAGCAGATGGTGATAAGTCCTTGTGAGAAGACACCGATTCCAGCTAGACTATCACCACGTAGTTTAGATCTGAACATTGAAGGTGGACATTGGATAAGACTTAAGTCTAGGAATTGGTGACCCGCATACATTTTATACTTCCTTGAACTTACCATTCTATTCCATTTTGAGTATTTTTATGCGTTTAACTATTGTTCAGTTTATATATTACGAGTACATGAATTATAATAATATATTTGAGTTTTAATAACCTTGGGGATACCTAAATTTATAAGCGAAAAACGTTTTAGTGAATCGCAAACTTGAATATAGAAATTAAAGCAAAAATACTTCGTAATTTAGATACTTAAATACAAAACAAATAATAAAAAATCATATCTAATCATAACAACTCAGTGAGACAGGTTTTGCATATTTATATTTCGAAAGACGTCCCCTGCATAACACTGCACATAAGGGGGGCTAGACAAGATCCCAACGTTCAACGTTAACGTTAAACGTTAGCACCAAAATGTATGGGATTTGACATTTGTGACGTACGTGACAGTCGTTCGCAGGTGTCAAATCCCATACATTTCGGTCCTAACGTTTAACGTTAACGTTGAACGTTGGGCACTTGTCTAGGGCCCAAGGTTTTTAACGCGCGACAAAGGATCTGCTGTTGTCATAATTATGACAGTGACAGGTACTTTCTAGCACTACAATGCCTTAATGATTAAACAAATAATTTTCTAGTCCGGGGAAAAGACATCACAATTTTGTATCAAATGACATTTAAATTATCTGTGGCAATTTTAAATTTAATAATTATTTCAAGTATATACCACTCTAAAATGCATTACGACAGTAATTGTAGTTACTTAAACAGTACTTAGTTATCAAACTACGCTTTTAGATAACTCAACTCTCGTCGATATGCGATGATTCCACTTTGATAAGCTAAATTGTGAACCTATTTCTGCTACATCACAATAAATATTTAATTGTCTGCCATTAACCTGTAAATCATATTTTATCTCAAGAAACAGCAAAATAAACAATCCACATTATGGGTTCGTTGCATTACTCAAAAGATTAACTTTATATTTCAATAACACCTAATTACATAACAAAAAAATACAATACCTAATTATGTTTTACTAGCTGTGCCCGCGACTTCGTCCGCATGGAATAGTTATTTTCCCCGTTTTTTACACATTTTCCACCGTTTCTTCGCTCCTATTAGTCGTAGCATGATGAAAGCCTTCCTCGATAAATGATCTATCTAACAATAAAAATATTTTCAATTCGAATCAGTATTTCTTGAGATTAGCGCGTTCAAACAAAGAAACAAACAAGCTTCAGCTTTATAATATTAGTATAGATTGGCCTACCCAACCTTAGGAATAGTGTGTTGAAGATACCTGTAGAAATAAATCAGTCTTACCTCGACGAGTATCATAGCGATCAGAATTATTTTTTTCAATCATTTTACTTGTCATTACTAGTAATCATGAGTGATTAGTAGGTACTTACATCGTTATACATAATTACAGTTTGTAGTTCTCAATTATCTTAATAGCTAATAGACTAACAGACATGTCGAACTATCAGGGTTTCTTATTAGACAACGGAACCCTATTATGTCGTTTTGCCAAGTGTTGTGTCAAGCGCATCAGCAATAAGTGCATTCAAAGGATTGTCATATTAGTATGCATACGTGCATTTATTTATCGAATAAATACTACGATAATAGTGTTTAGTTGGGACTGTGTTGGATTGGATACCTTAGCGATACGCTCGTGGTTACGTTAAGTGGTTTTTGATTTATTTTTAAACTGAGGTAGGACACTTTATATTACGTATTATTATTGTGCACATAACATTATAAACATCACATAGGTCTAGTCTTTTTTTTGGACTGTCGCATAATAGATTGTTCTGTAACTTATTGAGTTCGAAAAAACAATTGGTAATTTTGATTTTAGTAGAACTTGAAAAACTTTTCTTCCAGATAATGATACTATTGATATGGACAGTCGTTTTCCTTGCTTCCTTTTCGCTGTACTTGTATCGGACTTACACCAGATTCACCAGACATGGGGTCAAAAACTGGACCCCAGTTCCACTGTTGGGCAGCATGACACGGGTAGTTCTGGCCTTGGAACACTTTGTTGAGAATCTTGACAGGATTTATAATAGTTTTCCTGGAGAAAGGTGAGTTTTTTAATAAGGTCGTTATTATTTGCTAGTGACTATGTATTAATGTTTTTATCGCAATCTACAGTGTCCTCTAAAAAATGCTAATCTGTAACAGCAACCCAACGAAATGAATGCAAAATTGTATGGAATTGACATACTCCAAAGAAAACGGACCATGTGACGTTTCTTTCTTGTATATCAATTCGGTATACTTTTGGTTTTAGTATATTTAAGTATTAAGCACTTGTGTAGCCCAGGACTTCTAGCACAGGACTTTTCTAACATGAATGAAATACATGATTCTAATGGGATGATGAACTTTATTTAAAGCTGTAAGCCTGATATTTAGTTAAGTGCTTAATAATATTATCAATTTTATTATCGAGTCTATTCTTGTTTACAAAACAAAGACAATATCGTTATCAATAACAAAGTACTTAATACTTAAATATAATAAATTGCTTTGTTTGAGAAATGACTTCATCAAGAAGTCGATAGCATTACTATAAAGGTAAATTATATTATAGAAGCTAGGTAGTGGATCTTGCATGCTAATTGCACAATATTATTGTCAAGTCATAAAATAAACGTATAAACATACAGTTGAGATTTTATGTCTCATAAATAATTTTCTCTCTTATTTCGTGTTCACGTTTTAGGTTCGTTGGCACATACGAATTCATAAAGCCCGTAATATTTATCAGAGACCTTGAGCTAGTTAAAAAAATCACAGTGAAGGACTTCGAATATTTTCTGGATCATCGTGTGTTTGTCGATGAGAAAACAGACCCATTCTTTGGTAGAAACTTGTTTTCATTGAAAGGTAACATAAATTTGTCATTAGAATTTAAGAAAAATACATTTGCTGCTGGCAATATTTCATAAGCTTATCTTGGATTGACTATAGATCTAAACGATCTACCTACTATACGGTTTATGTAATATTAAATGTAGGGACTTATTAATAAATTTGGCGGCCTGTTGATCTAATGATCAGAGCCCGTGAGTACGAAACCGGAGGTTGCAGGTTCGAATCCTACTACGGGCAAATGTCAATATGATGAATGTCTTATATGTTTTTATCTATGGTAATCCGCTGTCTAATATGGTACAAACTTTTTTTATTTTGTGACTAGATGAATTGGAGTAAATCGCCTAAAAATAGTTAGGTATAATATCGCACACCTAGATCTAAAGGGAGCTTACTCAAAAATCTGAAGATTTAAATTAAAAACACGCTAAAAAAAAAGGATCCGATTCCTTACAACAATTTCGCCTCTCCCGAAAAAGTTACATTTGTTGAGTTAGCTCCCTTTAGATCTAGGGGTGCGATATGTATGTATTGTATTTAAGCTCATTGTGTGTTTGACCTATTTTATCAATTTTTCTCTAAATGTACAGGACAAGAATGGAAAGATATGCGGTCAACCCTTAGCCCGGCCTTCACCAGCTCCAAAATGAAGGTTATGGTTCCGTTTATGATAGAAGCCGGTGATCAAATGATTCACTCTTTGAAGAAGCAGATAAGAGAATCAGGGAGTAAGTACAACCAACAATAGAAAAAAACCAACCGCTAAGGATATACTTTGTTATTCTATTAAGAACTAATGACCACAAAAGAAATAAGATAAACTAAATTACTGACACAAACATGTAATTATTACAGAAAACTACATAGACGTGGAAATTAAGGATGTGTCGACTCACTACGCCAATGACGTCATCGCTTCCTGTGCCTTCGGCCTTAAGATGGACTCTCACAGTACAAAAGACTCCAAATTCTACGAAATGGGAAAAACTGCATCACAATTAAGTTTTATACAGATGTTGAAATTTTTCCTATTCACCGCATTCCCTGGCGTTATGAAGGTAATATTATAAGGTTATAATATAACCTACTTGACCATCGTTATTACTTTAATCTGTTTTGTAGCAAAGATAAAATATGGTTAAGCACGTGAGGTTTTTGTGGTGCTAGAAAGCGTCTTTCCCTGTCGCTCATTCACTGATTTCAATAGTATGACAGTGACAAATACTTTCTCGCGCGTTATTTACATTAAAAACAAGGAGATATTTGGAGTGCAGATATGCTATACTATTATTAATTAATTAATTAATATATATAATGAGGTCATCGCTTCCTACAAACTAGGCACGGGAATTCACATTTATCCATACTGTTCCAGTTTTTAAAAGTGACCATGTTCACGGAAAACACCCAAGATTTCTTTAGAGATTTAGTCCATGAAACAATTAAGGAAAGAGATGCACATAATATCGTCAGACCTGACTTGATACATCTTCTCATGGAAACGAAAAAAGGTGGGTAATCGTAAAATGTCCTAAGTACGAAAGTCAGGTATATTCTTATTTCTGCCTGATTATTTAATCAGGCATACATTAGAATCTATTTAACTTCTCCTATACTAAATCTCTAGATAAGCTAAAGCCATATTATAAAAGTTGTTCTTCTTGTATTAGGTAATTTGCTCGCCGAAGATAGCACCCAAGGATCTGATGCCACTGATACTGGATTCGCAGCTGTTCAAGAATCGACTGTTGGCAAGAAGACTGTAAACAGAGGTATATAGAAATACTTGCTTGTTCAATAAGTATTTCGTATTATGAGAGTGTGTCTTCCTAATATTATTTTTAATAGTTAGACTTAGTAAGTTTATCATTTCAATGATATGTTACTTGTGTAACTTTAATTTAAGTAGTTCTACCTAATATTTATTAAGTTTGGTTTCAGTCTGGTCCGATGATGATTTAATAGCTCAGGCAGTACTTTTCTTCGTTGCTGGTTTTGAAACCGTTGCCATCGCAATGACCTTCTTGGTGCACGAACTAGCTATTAATCCTGATGTGCAAGAACGGTTGGTTCAAGAAATAAAAGATAATGATATGAAAAATGGGGGAAAGTTCGACTACAATTCGATTCAACAGATGACTTATTTGGATATGGTGGTTTCAGGTAAAAACAAAGTTTAAATCTGCTGGGCCGTTAAAACAATATTTCAATCGTATTAATAAATAACTTGTTTATCCTTTCAGAAATGTTACGACTTTGGACACCAGGAGTTGCTCTAGATAGAATATGCACCAAAGATTATAATATGGGAAAACCAAATGATCAAGCTAAGGAGGATTTCATAGTCAGTAATTTAATATTAGTTGGCCTACATAAAGCCGCCCAGCATATCACAGTTATCATAAAGATTGAAATCGAAAGTAACAGCAATTTTAATGCATATTTTCTCCCATATAGATTCGTAAAGGTGAAGGCGTCAAAATCCCAATTTGGTCGTTCCATCGCGACCCACAGTACTTTCCGAATCCCCTAAAATTTGATCCAGAACGATTTTCAGAAGAAAACAAGCACAACATTAAGCCGTTCACCTACAATCCTTTCGGAATAGGACCGAGGAATTGCATTGGTAATTGTATTTCCGTTGTAACTTTTATTAATAAAATGTTTTTTTTATTTTTTAATAAAAACAATGTACTGTTAGAGAAAAAAAGTCTTTAAATAATTTATATTATCCATATAATCAAAAATTTCATATCGTTAGGTCCAATAGTTACAGTTCCACCTAGTCATATATATTCGAAAATACTTAAATAGGTTATTAACTAACTAAGGCCAGAAGCTATCAGACTGTAGGTTTTTTTTTTTTTAACTTGTACTATCCCAGTATTAAAAACATTGACACATTCTGAGAATATAGATATATAGATACATAGAGAGTATTCATCGGAAAGATTTGAGTAGATGTTCACATGTTTCTTACAGCATCAAGATTCGCGTTGTGTGAAGTGAAGGTGATGGTGTACCAGCTTTTACAGCACATGGAAATATTCCCATGTGAAAAGACCGCAGTCCCAGTGAAACTGGCGACGACAAGTTTCAACCTGATTATTAAGGGCGGACATTGGGTGCGGATGAAAGTGAGAGAATAGACGAAAAACGAAGAATCTAAATATGATTTAGCGAAATAGTACATTACGCACTTAGGCCGGTAAAATAAAAAATGTCTCAGATCACATGTAATTGTCGTCCGAGGCGAAGCCGAGGTTGACAAAAATGTGATCTGAGGCTTTTTTATTTACTGGCCGAGGTCAGTATACTATTTTTCTGTTCGACGAAGCCAGAAAGCGGCAACTTCTTTGGTGCTTTCTGACCGGAGGACAGAAAACAATATTAATCGTTGATTGTATTGTATTAAATCAGTTTATTGTTTCACATTTAATAGATAATATTGTAACTAAAATAACGACGTATAATAGCCATGACTGTGTAATTCTACAGTTTTAATAAAATAACATCAAAAATGATAAAGTTGTTTTTATTATAAAGCACTATAATTAACTAGTTACTGGCTGAAAGATAAACGCATTCACGTTATTAAATACTACAATTAAAATACAATTGCTCCTTTAATGATTCAGAATCAAAAAGTACTTACGAGTATAACTGAATGTAGGTACTTTGTTTACACCTAATATTATTATTTGCTAACTTCTTTTCTGTTTTTAAACAAAATCTAATCCTCGATAATAGGTATAAGTAAGCACCTATGTTTCTATATAGGTAGGTACTTTACATTTTCCATAAATTCAGTTGGTTGGTTTCAAAATTAAGAAAAATTAAGTTAAGAAGTAGTTTCTTAACTTAATTTTTCTTAATTTTTATTTCACTTTGAATAGAAACGAAAATAAAAGTCAATAGATAGGCACTTAGAAGTACCTACACATCTAATTTCTGATGCCTTTGCGGTTGTCATTCCGATGAGTAGTACACATCTGTGCATCCGTAATATATGTATACGGAATAGGTAGGTACTCATCATACAGACAATTCAGTCCGAATCGTCATTGCGCACAGAGAGCTGTTGTTCACGTTTAATTTATCTGCATGAAATATTTATTAAACTATCAAAAAGTCAGTTTGCTTTGAATCTATAAATGTTCAATTTTGTACAAATATCGTAACACGTCAGGTATTGTATTCTTTGATATTTTGTTTAATTGGATCGTTTGGCAGAATTTGTTAATAAATATCTTGTTGTCTTTGTACCACTGGATATCACAAAAGTTACACCTAAATCTGAGTGAATATGCAAACTCTTTATTCTACGTCAAAACATTTACCAAAATGAAGCAATCTCATTAAAAACCAATGTGTGTGGGTAAATAAAAATAGTATATTGATATGTTGTGTCTTGATTACTGTACATAGTTACCTACTTAATATGTACTTATAAGTAAACGTCAGTCTCAGACATTGTTATTGTAGTACATATTGAAGTGATTACTGATAAAACAAGAAAATCGAACCACAATTAAACACCTATTAGAGATAATACACTTGAGTGCAAATTATTCTATGATAGACAAACTATGTAGGTAAGTATAGCTTACCTTATGTAAACTTATACTCGCAGTTACCAGACAGTAGGTACCTATGGAAATTAAGTTATTATATTGCTTGTTAACGCAATGTAATGAAAATCTTGGTAAAAAAATGTTCTGTCCTATACTTGGATACAACACTATGATTGCGTTCTTTCCAAGGAGCATTTATTAATGTATCCGTTCCTTAATTTAACAAGGTTAACCATTATTTTTTATTTCAGATATGCTATTCCTAATATGGTTCATCATTCTTCTAATTGCGCTGGTGTTCTACCTTCGGGAGACATACAGCAAGTGGAACAGGATTGGACTGAAACATTTGCCTATCGTCCCGATCTTTGGAGACATGACCTGGGTTTTGTTACGACAGGAACACTTAGTCGATGTCTTCCAGAAGATTTTTAAGCGATTCCCAGATGAAAAGTAAGTTTTAAGATGAAGTAGTTACATACCTACTTTCAAGTAAATTCTGTTCTGAATTTAATGTTCATCCTTTAAAAGGAATAATAATCAAAAATCCCTTAATGTTCACTTACGTAATCTATGCAAAAGTGTATGCCTCTAAAGCCAGACATTTATAGTTAAGCCTTCCGTATTTATAGACTTTCCGTATTTATATGTCGCCATCTTTCAGATTCGTGGGACGATACGAGTTCCTGAGACCAAATTTGGTACTTAAGGATATTGAACTAGTAAAGAAAGTTACTGTAAAAGACTTCGAACATTTCGTGGACCGTAGAAATGACGTTGATAAAGTCACTGATCCTCTGTTTGCACGCAATCTTCTTTCGCTAAAAGGTTATTTCAAGCCTTATATACCTAATGGTTAAATTAATACTTATGATAAAGTCACATATTTGTATCAATGTTCCACAGGTGATGAGTGGAAGGGAATGAGATCAGCCCTCAGCCCAGCGTTTACCAGCTCTAAGATCCGACAGATGGTGCCATTTATGGTACAGGTTGGGGATCAGATGATTAAATCTCTGAAGTCTAAGATTCAGCAGTCTGGTCGTAAGTAATAAGGTAGGGTGATGGCACCAGTAATGGACATGGCACCAATTATGGACATTATTTTCGTTGATCAAATTTATTAAGCAACTGGCCCAACATTTTTCAATTGGAGATACTAAAACATAAGCAATAGACGTTTGGGCTTTCATTTTGATACACCTCATCAAAATTGCCCGTTTTATTTGAAGATGGTTGGGAATTAAAATCTTGTTTCGCGCGGTGGTCATAAAAATCCGTTTTTGTTATTGAAATCGTTAAGGAGGTGAGTACATATTTGTGCATGGTATTATCTTGTGTTGTGTTGTAATGAGATTTTTTGTTATTTTTACGAAATAATACTATATTGCAAGTAAATTGAGCTAAGTTGAATATGTCCAATCCCAATAATAAGTTTTTTGTGGGGTTTGTTCATCACTGGATTCGATTTTTTACGAATTCCAGTTATGGACAAGTGTCCATTCTTAAGTTTTTAATATTTTTTTAGTTTATTGTATTAAATTATTTAATTTGTTGCACTAAACATTTCGGTTGAGTTTATTTTGTGATTGCTCTTTATTTTCCAATGATGGACAATGTCCATAAATGGCTATTTTTAGTCGTCCATCATTGGGTTCTTTGTTTTATCTTATATGGCGCCAATAAAAAATTACACCCCGGAACAAATAGGGAGGGCATTTGATGCTGTATGATGCTGCATGATGCTGCTGAGGATAGGAGAAATGATGATCACAGCTGCCCTCCGGTTTCTTCTTCTTCTTCTTCTTCTTCAACCTTATTCTACCCAATGCTGAGTAAAGGTCTCTTCCATTTCAGCCCACTTCCCACGATCTCAAGTTTCCCGCATCCAATGTTTCCCAGCCACATGCACCAGATCATCGGTCCACCTCGCTGGCTGTCTTCCGACATTTCGCCGCCCCTTTCTCCGTCTCCAATCCAGCATCCTTTCTTCCGTCGGACCTACGACAGACATGGCCCGTCTACTTCCTTTTCTTCAAAACTATGGTTTTTGTTAGGTATGTCGCACGTCGGTTAATCTGGTTCTCTTCTGAATATCGGTATTACGGACCCGGTCACAAAGAGAAATACCTAACATAGCTCTTGCCTTATACTACTTGGAGTCTATACTTGGAGTCGATGGATGATCTGCCTCGTGAAGTCCCGGCTCCATAGACCATTACGAGAAGAACGCACTGTTGAAACGTGCGACGCTTGAGGTATAAAGACGCACACGTTTGTCTTTCAGGATGTCTGAGAGCTTACCAAAATCCCCCCATCCCAGTTGGATTCGCCCTCCGGTTTGGGGTCCCTCAAATAACTTTGCATAACAAAGTCTAGGCAAAAGTCCTGCAGTTTGTGCTATGGGACTTCAAACTATTCTCACGGCAGAGGAAGAGGGCAATTTGGTGAAATGGTTCGTCGCAATGAGTTAAAAGCACTTTCACATAAATTTTCAAATAAATTAACAGAGAGCGTGCAAAAAAATTCTCCAGGCTCCAGGTATCCGGAGCCAAGTATCTTCATCCTACATCGGGTGAGGGCGTCTCAGTGACACACCAAGTGTTCCACAGTTTCACATTCCTCTCCACACATTCTGCAGTCGCTGCTGTTTGTAAGTCCCATTTTGTGTAGGAGTTCGTTGACTCCTAGGTGACCAGTGAAGACTCCTGTTATAAGTCGGATTTGTCTTCAGTTTAGAAACCAGAGTTTTTTAGTCCAGTTTTCATTTGGGTGTTGTGTAAATTGCCGTGAGGACCTTAGACCTAAGCATGCCTTCCACTCTTCGGTGTGGCTCTTGATTGTGTTTTCCTTAAGGCCTGTGTTAAAGGTGTTGAACGCCATGCGCATTATATACCAGCCCCGACTGCACTTTATGGGCTCCAAGGGCCTTCACCGCAGCCTGGCTGTCACTCAAAATATAGATGGTTTTTCGTCCAGGTGCCTGTCTATATTTTCTTGTGCACATGCAGCATACGTCTCTGCCTGAAATACTGTGGCATGCTTTCCCATGCTTACACTATAGCATATATATGCACCGCAGTTTCTGATAGATCTCAGTTGATTGATTTATTACCTATGTTACCAATGCTAAGCTGCAGCTGCTGGCAAAGAGGCAAAGCCTCAATTAATGTTTAATAAATGATTAAAAACCAGATCGTTGATTGAAAGCCTTATGTATAACTTTGAAATCTAAGGCTTATCACGTTAAAAGTTCAAATAGAATTAATCAAAAGTAGATTTTTGACATTTGTTTTATTTATCTGTGCAATAAAAAAGTGTCCATTAATGGATGTTCATGACTGGGTCCATGTCCATTACTGGGGGTCCATCACTGAATCTTCGATGTCCATCAATGGTGATATCGTAAATTTCAATTTATGTATTTTTTATTAATTATGTACTATTCATACAGGATTTTTGGTGTTGTTTAAATGTTCCTCATGTATTTGAGTACCGAACAAAAAATCACCATTTTTGTATTGCCAAAAAACATCCCATTTTTAAACGAAATTCTAATTTAGTGCGCTTAACATGTCCATAATTGGTGCCATCACTCTACATCATATAAATAATATTTGTCGTTTATTTGATAATATAATTTCATTTATTGTTTTAGATGACTACATAGACCTGGATATTAAAGAATTAACTACTAGATACGCAAATGATGTAATAGCAAGTTGTGCATTTGGTCTCGATATAAACTCCCAGTTTGAGGATAACACTTTTTATAATATGAGCAAAGAAACTTCAACTTTCCCTTTTACCCGAATTCTTAAATTTCTTTTGATTATTAATGCTTCTAGATTAGCAAAGGTAACGATTTGATAATTAGTGCTAATGGAAGATTTGTTTCTTGCATAACATTGTCTTAACTTATCTTGAATGACTAGTTTGGGTAGTCTGAAATTCAATTATTAGTGTTTAACGTTATTGTTAGTATTATAACACCCCTTCACAATAGGGTTAAAAGCAAACTAATTTATGCGATGCATTTCAATTTCTGTGACAACCACTATTATACCCAAACAGGGAAGCTACCATTAATCAAACACGTCATAAATTAGTATGAAGACTAACATATACCCATAATAAGTTAATTATCCATGATTTTAGTTCCTGAAAATCAGAATGTTCAGAAAAAAATTGCAGGACTTCTATTTTGACGTTGTTCTGGGTGCCATCAAACAACGAGAAGAAAATAAAATATACAGACCAGATATGATCCAGCTACTTATTGAGGCTAAAAAAGGTTTTAAGATTTTTCCGAATTTTGCACATAAATAATTTGTTATTCTTAAAGCCCTTGTAATGATAAAATTGATTATTTCAGGACAACTAAGCTATGATGCGGAAAATAATAAAGATGAAACCGCTGGCTTTGCAACAGTGGAGGAATCGGACATTGGGAGGAAAAAATCTAAACACAGTAAATATTACACTCTCGTACTTAAATGAAAAACCTGAATCATGTTATAAAATACCCCAAAATCTTTTCAGAGTGGTCTGACGCAGACTTAGTAGCGCAAGCGGTAATTTTTTTATTCGCGGGGTTCGATACTGTCTCCACAACTATGTCGTTTCTGCTGTACGAACTAGCAGTCAACCCTGAAGTTCAAGATACACTGGTTCGAGAAATAAAAACAAATGAAGAAAAGAACGGAGGAAATTTTGACTACCATTCCATACAGAACATGTCATACTTAGATTGTATTGTATCAGGTAAAGCACATGAAATGTTACTCAGTGTTCTTTTACTCTTACTTCTCTTAATCATAATTGGTTATTGCAGAAACACTTCGTAAATGGCCTTCTGTTCCTGCTACAGACAGATATTGTGTAAAAGATTACAATTTGGGGAAACCTAACTCTAAAGCCAGTCAAGACATCATTGTAAGTTAATAACCTTGTGGTACATATTGGTTTTATGATTTGAAATTTATTAAGTTCATGCTTTGATTTGATATAAATGTTCGAAATTCTCAATATAGCTATAGCCTAAGTGCATACTAATAGATGTTCTCTGTCAGATACGCAAAGGTGACAATGTGCAGATACCGATATGGAGTTTTCATCACAGTTCTCAATTCTTCCCCAATCCTGAGAAATTTGATCCTGAAAGGTTCTCAGAAGATAACAAACATACTATTGATCCTTTCAGTTATATGCCCTTTGGAGTGGGGCCAAGAAATTGCATAGGTAACGTGATATAATTATATCTTGTAAGGACATTATGCTATATAAAATTTTTTCTTATGTCGCCATAGACTCAATGGTAGATATACTTAAGTCCTAGTCTATAAGCTATTTTAAAACAGAATTTTCTGTTTTTGGATTCTAATTCAAACAAGTAAATTTACATCCTATTCGTATATACTTTGGTCAGATATTTCAGTTGCATTGTGTTATTACAACTTATGGACAAATTTAGCTTTATCAAACAATATCGTAGCAAGCTATATTAGTTACAACACCACTTTAAACGTTCGGATATAATATTATATTATATCTATGAAGAAACAAACAAAAATGGGATCGAGTGGAATTTTGTAATATATTTGTTTTATTTCTAGGCTCCAGGTTTGCTTTGTGTGAAATAAAGGTGATGGTGTACCAGCTTCTTCAGCACATGGAGGTGGTTCCTTACGAGAAAACCAGGATCCCGCTGCAACTTGCTAAAAATGGCTTCACCATGACTCCAGAAGGCGGAAACTGGCTGCGCTTGAGAATTCGGAAGTGAAATAACGTTATTGTCAAATTAAATTAAATTATTACACAGGAAATAAAAAAGCATTATTATAGATTAATTTAGATTTAGAACGTTATTTTTATATCGTTTTTTATAACAGTTCAATTAAATATCAAATATATTTCAATACAATATTTTTTTTATTAGTCCAGTGTCTATGATATATTTAAAATAAATAAGATGAGGGGAATACGTTGACCCATGGGACAAATATGTAATTATTAAAAAATAATGAATGTGATACTTTGGCGAATGCTGTAATAAAGAAAATTACAAATCTTTTTTTTCTTATCTTGATATGGATATCTTAAATAACTAATATTATCCTCTTAAATTCTTCCTTGTCAAATAAACCAACCAAAAAACAAGAGAACCTTAGTACAATTTGTGACACAACAATAATTATTCACAAAAAATACTGTATCAACTAAACGTGGAGATTACTATTTTTCGTTAGATAAAGCAAAATTATACCAAATTATAATTAAATACAAATAAGCAATAGAGTAATATAAATAGGACTTTATACCTAGCCTGCTTTAATACACATATTTTTTAAACATTCTCTCTCTAAAGTCATCAATACTCCAAGCTACGTAGAGATAAACGGTCAAAAGGTATACGTAAGTAAGCTACCTAACTACAATGTAGAATATATATCAAGACACCAAGGTTAAATTAGCTCTACGCAACGCAGTATCAAATCAACAGCGCTCACGGTGATATGTGTTTAATGTTGCCTTGTATTAATTTTGTTGTGATTTTATATATCGAACAAATAGTCTTAAGCGTCTTTAGGTAGTTTTTGTTAAAAGTAAGTAGGTAGGTACTGCATAAGTGAATCCTTTGTTACCACAGTATTAATACAATGTATCTATTTCTGAGTAGCTTGGCTCAATTTTGACATTCCGTTTGTTTTGATTAGGTACATATTGTTTATCTCTTGGTATTTTAGATAACATTCATTAAGTACTAGAATTATTCAACGAATTAAAAATGAATCATCGTAAAATAATCTTAGTTAAGTATGTATAATATGTAAATAAAAGAAAACTTTTTTTAATATTTTTTCTAACTTGGTACTGACGCTTTAAAACAATTACATATATTATATAAAGAATTATAATATCGCTTATATTATTTAACTCATATATTTTTTTAAACTACAGTTGGTTAGCTATGTCGGTTACGAATATAGGAACAGTAAAGTTTGAAACATCAGCAAATAAAATAAAATATGCGAGTTAAATCAGTTATACTTGTTTCATTGTAACACTGTGTTTACACGACTGCGCGAGTCGCGACAAGTGACGCGTAGTGTAGGTACAAAGTAACATTGATAGCTCAACATCTATCCCCTACATAAACAAATCTGTAAGTACACACATATGAACACATGTTGAACACTCACTTTTTTGTTAGATATAGCAAAATTAGTAGGTATTGATCGCTAGTTGGGAATTACTTTCGAACTTAGAGCATAAACAACTGGAGAGGCCTTTGACACTATTTGTCATACAAATTTTTTAGCCACTTTTAGCGGGGGACGAGGTAGGAACACATACAAAAAACTGCACACTGATGTAAAAATAATTCTCATCGTTACACACGCACACTAATAGAAACTGTCAACACTAGGCGGAATTTATTCACACTAGCAAAAACATTATTATAAACGACAGGTCCGTACACAAGTTTTACATGTGTGTGCAACCGATTTGAACCGATTACATAGTGCTTGATTAAGTGGCTGTCGATACATTTATCTATATTTGACACAAAATGGCGGATCAACCAATTTATATTTAAATATAATAATTTTAACTTCATACATAATTGTGTACTTACTTACTTTTTTAATTCATAGTATTATAGAATTAAACGTCAGTTGCTACGTAGTTCAGCAAACAAGTAAACTTCTTTTAGCAATAATGCTTAAATAATTACAATTACCTACTATATCTAACATGAAAAAAATAGGCAAATGTTTATTACTGCAGAGCTGGAGAAATAAGTAGACTACTGAATCCCAAGCTGAAAATCGGATAACGAAATAGAAATATTTTAACAAAATAATACCTAATACGGATATATACGTAGGTACTTCTTATCATCTGTACTGTAAATTCATCGATATTTATATTATCCAGTAAGTACATCTCTAACCGAATTTTGATTTTGGATGCTATTATCGCTTTTAATTCAAACGAATTAGCGCCTAGTATCGGATACACTACTCTGCAAATTTTTTATACATGTGTGCCGTTAGTCAATGGTGACCATAGACTATCATAAAGATTTTTAAACGATTTTAAACGAATAAAAATGCAATCGATACCTGAATCGATGCTTCTCACGTGGTGAATGAGAAAATAATTATTTCTAAAATAACAATTAATGAACAAAAAAAATACCTACATATGAAAGGAAATACTGTTTTTTTGTATATTTGATGCAGTGGATGGATTTTTACGACTTATTTTAGCGCAGGGAGACATTTTTCGGGAGCTCTTTTCTCTTTGACTTCGATTGTGACACTGTCAAAGTGAGCGGTTTGAAAACAGTTTTTACAAACGCGTTAGATAATTTATCTTATACCTTGGCAGAGGGGAACGTCTGTCGAAGGCCTCTCCAGTTGTATATGCTCTAAGCTTTCGAATAACGAATGGAACGTGCGTATTTAATTTATTTTGTCGACATTTCGTTAGAATTACAGTTCCCATATTCTTAGCACGACTTGGCTGAAGATACGGTCTAAAGTTGTAAAGTTAACAATCCGTTAGTTCCGTTACAATAGTTTGATTCCAATGTGTAATAACCGCGAAGGAATCAGAAATAATATCTGAAATATATGTTGTTTTTCAGATATGATGATATTTCTAATATGGTTCGTCATCGTTCTGACTGCGCTGGTGTTCTACCTTCGGGAGACATACAGCAAGTGGAACAGGGTTGGTCTGAAACATCTGCCTATCGTCCCGGTCCTTGGAGACATGACCTGGATATTGTTACGAAAGGAACACATGGTCGACCTCTTCCAGAAATATTTTAAACAATTTCCAGATGAAAAGTGAGTATTTAATTATTAATTATCAAGTGTATTTGATGATGGAATAACCGAAACCGTATTACTTTTTTATCATCGTTTCAATTGTATGTATTAATCGCCTGCGTACGGTTCTAATCTTTAACATCTTTTACTGAATCTGATATCGTCGCGGTTATTACACATTGGAGTAAAATAACTATAACGTATATGGAACCTCTAAATTTTCAGTATGTCTACCAAAATCTGTTATAGTAGTTTCACTCCAATATGTTATCACCGCGAAAGCACCAGAAATGAATATAGACATGCAAGTCAAATCCATTATAATAGTTACATTCCAATGTACCTAATCACTTCGAAAACATCCTAAAATACATATACGTAAGTTAAAACCGTCAAATTTGTTTTATTCCAACATATTTCAGATTCGTGGGACGCTACGAATTCCTTAGACCAAACATAGTTCTAATGGATCTTGACTTGGTGAAGAAAGTTGCTGTGAAGGACTTCGAACATTTTGTTGATCGCAAAATTATAGTTGATGCAGTTAACGATCCTCTTTTTGGACGCAACCTTGTCTCGTTAAAAGGTTAGTGATTAGAATTTTAGGTGGTAAGTAGAGCCATATATGTACGACCAGCGGTAACGGTGCCTTAATCAAACTTATACTTCGCCGCTAATTTACAAACACTTGGTATTAGAAAACAATAAACACTATGAGGTAGGTAGGTATACATTGATATGTCGGCGAGTCCTCAGGGTCGCAGTTCTGATATAGCATCAGGATGGTTGAGTCGATTAGACGTTTATGGTTCAGAATTTGAACAGAAATCAAACTTTTAATGGACAATCTAATTAAATATTCACTATTACAAATCAGATCTTCTTTAAATTAATTATGATAAAACACGGTACAGTTCCTAAGAGACTAGTGCACGATACCACAGAATAGATAATACTACGACGATACGACGGTCCGATGCAAAGTTAATCGCGCCACGCTCTCACCGCCCCTCCTAGACTCCGTACAGGATCACCCAGCGGCGCTTGCGATTCGCTGCAACTTCAGATCGGTCATGAGTATAGACTCGTTTCTGGAGTGATGATTTGATGAGACAGATATATATTTTAAGAGCAAACATGTTTTTAGGTGATGAGTGGAAGGGAATGAGATCAGCCCTCAGCCCAGCGTTCACCAGCTCTAAGATCCGACAGATGGTGCCATTCATGGTACAAGTTGGTGATCAGATGATTAAATCTCTGAAGTCTAAAATTGAGCAATCTAATAGTAAGTTTTCTTTAAAATTGTGTTTGAAATACGTAATTGAGGAAATATTAATAATTTCATTTTTTTTTAATTTCAGCTGACTACATAGACATGGATATTAAAGATTTAACAACCAGATATGCCAATGACGTAATAGCAACTTGTGCATTCGGATTAGATGTAAACTCTCAATTTGAGGATAATGAGTTTTATAAAATGACCAAAGAAATCACGAATCTGACCGTTACGCGTTTTCTTAAGTTTCTTCTAATGGTGACTGCTCCCGGTCTTATAAAGGTAAGCAAATATACATAGATATAGAGTAGGGAATCATAGTAGCGTGAAAATTCTGACATAAATAAAAAATAAAAAATCTTGTAATAATCTTTTTTTTAATTGATAAGATTAGGGTTTCCTTGAGAGTTCGAGACGCTGTCATTACCGTCTTAGAATAAAAACAATAAGCAAAAAAAAACTTAAGTTTATATCCTGGTACGAATACAAATGGTTATAGATATAGCCAGGGAGAAGAATGACGGCGACTGACATGACATTCAGGGAAACACCCAAGTACTATATAAATTAATAGGTTAATTGACACAATGTGATAAATTTTAATGTATTAAGTTCTTACGTTAGTGCTTACATGGATACCTCCATTGCACGCGCCTTTTTTATCAATTGATTCTGAATTCTAGCTTTTGAAAATTACTCTGTTCGGAGAAAAACTGAAGAAGTTTTACTGTGATGTAGTTCTGGGTACAATGAAACAACGAGAGGAAAATAATATCTATAGACCGGATATGATCCAACTACTTATGGAAGCTAAAAAAGGTACTTCTACTAAAACAAATAACATCATTAAAATTTCATATAACTGCTATGTAATTTAACCAACATGTTTTATAATGATGACTTGTTTTAGGACAACTTAACCACGATACGAAAACTGTTCATGATGAAAATGCCGGTTTTGCAACGGTAGAAGAATCTGATATTGGCAAGAAAAAATCTAAACACGGTAAAGTTTTAAACAAACTTTTGCTTCAAATTTAAATTAAATCCTGAAGCATACATATAATTATCTGTATAAATAAAAATAAATCACTAAAATGTTTTGACCGACTGCACGAAATTGGATGATTCTTTTTGTTTTGTGGTTGTTATTGTCGAGACAAGATTTGTACAGAAGAAAATTAAAAAACGGAAAAGCGGTACGAAAGTCGCCTGGTCAGCTAATGAGATTTAAAATATGAGTAGGTAACTGCAAATTACTATAATATTTCTCAGGTTGGTCTGATATAGACTTGGTGGCCCAAGCGGTGATCTTTCTATTTGCCGGGTTTGATACTGTCTCCACAACTATGTCATTCCTACTGTACGAACTAGCAGTCAACCCTGATGTTCAAGATAAACTAGTTGAAGAGATAAAAACAAACGAAGAAAAGAACGGAGGAAAATTTGACTACCATTCCATACAGCACATGTCATATTTAGATTGTGTCGTATCAGGTAAATCATTTTGTAATAATTAATAGCTTATTTTGAAATGAATTCGGTCTCTTTGCAATTAAGGCAATTAAAAACAATGGATAATAACATTAATGTTATATAACTGCTTAAAGCTTCTGTTATTTCGGCAAATTGTCATTCGAATCTTCAATTTGATGAAAAACTGTTCATGTTTTTTAGTGAGTTTCGAATATACTTGCCTTATTACAGAAACACTAAGAAGGTGGCCATCAGCTCCTATCATCGACAGGTTTTGCGTCAAAGATTACAATTTGGGAAAACCAAACGATAAAGCCAAGCAAGATGTCATTGTAAGTAAACCTTCACCTTAATAATTAATTCAATAATATTAAAAAAGACATCCTTCTTATATAAGTGTTCCAAATCCTCATTAAAATGACTATTCAGGTTTTATATTGATCTTTTTTTTATAAGTAGGTATGTTAAATCCTTACCGCCTAAGCTTCAGAAATTATTATATTATATTATTTATTCCCACAGGTGCGCAAAGGTGACACTGTGCAGATACCGTTATGGAGTTTTCATCATAATCCCAAATTATTTCCGAATCCTGAGAAGTTTGATCCTGAGAGATTCTCAGAAAATAACAAGCACAATATTGATCCTTTCAGCTACATGCCTTTTGGGGTAGGACCGAGAAATTGCATAGGTAAATATAAAAACCAAAAAGTTTACTGACTGATTATTTATTTCAACCTACTTATATATAGACTTCAAAGAAGGGTAAAAATATAAATTTTATTTCTGTTTTCTTTTTATAGGTTCCAGATTTGCTTTGTGCGAAGTGAAGGTGATGGTGTACCAACTTCTTCAGCACATGGAAGTGGTTCCTTACGAGAAAACCAGGATCCCGCTGCAACTTTCCAAAGATGGATTCACTATGAAAACTGAAGGTGGAAACTGGCTGCGTTTGAGAATTCGGAAGTAAAACAATAACTTATACTTAGATATTTTAAATAGGTACATACTGTATATAAATTATTATTGAATGAGGGTCATTTTAACCCTAGCAGGTAAAGTACCCCCTTTTAAATACGCTACGAGCATTTGCGTCAATGGAAATATTATAATGATAAATTAATATTGTCAATATAAATGTTACTATATGACTCCAGAGATTAAGGACTTTAACCAAATACATATTTTAATAATATTAATTAAATACTAATAATTGTTTTATTAATCTATATAATCTCCCTATCCTTGAGACGAGTCAGTGCGGATTCAAAAAAATAATTATATTTCATGACAGCATCTTACGATAAAATATATATAATTTAATTAAACCAAATTTACGCAACGATGCTCTGGTAATCTTCACATATAATTATGTAGATATGAAGTCTAGATTAGTTAGCAGTAATTCTTAGATGAAGCTGATTTTCTTCCTCAGACTTTCGAATGTGTATCTTGTGAAACCTTCATCAGTTATGTGAAGAATTAAACAACGGCTTTCATTTATCCACGTGTATTTCAGTCCAATAGCAATTATCAATTGATATACTTAACACCACCAAGAATACAATCCAATCGATATTTCCGATCAATAATCCCAAGTGACAGCTACCATAGACTAACAAAAAATATGTTGCGTTACAGTCGGCCATCCACCCAGAACGAGTCCTCTCGTTCAGATATTATATAATTAAATCACATAGGTCTATGCTCAAATCCCAAGGGTCACTTCCATTATCTGAACGAGTCCTCTCGTTCAGATATTATATAATTAAATCACTTACATCTATGCTTAACTCCTAAGGGTAACTTCCTTTATCTGAATGAGTCCTCTCATTCAGATTTTATTATAATTAAATCACTTAGATCTATGCTTAAGTACTAAGGGTAACTTCCTTTACCACAAAGTAAAATTAAGCGCAATGCTTCGTTACTCATGGGCGGCTAGTCCTTGCCACTCTTGCCCTGTAACTACAGCATCCTCATATTCATCATCAACATTAAATTTACTCATTATCAAATCATCATTAAGTTAATCAACGTCACCTACTCAGGGTAATCATTATAATACTATACTTATTAGTTTTTTTTATGAACAAAATCAGTGCTACCATTTATGCTAAGTACTCATCCTGGACATTAACATTCGATACCCTAATATCATTAATTCACTTATTAACAAAGAACAACTCAGTACCAAGGTACTACTAATGTAATCATCTAATCTTAGTATCGCATACACATTATCTTTACATATAATAACGTTTATTTATTATTATATGTAAACATTCAATATCCATTCAAAAATTATTATCACTAATCAATGAATGATCATTTTCTTAATCACTATTTTTAATTATCACAATTAAAACCAGAGTGATCTCTCTCAACACTCATCAGCATGAAATAATTAGTTAGTTTAATAATAATTATCATCATTAATTATTATTATGAGATCTTCAACTTATCACAATTAAGGTTAATAGATCACAGGTCATCAATACTGATCAGTATAATTCTTAAATCCTCATCATTATACCTCTCTCAATCATTTCTAATCTTTTATCATTACTAAGTTTTTTTTTATTAAATCTAATTTTGGTTTTAAATTTAGTTTTTAGCTATAAGTTCACCGGCCTCTGCTCTAATCTCGTCTATTGATTTATTATTTTTCCTAGGGCAGCTTGTAGAATTGTGACCAAAGAAATTACATTCTGAACATTTATTTTTAGGTTTGGGACACTTAGACATTGGATGGCCCATCTCATTACAGTTAAAACATATTATTGTACTTGTTTGTGGAGCTTTGGTTTGATCATTTTGTTTAATTACATTATTAGTATATGTGTTTGAAAAAATTCTTGCCTTTGTTGTGATTATAATCCTTTGTATAGTCTACATTTTCTTTAGTCTGGTTCCTAATTGTTTTAAAAAATTCTAATGTTTCCTCAGGCTTATCAAACTTGCCTGCCTGTGCACTCAATCTAATTACTTTGTCTTCTACCCCAAGTATCATACAATCCACAGCATTTCTACCAAATATCTTACATCTATTCAACAAGTAGATTTTAGAAAAATAATATAATTCTAGAGATTCTCCAGGGCGTACCTTCCTAGCAAGCATTTCTGTTAATAATTCCCCATAATTTTCTGTTGATGGAAATGATTCTTTGAGTAATACTTTCCATTCTACCCATGAATGCTTGATAGAGGGTAAGCCCTGAAACCAGGTTTTTGCATGGCCACTTAATTTGGGTAAGGCATAGTGAACCGTTTGTTTATCACTCCAGTTATAAATTTCAGCACATTCATCTACTTTACTGAGCCAAATATGAATAGTTTGTTCCTTGGACAAAGGATCAAACTCAGGAACTACGTTATTTAAAGCAGGAAACGATTCACGATCCTTACCCTTCATAAACTTTGTAAACTCTTGAAAGAAATCGCCATACTGACGTGTGTCACATTCATCATTTTCCTCATGAACTATTGCGCTCCTTCGAGAATTTGTATTCGCTGTTTTCGATCCTCCTGTTTCCAATGCAGCCCTGTCACCTAGCAATGTTTTTCGTAAATTGCGTTCTCTACGCACCTCTTCCTCTAATAACTTCAACCTTACATACTCTAAATCTGTTTGCACTGAGACTTCACTGCTTGAGCTTCGATCGCGTCGATTATGCATTCTGCGACTATGGCTACGGCTCGGACGTTTCGTTTCTCTGTCACGACTACGATCGTAGCTACGACGATAATAGCGATCCGCATGTTTAGTACGGCTGCGACTTGTTCTGTTGTCCCTTGTAACACGAAGATCACTGCACAACCGTCGATAGCTTCGCCGATAACTGTGGGAGCGGCTCCTCGATCTCAGCGGATTTTGATGTCTCGTACGACTTCGGCTCCGTCCACAAATCTCATTTTCATAAAGATCCGATTCACGACATCGTAGGTCTAGGGGCGGAGTTTCTCTTACTCGCCCCTGTCTATTAATATCATCATTCATCTTTATCTGAAACTTAAACGAAAATCTATAAAACTATTCTTATTTAGATCCTCATATCACTAAATTAATTATTTCGTATTTGTATACTTAACTAAGACAAATCACAAAACAATCGGTTATATACCCATTTATTTCTCAGTAACTACAAGACTATTCAATGTTTCAATGGTTTATTTAATGGTTAATTGAATAAATACGAACATCTCCCTTCCGATTTTATTTAACGTCATTATGTTTCAACCATAACTTATATCTTTAATAAGTAATTTAATCAACAATTTTAGTAACACTTTCGATGACAGAAACTAATTATAAATAAATAAGAAACCAATTATCTTCCAAAATGTAATAAGTAATGTACATAACCTGTAATTTTCCCTGACGTAATATTTGTCGTTTATTTGGTTCTTTAAAGAAATGGTACTTGGTTAAACGTATATTAATACATTTTTGTAGTTATTTACAACTCAATAACTGAATAAACTCATAATATTATCCAATCAAATAACAAAATAAGCTGATAACCTGCTAATCCACGTGAGCGTGTTGCAAAACAGTATGTTTTTGTAGTAATCCCGCTTCTGAAGCTGAACAACGGCTTTCATTTATCCACGTGTATTTCAGTCCAATAGCAATTATCAATTGATATACTTAACACCACCAAGAATACAATCCAATCGATATTTCCGATCAATAATCCCAAGTGACAGCTACCATAGACTAACAAAAAATATGTTGCGTTACACTTGTGTGTGTTTTTGAGATCTTTTAAAACATGATAACTGTACTCGATACATATATGCACACACTTTGAGTAAATACTACACTACTTAATCCCATACATATTATTTGTGAGAAGATAAGTAAGGTGCCAGCTGCCCTGGGATCCTGAACCGTAAAAGTACTTTTTAGAATTAAACTAACACTGAAAACTATTGGTATCATCTTACTGTAAACTACAACAAAACATACCTGATACAGTATATTTTTTAATTGGGTAAAAAGGTATATCTCTTCATGTTAAATACTGAAGAATTTAATAATTCCATTGCACTTTATAATCCATTGATTCCACTTTTCTATTACAGCAATTATGCTCATATAGCAGTGTCACATAAGTTTCCTTCTAAGTAAAGATGCATGTTTGTCTACTATAAGTAAAGAATATTAATAATGAATCACGTAATTACTTACTTAAAATTCACTCGACACTTATTTTTCACTATAATAAACAGACTATTTTCCTGTTTTATTACACACGACAAACTTCAATAAAGTGATAATAAAAAATCGACAGTTATAATGTTTACAGTTTTATTTTTCTACAAATTTCAGAGGATTGGAGTGAACGCGCAACACACGTTTGCGTTTTATTATTAGTACATAAAGTGAAAAAAGTGATTTTCTTCTCTGGCAAAACCGAGTATCTTACGGCCAGCCCATTGACGAAGCGCTAACGGTTCATACATTTTGATTACAGCGCCACTCGAGGTGAACTTCTACAAGCTCAATGTTTTATATATATAGTTATTTAATTCACAATCATACCTAACAGCTTTCACCTTCTTTTTCAGAAATGATATTCATAATATGGTCCGTTATCGCTTTGGTTTCGCTGGTGTTCTACCTTCAGGAGATATACAGCAAATTGAATCGAATGGGCCTGAAACATCTGCCAGTAGTTCCAGTTTTTGGAGACATGACTCGGATTATGTTGGGTCATGAACACTGGGTGGATCATTTCCAAAAATACTTTGAACAGTTCCCAGATGAAAAGTAATTTTGTTTATAGAACTATTGCAGCCTCTCTTGTAGTAAAAGAGGACGGACTACTTTATTTTGAAATGACGTGGCTGGTTTTGTCATCCAAAAATTTAGTTTCGACTTACATGCAATTAACTGCTGCCCATCAGTTGTCATAATCAATTATTGAAACAGGTCCCTGTTTCAGGATGGTGGGAAGATACGAGTTTCTTACGCCATGTGTGTTACTAAAAGACCCTGAGCTTGTGAAAAAAGTGGGTGTAAAAGACTTTGAGAATTTTGTAGATCGCAGGATCCTTATTGATGAGAACTCGGATCCACTCTTGGGGCGCGTTCTTCTGTTTCTAAAAGGTAAGGAATTTAAAAAAATTGTACTGTACACCAACAATAATATTATATCATCAATATATCTGCGAGACGTGGACTCTTCATTGAGTTCCGTATGAAGCATCTCAGGAACTACGTTTACTAAAATTATGTCTATTATAGCTTTTGAGTTAGTAATTACTTACTTATAATCTTCTAAACTAAGGAAAGGAGTGGAAGGGTATGCGATCAGCTCTCAGCCCAGCATTCACCAGCTCTAAGATTAAATTGATGATGCCATTCATTGTACAAGCCGGTGATCAAATGATACGCTCTCTTAAATCTAGGATACAGCAATCTGGGGGTAAGTCCTAGATATTAGCTAGTATATATAGATTGGTTTAAAGATGATCACAATTTGTATGCTTCAAGACACTAACAGGCTCACGGCGGCACTGCCGTTAGCCGCGATAGCCTTTGAACAAAGTCAATTGAATTATTTTTAAGACCAATGAGATCATACAAAATACATAGTAGTCATTTTATGATATTAAAGAAAACCAATTGCGTTACACAATCAGGCTGGTACTGGCAGCATTTGTAGAGACCTAAAGGTTTTCTATTGTAAATTCACCAATTGATTTTATTTTTTTTAAGTTGACTACATAGACTTGGAAATTAAGGAGATGGCTACTAGATATACCAATGACGTCATAGCAACCTGTGCTTTTGGAATCCATACAAATTCTCATTTTGAAGATAACGCGTTTTACAACAAAAGCAAAGATATAACCAATTTTACATACATTCGTATTCTGAAGATTTTTCTAATTAGCAATGTTCCCAAGATTGCCAAGGTAAGTAGGTAGCTTACATAAAGCAAATATTGATGTTTAGAATAGTGTGTTAATAAGACATATTATACACTTTACTTATTGTACGACGAAATATCTATTACAATAAGAAGATTGGTAAATAAGGACAAATATAGCATAATGAGTATGAAAATGTACTGTTTAACAAATATTCAAACAGGATTCGGTGAGAGAGAAACTGAAAGTATAAATAACAGTAATCGTATAATTGATTCCCTATATATAATTGATATATGTACTTTTAGCTTATGAGAGTATCGTTATTGACAAAAAAATTGCAAGACTACTACTGTGGCGTCTTTCTGGGCACCATGAAGCAACGAGAGAAAAATGACATATACAGACCAGGGGGCCTAGACAAGTGCCCAACGTTCAACGTTAACGTTAAACGTTAGCACCAAAATGTATGGGATTTGACATTTGTGACGTACGTGACAGTCGTTCGCGGATGTCAAATCCCATACATTTTGGTCCTAACGTTTAACGTTAACGTTGAACGTTGGGCACTTGTCTAGGGCCCCAGATATGATACAACTCCTCATGCAAGCTAAAAAAGGTGCAATACTTGTTTCTAAACCTCTATTATAAAATAAATATTATTTTTAATTTCATTTCAATTGCATTTTTAACATTATAGGAAAACTAACGCATGATGGAAAAACAAGTAAAAATGTAAACGCAGGTTTCGCAATGGTGGAGGAGTCCGAAATTGGAAAGAATCAATCAAAGCATGGTAAAGATCAGTGCTTAATAATATATCACATTTAGCCGCTATTTTGCCTTAATTTCTTTATTAACCAGAAACTTTATATTTTAGTATGGTCTGACACAGATTTAGTGGCACAAGCTTTGTTGTTTCTATTCGGCGGGTTTGAAACCATGTCAATTACAATGTCATTCCTTCTTTACGAGCTAGCTGTCAACCCTGAAGTTCAGGAGCGTCTGTTCCAAGAGATTAGAATAAATGATAAAAAAAACGGAGGGAACATTGATTATGAGACCATACACCAAATGACTTATTTAGATATGGTCGTATCAGGTAATTCTACAACGATCATTCTTGTATAAATTACATAACAAAAGTACCTGCTGCTAACCTACGAGTACGATTCAAGATCGAGTACTTAAGTGAATTCCGCCACATAATAAATATTTGAAGCGACAGTTGTGATGTCATTTGTTTTTTGTCTCCACGAATTTTCTATTTTATGGATGGCTTAAAGATTTTTATTCATACTCATTATTACTCATATAAACACTTAATATGTAATTTGATTTTTATAGAAATACTTCGTAAATGGCCAGCAGTCCCACTAACTGAAAGACAATGTGTAAAGAATTACAATTTGGGAAAACCTAGCAGTAAATCCCACCAAGACATCATTGTAAGTAAATTTCCCCGTTAAACCTTTCATCATGACATGCAACAAATAAAAACTTTGGGCCAATAGCAACAAATTTATTAAGTCCTAGATAAAACTGATAAACATACGTGTATACTATAAAAAAATCAGAGGCGAAAACTCTTACACACACTCGTACCTATTCCATACAATCACCTTACTCTGCAAAATCCTTTAACTTTGGGTCTAATTAGGTCACTAACCCTATAAAGCAACCTATTGCATTATGCAATAGAGGAAGTACTAGTGGCGTGGACTCTTGCAATAGCCATTTTGTTTTATGAAAACTATTTCGTCTTAATGCAGGTACGTAAAGGAGATACTATCCAGATACCTATTTGGAGTTTTCATCGCAATGCTCGATATTACCCTAACCCGGAGAAGTTTGATCCTGAAAGGTTCTCAGCAGATAAAAAGCACAATATAGACCCATCAACTTATATGCCTTTTGGGGTGGGACCAAGGAACTGCATTGGTGATTTTATAATAATAGCTATTTTGGCCGAAATATCATTATAAATATTGAGATCAGCCAGCTAATTGAGAACGTTGAAGATAAGGAGAAGGTTTGTCGTGTCGATATTGTTTCGTTGTCGACATGAAGAAATAAGAGACGATATCGACATGACAAGATTTCCCGTGGTTGACAACGTTACCGATTTTTGACAAATAACCGCGAGAATAAGACGACATCGAGATGACGAGACTCTTATCTTTCTTAATAATAGTTTTGTTTCCCCTTTTTCAGGCTCTAGGTTTGCTCTTTGTGAAGTGAAGGTGATGGCATATCAGTTCTTCAAGCACATAATGGTAGTTCCATTTGAAAAGACCAGGATTCCGTTACAGCTATCAAAAGATGGATTCTCCTTGAATATGGAAGGAGGAAACTGGCTGCGGTTAAGGGTTCGAAAATGACAATAAAGATTACTATAAAATATTCGATCAGTAGGTAAAATCGCAACGTAATGAAAAAGGTAGCGCAAGTGAGCAGATGACATTTTTTGTAGTTGACAAGTTATTGGCTGGAACAGATGCTTCTAATAAGTAGTTATAAATACCGGATATATAAAATATGTGAAGTAAATATTTGTTTAATTGATCTGAAATACGATAAATTATTGTAGATAGTAGAAACTATTGCCCAGGCCAAATCAAACAAAAACAAGCGGCACGGCCGTACCACCCTTTTCCGTTCATTTCATTTCCAACCCCAGGTCAGTTTCTGAAAAATTATAAGATGATTCCAATAGGGTTTCACGTGACGGCGTGAGGTTCGTATCTCCGCTAGAAGCGCTAGTCTCGAGTACTGTTTGCTCCACCAATCACGGCAAATAGATCTCAGTTCCAGAGACTAACGCATAATAATTCTTATTTTCAAATTCATATTCTATGACTTATTTATTTGCAGTACCTGCTTTGTGAACTTATACTTTTTTGTTACAAACATACACGTGTTAAGTAAGTAGGTACGTTTTTAATGATTGGTACTACTGTAACGTTTTAAATAACATATCGTGATTTTTTAATTGCTAATAAATTTTATGTAGATAAACATTTGTAATAATAATGACGTCAACTGTTTAATAAAAAGAACTGCGATATACAACTACATAATAACAATATACTTACATATTTAATGACTTGGTAAAAAAATAAAGAGATAACGAATTTATTCTTTGCTATATACCTATTTAAACTCTATTTAGTTTTGGGAAAATGAAAGCGGCATTCAGTTGTTTAAGGTACCTAACCACAAATTTTAAACCATTGGTAGAAATAAAAACAATATGTTTTCCGTAATCTATAGCCGGTCTCGTAAAAACATGACGTCATAATTATAAGGAATTTACATATTTTTATTATAGCACCACCTAGTAGCGATGTATGGAACTAAAAAAAGAAGTGAGAACAACTAGCTGAGTACTCGATTCGTAAGAATTTTGTAGCGCCCTCAAGCGGAGAGTAGCAAAACTTTAATTAGTAAAATCTAATCTAGATGGCGCAATAGTACAATATTACGCAGACTCTTTTTAAAGGTATAATATTTTAAATATATTAGTCAAGCTAATTCCGCTCTTACAACTACCTAAATCTATTTAAAAGAATAAATGAATACTCTATAACAAATTCGAAAGTGCTCTGTTTTCATATCAAAATCTAAGACTCTTCTCTCCTCCCCATAATCGTCAAAGAAAAAAAAGTTTTCTAATTGAGTACATATTTAAGAAAAAACAATTGCAACAGCGATATCATAATCGCGTGTATCTCAGCCATCGCCTCCCTCTTAGAGGGAAGGTGGCGACCCGATCAACAACGCCACTATGCACTGTAAGAAAGCCCTTTAAATGAGCATGACAGGTTACCGAGTGGCATAGTAACTACAGTAATAGTAGGTACCTACTACGATCAACTTTGACATTACTACATTGCTAATAATCCATATAAGGCAATACAAACTGTTATAAAAGTATACATTCATCCACTGCAACTCGTACGACTGGTCATTCTGCGGTTAATGAATTCCCAAATACGTAATTAATCCAACTTTAATACTCACCATTTTTTACTGCGATAGGCGGGTTTTTCGCTTCGTTAGTTTTATCACCTACTGCTATTATTATGTAATAGTAATCAGGCGTAATAATCAATTACCTATGTATTTTAAGCTGCCCTCGTGGTGTTTTAAAATTAAGTCGTATTATTATTACTTGACTGAGTTAAGTATAATAGGTATTACTAAATAGTTAATAAAATTATTCTAATAATTTCTGATGCCTTCGTGGTTATTACACATTGGAATGAAACAACTATTAACGGATTTAACTCGCGTATTTTTATTTTATTTTATTTGCTGACGTGTCGGATTCTTTACAGTTTCCATAATCGTAGCACGACCGAGCTGACAATAGTCTAACGCTAAAGTACGTAAATTACTCTAAAGGAGCAAACGGTCATACAAGATCCACTTTATTGTTTGCTAATTGCTCCCGAATAGCATAGAAGGAGTAGGTATGGGTTTTAAGAATTCTAAGTATTATACCTATTGAATCAAAAGATATACCTATTAGGTTTATAATGATATTTGGACCAAGACGAGAGTAGAAAAATTGAGATGGTGTAAAAGTCAGCACGCTGCCCCTATAGGTAGTAGTTAAAGACATGGGCGAATAACACTTTTAAGTTTTCTATTTTTGGCTTCACAACTAAATAAATGTAAGCTAGGTACTTGATTTGCATAATAATATGAAAATGGTCATCGTATATGTATCTGCCACTTAAATTATTTCTTTACTTGTAGGTTTCCCGATTCGATCACGGCTGCCATAGCGGCCGCCGCGCCCCCCTCCCACGGACACAAACCGTGCGGCCTCACCCACACCTAGCATACTCGATAGTGTTACAGCGGCCCCGCCGGCGGGGTCGAAGACGTCCACATACACCCGGCACGCGTCGGACCTTTCCGCAGGGACCTTCTGTTCCCTTGCAACAAAATAGTCGTGTCAACACACCTCCTGACGGCCCGATCCGAGGTGCGACCCCCATCTTGGGGGGGCCTCGGGTCGGTCAGGGCTAAAAACCCTAAACCCAACCTAAAGGCTTAAGAGCCTACTTTCAGGAGTCTCGCCACCCGTCCGGTTTTGCAGTGAAGGCCCATTAGCTGGCCAACTGCGCTTCAGTATTGAGTTCGAAATTAATTTACTTTTAGGTTAAGTTTGGAACTTTACTTGGGGCATTCGTTTGTATTGTTATGTATGAAAGAAAACAAAAGTTTTTTATTCACATTTATAGATCGTATATTTTTTCTTTAAAATTCAAATAATACATTAATCGTCTCTCAGATTGTACGCTGGACCTTAAAGCTAAGAAACAAAAAGAATGTCTTTTACAAAAACAACCAACACTTACAACAATATGTATTTTATTAAGTAACTAGAAATTGTTCAAAATTTTACTTTGGATGTTAATTGAAAAATACACTTTTGAATAAAGCTTTCTTTATAATATTATACAAAGGCAGTCATTATAATTTATCATGCTTACGCTATTATTACACATTGAAATGAAGTATCTATTTTATTGTTTGCTGTCGTTTTGAAAATTTTACAGTTCAGCGTTAACACTTCAACAAATTTTTATTTGCCTTTAAAACAGTTTACACAAAGTAACCTGTACTAGTGTAGGTAACGTAGCTAAAAAACAAATGCACATCGTTTTATTCAAAAGTGCAATATATTTTTCATCCAAAGTAAAAAAGTACATTGATTTGTAACAGTGACTAACTTCGAGGTTATGATTCAGTACACACTTCATTCGTTATATTTAATGACAAAGTTTTATTAAGTCAAAACTGACGTCAAACTCAGTTATAATAATAATAAGCACCCATAAAATTACGTATTTGGAAAAGAAATCAATCAATTGACATCACTGACAGTATTTATGGTATTTATATTGAAGCCGCATCGTATAATCCGCCGAATAGGTACCTACATTACGGTTACCCGTTTTACAAAACAGGGCTTTTTTGTAACACGGCAGTTCAAAAATTTACTGTGAGGCTATGATGAATTGTCGAGTCGACGTCTCGTCATGTCGATATCGTCTTATTCTTGCGATGATCTGTCAAAAATCAACGATGTCGTCTCTTATTTCTACATTTCGATAACAAAATAATATCGTAACGACGAACATTTTGCTTGTCGACATGTTGTCGACAGTTCATAATAGGCTCGCTGGATTGTCATTGTAATAATTTACGTTCTTTATAATTAATGAGAGAATAACAAAAGGAAAGCAGGTTAGGTTTAAAATTTAAAATGATAACTTCATGAAATTCGAATTGCTACCAGAGAAATGAGTTAGGTTAATACTGTGACAATCCGGCTAATCGTTGAACCGCCGTATTACAAAATGGCCTTGTTTGTAAAATGGCTAACCGGGTTACGGCGGATTATACGATCCGGCTGCAACATCTATATAAGTAAGACAAGTTACCTACATAATATGCCGATTCTTTTACAACCCGTTCTATAAATCTGGAGTACTATTTTTTTTTTTTTTTTTTTTTTTTTTTTTTTTTCGAACTGAATACTGAAGCGCAGTTGGCCAGCTAATGGGCCTTCACTGCAAAACCGGACGGGTGGCGAGACTCCTGAAAGGAGACTCTTAAGCCTTTTGGGTTGGTTTAGGGTTTTTAGCCCTGACCGACCCGAGGGCCCCCCAAGGTGGGGGTCGCACCTCGGCTCGGGCCGTCAGGAGGTGTGTTGACACGACTATTATGTTGCAAGGGAACAGAAGGTCCCTGCGGATAAGTCCGACGCGCGCCGGGTGTATGTGGACGTCTTCGACCCCGCCGGCGGGGCCGCTGTAACACTATCGAGTATGCTAGGCGTGGGTGAGGCCGCATGCCGCGCGGCAGCTGCCTGTGTGTCGGTGTACGGTTTGTGTCCGAGCGGGGCGCGGCGGCCGCTATGGCAGCCGTGATCGAATCGGGCGGGTCCAGGAGGACGTTACGAGGGCGACGTTTACGAACAGTTTCGTCAGCGCGAACCGTGTATTCGGAGGCTTGAACGACTAACGGATTTGGATGATGCGGAGCTTTATCGAAATAACCGCGCGACGCGGTTTGCATAAAAGTCCCCAGAGTGGGGAGATCGAGGTCCCTATGGAGATCCCTATTCCTTTCGTAACGACGCGCGCCTACGGCCATACGCAGAAATTTGTTTTGAATAACTTGCAGACGTTGCAGTTTGTATTGGCTGACGTGTGCGAACACTACGCTAGCGTAAGTCATGATGGGACGCACACAGGTTTTGTAAATTGTCAGCTTATTTCTAAGTGACAGTTTACTCCGCCCGTTGAGCATCCAGTATAAGCGGCCTAGAACGAAAGCGGCCCTATTCCTAACTATTTCTATATGCGCTCTGAAGGTGAGTCTGCGATCGAGGGTGACGCCCAAGTACTTTGCTTGGCTAGACCATGGAATTTGCCTATCGAATAGCGTGATCGGGAGTTCGTGGGTTCGATAGAGTGTCTTGCGTGTGAAGCACACAGCGGCACTCTTCTCTGGATTGACTTCTATCCTCCAAAGACGGAACCAATCGCCTAGAAGGTTGATGGCCCGTTGGAGATATAGATTGAGACGGCGGGGGCTCTTATACGACGCATAGATGGCGGTGTCGTCTGCAAATAAGGCATACCTAACTTGAGGGATTTTGGGGATATCGTTGGTGTACAAGGAATATAGGAGAGGTGAAAGAACGGAGCCTTGTGGGACTCCCGCTCTCAGCGGATGAGGATTCGAGAGCGTACCTTCCACTCTGTAGCGAAAGCTTCGATTTGCTAGAAAATCGCGCAATATCAGGACGAGACGTGCTGGTACGCCCATGGTGGACAATTTGTACACCAGGCCGTTATGCCAGACCTTATCGAATGCCTTCGCTACGTCGAGGAAGATAGCCCCCGTCGGGGTTTTAGGATTGCTATGAATGTGCTCCGTGATGCGGTGCACCTGCTGTACGCAAGAGTGTCTGGCACGGAATCCAAACTGCTCATCTAATAGGAGGCCTGGGGAGTCTTGAAGAAACCCCCACAGGCGGGTCTGGAGTACTAGTGTAAAACAAAATGTGAAGGAATTAGGACACTTTTTTGCTAGAGTTCGAGAAATATATCATCTCTGTCTTAACAAGTACCTATAGCAATAACAGCAGTAAGTCTTGTAATTATGGTAACTGTCAAAAGTTGAGTCGTAAAGGGCTATATTTAATGTCACACTTTCGTCATTTCATCTAGTTTGTTTGTCTTTTGCATCTAGTAATATATCTAGGTTGTTATCAGTGATACTTATAATATTTACATTTAGTAATTGAAATAAAAAGTATTACTATCATTAAATTTAGTTACGTAAAATTTTACTACCAATTTTTCTTACAAGAAATTATTTTATTTCTCGTAATGAGCATTATTTTTAAATTTCTCGAAGTTAATCACATTGATACACACGTTAATGATTAAAAAATGTTTTTTGTTAACTTAAGAATACCTTAAGTTTAATACCCAGTTGCTTATAAAACTATCTTACACAGTTTCAAATTATTTTAACGCTTGGCAGCTAGATAAAAGTACATTTTCTTAGTATACGTACATATTATGCATTTTTAAAGTATCTCACGAATGTATTTACTAACCTTTTCATAATTATATTACAATCGTTGTTTCTTTTGAATAACCGCAAGTTAACTACTAAACTTGCTAGAGGTCTATCTCAAACACCGATGCGACGCCACTCAATACGTAAAGTGGCGTCGTATGTATGTTCGATGTAGATCTCCGGTGAACACCTTTTTAATTGATAGTTTTTTTTATTTTTATATAAATTGACAACACCTTGTAAAGATCTTATGCAACTGGGCTTATGTTTATAGGGTAGAGTACAAAATATTATGCAAACACTCGATGTCACGTAAGACACAACTTTGTACTGTCAGTTCCAACTGTCATACTAGAGCAAAATGTCACACAATTCTTAATATAAATGAAATAATTTAATTTTGTTAGAAGATGAAAGTTAGTGTCCGAATTCTCTTAGTTAATTGTTACAGATTAAGTGAAACAATGAAAAGATGAGTGTCGTATTTACAGAAAATAAATCAATTTAAGTATATCTTACATCACAGCATTGCCTGAGAGTTGCAAACCTAATACTAAATGTTAAAATTGTCAAAAAAATATATTTTATTGTTTAAAATCTTAAAAACATTAATATTCCGTCAAAACTAATCTTTGGCTAGCAGATCTTTTATTTTGTCATTTATATTTTTTTTTATTGCACAACGGCGCCAACGTTTTAAATTAATATTCTAAAACCTTATCTAACACTGAGAGGAGAGAATCTTATCAACCATCGAAATATAATTTAACATGAATATTAAATTGTTTATGAAATCCGAAAACGGTCACAATCAAAACAACAATGACGACAGAGACGAGTTCAATTAAGTACATTCATTTCTTAAAAACTAATTATGGCAACTTCAACTAAATAAGAAACATGACTTACGTTAACATACAATAGTTATAAATAAATCGGAATGTTCAGAACTTACGTTCAACTTACCTAATACTATCATAAAATGGTAACAACAATCAAAACATCAAAAATACTTTATCAAAAATTCGTAGTTATGAACAACCATCGAGCGTTCGACCGCAATCTCAATAAAAACCGTCAGTAAAAATACTTAAGAATTACGTATTTTAAAAATTAATATGGACACTTCAACAATTCAGTTTTATAATTGACGGGGCAAACCGTAGCGAAACCTGGCGGATCCTTACGCACGAGTCTTCCAACGCTGTCATGTATCAAGTCGAACACCTGGCTATCTCGTTACACACCCAGACTTTCTGAAACACCTATCTATGAACCTTTAACCTATCACAACAGGACTATCATCTAGCGATCTGCAACCCTGCTCCAGAGCTAATTGATTCGAGCCTTCATACTATTCTCTACCTTGGCCTAACTATACTGAGCATCTCTTGATTACATCTCTTAGTTTGGTCTAATTGATTTAGGAGTAGGTCATCTCGTAACTGTCGATTTCAGTTTTCACCTTGGTAAAGTTGGGGTTATCTGTTTTGAAGTCGGGTCCTTTGGGGCCGAATTGGTAGACGAGGCGGGCAGTGGGGACCGAGACCAGGACTGACTGCCGGTAGTGGTACCTCATGGCCCTACTGAATTTTTCAAAGGTCATGTTTTCGTTTTGTTTCAGGTTTCCCCACAGTTTTGCGACTTCATCCGGTTTCACAAACCTGTAATAGGAAATAGAAGTTATTAATAATCTATATAATAATGATAATTTATGAAAAAATAATTATTTTTTACAATAAGTGATTGACGATATATTATATGACAGAAGACTGAAAGATCTTTAACGAAACAACCGATGACGTAAAAGGGGTCGTAATTTAAAAAAGAACTGATATTAGGTATTCAATTTTGTTACCTACGTCATGTCAGTTTGCTCTTATCCATAACCAGAAACTAAGATTACAAACCTAAAAATATAACCGTATCGAATAGGAAAATCCAGTCTAAAAAATGACCCGATAAGGGCCAATTAAGCTAGAATTTAAAACGTACAGGAACAGTGATAGAGTAATGATATTCTTCAAGATATATGTAATTACAATGGAGTCAAGTTCAACAAGCAGCTAATAACACGTCTTCTCGTGTTATTTGCGTTAAGCTGATTCGAGATGTACCTATACATTTATAGATGCAACAACGGTGTCAAGTTCTGATGCAAAGTGTCCAGATAATTGCTATCGGAGCCAAGGATTACTTGTTGGAGCCATTATCAGTACGATACGTAGCTGCGGAATGCGAAGTAAAGACACTGCGTTCGTAAAACGCTTATAAACATGGCTACATAGTAAACTTATACAAATGTTATACAAATTTTGTGTGTGTTTTATTCATTTGATTTAACACTTGCCGATGGTATAGGTCTTTGTGTGGTCAAATTAATATCGATATATGTATTTTCCTCCAAGATAAGAGCTGTTAAGATTATGTATAGCTAATTAGTCACAAACCTTAAGCTTTTAAGGTCACTAATTGCTTTACTTGTTGCTAACGTAATTGGCACTATTTTATACAAGTTATAATAAATAATGACGATATTTTTAATAGCATTCTGTATAAATGAAACTAGTCACTTACATAAATTATATGAAAACGTTTATTAAAATAAACCTTATTAAGTACCAATCTATTATTTCCCCTGATGATGATACCAAGACCTCCAGTAGGATTTGAACCCACACTTATGACTTTACGCGCGACAGCGAGCTTCCATTTACACTATAGGCGTCAATGGTTGAGTCGACGAAACTTTCCACTGCTATATTCGGTCTTTGTACTTGTTTGAAAGCGAATATGTCGCTTCAGCGCCATCTTTGTGCAGTGCTTAGTAAATATTTATTTCACCTGTCACGCGTTATATTCAAGATCATCAATCGTTGCACGCGCGTTTATTTCCGTGGAATGACCAATCTGACCTAAGCTGTACGTGACTGACAGACACCTAGTCCGAACGTAACTGCGATGACTTGTGACAACTGCCTTGAAGTCAATTCACAATGACAATTCTTATTGAACCACATCAATATGCTAATGTGAACATATTTCATATATTAATGACTTTTTTTATTGGATCTCCTGTAATTGGTGATGATGTTAATTAACGTTTTCTAACTACTGGCCGACTGAAATTATTTCTTATGAAGTAAGAGTACACTTGTTGTGTTGTTGAGTTTTTTAGGGTTTACTGAGCATCTAAAACTTCAAAATTGTCTTTAAAGTTTAGTGAATTTTTTAGAACATCTTACAAGTAGGTAAAGTTATTTTTGTTGGCAGTTAATAATGTAATTTTGTAACATGAACCCCTTTTGTTTTATTTATATTGCTTTTACAATATCACTATTTTTAGTTATTTTTTTCGTAAAATTAAACATACTTAAATATTTCATATTTGAAAACAGAGAGTTAAATTATGTAATTTATATAACCAGGTACTTTGCAAAATCACTTTATATGACCATGTACCGTAAATATGGAAACTGTACAGTTCTCGAAACCTCACCATAAAAACTAATACTAATACCTACACGCGAGCTGAATCTTTAATAGATGTTTAACTTCAAAGTGTAATAACCGCAAAACATCACAAATTGTGACTATATGGCTAGCTATAAATTTTCGATACAAAGATGCACTTCAAGGGCACTCGATAAACATGCACGAAACGGCATCAACCTGGCATACAACACTGCGTTTTGACACAATCAAAATTAGAAGCCATATTAAAAGACCAGAGACTACTGCGACGCCCTTACCAGACGCAGAATGAAAATACTTGGCTCCGGGTATCTGCAGCCTGGAGACTTCAAGGCATTGCGACAGGGAGACATAATACGATACATGGAATCGGTTATGGAGAACTGGGAGTAAGCTAAAGGAGGGGCAGGCACAAAAGATCCCAATGGGTCGAAGTGCATCCGAAAGGACCCCAACAATAAGATAAGATAAAAGACCAGAGAACCTTCGGAAACAAACAAGCCTATTTCATTTACTTTATGAAGCGTCATAAAACATTTAGTACCTCGACATTGGACGTGGCGTGTTCTAGATGACGCTTTTTCAAGATCGTCGTAATGGTTAATTGTTCTGCGATTGTTATTGATATCCTGATTACGGGTGATGCAACGAAAGTGCTAAGTGAAGAAATGGTTTTGAAATGAGCCACGGATTTGACATTGATTTATTTTTTCTGCTTGAATAGCAACTTCTTGTGGAGATAAGCAGCAAATAGGTTAGATGTTTTATCATTTTTGTGCGTAGGTGAGATATAAATCAGGTTTACTAGAAAAGTGTGACTCGAATTGTGTCACCAGATGAATTCAAATTTAAATATGCAGACCTAGAGTCTTAAATGGAGTAACAAAATATTCGAGATGTAAAATTTTTCTAGTAAAGGTGCGATAAGATTTTTCAATTTTGTTTCGTACTAAATTTTCTTAACGTAGTAGGTAGGTTAGTTAGTAAATATGTTATTTTTTGAACCGGTGAGTACATGTTTGTTACATGTATAAAAATATCTAACCGATACCTTTTTTATTCCCTTTTGGTTAAATATAACCACAAGCATCTATACTTGTTTATAGATGTTTATACATTTTCCCATAACTATGTACGTACAAGCTTTGCTTATTTTGAGACTAGATCAATTGGTGTGAATTTTCCAAAGATTATCTTTTGTTCCTCTTTCAGCCAAAAACTACTAAACGGATTTTGATAAAAGTTTACAATAATATTTCTTACACATCAGAATAACGCCTATATTTTGTAAAGTGCTCATCGTCCGCAAAAGAAGTAGACGGGCACAAGCTAGTTAAATCACTAAAAAACGAACAAGCGAAAACGTCCTAACAACCTTGATTAAGACAGCCGAAATCACACCTAAGTACTTTAGTCAAATATTTGATCTGTACCATTTACGGCATGCACACACTCAAAACAATGCGACATGTCGTTAACCTTCCGAAACCAAGCGTACTGATAGCTATCAGTTTTGGATGCAACGCGCGTACGGGCGAGGTCGGCGGGCGGCCTTGTAGTACCTACAGGCCAAGGATGTGACGTGCTGTGCATCGGGCGCCCGGCCTATATTAAAGTCCTTTACGAAAGGATTTGAAAATTATTTTCAACCGACGAAAAAAACGGAGGAGGTTCTCAATTCGACGCGTATATTTTTTTTTTAAACGCAGAAGAGCCCATGCAATTGTTAATAGATAACAATGGACTGCAGTGATTTTGTTGCCGATACGAAAATGGCATACAATTCATAAAAGTGTCAATGATTTTGTAGGATTTGCTCTTTTGTTATTATTTCTAACAAGCCGATATTGTTCAAATTATAGGATATCTTAGAACTTTTTGAAATATAGTCGTAATCTGGAATATCTAAGACAACCAAAATGCTATAAGAATATAATGTCCTGTATAAATATTTAATATTATGGTATATAATTATATGACTTAGAATCTTAAATAGAATATCTTCCAACATGTTTTGATTGATTCACTAATCCATTAAAGAAAACACGTACCAATTTTCACTAGAATTTCAGAATTAAGCAGCGTTATAATATGAAATAAAATAAACCTACTTATTTTTAATATATTTAAATGTAGGTAATGATTTCATGGACTTTTGTTATTAAAAATAACTACGTGGATAGGTACTGTTTGTATATATAGCTATTGGTAACAAAAATAAGGAAACAAGAAATATTTATATATTTTCTATATGGTTTTTCCCTTTATCCTATGGGATGTGGTCATGTTTGTATTATCCCACATAATTAACCACAATTAGGGAAGAACAAGCGCTCTTGACCGTCGGAATGTCATGTCATGTACTTGCCAAAACAATTACTATTTATATTATATCAAAAAACATCAGTAACCTATAGATACATTGCTAATATAGGTGCTAAGAGAATACGTAGGTACGTTTACAACCACCAGCATAAAAAGCAATACCTACTATAAATATGTGATGATCCCCCGATACGATAAACAACTTAAATGTTAAGTTAAAAATATAGAATAGACAATTTGCTGGATTTCATTGATAGTGACAATCTCAGGAACTACTGGTTCGAATTGAAAGAATCTTTTTTTGTTAGATAGACCATTAATTACCGAGGAAGGCTTTAGGCTATATAACATCACGCTGCGACCAATAGGAGCGAAGAAAATGTGGAAAATGTGTAAAAAAACGGGGAAAATTATTATATGAAGAATAACTATTCCACGCGGACGAGGTCGCGGGCACAGCTAGTCTATACTAATATTATAAAGCTGAAGAGTTTGTTTGTTTGTTTGAACGCGCTAATACCTAATATATAAAATTTTCGCGTCGTGGTGTGTCTTCGGACTTGTTTCATAGGTAGGTATTAACTTTTCACCTTTCTAATAAAGTACACCTTTACAAATATAAATGTAAATACACGACCTCTTTTCTGAAAGATTCTCTTTTATAAAATCCATATCATTTGCACATATGACGCACTCCCGGCCTTACCTGCAAACATACGTGTTTGTCATACATTAAGTCGAAAACCTGTTGCGAACTCCCTCCCCCCCTGAGCATAAAACCCCCTTAAGTTTAATCTCCAATACGTGACTTTAACTTTCGTAAACAAGTTTTTTGGAAGCTTTTTAGGTTTGTTATGACTCTTATGAGTACATGTTTATGTTCACGATTAATGAGATTACAGCGATTCTATATTGTTACAATGGCTGCCCTTGATGCTTGCATTTAAGATACTAATCCCGAACTATTAACTAAATATTTGTATACAGTTCGGGATGTTACAGTTGACTTGATTACCAAACGCTGTATGTAACTCGACTGAGAATTTGTACTTGATAATTTTGGTTTACGTAAGTGGTAAGTATATTTGTATTTGAATAAATTTGTCGAGGACACTGCAAATCCGTCATAACCTTCAATGACTAATTCATTGTAACTAACAATTTTATCAAATTCGAATTTTCACGTGTTTGGGTAAAATCAACATAAAATTAAGAATATTGAATTGCAAAGCTCTCTTATTTAGTTTGTAAGGATAAATTGTAATTACATATTAGGTATGTATTTTGAAAAAAATATACCTTATTGAGTTTCTTGCCGTTTCTATGTGAGAGGAAACGGTGGTATCTTCTGACCTTTATAAGGACTTGTAAAAGCCTAAATTGAATAAATGCATTTCTATATAAAGGCTTGTAGCTTATTTTCTCCTATAAAATAAGCTACAATCCTTTGTAATAGCATTTATTGTTGATATTGCAGTACCTTCGACATAGTTTCGGAGTAGGTTTATAATTAATACTAGTCACAAGTAGTAGAGTAAGTCTACATTAGGTACATTCCCTTAATGTAATTGGTTACCTTATTAAAACCGAGTAGGTACTGGCATTCATGTTGATAACAGCTTATCAGTAGTTGCCCTGTACTTGGCGGTTCACTTAACTCAGGGTTGATGCATTTTATTTAGATTAACTCCATGACGACATGTATCATAATTTATACTCCAAGTAGTTAATAGTAATAGTATAATTAATTTAATGACACAATTCAAAATGTGTCGTTACCTAATAAATGTCGTCACATTCAAATTTGAATTCGTGTAGGTCATACATTATAACGGAATGATAATTGCAAATGTGAGTTTGTTTGTTATATTTTTCGTAATCCCCTGAAAATCTTTTGAATTTTGGTATACCTACCGGTACCTACTTAGATGTGATATTGCAAAAGAACATAGGCTATCAGGCATATTTTTCATACCTCGCGGGAAAGTGATTTCAGGATATAAGCGAAACCAGGCAAGATAGTTAGAACTACGGTGCATAACATATATATATGTACGCAACATCTTTATTATTATTATATAAAGTGGCATGTTGATAACCCTGAACATTATATAACATGTAATTATCAGTTAACTGCAGAATATATTAAAACGGGATTTTACTCTATAATACGCCGCCAAATATTTGTACCAAATAAAAATATTGTTCCGTGTTTAAACAAGTTAAACCGTAACCTAAAATTTGATAAATAAAATCAACGTATTTCTTTTACAGAATAATTACAGATAGAGTCATGAATTGAATTCTAAAATATCATAAAATAGTATTAAAAGAACTTAAAGATGCATTTCCGATAAGTATAACTAGCGACCCGCCCCGACTTCACACAGATGCTATAAACTTTCCTCTCGAATCACTCTAGGTATCTAATAAGCCGCTTCAAAATCCGTTGCGTAGTTTTAAAGATTTAAGCATACATAGGGACGGATAGTCAGCGACAGCGACTTTGTTTTACTGTGTAGTAAAGAGCACAAACTTCAAAAATGACTTTTGATCCAAATAAAAAGGTCATAAGTCTGCGATTCAAACGGTACCACGGTTGTCTTTTCAACGATACTAACGTAGGTATTTCAGAGTTCTTAAATTGGCACAGAACTGCATAATAAATCTAGCGCGTGCTCAACCAAATATCAATTTTATACAATAAGCACAACGTTCAAATTAGACTAACGCGTGTTTATTTTTAAAATTCAAGTTGCGTGCGCAAGAGGTATTCGGAGAAATTGTCTGCGAACAAACAAAATTGTTTTTTATTTAAAATTGTATTGAGATATATTAACACGCTAAATCTTTTTGCATGACTTTTTAAATAGGTACGTCACTGTTAAATCGATAGATATATCTATAACTAATTAGAGATTTTATCGATAAGAAAGTGCTTCACTGATTGTCAATGGATACCGAAGTGAACGATCGTTCAATATGACGTAGATTTGGAAAACACTGCCTTCCCTTTTAAGGTGTCGATGAATTAGTATGCTGCGTAACGTTGGGTTTTATCGATAATTTGTATCACAATGATATAATTTGCATAATTTAGAATCGAAAAGTCCCGCGAACCTGTTCTTATAAAACCTTATAAATACATTTTTTATATTTCAAATAAAATAATTTTATTCTGAATTCATAAAATAATGATGTAGGTATTTTATTCAAGCATAACTACAGAAATGTAATAAAATTACATAAAAATCAAACAACTTGAAGTACTTACCTAAACAGTTTCGCTTTAAAAAATATATATATCTAGGCATATATTGAATTATCTTTTAATCTTTTATTGTCTTTTTAAAATATTATTTCCAAATAAACACGTGATTCGATGTTTTTATCAGATATCGCAAAAGCGTGATAAGTTCCGATCAGAGATCTCATTGATAATATTTGGGCGCATCAAAAATTACTTCGGCACTCAAATATCAATCTTAATTCTTCACTGTAAAGTTCAGAATAGATTACATTTCAAGCGGCACTTACGACATGATAAATTGGTTAGTCTATTTACAATTTTGTTCACGTTATCCTCAGTCTGTCTCACTCGCACTTATAGCATTATATGTATATAATTAAAGTACATAGAGATACCGCTGATTATGTTTTTTCGTAGTAAGATAGGCGTGGCTAAGGATGTGATATACTGTTGCAAAATGGTTATTTCAAGAAGAATTATTATGGAAAAGTCAATCTTGATTTTATGAATTGTTTTTCACTTATCTATCTATTATTTATTGAAGTCAAAATTATTTAGGAATAAGATATTTAGAAAACAAAATACTCTTCTTACTTAAATGCTCACATTCCAAAAAATACCCTCTATGAATTTTCCAAACAAATTTCTTTTAATCTGATATGTTTTATGTTAAAAAAACTTTTTTTTTTATTTGTTTTGATTTAAAATTTCATACAAAAAAACTAGTACCTACTCGTCTATTGTGTTCTATTTATACAGTTTTATTTGAATAACTGGTGATTTCGTGTCATCTTTCAATTGATATAATTGTAATCACACCTTTATGTCGTCGACACTGCCGGCGCCCGCGCATAACGACGTGACGTCATACTGTTACAGTTCATTAATAAAAATAAACATTTTCCAATTTGTAAAGAGCGCTTATTGTAATTATGTTCTTTTACTGGTAACTTACATAATTTTCTTTTTTTAATTCAATGTAAAATTAAAGCACAATTATATTTATCAATAACATGTATTAATGTATTTCTAAAATTTATATCAGCAAACAATATAAACGGAATTTGAACACGAAATAAAAAAAATAATAACATAGATTATAAACATTTTTTGGAAAATGTTTTTCCACCATTAATCATGTTTTTCTTTCCATACATGCCAAACTCATGTTTATGGAGTAAAAAAAACTGTGACTTATAAGCGACATAGATTATCGTTGTTATCTCGCTTAATTTTAGCCATTTCAAAGTTTAACCACCCACCTGTATTAACCGTAACATGTGTCACAGTTTCTCGCGTGCACACACACGTGTATGTATGTGTGTATGTGTGTATGTCTGCATGTGTGTAACTGTCTGTGGGGAATCCCGTCGCGCAAATACCTATCCGATACCTACTTCATGTTAATTTGTTGCGTTAGATCAAGAATCAAGTTTATAAAGTGTTTTGGTGTAATTTGTAAACATTGTAAGCGCCAATAAAAACGGTAGTACTTACATTAAAAATTGACGTTATGTTTATAATTTATTACGTTTTGAATACACGTGCTTATTTTATAAACTATCAAATTAAATGGGTAATTATGAACAAGGAGACGTACATACTTATATAGTTTTTAATTGAATAGAACTATTTTAGTATATAACGTTAGTAGTATTTGTAAGTACATAGTTTTGCTGACCACTGCTATTATAATAATATTAGGGTTGTCAATGAAGACAACAAAAAAATCAGATTTTAAATTAAATATCCATGGGTAAACAGGACGGTTGGCAACCCTATATTATACAAGTGGGCATGCATTTAAATAACTAAATCTATAGATTGCAATTAACGGTTGAATCATATTACAAATAAAGTTATTTTAAAATAAATACTTACTACTATAAATAAAATAATAAACATTTTATTGATGTACTTTACTGATAGGCGGGCTATATATTTTCACCGTCACCCAAAAATCGGTGCCATAACCAACACACATGTGAGCACACAGATATCAATTGAAACCCATCAAATGTTAGGTAAAATCTTTCTTTGCCGAATCGCTTCTAGGTGACTCATAACCAATTTCTTGTTAAAACAGCGGTAAAAATAGATAAAAGTCATGTCGAACAAAAATAGACCTAGGCGAGTCTACGCACCGCGTTCATTCACATTTTGATATCAAAAGAAAAAATACTAAACAAGAAAAACAAAGGAAAGCTGAGAAAAATCGCACAAAAGACACTTCCCCCCGGAAGAGGGGGACTTACTAATCAATATAATAGAGCCACTATGAGAAAAAATATATAGGTATCTACGCATTTTTGGAGATCGCGAGCGAATACCGTCTATATTACAAAGAGTGTAAGGTCGATATTCTTTCGAGTAACCTTAAGCACGAGCTGCCCTAGTTATAAATAGATTTTCACGAAAAAGAAATGTTACAGGGACTCTGGTGCAAGTTCGCGCAGACTTTAAAAGATGCCAGAGACTTTTTTTAACGTAACTACTTACAATTAATTCAATATAAATTGAACTTCTGATAATGCATTAAGCTTTTATATATATGCATACTAATTGGCTTTTATTTAAGTAATTTGATAGGTACTTGTTGTGGGTTTTAATATTTTTTATCTGTATCCACTTAACAAGCTGGTGGAACAAACCTTACAGAATAACATAAACAATTAAATTAACCCATAATATAATTTGTACCGCGTGCATTTCATGCGTAATTTAATTAACTACAATAACTAACAAATGACACTAATTGGCTGACATTTTCAGTAAATAAATGAACATATAACTTGTATGTAAGTTATTCTTATCTAATGGCACCATACCTATTATTATTTCTGCTAATAAGTTCTGTAGTAATTGACACTATTAAACCATGGTTTTGCGTAGTATTTTTTAAAATACAGAGCCATGAGAAATAAAAAAAAAAATTATCGCTTTAATTTTTAGTTATTAACAATGAATGACACAAGCTCAAAAAAAATATATGTCCCATATATAATAAATATACCGCAAACATCCTTGACAAAAAAAAAGATCTAGTATTGACGATTCCCAATTTCTGGTAACTGTAGTAAAGTTTCCAATTAAAATAAATTAAAAATCTCGTAAAACCCATGACTACAAACAATATAAATCAAAATTACTGTGGGACAAGTTTACCTGCCCAAAATATGAAAATTACCCATTTAGCAAACTATCATATTTATGACTATATCGACCATATTTTGATTAGATACTTACATAACAAAAATGAAAAACTATGCCTAAAAAAATAGCCAAAACTTGTTCTCTCTGTCGTTAACTACTCGTGCTCTAATTTCTCCGGACCACACTCACAGACGCAATTAAGTCGCGTACACGAGCCACCCCATGGGCCGTGGGGGGGAAAAAATGCGAGAAAAAGGGCGGAAACAGCGTGACACGTGACTGGAGCTTCCCGCACCGTTGCCATAGTAACGGCCCGGAGACTGTAGTACTACGGTTTTTTCCGGAGCTACGATCCAATTGCAGTGTTTGTTTTAAGTATTGTAGGACTTTCAACGCATAATATAATTAAATGCTGAGCGGTTTTTGGTATTGTGTAATAATAGGTCTTAGTAACCTATTTGTTTCTTATTACGATATATCGTGTCGTAATTGTGGCAACTTCGTTATTGCGTTAAATTTTATGGTAGGAAATATATTATAAATATCGAAAGTTTATAATGCGCTTGCATTAAGTATGTTTTTTATACCAAGGTTTGTATTTCATGTTACAATTTATGGTTGAATGAACATGTCAGAATTAATTGTTAAGGTTCTCTAGCTATAATAATTTTAATTATCCATTGTAAAAAATATTCCTAACTTTTCTATTCATGACGATTGCGAAAACTCATAGCAAAGAAATAAGTCTAAGATTATTTTTGTGGTTAAAAGTTGAAACACGTTTCCCGGCGCGTCCGCTGAAGTCAAACCATTATTAATTCTTATTTCCAAGCTACATCTTCTTTAGGTGCCTTAATTAAGATTCAAATTAATTAATGTCACATTTTTTGTACGTTTTCGTGGAATCTCGAAAACAGGGTGGGACCGGAAGTGACGGCCTTGGGCGCTGCGTAGCAACGTTGAGAGGAAGTGAAAGAAAAAAGAAAAATCTATACGAGGCTGGATGCAACCCCGCACCCCGCGAGTGCCTTGCGTGGGACTAATGGAATCATTAAAAAATAATAGTTTATTTTCCGTACCTTTGGCCTTTTCAAAGTTGGACTTGTACCACTGTCCGTATCTCGCACGTTGGAAAATGTCCCGTAACATTTGTGTTGTTTTTAAGCGATGTAAATATTCAAACGTAAACAATTTATAAAATGTTAGAATTCTATCAAAAAAATTTTCGCTTGCGTTTGGATTCTTAACAAATTTTTTATGTAAGTACATATAAATATTTGTTAAATATTTAATTTAAATTTAACATAGCTATTTAGTTAAGTATCAGTGAACATCTATGCCAAACAAATTCAACGCCATATCGACACACACAGGTGAGATTTACTCAAAAGCTGGCCAATATTACGTTAAGTGTGTACATTGCTGTAGTTTGTCTAAAATTATAGTTTGAAGGTGCTTTAGAAAATTAAACTTTATTGATACCATGTTTAATTGATATATTCAATCTTACTAGTATTAAAAATGATAAAGTTAAAAAAATACAATTAAGATAAAGAAATTATTATACTTCTTTATCTTAATTCAATAGTTCTTTTCGACTAATTGGAATGCTACGCCTGGAACTGCCTGAAAAATTGTCAAGAGCATTTTTTTTATTCAAAAACCTTGTTGAATTTTATTCTATTTTGTTTAGGTGAAGCAGGTAGTAGCAGCTAATTTTATTGTCATATGAAAGCTATAGATATGTTCTTTCGAAATATGTAAAAAAAACTGATTGAGTGCGATTGAGTATGAACTATTTCACTATGTAAAAAAAAACTAAACTCTTAAAGTATAGCCTTCTATTCAAAACTATTTAACTATGAAATCGTAAGTTTTATAAGCGTTTTAATTATACAGAAATAACATACTTACCTTAAGGTATAGACTACATTACGTTTTACACCTAATATCAACTAAATAAAAACTAAACGTTGTTGTTAAACTTATGTTCAAAATTCTAATAAATTACTCCATAAGTAAAACTGTTTAAATCGAGTGTTGTGGGTATCTAAATAAAAAGTTTCAAACGTTCGATAGATAATTAATAGATGGAGTCATATGTCGTGTACCTAAATAAGTTTACTATTTTTAAATCGGAGTAACTTTGTCTTTGGCAATATTGGCCATGAATTACGTAAATTTCACTTGTGTGCGACACGTCGGCTTTCAATCGTTCAATTGTTTATTTTTGATTTCTTGTCAAAGTGGCATACATGTCGTGGTTTAAACTTTTTGCACTTGGAATATTTGAACTACCTACTTATGTGACTAACAAATTCTGACTCCGAATATTAAAATTTCATAACTACGAATATAGTAGCTTAACATATTATTATTATTTTGTTAAATCAAAAAATAAATTATGATGACTATCACTTTTAAATACCCTAACATATACTTAGGTACAGTTACCGTTGAACATTACCTTTATTTTGTTTAATTGGTTATTAATAGAATCTTAGTGACAAATAGATTAAGCCATTATCAACGTCATCAGATGTGTAATAAAAATATCATTGGAAATACTGATTTAAAGTAGTTAACCCTAAATTGACAATGTCTGGGAGTCCGTTGATATATAATGTTAGTAATATACATACTTACTAATATTATAAACGTGCAAGTTTGGTAAAATGTACCTAAGGAAGGATGTCTGGATGCGTGGATGTATGTTACTCTTTCACACAAAACCTACTAAATGGGCTTTGATGAAACTTTACAATAATATAGCTTATACATCAGCGAGCCTATTAATTATGAACTGTCGACAACATGTTGCCGACAAGCAAAAGGTTTGTCGTTACGATATTATTTTGTTATCGACATGTAGAAATAAGAGACGACATCGACATGACAAGATTTCTCGTTGTCGACAACGTTGATTTTTGACAGATCATCGTGAGAATAAGACGATATCGACATGACGAGATGTCGACTCGACAATTCATCATAGCCTCGCAGAATAAGGTTATAGGCTATATTTTATGACAACATTGTGTAAAGTACTCATAGACAAACGTACCTACTTCAATATAATACATAGGTAAGAATAATTATAATTAATTGTCTTATTACTTGCAATGTAGTTATTAAAACCTGGCTAGAACTTAAATCGGTACATTTCGAACTGGCAAAAGATACGCGTAATTAGTGAAATGAATAAGTAATGAACTGGTACTCATAACGATGACTTTCTAAAAATCATTAGATAAAATCATGAATAATTACAATAACAATGTTATTTTTGCATTAGCTCGATTACCGAATAATATATGGATAACAAAATAAACTAAAATCTTGAAAAACGTTCCGTAAACTTTTCACAACGTCTACAGATGTTTTAATAATGCAAGGTGGTTTTAATTAATGGAAAACAATTGTAGCACGGCGCCATTTTGAGTTTTACTGATATTTCGATTTTTTTTACTTATTTTTTACTTCCCACTTGTTTATTATTATTGGATATGAACATATTATCATATTGTCAGTAGTTAGGTAGTTTACTTAGATAGGAATTAAATACTTGCTTAATATTAAACGTATCTAATCTATTATATAATGGCACGAATTATAAATACATCCGTATATCTATATAGATAAATTAAGTATCTAGAAGATACCGATGAACCGATTTTTGATAAATGACTTTATTTTTTGCATTTATTTATCAAGCAATATGTCTGAAGTAGATACTTGGTAGTAAAAAATAATAAATACCTATGTTTCACTGACCAGTACCGACTGGTACAAATACCTACAAACTCGAATGCTGTATCAATCAGACCAAACCCGGCGCCGGTATAAATACCTGTTCCGAGAATAATCACCGAACAAGAAACGAATTGTTTACAAAATATAAAAAAAAGTTTTGTTTTATTTTTTATTGAAGAAGTCTTTAATAATTTACTAATTAGTAGATAATTTAGATCATATATTAAGGTAACTATGAATGGGAAATCGGTAGCCTTCTTACAGATTTTCGATTATTAATCTGTCTGTCAGAAACAAAAGATAGCAGTAGCAGATTAATAGGTAACAATTAGAAAAAAATACTTATTGTTTCTGTAGGAAAAGTCTTAACCAAGGACCATTCTAAAGCATTTAAAAATGCACCGCACTTACACCTAATTTAAAAACTAGGAAACATTGTTTAACAGTAAATCATCAGAAACCTTCACGTTCATAGTTGGTTAGGAACTTCTTAACGATCCGCTAAGAAGATAGAAGCAACAATTATTGCAATTGTTTATGTCATTACGTCACCATTATGAGATAATAGAAAATAGACTTTAATAAGAACGCTGTAGAAGTTAATTTAGATGAAGGTATTAAGGTTGTTGTGTCAACATGCGAACCAATGGCCGAGGCCATGCTGCAAGGTTAAGGTAACTAAACAAGTCAACCGAAGTTTACACAAACTAAATCATAATTAGCTAAAAACAAAACACTGTTCAGAAAGTAGGAATTCAATTATTTTAATTGTGAAAGGTCAAAAGTTAATTGGGGTCGTTAGATAACTTCAATTTGTGTTTTACTAAAAAATGTAGTATTTTTAAATTATTTAACGTTTGTTTTTTCATTTATAATATTTATGTAATTAATAGTTTTAGAAGTATTTGTTTATATACCTATGCGTATAACAAAATAATAAACAGGTATTTTACTATTTTTTTTCTAATTAGCCTATTTTGCGGCCCTGAATCTTATAAGTCGGCAGCAAGAATTCTTGTTTATCAGAAAAAGACATTATTATGATTTAGGATTCTTATAAGAAACCTTTATCTTAGAACAAGGTGTTAATGTGATTCAAGTTTTAAGGTTCAATAAGGTTTGCATGTGTCAAATGGAGTAAATTATAAGGTCGCGGTTTAACGTTTCCACACAGCATGACAACTGCGCACCAATCATTGCAGGCTAATACTAAACATAATTGATCATCACAATCGAGTTACTAGTAACCAACGACTCAAGGAGAACCGAGCAATTATAATATAATAACCCGTCTTGCAAGATTTTTTCATATCAAACTTTATGATAAAAACCTAAACAAAAACTTGCATAAACCAATGAATAAGTTTCGTACCTGCATCTAATGACCACACCGGTAACACACAATAGTCTCTAAGTTATTATAATAATGCGGGTGTAAAACAGTTATTGGCGACGTGTGGTCCTCCACGTGCCGTCAACGTGATAAATAATGGATAAGAGCAAACATAGAAGCAAACGTCTCGGTCACGACGCACTTTTTGTTGCATTAATGCATCCTTGTAAGCATACGTTGCACTCACCTGAATTTGCCCAGTGCGTGATCCTCCCATTTGATTATCGAAGGGCAGTACGTTGAGTCGAGAAGGAGGTTTCTAAGGAATTCCGGGACAGAGACGCTTCTGGGGCGCTTGCTGACCTTCCTCCCGCTCCCTTTAGGTCGACCCGGGGGCCGCTTGAACAGCTTTCTCTTGTCGTCTTCATCGCCAGATTTGCTTACGTCGCTGCCGTAAGAACACTCGGGCGATGCAGTTTCAGAATTACGATAGACATCCTCCGCGTCATCGCTGGAATCACAGCCAGCTAGAAGATTGCTGTCATTAGGCTTATAGTCCGATACATACAATCTGTTCTTATGATCCAACGAATCCAAGTCTAACATAGTCTGTACAGGCTCGTGCGGTTGATACGGGTCGCTCTCGGCGTACTTCAACACCGAAGACTGTCTGACCACTTCGTCGTGCATCCGACTCTGTAGTTTATCAAAGATCGCACTTCCCATACGATTCGACAGGTTCGGATCGACGTTCGGATGTGATATTCTGTGCAGCAACTCCTCTTTTTTCATCGCTCGCAGATCGAGTCCCGTGATTCTGAAATTGTAGAACGGCACGTCGTATTCACTGAAACCCATGCTGTAGGCGCTGTCGAGTATCCAGGAGACGGTGTCGTCCTCGTTCCAATCGACGATGTATTTGAATTTCCAGTCCTCGCGGTGGTATTCGCGCGAGTTGACGAGATTGTGGTACACATTGGCGGAGGTTTCGACGTCCTCGACGTAGGCTTCGTATTGGGGGTTGGAGTAGAAGTTGCCGTAGATGTAGGAGGCGGGTCCCTTGTTGAAGACTTGTTTGAAGTCATCGAGGCGCGCGGGCGCGGCGGGCGGCGGGGGTAGATACAGCTCGCACATGTTCCCGTCGTAGGGGGGGCGCGCGTAATCGATCATGGCGGACGTGCGGCGCGTCCGGCGGCTCGCGGCGGAATGCTCGCAGGCCCGACCGCGGCCCTTATGAATACTCTTGGCACGAGCGTTTGTTTACGTTTTAGGCATGTTTATTTTGCGATAGTAGATAGGGTGCGAGGGTTGATAACAGGACTTTTTTGAGCTTTACGATACTGGCTGATTATTGTTTTAACTATTTTTTTTAAAGTAAAACCGTAATTTTGACTAGTTATGCGGAATCGATAAAATTTGATTAGGATTTATTTTAAATTTTATTTCTGAATGTTTGTTTATTTAAACATTAAAATCCGTCTTGTCACATAATACATATATATATATTTAAAAAAAAATATACTTATCAGCCGAAAGATATCAATTTCTAGATGCCAGTTTACAGTAACTAAACCTCAAAATTTTAACATTTTTATGTACCTTTTTCATTATTTTTAGTCTACTTTAATTTTAGAAAATCGCATAATATTTTTTTATCATCTAATAGGTAGTGCACAAAAGGCTTTGTACGATCATTTGGTGCATATAGTTTGTGGTCACATGTATTTCTTTAACCACACGGGTCAAGTAACTTATTAGTTTAATGAGGCAATGCATTATATTAGTTAATGCATTTCAGCTACAAACAGCATAATATGACATTATCTGCATTCATTGACGTAATTCGTGGTCGCAGTTTTATGCTTCATGAATTTAATTATTCAGATCTTTGTGCGCACTTTATAAAGTCTGCAATTAAGTATAAAAAATTTATATATTTTTTTTTTTGTTTTTATTATATTTTTTAAATATTAAATAATATTTCATACAACTTTCTAGTTTTACGGTTTACCTTCATGGATGATAGAATCTAAAGAAAATACGTGAGTGGATAAATAGGTATAGTTTATATGAAATCTAGATTTATTTTATTCGCTCCCCCCCTGTAGTAAAATTGGAACTCTTATATCAAAACGCAATACGAAAAATTGTTTTTTATTAAGTAGGTACCTATAAATTACCAGAGATCTTGCGAGCCTCTAGTTTGTTTCGGATCCTTACGTCCAGTATAATTCGACACGTGCGTAGTATGTGAGTGCATAATAACCGCATATCAGTTTATTCTGGACATACATACGCCAACAACATATTGACGTCCAACTTTACTTGCCTAGTAAGTGAGTATTACAGAACCCATCGCACACGAATCAAATTTGCACTTGACCATTCTTATTTAAATGGACTTAGTTTTCCAGGGTAACTCTTTACGATTTGTTCAGGGTGTCAATGTTAATTATACCGACCTCAGTAAAATGATGTAAAATGCTATAAAGCCTACTAGGTCGACGAGTTTCAGTGATGGGTCTGGTTTAAACAGTGATTCACTGGTGATCAACTCACTGAGGTCAGTCATTGATGATAGATCAAGTGGCAAAGTAGGTATGCACAAAAGTGTACCATCAAATCAAGCTTAGGTATGTATGGGTGCATAACATCAGGTAGTCAGTTCAGTGAATTAAACAAGTAAATGTGTTACTTGATATACAAAAGTGTTGGAATGAAACAACTATTAACGGATTTAACTCGCGTATTTTAATTTTATTTTATTGGCTGACGACTTTAGCGTTAGACTATTGTCAGCTCAGTCGTGCTACGATTATGGAAACTGTAAAGAATCCGAAACGCAGCTAATAAAATAAAATAAAAATACGCGAGTTAAATCCGTTAATAGTTGTTTCATTCCAATGTGTAATAACCGCGAAGGCATCAGAAATTATTACACAAAAGTGTGCCATCAAATTAGGTTTAGGTAGGTACATCAGGAGCGTGCAGTGTGGGATGCTCCAGGGTAGTCACTCCATACAGTTTGGAGATTATGCCTGTGTGGAGGCACGCTCATGCTCAATATTTGATAGATATACGTATCATAATTCATAAACAGACCTGTGCCCAGTTACATGTTAAGCTAATTTGGAGTAAAATAAAATAATTTTATTATATGTATGATGCTATACGAAGGTCACTTCTTTATGAGCATATTATATATTCAAAGGCCAAAAATACAGTCACTCACTAGCATTACAAATATTGCGAAACAGGTTTGAAACAAAATACGTTTTGCTAGTAGCGATTCATTATCTTCAATTTATCTCCAGTAATGAAACAAAGCGAGCGTTTTAACCAAACCAAGGAGTAAATTACAAGCTATTGTAAATTATTGTATTAATACATCGGTTTCATTAATTCTCACAACCCAGTGTAGATAATTTTCTTGGTGTAGATAATTTCTTTAATATTTTAAAAGAGGAACTGACGACAATTGAAACGCCCATGGAATGACACTTAATCCTATATGTTAAAATAACTTATACAAATATTTAAATCTATATATATAAAAATGAAACCCATTTTCCGTTGTCACGGCATCACGCGGGAACGGCTGGACCGATTTCACTAATTCTTTTTTGTTGTATTTGTTATTATTAGGAGAAGGTTCTTATGTAAGAAAAAAAAACTTGATTATAGGGCGGTACGAAGTTCGCCGGGTCAGCTAGTATGCAATAACAAAATAGTAAGCAAACTTTTTAATTTATTTACAAGCAAGCATTCCATAAAGGCACAAGGTGTGTTTATTGTCTACCCTGGCTACCCTCACTGCACGCGCCTGTTTTATAACCAGATCTTGGTAGTCCAACTAATAACCCATTTGTATTTACGTCATAAACAATGCTGCCAGCCCGTCTCCTGATGCCGGGTTTCCATTTGACTCAGGCGTAACGCACTGGTGGAAATAAGGACGTAAGCCCTATACAAAAAGTATGTAACCTACGCAGTTCTTCTACGAACAGTGTGAAATATGCATTCTATAGCTAACTGCGTCGTGTGTTTATGATTAATAATGTGGTTTTGTAACTGTACTTTTCAAGGAAAACGCTTGTTACTACGGTTCATAAGGCAATTTAATCGATCGGTCCTTTTTTATTAAATCATTTACATACGTATTATAATGATAAGGAGTAGCTGTGCAAAATAGAGCACACTAGACTAGCTGGAAAACCGAGTCGTGATCGAAAAAATTAAAAAATATATAAGTATATTATTATAATCAGTTTCGGCACGGTGCCGTCTTGTAGGTATCTGTAGTAAAACATATTTTCAATATTTAAAATAATTGCATAAATAATTACTTATGATATTTTATAAGATTTATCATTAACTAGCTTCTGCCCACGACTTCGTCCGCGTAGAACTCCTCCTTTTTTGCAGTCGGTTAAAAAGTAGCCTATGTCCTTTCTCAGGCTCCAGACTTTCTTTGTACCAAATTTCATTTAAATCGGTCCAGTAGTTTTAGCGTGAAAGCGTAACAGACAGACAGACAGAGTTACTATCGCATTTATAATATTAGTAAGGATACCTATTGGATAAAAGAGTCATTTAAATGTAATGTTAACATCGATATTTAAAATAATATTGGATATGTAGTTCTTGATACTGAAATCTCCGGCATACAAAAATATGCATAAATTTATGTTATGTATTAATTACCACAATAGGTATACCCCACGTAGCTTTTAGTGCTACGTCTCGTAGACACTCTACGAGCTCTACGCTGTAGCAATACTATCACTCGTTATAGAAAGCCTACATTACAATTTGTAGGTATTTGATAATTTACTGATATATTCATCATAATGTATTCATTACATAAATCGTTAGTAATGCCTGGATTAGGCGTAGGTTATAGGTAGGTACGGATTTTGCAATGCTGAATCATAAAAAACAAATGCAAAAAAATCTACAAAAATTTAAAAAAAAACCTTTGTGGTAAAAAAAACCTTTTATATGGGGTATAATAAATGTTCGCCGATCCTAGGACCTACCAAATATGCTAAATTTTATAAATATTGGTCCAGCTGTTAGTTACTGAGGAATTTTACATACCTAAGTATTTGATGTTTATTAGGTATTTGTGTTTTTACCGTCATTAATTTTAAAAATACATTTAAAAGCACCGGTACCTATTATTTTGTTTTATCCTACCTACAAAATAAGAATAATGTTTTTATTAAAAATAGTTTTAGGTATACCTTTTTCCTTTATAAATAAGTTTCATTGCGTAAAAACAGATACCTATTAGTTTTATTTACTTAGCATAAATAATACAACATACTTTGTAATGTAGGTAGCTATATATTTTATTTTCTGTTTACTGTATGTAAGTATAGTAAAATATTTCATTACTAGACTTAAATAAGGATTTTCTAATCAGCTACGCGTGACTAACGTTTGCTATAATTATCGCAAATAAATAATTAGTATAAATAACCTAACTTAACTAACAATCGAGTCGGCTGGTGGGTATATTAAACTAAATAATTATAATAGTATTCATTTCAATGTTAAATGTTAGCCTGAAGCTATTGAATTTAAGTGAAACCACGGTACACAACTAGCTTAATTCAACCAATCCGAGATAAGTATAAATCGTCTATGGATCAACTGGAATACATTTGCTTTTTATATGTTGACTTAGTTTAAAATTTTTAGCACAATAAAGAGTTTACATACAGACTCGAGTCAGTTACAATATCAACATTTCCTCACAACAAGTCAAGGACAAACTTATTACAGCTAAATATTACATCACAATCCAATTATCCTTAACATTTTTCATTTGTATTAGTTAATAAACCATATGACTGCATTTTACCTGAGAAAGTTCAATAACCTTTGCGCGCGCGCATCTAGTTCGGTATATCAATTAAAAGAGAAGGACACCGCTATCGCAAGAGTAGTTCTATCTCGCTCGCTTTCTGTTGGATTCTTGTTGGTTGAGTGGCATGTATTGGAAATCCCGAACTGACGGGGCTTACCGCGAGACTAGTAAGGTAGGTGCTTGAATACGAAAGTTGCCAATTACACGTAGGTTGAAACGACAGTATAATCGATACTTGTATTTAACTCTTCACCGGTGTGAAAGAGAGGAAATAGTTTTTCACACTAATTCTTAAGCCCTTTGACGTCTTGTACTGTAAAAAAACGTCAAGTACCTATACCCTTTTTAAATGACTATATTTAATACTAGCTTCTGCCCGCGACTTCGTCCGCGTGGAACTCCTCCTTTTTTGCAGCCGGTTAAAAAGTAGCCTATGTCCTTTCTCAGGCTCCAGACTTCCTTTGTACCAAATTTCATTAAAATCGGTCCAGTAGTTTTAGCGTGAAAGTGTAACAGACAGACAGACAGACAGACAGAGTTACTTTCGCATTTATAATATTAGTAGGGATGACGACGAACGAACGAAACTTACCTACCTAGGTACTTTATGGTTCACGAATATCAAACTAATTTAAGCACCAACTTACAAAGAATTCCTAAACTTCTAGGCCTACGGATACAAAAACTATAATAATCACTAAAGTGTGCCACTGACCAACAAACTTATGTATAGTAAACATTCGTCGTAGGTATTATAACTGTAAGTAAGTATACTAAGAAATAATACGACAGTGCCATTTTAATTATATTGCATAAAGCAGCTTTTCCACCAAACACGTACAAGGACATCAATTTATGTGTATAGAAAGGTTTCCACCAATAGCAAAGCCCCATTAAGTGAGGCTAGAAAAATAACGTGATGCTATTGAGCCAATTTTCATTCGTGTAGCATTCTGTTCCCTCGTTGTAATCAGTGGAAAAACAGCCTTACAAAGGCACGCGACAGTGCACGGTACAAATGAGTATAAGCAATTCATATGGTCATTAAGTTATTATATAAACTGACAACTACCTATTAGAAGTACTTAATTACATATGTGATTAAACATAAATTACCTCGGAACCGCTAGCTGCTTCGCTCTCACTAAATAACTCGAAATGAAATATAATACTTCAATCCAAGAGAATTAAGTTTTCATCCATATTTATTAATAATTAGCTTCTGCCCGCGACTTCGTCCGCGTGGAAATTTTCCTTTTTGCAGTCAGTTAAAAAGTAGCCTATGTCCTTTCTCAGGCTCCAGACTTTCTTTGTACCAAATTTCATCGGTCCAGCGGTTTTAGCGCGCAAGCGTAACAGACAGAGTTACTTTCGCATTTATAATATTAGTAAGGATTAATATAGGGCCTAGGTTCTTAACCTGGGGGGTAAAACTTGTATTTCACGGGGGTAACAATCAGCTGGTAGTTGTGTCGAATGCCGAATTTAAAAGTGCCATGTCTGAGCACAGCGTAGCGTCGACTAGCGCGCAAGTTCGTCGTTGGGAGGAGGTCTTAAATTAGTGATCCTAGTTAGTTCATAAGGATAACGGACCTCAAAAGATTAAGAACTACTGGTATAGAGAGAATGGTACGCCTGCTAGGTTGATGACGTCACAGCTACAGCTGGAAAACTGAGTTGTAACAGCAAAAACCGGCCAAGTGCGAGTCTGTCGGAGGCCGTTATCAATAGAAAAGAAGTGTTTTTAATAGAATGGATAACTTAAAAAAATATTATTGGAATGAAACAATTTTAACGGATTTAACTCGCGTATTTTATTTTTATTGGCTGACGTTTCGGAGCCTTTACAGATTCCATAATCGTAGCACGACACAGTCAGTTCATTCCAATGTGTAATAACTGCGAAGGCATCAGAAATTATTAATTATAATCTTTATACTATTATGTATAATTATTAATTATTTTTGGACTTTACTATTTAAATTAGTTACCTTTTGAGCTATGTTTATGAGATTTGGAACACATAAATATTTAGAAAGCCGATTTTCACATACCTACTTATGTATGTCAAATAGTTTTTGAGTTCTGAGAGGGTCAAAAGTCTCCAAATGTTCATGTATTTTTAACCCCCGACGCAAAAACGACGGGGTGTTATAAGTTTGACGTGTCTGTGTGTGTGTGTGTGTGTGTGTGTGTGTGTCTGTCTGTGGCATCATAACTCCCTAACGCATGAACCGATTTTGATTCTGTTTTTTTTGTTTGAAAGGTGTATATGTCGGGAGTGTTCTTAGCTATGTTTTATAAAAATCGTCTCAGTAGTTTAATAATTAGGGGGGGTTAAAGAGGGGATGTAAAAATAAATGTCTACAAATATACTCGAATGGGGTATCCAATGAAAGAGGGTGACGAGTACATTACAAAATTGAAATCATAATGAAAATCGGTTGAGTCGTTCAAAAAATATTGGGAGTGAAAGTGGGGATGGAAAACCAAATGTCTACAAATATATCCGAGTGGGGTATCAAATGAAAGAAGATCGCGTGTACATTACAAAATTGAAATCATAATCAAAATCGGTTAAGTAGTTCAAAAATTATGAGGAGTAATAGTGTAAATGGTAAGCCCAATGTCGACAAATATACCCGAGTGGGTTATCAAATGGAAGAGGATAACATGTACATTACGAAATTCCATGTGAAATGGAAATTAGTTAAAAATAATATTATGTACAAAAAGTATGAAATAAAAAAATAAATTAAAAATTTAACAAACCCCCGACATAAAAACTAAAAGGCTCTCTAAAAAGTGTAACAATAATAAAATCTTAATATTAGTTACCTAAATATTAATATTTCTACAAAGAAAACGTCATGTCGGGGGGACCGTAGGTTTAGGTAGATTGTAAATATTAGGTAAGTAAGTAAGTACACCTAAATGAAAAGCGGTCCCCTCGACATGACGTTTTCTTTGTAGAAATATTAATATTTAGGTAACTAATATTAAGATTTTATTATTGTTACACTTTTTAGAGAGCCTTTTAGTTTTTATGTCGGGGGTTTGTACATGGTGTTACTCGCCAGTTCTGATAAAAAGTAGCTTAAACTTGGCTTGATACGCAACCGCGTGTCAAGATAAGAGTTAGAATTATTTTTTGTACTGATATCGTTATCGTTAATTATTAACAAAGGGCCAAAATTTTATAATTAAATTTATATTTGACTTTTTCGGTAACCTTTGTGCGCAACAAAACTATTTCTTAAGCAATATAATAATGAGTCACATTCTACGTAGTTCTAATCATTAATTATAATCATTAAATAAATTTATCGCTAAGAAAAAATGTGGTCATTATTATAGTTCTCTATGGGGGAATTCAAGAGTGCAAAATGTATTACGTATTATAATTAAATTAAATACTCTACTTCTGAATTATTTAAGTAGATTCGATTAGTTTACAGTGGATCTATCTCCCTTGATTTTTGCAAAAATGTCAAGACCACGTGTCTCGCAGAGTTGCCCCAAACTGCTAACAAATATTTTGACATAGACATAGACATTTGTATGTAGTTCGGGCTGTTGCCACTTGTCCCATCTCGCCCACATTATCCGCAGAACTAACTTTTCTAAACGCCATCGTACGTCAGGTGACAGTAGGTACTCTTGTATTTGTTACACACAATATTTTAAAATTAGAAACACAATGTATAAATACTCAAACAATGTATTTTTTTTTTTGCATGTATCAATTTTATATAAACCAATTGATCTAATGTTTCATTTCATAATTGCCAGCCTCAGGTTTGATCCGTCATTTGATAATTAAAAAACCATTCATAGACTCGTATATAATAAAATTGTAGTACCTATATCTTTAAAACCCCATGATCTATCAACGTGAATCACGGTACAATTAAAACATAGCCTTGATCTCCGTAGGTACGTTTCATGCTTAATTACTACGTTGAGGGGACGAACCTACCGCAATAAGTCGGTTAAGATACCGCAGCACGCGATACTAGCACTTTTTTTTTCAGTAGCCAGCACGTAAGGACCTTTGGACCACATAGCAGCTTTGTATGAAAATCACTAATACTTTCGGTCATACATAGATTTTTTTTTTATTTTTTTTTTTTCGAACTGAATACTGAAAGTTCATATTTGGTGGAGGTAGTTAACTGGCTACAAGGTATATATAATAGGCCCCCTATATGTTAATAGGCTGGAGTAAATCCCAAAATCCCCTCTAGGCACCACTACTAATTTGTTTATGATGTTATGACGTCACACAATCACAAGATCTCCTTTTAGCCCGAAAACTTAAATATATTTTTAACTAGCTTCTGCCAGCGACTTCGTCCGCGTAGAATAATTATTTTCCCCGTTTTTTACACATTTTCCACTGTTTCTTATCTCCTATTGGTCGCAGCGTGATGTTATATAACCTAAAGCCTTCATCGATAAATGGTCTATCCAACAAAAAAATAATTTTTGAATTCGAACCAGTAGTTCCTGAGATTAGCGCGTTCAAATAAATAAACAAACAAACTATTCAGCTTTATAATATTAGTATAGATAATGTGGATGTATTAATAAATAAGTACACTTATTTTTAATATTTAAAATTTAATTTTAGAACCTCTTAAAACATTAAAGATAATTAAAAAAATATCTTAATCCAATTTATATGCTTCCGAGCATAGGTCGGATTCCAGCTATTGATGATGAAATAATACAGGTATCATCGGTAGGTAATTATTAGCACGTGGCCACCGCCATGTGTAAGTTAAACTAAAACATGTTTCACAGATAATTGTGCAATATCGGAGTTTCCTTTCCTTAAGCATCGTTAATACCGTCACTTCCTCGACTACTGATGGGACCTCTTACACTAATATCGTAAATACATAATGTCACAAACATCTAGATAGATAACATTTTCGAAATTATGTTTTTTATTTGTTTTACTTAAATGCGATTATTACGCATTGAAGTAAAACATAAATTGAGTCTACATGGATACGTTTTGTTTTAAGAAATCTTCATGATTGAAGCTTAACGAAGGTCGTGGAAACACCAATAGCTTTCTGAAGATAATTCATTTAGACACCTTAATCAGAAATTAGGTCGGGTGTAATGTTAATGTACATAATTGATTCGTCCTCTTTTGTTTATTTATTAATTTTTAGTTTTTTCTTTATTTCATTGTATATGAATTTTTACTACGATTTCTCCATTTACACTATGGGCGTCAACGATTGAGTCGACGAAATTTTCTACTACTGTATTCTGACTTTGCACTTTCTTGTTTAACAAGCGAAATATCGCTTCATAGTAGTTTTTATTTTTTCTGCTCTTATCTTGGTACAAATATCATTATGATTTGATTATGTATTTTTAATCTTTTTTTTCAGTCTATCTGTCGTGTTTCACCAATTATGGTCCAAAAGTCAGGCTCTCGTCGGTGGAACATTACAGATAGACCTTTTAGCGAATCTACTTATAGGTGGCGGATTTTGAACTAGTGAATAGTGTTTCTATTTCATTTATTTTATTATTTGAATCGAATCTTAATAATAATAAAATACATATGATGTTTCCTATGCATAATAATATGATCTTCGAGAAATTAAAATAAATGCCACATTTTACATAAATTATTCGTTTATCTGATCACCTTCCAAGAAGAGAATCAATCAATTCACACGTTTAGATATAAAATCGTATCTTGAAACTATCAAGCCAATATGGGCCTTGTTGCTTAGACATAAGATGATTTGTATGATCTTTTTAAATTGTTTACTTCGGATGCAACCATGTTTTGCACAACTTTTTCAATTCTATTTGGTTTTGTTCAAACAGGTTGCATTGGCGCAGGTACTGACCGAAATCATGACCTTGAGGACACAGCGCTAATAATACACATATTATTATATATACATACTACATACCCTACCCTATAGTACCTATATATACCTTACATGGGTCGCCAGAAACCCTGCAATGTTTGCCATCATCTTAACCTTGGGAAGTCGAAAGAACTCATTTTGGCACGTTGTATTGTTAATTGAAAGTAAAATATTTTTATCACACACACACACACAGAGTTTGCTAGCCAAAGACACAACACGACCTCTCTAGAATATCTACAAGAACTTTACTCCACTTCGAAAATAATTGTGTAGCCCTCTCCAAAATATATTTTTTTTTAACGGAACGACGATAATAATTAATAATATTGTACCAACAGCCAAAGGTCTTTTATAGACCTATATTATGACTATATGACAATAAACTCTCTAACATATTATATACACAGAAGATATTTGCAAAGCAATTATTTCTAATTCGAAGCACGGAAGCATCAAAATACCTACTATTTCGCCTCCGTGATTGATTATGTAATGATATCTTTTATCAAATGCCGTTAAGAGATATTCGCTCATAATAAAAATATTTTGGAGGAAAGATAAGCAATTCGAAAATATATAAAATATATTACAAGCGACGTTTTTTGGAATGCTGAATAACGATGTTATGCAACAAGTTATGACTTTTCTTATTTAAGTTGTAAGTAGGTATTATCTTTTTCCATGAACGCTTATTTTTTCATAAATCTACCCGTTGCCGCTTGTTGGCTCAAATATGAAAGGACATTACCAAATTCTTGATTTAAAATCCGTGAAAAATAACACGACATACCTACTTATTTGTAAATAAAACTGAGATCGTCATATAGATCGTAATAGTAGGTACGGTACCTACATAAAAACCATGATAATGATTATATAATCTACTAGCTGACCCGGTAAACTTCAAACCGCCATATTTTGATTAAAATAATATTATTTTTGTTTCTTTTAATAAGACCTTGTCCAGAAAAAAAGAACTATCCAATTTGGTGCAGTCGATCGGAAGGTTTGTGCGTAGGTATGTACATTTCGGTGATTATTTACTTGTCTAAGTTATGAGCTTGGTTACCGCGTGCCAAAACTCCACCAGATGCACTAGTTTTAGGATGACTTACAAATAGTAGCTTGTTTTTCATTGGTGGAACATGACAGCTAGAATATGGTAGTGGCATTATTTTGTATTTAAGTTATATTACAAGAAATGAGACACTCTAAAGCATTAAATTGTACGTCAGCTCTCTCATCAGCTCACAACTCTTAAGAGCAAATAAGGATGTAAGATCACAAGAAGTAAGACAAGAAGCGAAACAAAAAACTTCTTGTTTGACCACTTTAGTATTTGCTACTTTGTAATCGTCTAGAATATCTAAGGTTCTCCTTGGCCTTGGATACAGAAACAAAAAAAATGACCCTGACCATCTACACGTCACGCTACGTGACAGGGTTCCTAAATATCGGTCTTAAGGTTCTTTACCGGGCCTTACGCATGTCTTAAAAAAAATGTATCACTATTACGTGACGGTACAATTTCAATTAATGATTTTATAATAAAGCAACAACCCTTATTGTCATTTAAACGTCACAAGATCACCAAGCTGTGTTACAAGTTGTCACAAGAATAACAAGGTGTGTTATAACTTGTCACAAAAACACTTTTGGTGTTGAAGTTGTAGAAAAACATTGTGACATTTTGAATCCTCTGCTAATCATTTTGTGATGTTAGTAATTGACGATATTTCACTTAATTTACATTGTAATAAAGGTCAAGATGCACCCTACTTTTAAGATTACGTACCTCCGAATAAATTGGAATCTGTATCTGGGGATAAGTAGGTAGGGTTGCAAGACAGTCAGGAGCACTTTTCTTGACTACTTTCCTACGACACTTTTCTCGACGCGATTCGTCAACTATTATAATAAGATTCATCGGCTAATATATATTAAAAAAATAATCTTTTATTATATTTTGCATAGCTATACTAACTTTCCTAAACTACATCAGCTATGGCTAAGATTCCGCTTTCACTAATTTGATCTTCACATTATGATTATTTTGAAACTAGCGACAACATAAATAATAAATAATTTCCTGAAATATAAATCCTGTACACCTCGATCCAATCACTTCATGATTAAAAAAGATTAGATTAGATTTCGATACTTTAAAAATCTTCCTTTTGATATGATATGACTAAGCATTATCTATTTTAACGTCACTCTTTGCTATATTAAGTTATTTAAAATATTATTTACACAATCTTCTATATATTATTATATAAAGGAAGAAGCTGACTTAATGTCTGACATACCGGAGGGCCCAAACTAAAGATTGGAAACTTAAAATTTTGCACAGGGGTTCCTTTTATAGCGTAGTGCTCCCCCTAAAAAGGATTTTTGAAAATTTACCGACCAGGATGGTAAAACGGGGGTGCTTATGGTGCGCAGACGAAGTCTATAATAATACAAGTGTGAATAATGCGGTTCATGACTCTTAATTAAGTTTTTTTGCTCTAGATTTTATACTTTTTTTTTTTAATTTATCTTCATACTTAAATGAAATGAGATGTGATTACATATACACGTAAAAATATGTAATTATCATTTTTATTAACATCCTAAGAAGTAAAACTGAATTGAAAGATCGAATGATTGATACAGAGAGAACAATATGCATAAAGAAAAACCGTGATTCTTTCCATCACGTCTTTCGGATTATTTACTTTTGGTTTTACAAAACCACAAACCACTTATGAAAGTGGGTAAACGGTCAAGGGCAATTGCAGATGACGAATCAGGATTCTACAAGCTTTCGTCGAACGCAAGACTTGTATTAAGTTTTATCATAAAATTTGTTTGGGTTACCATTTTTTGTCAAAGGTCTTTAACCTAAGTCTTGTGATATTTTTATTGCTCATTGAAAACAAGTTTAATGAATTTATGATTGTCGTTTTTGTTTTTATTGTTAGCATGTTTTACTGCGTCAATTTTTGTAATAACATGATTAACATTATTGGTTCATATTTCGCTAATGTAGCTTTAGCGACTTCCGATTAATAATTTTACTTTGTATCTATTGACTTCTCAATAAAGAAAAGAATTCACGACAATAAAATCGTATTTTCAGTTTAATGATAGCCTTGTTTTCAATCCACTGCGTAATCATTTGGAATAAGATTTAGGAATTAATCTGTTTTGGTGATCATGGTATGGAGTGAGGGTGAGTACCTACAATACCATTAAATTTTAAGCATGTAGGTAGTAAAAAAAGATGAAGATTAAAAACCGGTTTTTTAAATTTTGCCGGGCAAGGTTTACGTTTTGTTGATATAACTCACGCGTAGCCCCGAAGGTTTTGGCAAAAGCTGCGCAGGATTCGACTCTTAATTGCTTGTTTTGCTTATACTTTGTACTGTGGCGCAGTCTGAATACAAATTTTGATACACCTACGTTATAATATATTTTGGATGCTAATTCTTTTTGGCTTTACTCGTGGATATTGTTTGTCAAGGATGTTACATTGGGATTCTTCCAATTGTTTACTACTTTACGTAACGTTCTCAATAAAAAATACTTAGGTACTTAATATGAAAAGGTACTTACTCGTAAGTAGGTAGATAGGTACTATATATTAAAACAAAACTATCTAATAATTTCTGATCCCTTCGCAGTTATTACATATTGTAATGAAACTTTAGCGTTAGACTATCGTCAGCGGTATGAATATAGGAACTGTACTTTACGAAACTTCAGCAAATAAAACAAAATACGCAAGTTAATCCATCATAGTTGTTTCATTCCAAAACTATCTAATTATAAACAAGTCAAGTGCGATTAACATAGCTGGACTAGTAATTACATCATCTTATACAATCACGAACATTTTTTCATTGAACCGAGAACCTGATGGCCTTTTTTCTTATGGTCATATAACATTGTCACTGGTACCTACCTACTAGTTGACTGACTGAATGTGGTCATGTCAAAGTCTATTGAAAAGAAAGTGTTGTTTCTAACCACTGCTGTCAATGTTGGCAACACTGCAGAATAAAATTCGCAGGCGCAGATTATCGTTATTATATTTTTTCACAATTATTTTCTGGTTATCTAAAGATCACTAATTCGAGCAAAAACAAGCATCACGGACGTACCAACTTTTTCTCAAAGCATTTCAAGCCATTTTCAACCCTATAACTTCATTAAAGTTTTGGCCATCGCTTGAGAAATACAATGTAAATAATATTTATTATACTAAATTAGATTATTTAGCGCGATTGCTAATTCAACCTATTTACTTAAAATATAAAAGATTTTAGATTGATATGGTCACAAAAGGATCCTTATGTAAGGACTGAATAAATTAACTGACGGTATCAATTGAATCTTACAACTTTTTAGGATAGAAGAACTGAGTTGCGAGACTTTTTTTAAAAATTTATGTTTTTATTGGCATAGAGTTTACTTACAATAGTACTCGGTTACAACAGCATTTCAAGGCAAATTTCTAATCTCTTTAGCATATTTAACAGCATGCTCAAGAACGATTTGCATTGATTAGGTACCTACTGTTTTTATCTGTATAGATATAATAACATAATCGAATGATGGAGTGAGACACTGGGAAATCCTCGAGTAGTCTCTAAACAGGTTACCAAGAATAAGGCTCCATTATCCTCGTAAGAGTTACCTTTTCTGGGGATCCCGCTCTATTTTTTTTTCACAAAATATATGAGAAATTTTAATTTACCGTTTCGGAATTGCCAAGGTTAAATTTCTGAGTGTGTATCATCAAAATCGGCGTGTTTCGATTGTGATTAATATAGACAGATAATGTTACGACACATTTTTGGATAGAAATAAAAAATACGATTAAGTTGTGTTAAGCCGAAATTATAATTATATGAAATAAATGTTTCTCTTTATGTACGTAGTTTAGGTAATTAAGAACTCGTTTGTCAAATATAAGGTATAATAATATTACATTTGCATAATTAATAAAAATCATACCGTCTTTTCTTGGGTTAATTTTTCCAATCATTGTCCGCAATTCATCATCATTCATTGTCTTGCGTGATATTGATAATGATAAATAGTTATGTTGCGGGTTCAAATCCAGTTAGAGCCAGATCTCAATGTAATGATCGCATTTGTCTTGGCTATAATATTTATGAATGTATAATATTATTGCTTTGTTTGAGACTAAATCAATTTAGGTACCTACGTATTTTTTTCAAAGAAAGCTATACATTAATTTAGACCCTAACTTTTTTAATATTGTTACCCCTGTAACGTAGTAGGAAATTTGATCTTACCCTAATCTTAAAATACAAACAATACAAGTATTTGTAAGGTTTACTTTACCTACCTCATTAGATTCTTTATTACCCCTGTAGAATAGTTGATTTCGTCTGTGCAACGTTAACGCTGAACGTTGGCAACAAAATGTATGGGATTTGACATCTGCGAACGACTGTCACTTACGTCACAAACGTTCGCGGATGTCAAATCCCATACATTTCGGTCGTTTCATAAAACGTTAACGTTGAACTTTGGCACCTTGTCTCCGCCCCCTAGTATGGAACTACTGATTTAAAACATATATTACCTACCTTGACCCGAAATCATAACACTTATTCCGGGTCATCGAAGGCAAAATGACATTAAATTATAAAATTACGTATTATTATAAAGAAATAAACAAAGTCTTCCTTCCTCGTGGTTACTACGGTAAGTAAACTAACATAATGTTAAGGAAAATTTTAAGTTCCGCTATTTGAAGTAGGTATGCATTTAAACGGTTAATATGCGTTTTAAGTATTAAATCATTTTAATCGCTACAAACTGTAGTATGAGTGAATTAAGATCAACGAAATATATATCGATCAACGGACCTCATCGATTTGTCAATCGGTAATGTCATGATTAATATGAGTTCTGAAAATATGGTTCGCGGACAACTTTTTTGGAAATGCAGTACGGTCCTTATACATTTTGATTGCAAAACAGTGAAAACAGTCGGTCGATTTTGAGATTTCTGCCCCCAAAGTCAATCTAAGGTCTTCGGGGTCGAAACCGTAGAATAGTCTTCTTAGTAGGTATACTCCCAAACAACCTGTAGGTAGGTACCTGTGCTTTGGGATACTTTCCAGGCATAAGTACAGTCAAATCAAATATACCGTAACACCAAACATGTAGGTACATCGGATTACGCTCTAATGCTCTTAACAATAGAAGACATATTTACCGAATTTTTTGAGGTTTGGCGGTTTTGGTTTGACCGTACATAACTGAGTATTAGAACAATTATAACGGACACAAATCACGTTTTTTATTTTATTTTCTAGACGTTTCAAAAACTTTACAGCTCCCAAATTCGTAGCCGACTGAGCTGACTATAGTATAATACCAAATGCAGAAGCACAATTACCTATTGATTTTTTTAAGCTGATTTATTTAAAATAAACTTACGGTATACCGTTATAACAAATCAACGTGTTTTTTGTTGCGTTAATTATAAAACATATTTAATAAAAAGAATACATTTAAATAACAACATAATATATCGTTCCATTTTATTATAAAGCCATTTATTTTTAATAAGTAAATACCAGCAGCCATGAAATAAACCATGTTATTCATTTGTTATCTAATAGGAAACTTTGTATTAAAAATATTACCAGTTGGTAGACTCCCATGTAATTATTGTAACGCTTGTTAAACTTATTATAGAAATATTTTACTACGATGTGTATACCGAAATTCTATGGTTACATAATACCATTAACTGAATAATAATATTTATAATATCGAATCGAGACCCCAGTACAGACGAGTACGAGGCAGTTAAACTGCAGGATCAGATAGAATTCGAGTAGTCACGTGAAGGAATAACGGATTTTTATTACAGTTAACACCCCTTAAGGGAGTGAAAAGTAGGTTAGAGAAAGTACTAATTATGAATGGTTGGATCTTTGTTTGACGTCATTGTCGTCTTTAGCTATATCTTTAACTAGCTGTGCCCGCGACTTCGTCCGCGTGGAATAGTTATTCTTCATATAATAATTTTCCCCGTTTTTTACACATTTTTCACTGTTTCTTCGCTCCTATTGGTCGCAGCGTGATGTTATATAGCCTAAAGCCTTCCTCGATAAGTAGTCTATCCAACAATAAAAAAAAATATTCCAAGCAGTAGTTACTGAGATTACCGCGTTCAAACAAACAAACAAACTCTTCACTCTTTGTAATATTAGTATAGATGCAGTGGTTCTTAACCTTTTTAGGTCCTTTACCTTTGTGACAACTAGGGTCACTGTTTTAACCGCTCCTCCCAACGGCGAACTTGCGCGCTTGTCGGCGCTACACTGTGTCCAGACTTGTCACTTTGAAATTCGGCGTTCGAGACAACAAGCAGCGAAATACAAGTTTTACCTCCGCGGGGTAAAGACCCCTAGGTTATGAACCTAGGATTTAATGGTTTCCATACAATTTTGCATACGTTTCGTTCGCTATTATTCATTAGTGGTCTTAAGTCTTACGAATTTAGGTGGCATATAGGTATATAACTACACCATAAATTACGTGCATGTTTATCGGGTTTTACGTCATTAACTCGCCACATACATAAACCCAGATAAGTTTTAATTAGTTGAAATGTGGTTATCAGCCGCATTATTATTTCATCGGAATAACTGTTAATAAAAGCTTCAGGGTCAATTACAAGAAATGCCGTACCATCGGAATCTTCTCTTTTTATTTATGGACGCAAAATTCGTAAAACTTTCCTACTTTTAATACTCTTAGATCTTGGTGATTTTTATCTAGGTAAGTACTCATTGCAATAAAATATGTGATTATTTGTTGTTTTCTCATTAATTATTGAAGATGGTATAGCCAATGACAATCCGGCTAATCATTGCACCGCCGTATTACAAACCCGCTCTGTTTTGTAAAACGACTAGCTACAATGTAATACGGCAGTCCTGCTACGACATAATATACTTATTTTTAAAATGTAAGTTTCGTTTTAATTTTAAATGGCTGACAATATAAAATTGATACGAACTATTTAGTGGCAAAACTTGGAACTGGTTTTAAACTAATTAGCGACAATAAAACAATCAAAAGGTCTTATTGTTTTACTGTCCCTTCGTTTATACTATATTCTATGAATACTAATCTATGTAAATAACATCAACTTTTTGTATGCAATTAAACTGGTTGCAGCAAGAGTGCATGAGTTATCGTTTAATCGTAAAGATATATTTAAAACAATTATTTTAATTTCTAACCATGTGTTCTGTATTAACATATGAAACACAAGGTTTTTTCTAAATTATCGGTTTGCTTTTAAATGCATGATAAATAATAAAACAAGAAGATGGACAAAAGTGTATCATTAAAGTTACGACTCAACATTGACAGATACCATAATGATATACTTAATTGACAGTTATGTCATAAACAGTGGGGTATATTTTTGCATCGGATTTTAAGAGAAACGGCGTATGAAAGAAATTTTATTATAATATCAGTGTCAAATGCCAGAGAAACATGAAATTGTGCGCAGGACCTTAACTATAAGAGTTACAAACTTATTTTTTTTACCTCCTAAGACGTTAAAACGGGGATGCTTATCGTGCGCAGACGAAGTTGCGGGTAGAAGTTAGTTTATAGAAGCTGAGTAGATATTGAAAAGAAATTGGTTTGGGTCAAAGTTACCCCATTAGATTAACTAGACGTTATAGCGTAGGTACGTTTAATATTTACGATTTTCTAAATAACACTGAACAAAAATTGTTATTATTTGTTTTGACTAGATAGGTAGGTATTTGGGTCACTAAATTGAGATGAACCGCATGTTGTACCAGATTCTTTGAATAAAAATAATTATTGTATAATAAACAAGTAAACAACATAATAATATATTAAGTGTATTATTCTGAACAGTGTACCTACATAGGTATTATCATTCAAAGGTTATGTTGCCTGTTAATTATAATATATATAAGTGCTATGGTATTTCCAGGTGGCAAATAAATAATGAAACACGTTATGGTTTTTGTTAGGTTGTTAACCTAAGTAGGTACAGTGTTTTTGTTTATATATGAGTATTAGATATCACCCTTCAATTAAATATTGATTAAGCAGAGATATCATATCGTTGAAAATTGATAATTTCTTGCTAAAGCTGCAAAATAAACTAATTCAAAATTTGCTACGGATATGGGACCTAACTGTAAAGTTTTCGAAATGTCAAATAAAATAAAATACGCGAGTTAAATCCGTCAATAGTTGTTTCATTCCAATACAAATGTATTATTATAATTAAATAAATGGGAAAGTTTTAAATAATATTATACCTACCTACTCGTCTAAAGTGGAACGATGAAAGTGGTTCGATAGAAACATGAAAAAATGACTCTTTTTTTCCTGGATATTAAGGAAAATAATTATGTTTATCCACGCATATTGCCTATAGTGAAATATCAAAAATAAACTATGATTAACGTCACCAAATACCTATATACCTAAGTATATAGCGATGACCTGTATGGGTATTTCTGACTGAACGTCAACGATGATATAAAGTTTATGGTACCGTCAACCGGGGTGTTTAGGAATGGCGGGGTGAATAGAGATAAAAACCCGGAAAGTTATAACAGTAGTATTTTAAAAAAAACTACCAATGACACAGAACACAGGGTGGTTTAAAATAATACTAAAATAGTTGCTTTCGGCAATGGCAACACTTGGAAAACATGTAGATGGTGCTAAATTGTTCAACTAACCGTTTGAAGTTAGGCCTCTTTGGGGGTACTTTTTTTGCTCCCCAAATCTTCATCAAAAAATCATAGTTTCACTTGAAGTAAACACTTTGTATCGTGAAAAAGGTGTTCATTAGTTCATCCGGAACCTATTTTAAACACGGTATATGAAGATTTTCTTTGTTTTGTTAGTAAAAAATGTAAAAAACTAAAGCATGGGATTTTTTTAAAAAAAACGAGGTTTATAGGGACGCACTAGGGTTCAATAGAGTCTACACGAGGGGTCAAAAGGCATGCCATTTGCGGTTTATAGGAACGTAATAAGTTGAAATCAGGACGGTACAGGGTGCACAGGGACAGGGCTACCAAAACTTAGTTTCGTTTTGAAATAAGTGAGTAAGTGTATTTTACTCGACTATGGCAGAAGGAGGATTATATTTTTCAAGTTGATTGACGTATTTAGGTATGTCTGTATGTAAGTATGCATAATATGTGCATGAATGTAAGTATGTACGGATATTTATGTATTTATCTATGAGCGTATGTATGTAAAAAGTAAACAAAAGAAAATAAAAATACTACATTATTTGGAGAAAGTCGTTTACAAGTTATATCTTAAGTAATAAAAAACATGTTGATATTTATTGGTCTCATTTATATTGAAGTTCTCCGTTGTTCTCTTGTACAGAAATAAATACAATATTTTTTTTTTCATTATATTTATTTTAATATGCATTAATTCCACAATATTGAGTACATTTAGAGTACTTAAGTAGGACCACCTAAGTACTTACCTATCAGCGTATCATATTTGTGACAACCCTGACCATTTTTCCCTATTGATACCTCTATTAGTTGCTATAGACCCCGTTTACAGTATAAATAGGGATGGCCGGTTTTTATTTAAAAAAGGGGGTTAAAATTATATTTTTTGGAATATTTTATTACCAAACGATTCTCGGGCTCAAGATTAAAGTTTTAAAATATTAACATTGTTAACTTACATAGAAATATTCCGAGAAATTCTTAGTCAAAGTTCAAAATTGTCCCTATAGACCCCAAATGACGGTATTTGATATAATTATAACTTAGGTAGGTACCGATAACCAACTTATTTCATCATATTATTTTATAAATTTATTTCATGAAACACAACCAATGTTTACCAAATTTTCAAGAGGTTTTATATCTAAAAAGTATAATATCTTATACCTAGATCTAAAGGGAGTTAACTTAAAAACCTGAAGTTTTGAGTTATGCACACCCTCGAATTCCTTACAGCAAGACCGATCTACCACTAAAACAGATTTAAGCTAATTCTTCTAGCTTCAATTAAAAAGCATAAATATGTACAGAATACTCTTTCACTGCACGTGGACATCATCATCATCATCAGCCTATCGCAGTCCACTGCTGGACATAGGCCTCTCCAATTGCACGCCACTGTGCTCGATCCGCACGTGGACATATTAATCAGTTTTTCGCCTATCCTGAAAAAATAACTTTTCTGTTCTCCGACCAGAAAGCGCCAACTTTGTGGCCGCTGCGCTAAATGAAAATGTCGCTTTCTGGCTTCGTCGAACAGAAAAATAGTATACTGACAGCCTCAGATCACATTTTTGTCAACCTCGGCTTCGTCTCGGACGACAATTACATGTGATCTGAGACATTTTTTATTTTACTGGCCTTGGTGCGTAATGTACTATTTTTGAATTTCTTATTCCTTTTAGATCTAGGTGTACGATATATTATACTTTTTATGTGCGTTATATTACGCAATGATTCTTTTTTCAATAGTTTTTTTTTTTAATTCTGGTTGATAGCCCTATCATACCTGATAATACTAGTACTACAATACGGTACCTACAATGTGATTGACCCTATAACACAAAATACGTAAAACTGCTGTCGTAAGATTAAGGAAGGAAGATTGTAAGAAGTGTAATAGGTAAATTTACGTCTTTTCCTTACTATAATATACTATAAATCTATAGTTACCTACGTTTTCCCCTATGACGTATATTTAGGAAGTGAATTTATTTTGAATGTATTATATTTAAATAATTTATAAATGAATTAAATATCTTAGAACACATTCCATTCATTGAATATGTATGTAGAACTAGTGGTTAAATAGTGCACTTTACATGATACACGTAAATATCTACCTATGTACCTATGTGTTTATGTATGTCAGAGGATTCAATCTCAAGAACGACAAAAGAAATGTTTTCCGAATTTCCAATTACGGTATTTTACATCAAGATTAAATTCCATGTTTACAGTAATAATAAGAAACACCTAATTAATTTCACCTAGAAATTATAATTTGTAAGGGTGTTGTTTTTTGCGCGTATTTTGTATGTTTGCTTGTAAATTTCTGTATCGTATCGTAGCCTCCAAATCTCTGATTGATTTGTACAATTCAAGTATCGTTAGATGTGTCTCTAAAATCCAAGTATCCTTTTTTAACTAAGGTACCTATTAAAAAATAAGTAAAGGCGCCAAATTGAAAAGTATTTTTTTTAATTAATGGTACTGTTTTCAGACGTGGCTCAGATTTCAACTAGAAGCTTATGTACTAACTGGTTATGTAGGTAGGTATATTATATAATAAAAAGTGTCGATATAATGAAATGAATGCCTTTTGTATTTTATATTTGACTCATTTTGATAATTACTTGCATGAACAATATGATTAGTAATTGGTGAATGATTAATAAATAGCGTCATTGTACGTAATAATAGTAGGTAAGTAGGTATATATTTTTTAATGTATTGTATAACTTTGGATTTTTTTTTAAACCTACATATATAAGTATTTCACTACACACAGCCTGCATTTATATCAACTGCAATCTTCTATTTATTTTTATTGATTATTCAAAAATGTATTAAGTACCTAGGTACCTATAATAAAAATAAAGGTGGCATACCGTTTATTATTTTGTATACAGGTAAATTATAATATAAATAACTAATTATTTTCCTGTGAAAAAGATAAATTATGTCACCATTTGGTAATTCAATAAGTGTAGGTAAACATTATGTAATTCAAATATATGTAGCTGAAAGGAATCAGGCGACCAAGTAAAAAGGGTATAAGTATCATAAGGACTTACGCACTATATAACCTTTTCCAATGAGACCCGAAAATAAATAGTATCAGGAGAAATAATCTGTGTACCTAGTTATTAAATTGATACAATTATAGATACCTTAAGGGCTTTGCCCCGGAATAAATTCAAGTTCCCTTTAATCGGTTTCTTGGATATATCTCAAATACAGTCAAAATATTTATGACAAAAATAAACGACATTAAGACATTTTCTATGCATCGAATTACCTTACAAATTAATCGGCAAAATAACATTGTTCAAACAAATACAAATTAATCGGCAAAATAACATTTGTTGTATGCATATATCCTATGTTAAAATGGACTAATATAATGACTGTGTAGATAACTCTTACAATTAATTGACGCACTGACATTTTAGCAGACGGACAGAACGAGAGAAACGCATACTTACGTAAAATTTGGATCCCCAGTGAAAAAGGACATGTATAAGCGTAATACTACATATGAAGGACTTAAACTTTTTTTACTAGGAACGCTAATGAAAATGTGCCAGTAAGTATGGAGCGCACGGAGACATTTTCATAAAACTATGTAGTGTTTACTACATAGTTTTATGTAGAAGAATGTTCTTTAGAAACAAAAAGAACGACAGTGACATATATTATCTGGTGCAACCGAAACCTAAACCGCACACTCGCGCAAGGCGAGGAAAGTAGGCAGATCATTCGTATGACCACTCTACTTGTCATGCTCCTCGTCATGCCAATTACTCCGCTTTTGTCAAAGAACCGCAAGGCGAGAAGTCGCGATTAATTACGCGAGTAGAGTAGTGCGACCAGATACGGCAACATCGCACAAGGAGCAGCGCAAGTTGCATTACGTGCTACCCGTGCAGACAAGTCACTGCAGTCTTTATCATAATTTATGTAAGCACCGGTAGAAACGCTGCCCTGACCGCGCCGGCCTCCATTCAGGAGTTGGTGACGCATTTTAAACTGCTATTACTATGATATGCACGACAAGGGGATTCACTGTGACCCAGAGGATGGTTTTTGGGACCTTGGCGCAAGGTTTTATAATGTTTGTGACGCCGTATCTTTAAGACAGATAGGTATAAGAATAAACTGATTGACGTTAAACCTTTGGATATAGATCTTGTATGATGTACCTAACGAAGAAGGGTTTTGAAAATTAAGTCCCTTAAAAAGTAAAACAGGAGGTTAACACTTTTTATTCTTGACTAGTTTACTTACTTTAAACTTGTATAGGTAAATATTTTAAGATCTAAATAATGAAATATTTTAATTCTTAAGAATCCATTCGGAAACAAACGACTAATATATTAGGTATGGTAAGTATACTTACTTGTCATTTGTCATGGTCGTTTTCGAGTCAAAAAGTGATATATTTGAATCCTAAATAAGACGCACCTTGCGTAGACTTGTAGCACTATCTAATAAAAATAATACAACTTACATATCGTGTGTGGTGCCCTCTAGCAAATTCCCATTGAATCAATTGTACTTACAGTCCGCCATTCACGTCCGTCGTAAGTTTATGCTACTCGCCGCCAGATGGAGTTTAATGTGGTAAACTACTACTAATTTTATTATTTGTTATGATATTTATAGATGTATAAATTATATATAATATGTGTGTTGTTTTTTATAGTATTGAGTAAATTGATCTGTGGTACTTAACAACATAATATTATTTTTATTCTTAATACTAGTGGTTGTTATCTATTAGATCCTAGATGGCGCTAAAAAATCAACTTTAGCAAATTACAAATTCATAATTTTGTAACTTTAAAAAAATCAAAATGGCGCCGTGCAGTACGTTTTTAGCGCAGATTATAACCGGCCAGGATAATGTAGAAAACGCTTTAGTTGACGTTTACAAAATTTTCAGCAACCTTTTTAATAATTTAAATTACTTACTTAAGTAAGTACATATGTTTCGAAGTTTAAGAAAATTCCTGTAGGTACTTACTTATTTAAAACAAAATATTGTACGATATGAGATTAAATAAAATAAGCACTACCGCAAAAATCTAACACCAAATTCAAACAAACGAGCGCATCAAATTCCTAACACTTACGTCACAAATCGCAACCATCTGATTGGTCAGAATCGCGGAAACGCGACGCGGCGACGCGTCGACCTCGCGTCTTCCGCGCGCGGCAAAAACCGCCGGAACCATGGGTGCCGATATTACGTTAGACAATGCGAGTCGCGAATGGATTTGCAGAAAGGATTTACTATTTGCATGTGACATTGCGCCAAATTACACGCGGGATGTTAAATATTTCGACAAGCTATTGGTTTAAATACGGTTGCGAGTTTGATTCCTGCAGATGTCAGTGAGTTGAGTACTTATTTATGTAGGTATATTATCCGTTGTTTTGTACCAAATTCTTGCTTAATTTGGGACAACATTTTTTGTAATTTTTCCAAGGATATTATTAAGTACCATTATTACTCTCAATCGCACAAAGGTTAAGTGTAAGAGATCCATTAAAGTAATACGTTAGCCGTTGTACATTTGCTGTTATCACTTCAAATACCTACCTACTGTAACTTACAAACATACCCACATTATTATAGATAGTAATACGACGAATAAAAACTACCCAACTCGCCTGACCCTTTCCGCAATTCCATCGTTTCTAGTTACTAAATACCGCAAGAAACTTAGTAGGAAATGTCTTCATCTTTTTTCAACTAAAAAGTGTCTTCTGCTATAGGTAGATTCTTAAACATCTATTCTAAGGAAAAATCGGATCAAGTAAGTATCTATCCGGATGATTCCACGGGCGTTTCAACCGCCGTCAGTCCTTTGCCATAAATATTGAAAAATTAAGCTACAATAAGATTTAAACTGTATTAATTTTGACGACAAGTGCGAGCGCAGTATGTCGTCGCATCAAAACGTAATTCTTGTTGTAGCTCATTTCTTCAATATTCAGGACAACGGACTGACGGCGGTTGAAACGCCCGTGGAATCACCCATCCACAGTCATTTCTTTCTTTTTAACCCCCGACGCAAAAACGACGGGGTGTTATAAGTTTGACGTGTCTGTCTGTCTGTCTGTCTGTCTGTCTGTCTGTCTGTGTGTGTGTGTGTGTGTGTGTGTCTGTCTGTGGCATCATAGCTCCCTAACGCATGAATCGATTTTGATTCTGTTTTTTTTGTTTGAAAGGTGTATATGTCGGGAGTGTTCTTAGCTATGATTTGTAAAAATCGGCTCAGTAGTTTAATAATTAGGGGGGGTTAAAGAGGGGATGTAAATGTCTACAAATATACTCGAGTGGGGTATCCAATGAAAGAGGGTGACGAGTACATTACAAAATTGAAATCATAATGAAAATCGGTTGAGTCGTTCAAAAAATATTAGGAGTGAAAGTGGGGATGGAAAACCAAATGTCTACAACTATACCCGAGTGGGGTATCAAATGAAAGAGGATCGCGTGTACATTACAAAATTGAAATCACAATAAAAATCGGTTACGTAGTTCAAAAATTATGGGGAGTAATAGTGTAAATGGTAAGCCCAATGTCGACAAATATACCCGAGTGGGGTATCAAATGTAAGAGGATAACATGTAAGTACATTACGAAATTCCATGTGAAATGGAAATTAGTTAAAAATAATAATATGTAGTAGGTACCTACGTACCTACTTACAAAAAGTATGAAATAAAAAAATAAATTAAAAATTTAACAAAACCCCGACATAAAAACTAAAAGGGCCTCTAAAAAGTATAACAATAATACAATCTTAATATTAGTTACCTAAGTATTAATATTTCTACAAAGAAAACGATGTCGGGGGGACCGTAATATTAGGTAAGTAAGTACACCTAAATGAAAAGCGGTCCCTCCGACATGACGTTTTCTTTGTAGAAATATTAATACTTAGGTAACTAATATTAAGATTGTATTATTGTTATACTTTTTAGAGGCCCTTTTTTTAAAACTGTAACCGTCAAGATCCAATCTCTGGATACCTATAGTACTTGTTAGTCTAACACTATGATCAGCTTAGTCATCTGTTAAGTTATCGAAACGTCAGCAATTTATGCACGCGAGTTAAATCTGTTATTCCAATATCTAACAACGGCGAATAAATATTCCTTATTGAAAACTTTTGTATCCAGCAAAATAAAAAAAAATAAAAATATACGCGTCGAATTGAGAACCTCCTCCGTTTTTTTCGTCGGTTGAAAATATTATTTATAATAAATAAGTCGTTCATTGATTTAGATAATAATAATATGTAGTTTTTTTGTAACAATAGAATTAAAATAACTCTGCTTATTAGGATTAGGGACAAAGCACCGGTTACCGTTGACGTACCCACTGACTCATATCAAAATAAAAAAGAAATAAATTAAAAAACAAAAAACATAGAAGACATTATCTCCGCCGTGCCAATGATAAACGCAGTAAGTACATATGAGTTTCATACATAGTTACTGCATTTAGCGTTAGCGCGGAAGATCTGTGTCAAGTTATACAGTGAAGTCTCATGTATTTATGGATTGCCTTTGCAATCACCACGATGAGACAAGATGACAAAATGTCAAGGTTAGTTTTTATAGGCTCCTTACATTAACACCTAACCACCGAAATATCAAATAAAGAAATAATACTTTTGCGTTACCTGTTAAGTAGGTAACTTAAAGTATTGTCTCGTGTAAGTGAATAGGGATGACTGGGTAACGAAATCGAAGTTATATTATATAAAGTCCCTCAGTTAGCTTATACTAAAAATTTGGTATTAGACACATTTTTTTCCTTTTCTTAACAAACAAAAAAAAAACAATTTAATGAAATGGTCTATCCTGAGCAAGTTGTAAAACTTAAGCTCATATTTGAATGCAGAATTTTATCTTACAATGGTTAAACAAAGTCCTTAAATAAATAAATCCTTTGACACATTTAGGTCACAAAACCAGATTCAATGCAAACCGGCTAAATATCAACAAATGACAATGACAACGAATATATACATGGAATAACAGGTTTGATGGAGAAACGTCGAGTTTATTAAACTTTTTAAAACTATTTTAACACAAATGCTTTTCTACCTGGGTCTTTGATATATTTTGCGCAGATACATCTGTCAATGCCTAAATGTACGGGCATGTACGTAATTATTAAATATTTTTGTTATATATTTTTTTATTACAGTCATATAATTAAACCAACTTCATTACTTAATAAATGCAATGGTAACAGAGTGGCCTGCATTTAATTTAACATCAACCTGTCTTTATGTATATTATATTATTATTATACCCACGTTGTTTTAATCAACTTGTTACTCTAGAAACATGTATATTTATAAATAAGGAAAAATAAATAAACCATAAATACGAGGAATCCACAGCTTAACTACCTACTAGGAATGAGATGCTACTGTTCATTTGTGACAGGACATCACAGATAAGTATTTATTCAAATCAATCTATTAGTATAGTATCAATTAACTGATAGATCTAGATTTTAATTGTATTGAAGTAGATACGACGTATCGTGACTTATGTTGTAATAATAATTATTTTTTAATATGTACTCTGACAGCCGAGATTGTATCAAAATGTGTAGATCGTGTTTCTTTCGAGCCGAATACTGAAGCGCAGTAGGCCAGCGTCTAGGTGAGAAGCTTCGAAGCCTATAATTTGTTTTAGGGTTTTTAGCCCTAGCCCCCCAGAGTGGAGGTCCTCTTGCCATCAGGAGTGTGTTAATACGATTATGATGCAGTGGGACAGAAGGTTCCTGTGGGTATTTCCATCTCGTGTCGGTGTGGGTGTACGCCTTCGACCCCGCCGGCGGGGCCGCTGTAACGCTATCGAGTTTAATAAGTGTGGGTGAGGCTGCATGCCTTGCGGCAGCAATGGTAGTATATATATATACTGATAATGTAATGTAACATATATAAGAGAAAATTGTAGACTAAGTATAATGTCTCAGTGCATCATAACCTCGAGCGCATAGGAAACCCACAATTATGACAACAACATCGCGATCAACTGTCAAACAGCGATTATCCACAGACTTGATAAGAACAATGGACGTAATGTAGTAAAACATACGATAAAACCCATTGCCTCTGGACAAGTGACTTCGAATTGAATGAAAAATGTACATTAAGTAACGAAAAATCAAGAAACTTTTAGTGGGCTTATGTCAGTTCCATACATTTAAGATTCGTTTTGATCTTAGGGGTTGAATTTCCAAAAATCCTACGTTACTAAAGGATCTTCACAGAAAATTTAAAGTTTCTAACCCTGATAGTGTAGGTCCTCTGTTATGTCAGTCATTAAATCAAAGTCTCGATTGGCATTCCTATTTAAATTTCGACTATACAAGGGTTAGCTGGAAGAGATCTCTTTAAAGGAAAACTTCCCCTGTGTTGTCTTTGTTTTATAATATTAAGTGTTTTTATGTTTGAATTTGTGATGTGACCTACAGTACTTAAAGAGTTTACATACACAGTCTTTGGTGGTATAACCCTAAGTGACCTTGATCCATGAATAATCCTTTCTCCCTTTATTTAAAACACACATACAGGTTTAAAATATTATTAGTAAGTCCTTGGGTACACAAATGTGTCAGTATGTACCTAGCTATAACTTCATTTATGTAGTGATGTACAGTTGGTGCAAAAACACAATAGAACTAGAACAACCAATTTCTTGTCTTTTATATAATATCTTAAATAAGATATTTTGGGTAAGTACACAAAACATAAAAAATATCTAGGTAAAAATGTCATAAAATTTATATTCTCAAATAATTTATATTATTGCAATGTGTAAGCAAAATTATACCCACCTATTTATTAGGTAGTGAAAAAAATAGGTACCTACCTACTGTAAGTACCTACTTATGTAGTTACTTATATATTTATTTCCAGATCAATATCATTGTTAATAAATTTTGCTTAAATATTTTGTTGATCGTACTACAGATACAATTTCATACTTATTTGGAATTCCCTAAGTATTACACGAACACCATACAAACTCCATAACGCGTCACGTGTGGTCAGAACCGATATACAAATTAAGAACTTATACTATAGCAATAAAGTTCAAATTATGTTATCGTGTTTGTTTACCCCATAGATTGAATGCACTTCGCATTGGCCTTGAATTCGCCATTACTGAAGACACACCCTTCATAATAACAACTTGTATTTGATACAACTGCGTAATAATTCTACCATTTAATTTAAGTGATTTAATTATAAAATTAAGACTCATTAAGAGTTCCTTTTATAATAAACAATAAGTAATGGCTGAAATAAAAACAAAGTAAGTAGGTACCTAAGTATTATTTTTAAAAAAAGGTTGCGTTAAATTTTGACAACTCGGCAACGTCTACTAATGCTGGCTGAATATAAATAATCTGTGGAAAAAGATAACGAATCGGTGACGCCATCTTGAATTGTAAGAATGATAATATTTTAAAGTTTCAATTAGGGTGCGTCGGGGTAACATGAAAAACAGAGCAAGATGAAAAACCCCTCATAGCTGCCTATTCCGTGCATATTTTTTAACACTGACTACAGAGTTTTGTAGGTAATTTCATTGCGCTCCTTATCTCAGTCAGCGACAATCGTCAGTTGTGAGTGCATATGTTTTTTTTGCAATTTTTCGACAAGGTATGTTTTTGAGCGATAAATGCGTTTTTTAATCTTCCCCCACGTTTCGTAGTTTCTTCTACACGCAAGTTAAAAATATGTTTTTTTGATACGTGTTATTGATAATTTTTTTTTAGTTGATACATAAAATCCGATTTTGCATATCTTTTATATTTTTGGAGTTTTTATATTTTTCAATCTTACACCGCTTGTAAAACCCAGGGGCAAGACGGCAATATTTTCTTTTCCAACTTACCCCGATTATGAAACCCATAGTAAAAGTCAGGGGTTGTCAAACTGTATGATTCGTTCATGAGTAGTGTAATATTCACAACTCATGAAAACATGTGTAAAAAAAAAAGATTTTAAATAAAAGTTGTAATATATTTAGCTAGTTTAACTACGTGTCTATTTAAATAAAGAAATGATTACATTTTTTGTGTACATGTTAGTAAAATTTAAATATTAGGATATAAAAATAAAAGGTTGAGAACCGCATATCATCTGAATACAAAGTGGGGTAAGACTGAAATATTATATTTAACAAAATTTCATTTTGGTAGTTAATACTAGGTATTTTTAAAATGTATTTATATATTTGAATAGAGAAAAAAATATGCTTTTGGTGCATATAATCCAAATGGACCTACAATGGATATTAAAGATTTTAAGAACTATATCGATCTTCCCCCCTCATCATTCCATCTTACCCCACGATTTTTTTGCAAAAAAATTAACTTTGCCGTCGTTTTTATATATGAAAAACACCTCCAATCAGGTCCATTTTCAGGTAGATAGGAAGAACCATTCATTAACTTTACTAAAAACATCACTTCATATACGTCAGCTTCATACGATTAATATTATGAGGCTTTAAAAAAAACATGGTTTATCTCATCAAAATCTCGTTCAACCTTACCCCGACGCACCCTAATTATTTTTTGATGCTTTCGCGGTTATTACACACAGGAATGAAACAACTATACTTACCTACCTAACGGATTTTATTTTGTTACCTACTTGTAGGTAAGTAGTACCTAACTAACTTCCTTAAAAAAAATGTAGACTCATGTAACAAAAAATACGGTTAATTTTATACTATAATGATAATAAAATAAAGTTGATAATTTGAATATAGTTTCGCATTCTTAATTAAGTATTATGGTTTATGCAATTACTTATAATAGATGCAAATTAAAGAAAATAAGGAATACAAATTAACAGGTTAGCATCAAATTCATTTGTATCTACTACTTGTATCTACTACTACCCTACCCTACCTACTTAAGTACTTACTTACACCACACTAAAGCAGTTAAAACTTCTTTTCATAATGAGTCACTACTAAATTTATCACAACTATTATTCAAGTAGGTAAATGATTAACTATTATTATGTGAACAAGTGCAAATTAGGTCAAAATAAATAATAATGTCATAAGACGTCACAACGACGTATTGATAACAAATGTTTAACTATTTCGTCGCTCTTCGCAGAGCCCGGATAGCTCAGTCGGTAGAGCATTGGACTTTTAATCCAAGGGTCCAGGGTTCAAGTCCCTGTTCGGGCGACTCTCTTTTTGCTTTTTTTAATCTTTTAATACAATTTAATACTTATAGAATATATCTTGTAACTTTGTTTATGTGTTAATTTATATTAAAGAAATTTTAACATTTTGCATCATAATTACTTAGTAATCATTGTTTTCAGAAATTGGAAATATATTTTTTTAAGATAATAATATTATTAAGTACTTACCTACTACACTATCGTTAAAATAAATAGAACTATAAATATCTATACTTAAATTAAATTATTTATTTTTATATACCGTAGTAAGTAAAACAGAAACCGCTTTCCCACTGAAGTACAATATAACTAGAAACTAATAACCATAATTACCTAGAAAAGATAATTAAATCTCTAATCAGCAATTGTAATCAAATAATCATAACGGCTTAATTGTATTCATCTCCGATATTATATTAGACGGCCGAGCATTTTTCAGGCAGTCTGAGCGCGGCGACACTGCGACCACTCCACAACTAGATCGGTACTCGTTCGAACCGCACGCGTTCTGAGCAACAACCAATCAGCTCGCACGAACTCTGAAAAGTTTACGCTATTGCAGAATGAACAAATAACGTGTGCCCACTTAAACTAAGTATTAATTTATTTTATAATAAACTTCAATAACTGTATGTGCTTCAAAACATGTCTCGGGCGTCGGTATTCAAAACATATTTTTGATTTAACCCAGTGTTAAAATGACTAAATACAAACTGAACAATACGGTCCGATCGGCTTCCGAGGTGACACTAACTTCGTACATGACAGGTAGCACAGACAGTACGAGAAAGGACGATAGGCAATACCAAATGGATTTAGATTCTAATCAGAATGACAATTTCAATTCGGAATCCAATAGGAATCTGGAGGCGAAGAAATGTCACGTGTGTCCGCATTCTTGTGAGTTTTTGCAACGGACTGACAATTTGGCGGTGAGGTGTGATAAGTTTGGACTGAATGAGTTGAAGGTGGAATGTTTAGAGAAAAGCGTTTGTTTGTGCGAGGTGTACAATGGAGGCTGTAAGCTGTGCCCGCGGCCGAGTCTAGCTCCTACTCTCGCTTTGGGTCTAGACGGGAAAAATAACTGCACCGCTTGCAACGGATCCTGTCATTCAAGTAAGTAAAAATTTAATATGTATTGTGTTTCTGGTTCACAAGATAATTGTCGTATTATTATGTTTTATAGTAAATGGTAACACCACTCAACTCTTTGACAATTAGAGTAACCATAACGACCATTTTCGAATCATTTTAATTGTAGGGACTTCCAGATTATGAAAGGACCAAAATGTTTAGCATGTGACAAATAAATCGTGTAAAATTGGCACCTTCTCCCCGATACACGTTATAGGTGCCCAACTAGTAGGTAGGGATAAGTAATAAGTACCTGCTCAATAGGGGGTGGTAAAAGTTAATTCCAGCAGAAAACAAATTTTAGACAGTCCCAAAAAACATATTAGGTAGGTATTAGTTATAAAATATCGTGAAAACAGTTTCGAATACAATAGGCATTAGTAAAATTAACATTTCACAATTTGCTTATACTAAGCAAGGTGACTTACAAGAATTATTTTTGGTATTCTCCATATTGTCAATAAGTAAAATAGTGATAATATATGATGCTTTCGCGGTTATTATACATAGCCTTTACGGATTCCATAATCGTAGCACGACTCAGCTGACAACAGTCTTACCCTAAAGTACCTATTAGTAATATATTAGTTTAAATATTATTTGAGAAACACGTGCCTATCTAGACAAAATTAAACGATAAAAAGACCTTAACTAGTTTACCTAAGATTATAAACTTATCGGCTGTTTGAAATATGGTATGTTTTATGGCCTTTTTATGGAGTTTCGAAACAGCAATTCGACTTTAAAGTATGCAGTCTGTTTATATTGTGTTCAAATAAATGAACATTTAATCTGTAAGTATATGTGTAAAAATGGTGGCCTTATTGTTTCATTATTCATTGATAATTGATTAAAAGCTATATTTCTAAAGAAGCAATTGATTATTTCTTAATAAAAGAATCAAGTTTAATTCTAAGCTAAGAAACATATTATATACCTACGAAGGCATCAGAAATCCCTATTACTAATATTATAAATGCGAAAGTAACTCTGTCTGTCTGTCTGTCTGTCTGTTACGCTTTCACGCTAAAACTACCCGACCGATTTAAATGAAATTTGGTACAAAGAAAGTCTGGAGCCTGAGAAAGGACATAGGCTACTTTTTAACCGACTGCAAAAAAGGAGGAGTTCCACGCGGACGAAGTCGCGGTCAGAAGCTAGTTATAACATAATTATGTTTAGGTAACTTGATACATTAATGCTATATTAATTGATTATGTTAAGCGGTCGCATATAATCCATTAAGTACGAATTAGCTACGAATGAATTAATTTTTAATTTCTGATGCCTTCGCGGTTAATTTGATAAATTGAATGAAACAATTATTACGGATTTCACTTGCGTATAGCCTTACACTATCGCCAGCTCAGACGGCTTCAAACATAAGAACTTTAAAGTTTTTCGAAACATCAGCAAATAAAATCAAATTCGCGAGTTAAATCCCTTATAATTTATTGTTTAATTCCAATAAATTAATTTTTGCTTGAGTCCGTTCTAAGGAACCTACTTTGCATATTTTATTTCAAAACTATTTAAATTGACGACGGTTACAAAAATATTGTTAGTGCAAGCAGTTTTAAGGTCACACTCATTAAGAAATTAACGCTGATTTGCTAAGAAACTTCTTTTCTTACATAATATTAGATGCTAATAATTTTGTTACTTTTATATTGACACTTAGTTTATAAAGAACCTAGTCTACTAATGTTATTTTAGAATCGTAAGTTTGTATTGTTTGATGAGTGGATGTTTGTCCCTCTATCTCGCAAAAACCAAATATCACATATTAAAGCTATAATTTATATAGGTAGATCTTGTGTCTAATCCTGCATGAATGAAGTCGCAAGTAGAAGTCCCTGATAATTAAAATGCAATATTGTCATGGCCGTTTATGTCATACCCAACTATTAAAGTAAAGTATTTAATTGTTTTTAATAGGCTCATCCAATTATTACACGTTTAGCTAGTGTTAGTTTTTTGTGAACTACCTAAACAAAATCAGGTGTGTGCAGTTAGGGTAGGGTACACCAGGGTAGGCATTCCACTCTATGGTTCCTTTATAGAATGCAAGCCCGTTATTAAGATAAAACATGTGGACAGTCTGCAGAAGTGACATTTATTGGAAACTAGCTTCTACCCGCGACTTCGTCCGCGTGGAACTCCTACTCTTTTGCAGTCGGTTAAAAAGTAGCCTATATCCTTTCTCAGGCTCAAGACTTTCTTTGTACCAAATTTCATTTAAATCGGTCCAGTAGTTTTGGCGTGAAAGCGTAACAGACAGACAGACAGACAGACAGAGTTACTTTCGCATTTATAATATTAGTAAGGATAGAAGCATACGTAGTTCTATTGCAATCTCAAAATGGAATGATCGGTGAACGTGTGCGTATTTGATCAAGAAAGGAGACAGTTCTATTACTACATTAACTATGTCACAAAATTTAAATAGGCTATAATACGTCAGTGACCGATAATGATTTCGTTAGTTTATAATACGAAACAATTAAACGAAATTAATAGTGAAAACCAGTTGCGTTGTAGTGATAGGACAAACAAACAATTATTGCCTTTTAATCAGGCGGCCAGTAGGTAGGTACGTATATTCGACGTTTTCAAACCAGAATTTCGTTATTTTGTTTGCCATTTGATTTCTCTGGGAAATTATGGAACCTTAATAGTTTACTTACCAAATTTAAAAAAAACTTACTTATTAGAATTTAAAATTTTGTAATAAATTATTTATGTTTATGTAAATAGTAATACGGCAACGACAAGTGCATGTGTTACTCGTCACACAAAAGTGTGATCAAATATGTACTGTATTTAATCTCAATATGTGACAGATGCTAAATGCTTACTCACACAACAAGGATATATAGGTATATGTATTGGTGTTAAGTAACTGCAAATAGAAATCCAAAAGTCTCCAAACAACACATCTCTCATCAGATGCACTTAGATGGCAGATTTATCTGGCTTCCAGCCATATCAAGGTTCTTAATACATCCCTAATACCTGAGTTAGGCGTTGTCAAAATCGCGGACCATATGACATGCACGCGCGTAGGTCACGTTAATTAAATGACGTCAAACTTCCCGGGTACCGTCTCAGTTTACGAAGACATCCTGTCCGTCTGGTTAAGAGTGGTTCGCGATCCAATAAATTCATCGAGAAGATTGATTGTTAGGTAACAATCTTGACATTGCACCGGGAAGTCTTTCGTAGCACTGTCGCCGGTTGACAACGGTTATTAGGGAGGGGTGGACTGCGACAGAAAACCAAAATGAACGGATAATGATAATTTAATAGACAGCCTATCAATACACACATTATTATAACTTATCATCTGATTATTTTAGTAATGATCGAGAAAGATTTTAAACCAAAATATAAAAGAAAGTTATGAATTTTGAAAAATACGCGAGTTAAATCCGTTAATAGTTGTTTCATTTCAATGTGTAATAACCGCGAAGGCATCAGAAATTATTAAAGTTATGAATATTTATAGAAACACACACACATCAAACATAGAGTCTATCTTACTTCCACTTGGATCAAAGTCACTCGACCTGGCGTAATATACATAAACCACAAACACTTTGCAACAAAGGTGGTTTATATTTTTATAAATATTTCATATTACCTTAAAACATGCATTCAGTATAAGAACTATAAATAAATAAATATGTATATGGAGTGCATACCCCTACATGCCGACACTACAGACCGCCTCTGCTTAAATTATGAACATTATGTTACGTGGATGAAAATACGTATTAAGCGGTAAAAAAATGAGCGCGATGACATTTTAATTGTCACCGATATTATCAAAAGTCGCGGCTTGTCTTGATTTTAATTATTTTTCTATTATATTGCCCTCAACGACAGTTTACATTTACATTAGTTATAAAAAGGTTTTAGAATTTGCTTACTACTGAGAGTGCATTTAGCACCTAAGTTTCGACAGTTAGTTATTCACTTAGCATCTTGTGTAAAGTAGGTTAGGTAAATACCCAGTATTACCGAGCATAACCTCTGCCTATAAATAAGCAATACAACGATAGGTACTGTAAAAAAAATAAAAAATATAACGCTGTCAAGAACAAGAAATAGGCTTAGGTTAGCTAGTTACCTACCTACGTAAAAAAGGGTAAATCAAATTAAAGACAAGCATTGTGACAGTTCAATAAATCAAATTAACTTCACTGCGACATTCTATCCAAATTGAAATCGAACCTTAAATCAATTAGTTCTTTACTTTTGCACACTATTGATTTTAATCAATCATTGGAGTCAATGTCCCGACAACGTCAATACGTTACGTGCATAAATCATCTTTTGACAGCATTAAAAACAATTGAAAAAAGTTTGGCCGATGAACTTGATACTTCATTCGTGACATTTCAAGTGGAAAAACAAAATGTCGTTAAATGTAGAAGTCATTCACTCATATCGGTTACCATGACAACCAATTAACTTCTAAACTAAGGATGACGACAGTTAGTTAGATTTTTGAAAATTTTTGGGCACGTAGGTATTTTTCTTTTCTTAAATAAACGTGACAAAGATTGGGGCTTCTAAACTTAGGGAGTAGGGAGTCGTGACGTCACGATATGGTACAATTCATACCATAACACTCTCGAACTTTTTAAGCACTTTTCTTTGACATTTATTGTTCGATTGAGAAAAGAACAAATACGTGTCCAATAATTTTTGGTAATCTATTTGACAGACAAAAAAACAGTCGTTATGCCTGTTAACTGGACGACACACGATTTACTGCGAATTAAACCTTTTTTGCTCTACATTGACCTCACACTGTAATTATTAGGTATAATGACGTGTATCTTCTTAACCACTTGGCGGATTACGCTAAATGTCAAAATTAAAAAAATTATAAAGGTCATATACTCGCTTGCTTAACTTCATAAAGATAATCTTGTTTTAGGTTTGTATATCATCGTGGTCACAATGTGAAATTAATAAATTTTCTTATATACAATATTGAAATTAAACTTGTTCTCATAGCATATATAAAAAAGACCTTCTCAATTTGCATTGATTGATAAAACACGTACACATTAGCGGTACGTGAATAAATATGATACTTTTTCATATCATATAATGTTATACCTAGAACCATGTGTTATAGTACTTTTCCAAGCAAAAAAACATCCAATTTTCTACTGACACCGACAAACAGGAAGTAATGTTTAGTGAGAACCGGAAAATTCGATAATTTACATATTTTTTCAAGTAAATTGATCATTTTGACATCATTTCGTTGACAGTTGAAATCATGAAATGCTACATTAAGTAACGTAATTTTAAACAATTTGATTTTTATGATGATTGCACACTAAAGTACTATTTTTATGTTAAGGAACAAAAAATACTTGAAATCGTTAAGTCATTAGTTTTTATGTTAAAATATTTAATGGGTAGGTAAATATTACTGTTCATAATCATCTATTGCATCATCAAGCAAAACGAATTTCCAAAAAAAACTCAACTCAGGTGCATAATAAAACTAACTTATTTTATTTACATATAGATTGTTTTAATGATTTCCTAGAATTTTATTCTAGGAAATGATATACTCGTATCTGGTTGTTATTTAGAACCTACCTACGGTGTTTTATTTAAGATTCCTCGTTACCTAATCAAATAGTTCGTTATATCAAATTTCCACTGGCACATACCTATCTGTATTCTAAGTTCTATCGCCAGTCAGAAATTTCGCCAGATGCACAACTGTCAAGTAGCTCTCATGTTCCATCAGCAACTTCCACGCACTGGCCTGCGATTGGTGGAACATGACAGCTAGACCTCATCCCACACTACGAGTTTTGACACCCCATTAAATTGCCCGCTAACGGATGTAAAACGGACATTGTCAAATTGAGCGAGACGAGATTTGCTCCACATGTCAACTGTCAACTGCAAGTAGTCCAATTCTCGTTTTTTGCCGCGACGTCAATTTCCTGAGAATGGAAAGGCTGTGGACTAATTAAGTTTTTTGGCTAATTGCTCGGTCAAGGCAGGCAACGGACTGCGGCTTCCTATAAACCTATTGTTTTTCAGATTTTTTGTATTTAACCTAAAAGAGGTGTGGATAAGGTGAAAATATCGCTTTTTGCGTAGCGCATCTGCATATTTATGTTTGACATAAAATGTTATAGTATAATTTCCCATAGAGATTCTAATATCTCCAGCTATAAAACTCGCATTTAACTTAGCTTTCGTAATAAAACAAAGAACAAGTTGGCTGTTCGTTTAAGTCCTAGGTCCTTAACCTGGGGGTAAAACTTGTATTCTGCATGGGTAACAATCAGCTGGTAGTACCTAGTCTCAAACGCCAAATTTCAAAACGACAAGTCTGAGCACAACGTAGCACCGACTAGCGCGCAAGTTTGTCATTGGGAGGAGGGGTAATATCAGTGACCCTAGTTAGGTCATAAGGGTAATTATAAATATAAAAACATTAAGAAGCACTGATTTAGGTAATAAACTTAACGCAGATAAGTATATAATTTTAAAACTTCATGTCTATTGTCGTCATTTTATGTGTCAGTTTATTTCATCAAACTGCCTATTAGTAATATTGTTTTAATTTTTATAAAAAGACCTACGTGATGTCCGACGTCACAGAACAAAAGGTTCTTCACAGCCCAGAAGGTCCCATTTTGTTTTGTTTAGGCACGCTCTTTTGTCATGCATTGTCATCAGAATGTTTGTTGCATATCGAAACATGACGAAACAATATCAAACACTACGAGTGGATTTAAAATGCATTTCACTTATTAACCAATAAGGGGGCGTACAAGTATTACGTAACGCATTTTGGGGAAGGAGGTCTCGTTAAACGTTACAATTTGTCTCTTCAAAAATCTTCAAAAATTGCGTTACGTAATACTTGAACGCTCCGTAAATTCTTATAAGCTAGGTAATAGCATCCGCCTGCGACTACACCTTTATATTTATAATTAGTTCTGTAGACAGCTTATTAATATACATAGTCAAATAAATATCTCGAGTCTGCAGGATAATTGAATTCCACGTGGACAAAGCTAGTTATTTATAAAGAATATTATATACACCATGCAGATATTATGACGTCATGATGGATGATTACGGCCGTCAAACTATAATAAAGTAATAAAATACTCGATACACATGAAATTGTTAGCGGAAACGTTAGCCAAATTACCCCACGCCTACTTAATAATACGAAAATACACTGTAAGAAATAATAGAGTAGATGGGTATTTACTTTTATTACATACAGTTCAGTTTATGTACCAGTATTACCAATTCTAGATCTCGAACTTAGGTACTACTATCTCACTTATTATGTCATAAGAGCACGTAATTATGATTAATTGCATTATTTTTGTTAATACCAAACCAATTTTTTGCGTTACATATTATTTATATATTTTCTGAACTCGAAATTTTCTGAAACAATTGTTACGGATTGAACTCTAAGTTAGACTGTTTTCCGCTCAGTCGTAGGTGCTAAGAATATAATACTAATTTTATTTGCTAAAGTTTCGAAAACTTTACGTCAGCAAAGATGCGATGTGTTTAAAAAATTGTTTGTCAATGTTTACGAAACGTCAGTAAATAAAATTAAATACGCGAGTTCCATCATAGTTTTTTCATTCCAAAATACAAATATTTTTAGTAAGGTTTACTTTTCATTAATAGGTCCTTTGTCAACAGAATACATATTATTACATATAAGTGTAAAGGCAGCTTAGACAATCATAATTTATTAGAACGCAAGCAACGACGAAAAAAGTAGGTAACCTAAATTAATCGGCCACCTAACCAAGCTATCTCTTGAATCTTGAAGACATCTGAAGCTTGATGTACTTATCCTGTAATATCAGGAAGTAATTAATAAGCAATCACAATTAGATCAATAGATCTCGTATGAAATTGACACCGTCTGTTCATTGAAGCGAACACTTGATGACATGGTTCGTCGCACCCGCGTCACTGTAATATTGTCATGTTTCTATATTTCTCTACCTACCAGTAAGATAGGGATAAATATTCACAAAGATCAACAATTTAAGCAATTTAAACTTTCAATCCTAACTAATATTATAAATGCGAAAGTAACTCTGTCTGTCTGTCTGTTACGCTAAAACTACTGGACCTATTTAAACGAAATTTAGTACAAAGAAAGTCTGGAGCCTGAGAAAGGTCATAGGCTACTTTTTAACCGACTGCAAAAAAAGAGTTACGAATACGGCCTCTTAGTTAAAGAAAAAGAGGTAAAAACGATTGCATATATACTACAGTACAGTACAGTTGATGATATTATTATATACATAATTGCGAACGTATGAAAGGAAGATACATTTGTGCGAAGTCTTGTGGACTTTCAATTCATAAATACAAAACAAAATTGAAAATTTTAAGTTTACGAGTACTTTCTAATTCCTTGTAACCTCATTGGAAAACGACTTTTATTTTTTCACTAGATTTATATGCTACAAGAACGAAATAATTCAAATTTTAATAACCTTTTCAATAAAGATAGAAACTTTAAAATTATTATCAGGATAAGTACATAAATTGCCGCTGATTTGCTTGTAACAACAAATATATGTTTTATGTGTCTATTTTTCCATAAACACACAAGAACAAAATTTAAAACACCCTTACCTTCCTAATTTCTGAAAAGACTAAGTTTATATTATTCCAAGCTAGTCTCTCCGCTATCATTTAAATGCCATCATGATAGAGGTCACGCCTTTTGACTAATGACACGAGAGACGCTAATTTCTCTACTAAGATGTGCAAGCTTACTTTCGCTATGCTAATGTCAAACCTGTTAGAACAAACGCGACTAATTCGCCATCGTAATTTATGTCCTAGCTTAATGCATTAAAGTTCAATTCCATTTGAATAATTATTTCTATGACAATGTGAGACTGTGGTGTACAGTCACCATCAGATATATCAGAACGGGCGAGGTACTCAAATACATCTAAGCAACATTAAATTTCAATAAATTCGTTACGGCAAATATAGCCAATAATATCTGAACGTCCAATTCGTCACAAATATAAGAGCAGCAATTTTTCAATATAATCTGGACACATAACAACGCAAAAATATCTAAACAGTACAAGTGTTCATAAATATCTGAACACTTAAGGAAAATATACCTTAAGTCACTGACATATAGTTTACATTCTATTGTACAGATGTAGCGAATATTCTGTCTCGTGGTATCATTACTAGGCTCTAATCAAACGCATATACCTATTATAAATTTCAAACAATCTAATTAATACTGTCTTGGCTTAATGCGTAAGATATCGCTTAGTAAACCGAGCATCATGGATCGAATCCGACTGGTCCACATGCATTTTATTTTTATTAACGGATGGGAAATATGACATATATTATTCTTTTTTTTAATTTCTATAATAAATTAGGTTACCTGCTATATTAAAATTTTATTTGTCGCAAGATTTTTAAGATTTTTTATTTTTTATTTCTTCATTTATTATAGTCTATAATACGGTGGCAGGACATTCGGAGATCGGACATACGTAGAATCGAAACTCGTATTAGTATTTGCAGTTCGTTTATTACCTACGGACTTTTACAATTGATGAAGTTGTTGCGTACCTAATTAAACGACAAAGTATGTAATTAATTAAGCTCCATCATGTCTCATCATTTCATCATTTGGTTACTATAATAATTTATACTTTACACAAAACGCAGCTTACATAGACTAAATAAACTACAACTGGAATATACACAATTTAACTAAGGTTAGTCTTGGAAGTGTCTCACCGACGTCTTCAATACAAAATAAGATCTGAATAAAAATACAAAACGAATAAAATTAAAAAAAAAACACAAATTCTTCCTGGTCTCGAACTTAAACCAGCCGCGTTCTATGACCGTGCATCCGACGTGTAAACCATGAGGCTAAGCAATCAATTATCAGGTTGACGAAAATTGGTTACCAATGTTGACAACCAACGACTTGTCAACGACCATAATATTCTTTCATAATTAAATAGGATACGAACTAAACAGTGACAGTTGAAGTTTGGCAACAGAAAACAATAGTAAGTATGACAACGTCGCAATTCACGTTTGCTTTGCTTACCTAGTAATGATACCATGAGACAGAATATTCACTACATCTGTACAATAGAATGTAAACTATATGTCAGTGACTTAAGGTATATTTTCCTTAAGTGTTCAGATATTTATGAACACTTGTACTGTTTAGATATTTTTGCGTTGTTATGTGTCCAGATTATATTGAAAAATTGCTGCTCTTATATTTGTGACGAATTTGACGTTCAGATATTATTAGCCTTATTTGCCGTAACGAATTTATTGAAATTTAATGTTGTTCAGATGTATTTGAGTACCTCGCCCGCTTTGATATATCTGATGGTGACTGTACTACCTACTCTTCATAGTCTAGTCAGACCTCAAGAACTCCTCAAATCCTTATTTACCTAATTCGATATACATAAGTACCGCATTTACCTACCGATGACTTAATTATTTACAAGACAAAAATATTACGAGATCTCGTCTAATTAGTAAGCTTAATACACAGCTGTGTAATATTGTCGACACACAAGTGTTGCGGAAGTTTTTTTTTTACTTTGTTTTATTATTATAATTTTAAGTAAACTATGCCGTGCGTCAGAAAATAAAGCCTCGATTCCAATATGACGCGTGTTGACACGCTTTGACTTACAATGGATTAAACAATTACACGACATTGACGTTTGTACTGAAATTATTGAAAAAATATTCTGTGGTATTGTTAAATTGTCCTTAATTATTTGCTATCATTATAAGTGTAAATTAACAGTTTCGAGACTAAAAAAGACTTATAAACCTTTCCCTTTTCAATGCCCACCTTCTAAGTTCATCGGGAGCACGTAAGGTTTATGTCACGCGACAAAGCATCTGTCATTGTTATACTTTTGAAAGTGACAGATGCATTATCGAACAGTGAACGGCCAACGAGCCCCGTTCTCACGGAAAAAAACTTTGTAAAAAGATCCTGTTTACTGCAGTTTAAGAAAATATTATTAAAATATTACGCGATTCCAAATTGTTTCTTAAATATTGCTATAAAAACACATTTATACACTTACACACACTTTAGGTCGTATGTATTTAGATAGGCACTAGAAAGAAATTACCTCATAATCAATGTTATAATAATACACGAATAAGAACCAAAATATATAGAAGTTATTTTATGGGTAAGTAAATAACGTTTTTTTTTTAATCAAGCTAATTAACTAAGACTGTATTATAATAGTCATTTAAGATATAAATATATACAATGACGCAATTTAAGACAATTTGTTTTATTAATTTTAAATACGTATGTACAATATGTGTTTATCTGTTTCACTACCACTTGTGCCAACAAGACATTGAATTTTAAGGTGTCTATGCAAATAAAAAAATTTAAGTGTCAATTTTAACGTACATACCTACATAAAATATCCGAACAACTTGTACTCGTATAAACATTTAAGTAAGTAAAGGATAGGTATTTGTGATTCATTATTAGACTAACCAATATTTTTGTACTCATATATTGACGTTTAAGTACCTTTTTGCGTGCACGTGCCGGTTGCTGGTGTAAAAACCAGTTGGGATTATGACTGACATAATTATCATATTTTTTCAAACAGTTGTCCTAAGGAATGTCGTGATGAGAAAGTAAAAATTAATTATTATTAAGACTACCTCGAAAAATGGCTACTGGTTTATTTTATTTTTTTTTCGAACTGAATACTGAAGCGCAGTTGGCCAGCTAATGGGCCTTCACTGCAAAACCGGACGGGTGGCGAGACTCCTGAAAGGAGACTCTTAAGCCTTAGCTATTGGTATAGATATTTATACCAATAGCTATTTTTGGAGGTAGTACAACTATACCCATTTTTAAATTAGATAATATAAGCCGCATTCTATAAATAGTACTTTAAAAATGTTTTTCACGTCTTAGACATGATATTCTATTTTTCTTTTCACTCAATCAGGGTCATACCCCGAGAGCGTGTTCCCCATAAAGTCAGCTGATGATGGCTGGGCGAGGGACGCGGCGCGGAGAGCCAGGGCCTGCTGTTCAGCGAAGACCCTCAAACGAAGGGTACCTATCCTGGAGTGGCTGCCCAAGTACTCCTTCAGGAGTGGACTGGCGGATATCATTGCTGGTAAGAGTTTGTTGTAGGTACATTTAGAAACCTTGGAAAATATTAATTTCATGTTGTGCTACGCGGGAGTAATCAAAGTCACGGGGCGCGCGGTGTACCTACAAATAATTATCTTTTATAAAACTCACAAAAATTACATTTTTATGACAATATTTGTGTTATAGTTTTATAAATAAACCTTAATAAGTGCATGACGCATTTGATAAATTGCAAGCCACGCCTCCAATGCATGTGCGGTGCAAAAAACTCCGCATAGGTGCAGTATGAACCCATTCGAGTATGACACTGCCTTTTCCGTCCATTGTGAGTCGTCACGTTACAACATCATGAATCATGACACTAAGCGATTTACTTACATACTTTGTAGCAAAATTAGCAACATTCTGAAGTCATTCATGAAACACAAAGCGAAAGAAATAGATTTAGTCCTAGTACCCTACCTTGTGGCACTCCAAACTCCTTATAAAAGCTAACAACCATGTTACCAGTTGACCCGGCAAACGTCAAACGTTCTCTACATACCTACCAAAATCACCAAGCGTCATGACTCATGATATATACGTAGGTATATATTTGGGCGTTAATTCTAGATGCCATATACAATTTACCTACTCAAAATGATGTTTTCAGTTTGAAGGCTATGTAATTGGTAATTATAAAAATCCTTGATTTACTAAACAAAATAGAAATATATTTGATCAATACATGAAAACGTTAAGCCAAATGTTATAATAATCGATGTCAGAGATGCTTGGGGAAGACTAGTCAGATGAGAAAGCGTTTAATTTGTTTAAATTTACTTTACTTACCTAAATTAAAAAAAAAATAAGATTAGATCTATTGTGATTTTCTTAAATTAAAAATATCTTAAAAATCCTTTATTACAAAGCTACATACACAGAAAATTCAGCCTACTTTTAGATTCAGTAGGCACTTTTATAGACTGGTAATATGTCTCTCCATCCCTTGCATTTTTACTATAAATTTACTTTGCTACTTGGGTAATAAATTAACATACCTAATGACTAACGCAATTTCACAATATATGACATAATTAACCATAACAAAGATAAAACAGTCCCACTTCATTAAATGATCTCTCGCATTTCTTCTGATCAAGGTCATATTTAATTGTTATATTTCTAAGAACAATTATATAACCAATGACATTTTGCTTATTATCCCCATTAAGGAAACATCTATTATAGTCATACAATTTGTCTAAAGAAAAAGAAATCCCATTAAAGAATAATTACGTCTTGTATTTGATCACACGTCAATTAACGATGACTTAATTATGTCCATTAAAAAACTTATTTCTCATTACTTCATCTTACAATTGTCATTAAAATGTTAGTCCGATATTGCCATTTTTATTGCAAGTAATTTCAAAAGCAAAACCAGTTCATGATCACAAATATACGTCGCTTGAGAAGTCGAAGAAAAAAACAAATCCCTTTTTGAGAAAAGATATGTAGCAGAACAGACATTATCCGTATACCTTTTAGCTTCCTTAATCTAAGTCAACCCGAATGCAAAATACCTTCACTTCATACACCAGTCAATGATGAATTGTTGAATAGACATCTTGTCATGTCGTCTCTTATTTCTTCATCCGACAACGAAATATCGACACGTCAAACCTCTTCCTTGTCGACAACATTGTCGCCAATTATGTCGCCTAAATGTCGACTCGATAGTTCATCACAGGCTCCCAGAAGTACTGTAATCGTTTCAAATTCCGTCTCTTGTTACTCTTTAGTGGTATCACCCTTGACATTATCAAAACACCCTTAACGGATTCTCTGAAATTGTCAATGTACTGTCTGACCGAGATATCTAGGAAGCGATTGGTTCTGATCCATTGTGAGAGTTCCGCTGCGTGGACGCCGCACAATGCCGCATTTGCGCACAGCGGGCTTGAATGCAACGATTCTTGAAACTGCTGTAATTGTGCATGTCAGTAGTAACCGGCTTTTACACAGTAATGTATAATCAATAGAGAATTTTATTTGTGCTTGCTGAGATTGCAACCTGAAATGACAGGCAATCGTCATCTACTTGACCGATCCTCTATACCTATCTATACTAATATTATAAAGAGGAAAGGTTTGTTTGTTTGGATTGAATAGGCTCCAGAACAACTGGACAGATTTCAAAAATTCTTTCACTGTTGGGAAGCTACACTTTTCCCGAGTGACAGGCTATAAAAAAAAATGATGATTTGTGCGAAGCCGGGGCGGGCAGCAAGTATTATGTATATACATGAAACAAATTCGGATTAGTTTATACATATAACAAATAATTTAAGCTGTAAATGTAAAACAACATTTATTTTACCGAGACCGCTAGTAATTAATAAATCTTAAGTCCATTTAACGACATCGTTACCTATTTTAAAAACGTTCAAGATCACATTGGTCTTAACGATATAATTATGTAGTGAGACTCATCGAATTATTATGTACAAGTGGAAGATATATTCCTAGACTAAGACACTCAACTCACATCGACAAACAACCTATAAGATCATTCCAGACTAAGATTGTTTGCTTTTGAAATTAACATTAACAGCGTGTTATTCTTTCCAGGTATCACAGTTGGCCTCACAGTCATACCACAAGCCATAGCGTACGCCGGCGTAGCGGGCCTGCCACCTCAATATGGCCTGTACTCCTCATTTATGGCCTGTTTCGTATACACAGTATTCGGGTCTGTGAAGGATTCGGCCATTGGCCCAACGGCCATAGCGGCCATTTTGACGAGAGAGAACCTACATGGCTTGGGGCCAGAATTCGCGGTGCTCCTGGCCTTTCTTTCTGGATGTGTGGAGCTGCTTATGGGGATTTTGCAACTAGGTATGTTTTTTAATCAACTACTTTTTTTTAACTTCTGTGTTCTATTAAATAGTACCTAATACTTAAGCTATCACGTTATTAAGTGTCGATAATGTGTAAGAGTTAAAATTATATTTTATTTCTATTTAGATATAATATAGGTATCTAAAAGACATTTTAATAACTACTTATTGCAAAACCCTCATGTATTGTAAAACCCTCTTATATTCAACCAGAGAGTTGTTTCATTGTTCATACTATCTCGAAAGAGCGTCCCATTGACATTTTATTAAACATTTTAATTAGGTAAGTTTATAAAAAAAATCGGTTTCGATTTCGGCCGAAACTATTATCAATCAATTCATTTTCAATTTCGCAAAAAAACATTTTGATCGGACACTAGTGTTTATAGTCTGTAGTAAGGATCCGTTACTTACGTACGCATTGTCATATTACCTACGAAATATGCTACCCGCAAAAATCAAATCATTGTACTTAGCATTAGTATTCATTCTTCGCAATTTCTATAACGCGTTATTCACGGTTTTCATGTAGGTACAACAAACTCGATTGTTTCTTCACAAGTCTTTATAATTTGACATTGAAACGGGGACTTAGTCGCCTTTTGTGACGGTTTCTTGCCGATTTGTATGACAACAGTATGTTTCTATCGCACCCATAGCTAGATTGTGATGTAAATAAGATTTCACCGTTAGGTGCTTCCTGTTTTTAACCGTCAAAAGATAGAAGCGCGTTTTAACAAAATATATACAATACTAGTTTATTGAGGTCGCCAGCATTTTTAATGTTTTTGTACATTTAATTTCGTAATAGATTTGTACATTTAATATTTGTAATAAGTAAGAAATGTGCAATCTACATATTTATTGCATTTTTAATAAGTATGTAATTATGTATATTTTCTGAAAGCTACCATTTTTTTTCAAACATATTAATTTCGATCCCAATATACGACTAGACATTACTTAGTTAGGTACATTACCTTAGATTCATTGACAAATATTTTTTTATGTCAAATTAAACGCACTCATAGCGAGATAGTCAACACGAACATAATATAGTACCTATGTATTGTATTATATTATTATAAATCATTAGGTAGTTAAATTTTAAATTTGTGTAATTGTTTAAATATTAGTGTTTGTTTTTTTAACAATAATTACGTCTTCTGTTGTCTACTGGACTTGATTTTCACAGATGAGTTATTTTTGTTTCATTATTTTAAATTAAATTGCACTCATTGAGTCAGATTTCAGTAAAGTCGGTGTTATAATTTCACAACTATTTGTTGAACATCCATTTGCAAAATCTTTTAATACTGTATCCGACATTTGTCCTACACATGTTTTGTAGGTACGCACCTCATTATAAATCAGATGTCTTAATTTTAATATAATATAGGCGATAGGAGTGTTTTTACTACATTAATATAATATATATATATATATACTGACTCACTGACATAGTTGTGTGAACAAATACTTACACACATTGTTTTTCTCGTACACAGTTCCTAGTTATACACTGAATTCCTCTATATTCAGACAATAGATGGTTTACAAAAGTCACGGTAAACACATAAGATGTCTGTAAAATATTGTTGTTATTAAAAGTTCTCTTATTACCTATTATTTTCTTATTAACTGTTATGTCACACACCTGTGAGCCTATGATTAACTGTCGAGACAACATCTTGTCGACATAATATTGAGAACGTTGTCGACAAGGAGAAGGTTTTTAGTGTCGATATTATTCCGTTGTTGACATAAGAGACGACATGGACATGTCAAGATTTCTCGTTGTCGACAACCTTACCGATTTTTGACAGATAACAAATAAAAAAAAGACGACATCGACATGACAAGATGTCGACTCGACAATTCATCATAGGCTCGCTGGATCTAAAAGAAGCAAAAACTTAAAGTTTTGTAGTTATGAATTATAAACGCGAAAGATAGTACCTAGGTAAATTTGAATGCTACATACTCTTTTACCCAGATAATATAGGTAGGTAAGTATACCACTTTTCCCCAAGAACATAATCATAGATACAGATATACAGTCAAACGGTCACGTCGAGATAGTCATGCATGACGGTGGCGCTGCTGGGTCACCATCGTCGACCTTCACCGTGACCGTTCTAGAGTGGAATCTCACCTCGAACTTGCAGGCTTTCTTGAACAGCTGATATTTCAAATGTTCTTTGATTGCTTTGGTGATTGATACGTGGGACAGGTGAATGTTCATAGTTTTATAAAGATCAGAACATAATAATGTTTCTGTACTAGATATTTACCAACAAGCAAACTAATGTTATCTAATTGAAATGAAACGACTATAATGGATATTTACTACGATTTATAAATCGAAATTGAAAAAATGATAAATCTATGGTTCAATACCATTAGTTTTAATGATGATATTTGTAACAAGACAAAAATAGAAAAATTGAGACCCCTAGTAAGGATTCAAATCCACACTAATTATGTCTATACGTAATATACCTACGCGCGGCAGCGTAAATAATGGGCGTAACTGGTTGAGTCGGCAAAATTTTCCACTAATATATTATGTCTTTGTATTTTCTACTTTTCAAGCAAATGATAGCAAAATTCTTAATAGACCTGGGGGGTCTAGACAAGGCGCCAACGTTAGCACCAAATTTTGTAATGATTTCACATCTGCGAAAGTTTGTAACGTACGCGACAGTCGTTCGCGTATGTCAAATCCCATACATTTTGGTGTCAACGTTCAACGTTAACGTTGGCACCTTGTCTAGACCCCCTGGGTCACTAGACAAATGCCAGTAGATAACATCAACAAAACAAAACGAATGCAAAGTTGTTATGACAGAATTGATGTAAGAAAACGAGGATAATCAGAGTCTGTAACTTATGTCAAACTACGTATATAAGATCATTATATTTCTTAATGAATGATATCCTTCAGGGTTTCCTGTCTAGCGAGGATCCTAATTAACATACAATGACAGTGTATATAATAATTGTGCAATGATTTACAATCAGCTGATAACTGAAAAATGCGGGAATTAATTCAGGGGTATTATTAAAACTGAACTAGAAGCAAAATTGTTTCCTTGCATTGTTACAATTACAAGTTCATCTTTAGTTTATTACCACTTCAGAACTATTGTAGTAATTATTTTCTACAGCTAAAACGATTAGTGAGTAACTATCAATTCTATTCTAAATAGGCAAAACGTGTATTAGCGACTACTATTGTTTTTTATTACACAAAAACTCAATGAATTATTTACAGAAATCGGTCTAAAGACATGGGTACCTTCTAATTCGCTAACGGTCGGTATCTAGCTTTTTAAAAAATAGCAATAACATATAAAACATTCGTTTTAAAATGATTTATGTTATATCAGAAAATAAGTGGAATCATATTTAACGTAGATATTCTGAATTTCTCAATATTACGTAATCTTTCAAAAAAAAAAAGATCTTCATTCACTTTCATTTAATAAATCCAACGGGAGCTATAATTATCAACAATTACGTGCTCAGATTTATATAAATAAAAAAACAGCAGTATTTATAATTAAAATAAATACTACAGACATTTCTTATGCCATTCTTTACAAACTGCAATTGTTATTACAGATTACCAAACAATCGAAACATTTAGCATTATTGCAACACTCAATGATTATTATTTTAACTAGATCAAAGTCACAGAATAAAAAATACTAATTCAAGTTAAGAAAAACATGATTTTAACTTAAGGTGCTGATAGTATCGTGATTCATATCATCAAAATATTCTGTCTAAAACTTCCACTTTTCCGTATTTTAAATAAATTCGCCATCATTCGTACGAGCATAATTTAATTAAATTATGTCGATATTATAGGTACCTCCAAATATATTTTTACTAGCGACCCGCCCCGGCTTCACACGGGGGCTATAAACCTTCCTTAAGAATCACTCTATCTATTAAAAAAAAACCGCATCAAAATCCGTTGCGTAGTTTTAAAGATCTAAGCATACATACGGACATACAGCGAAAGCGACTTTGTTTTATACTATGTATTGATAGCGGAAGGCAAAATATTATGGTAATAATTTTTATTGTTCTTATATCAAACATATTCATCAGTTATCTGTGCATGCTAACTACCAACCTGACCACTCGAAAAAAACAATATTATGGCGACGATACTCATTGGCTTACTGGATATAACTCTAGGACTATGTCTGTCCATCAGGGTTCCTGATTGACTTCATCAGTGGGCCTGTGTCTGTGGGCTTCACGTCAGCAGCTGCCATCATCATCGCCGCCACCCAGGTCAAGGATATCCTGGGACTCAGCTTCTCAGGAGGAAAGTTCCTTCAGGTACAATCTTAGTTACCTAGGTAACGTCACTCTAAAGTACAGTAGGCATGATGACTATTTTTGTGTCCATCAAGTAATAAGATCATAAAAAAGAATTAGAGACTCAATCAAAATAACAATGACAAAGGTAAGCTTCATAAGTTTGGGACTGAGGCCACGTGACGTCACATATCGATATAAAATATACAAATTTGCAGATTATCGTGATCCTCACTTGTCTTTCGCTGAAGTGAACCCGTTTTCGAGGTCTGCGCATCCCAAATTGTACGACCCACGATCATATATCTTTCCTATTAAACCACCTTATTGCCAGAATCGATCTAAAAGTCTTCAGCAGTATAAGCGTGAAGAGGTATCAAAGTTACTTTGGCACTTGTACTATAAGCAGCAAGCTGCATGCATTTGAGTGGAATAAAGATAGTACGAGGTTTCATGAGTAAATTGCTTGTTAAGATTACCATAAACATTTACACGTGATTTTCTTATCTTTGATCTTAACCGCCGATTAAGGTATATTAACTACTAATAGTAAATAAGAGTTTTATATAAATGGCTGGTTGAAAAAGCTTTTGAGTATTCTGTACGCAAATTCTTAGATTCGTAAACATTAGGCCATATTATAATAACGGCTAGGAAAAAATAATCTTTTGATTAATATTGTAAGACGTTGTGAGTAGAGCTAGACTCGATTAGCGTACCTAATGAATATAATTATTTTTACCCGAGTCTTGGAAAGCTTAGATACAATTGTACTTAAAACACACATTTACATAAGCATACTTACAGATAAGTCATTTTTACAAGTATTAACACTTCGAACGTACAAACGTACTGAAGGTAGGTCTTAAATAGTTTTTCCATTATCCAGTAAGATCAATGTTGTGCATTTTACTGATCACTATGATAAATAATAGGGTATTTAAAAAGCACTTTGCCGGCAAATAAAGATAGCAATTGTTTTTAATGACAGACTGATTAGAATCTATCAAATTACGTATCAACCAATCGTACAGGTTCTAAATTAATCATCGCTAAATTCCATTAAAAGTTTTTCACGGACAATTACATTATATTTTTTGTGTAATATAATTTAAAACTTTTTTGCTAGTTACCGATTACGTATTTAGCTTTCTATCGGCCTTGATATGCGAACCAGTTTTTATGATAATCAGCCATTTTGTATTTCGTTCAGACGCCGTGAAAAGGTTTTGTTGTTGTAAACATTTTGCTAATTCATTATTTTTTTGTTTTGCGTGAAATTTTAGTATGTACTTTATTATTTTTGATATTACTTACCTTCGGGAATTGAATTAGGGAAGATATTATATACAGGGTAGTTGCATTGGAACCTACTGTCTACAATGAGACTTCCAAATACTCATTAAATCTTTTGTTTTATTCAAAACTAACAGTCCCGGCAGACGTCGTCCTGTCCGTTCGATATTATATATTTAAGATATATGTATAAAGATAAATCAATTTGAAACAGCCGAAGTACTCTTAAATTTAGCACATTATTGTATAAAAAAAATATTATTTCTGCAGGTTTGGACGGGACTGTACGAGCATATCGGGGAGACGAGACTCTGGGACTCTGTCCTCGGTGTGTCGTGTATCATCGTACTTCTTCTATTGAGGGTAACTATTCCTTTATCTATAATAGCGGCCCGTCCCGGCTTCGCACGGGGGGACTTAAGATTTTTTTCCCCCGTTTTTGAAACATTTTCGGTTACTGCTCCGCAACTATAAGACCTAGCGTGATATGATATAGCCTATGTTACTCAGGGTGAACGTAGCTTCCCAACAGTGAAAGAATTATTAAAATCGGTCCAGTAGTTTTTGAGCCTATTCATTACAAACATACACACACACAAAAATACAAATCTTTCCTCTTTATAATATTAGTATAGATAATCTAAGCCCATTCGTATTTTTTTAGAGTTAGCCTTAGCTGTGCCTTTTACTTGTATTTCCTAGCTATATTATATAGATTAGTTCCTATACCAGTCTAGATTTTAGAACGAACGCATAAAATCGACACAGAAACAACCTGTCCTGCAAGTCTATGATGAATCGACACCTTGTCATGTCGATGTCGTCTTATTCTCGCGGTGGTCTTGCAAATATCGGTAACGTTGTTGACAACGAGAAATCTTCTCATGTCGATGTCGACTCTTATTTTTTTATGTCGACAACGAAACAATATCAACACGACAAACCTTCTCCTTGTGGATAACGTTCTCAATGTTATGTCGACTCGACAGTTCATCGTAGGCTTGCTGTTCATATAAGTATATTACCAGTATAATGTAATATTTTACCTACTTACATGACTTCTATTTGCACGCTTAAGAACCTGACTAAGTACATATTTTACTTATAACAAAATAACAGGTTGTCACAAATGACTTACGCGTTACGTCTCATCTTTTCAAATGAATAATTTTTGCTCACGTGTGAATATTACATACAATGCCATTCGTAACCTGTATTTACATACATCCCATTTCCTGTGAAGGTATTTTCAACCTTAAGCAATCTACTTTAAGCGTCAACGTGACTTTTTGCTGTGATAAATGTAAAGGAAATGGTTAATTATGTGCAAGAGATGTTCTGAGAGATCGTGTTGTGTTGTTTTATATTATCCGGATATTATCTATTTAACTATTATTTAATAGAGTGAGATCCCAATCACGTCAGACATACGTAATTTTAGGAAAGATAATTTTTAGGATTGGTAGTGTTTTTTTTTTTTTTTTTTTTTCGAACTGAATACTGAAGCGCAGTTGGCCAGCTAATGGGCCTTTACTGCAAAACCGGACGGGTGGCGACTCCTGAAACGAACATATACATATTATGCAAACATTTTTAGAAAATGTAATAAAATAAACAACTAACGAATTAAAACTTTAATGTACTTAAGTAGGTACCCATTTATTTAAAGTTCTTATTGTTGTATAACATGTTTCAAATAACATTTTATGTTCTGCTAAAAATGAGAAATAGGTACAAGTTAACACTAACTTATTTTTTATTACTTATTATTATTTTTATCATATTAAATAAAATATTTTAGGGTTCCGTATCTAAAAGGAATAAAAATTAACCCTTACAGGATTACTTTGTTGTCTGTGTGATCCTTTACCTCAGTAACGCCGTCAGGAGGTGTGTTGACACGACTATTTTGTTGCAAGGGAACATAAGGTCCCTGCGGATAAGTCCGACGCGCGCCGGGTGTATGTGGACGTCTTCGACCCCGCCGGCGGGGCCGCTGTAACGCTATCGAGTATGCTAGGTGTGGGTGAGGCCGCATGCCGCGCGGCAGCTGCCTGTGTGTCGGTGTACGGTTTGTGTCCGTGGGAGGGGGCGCGGCGGCCGCTATGGCAGCCGTGATCGAATCGGGCGGGTCCAGGAGGACGTTACGAGGGCGACGATTACAAACAGTTTCGTCAGCGCGAACCGTGTATTCGGAGGCTTGAAAGACTAACGGATTGATTGGTAGTGTAAAATAAACTTACCTATAAAGGAGGGAATGAATAAACTAAGCTGAAAGCGGGGGTCGTTGGAACACCTCTATAAAATAGTGGGTACTTTTAGGTAGGTACTTTTATTATAATAAATGCTTAAAAATTGTTTCTCCACATGTAAATAATTCTAAGTAGGTACGAGTACAACGTATATAATAATAAGACAAGTAAGATGACGAATCTCATTTTTTAATTTAAGATTATCTAGAAATAAAACTGTCGTAAGAACTTTGATAAGTGACAATGACAAAGCTATTTAGCCTATAGTAAGATAAAGGTATATGTTTACAATTTAATGCGACATTCTAACCTAGTAATTTGGACAACTGGTAAAGAATAGTTTAACGAGTGGTCACGGTTTTTACACGACGAGTTAATGTATAACTTTAGCCTATCTTTAAACTGTCACGTTTTTTAGAAATTATAATTACTTAATAATGATATTGCATGTTTGATAAGGGGTCTATCGACTTCACAGCGAATTATACATAGTTGAGACCATAATTAAATTAATTTACTTATGAAATTGCTAATCATTTTTTTGTGAATTATCCTTAAATTGGAAATAATTATCTGATACTTTTTTGTGTGCACTTTAATTGTAAAATAATTTCGTTACAGTCCTTTGAAAGTATAAACAAAAGATAATATCGGCAATTAGCAGATTAAATATTCTCAGTCTTCAGAGTCAGACTCGTGCACCGAGATTTCAAGATTTGAAGACATGGTTTTAAAATCAGAGTCAATAGAAGCATAAGCCTATGGAACCTACTTTCAAGTGCGAGTCGGACTCGAGCACCGAGAGTTCCGTACAAACGTGTAAGAATATTTTTATTATGTAATGTAACTAAACAATTATGGTTTTCATATTTTTTCTTGCTATGAAACGTTGCTTCGTACCAATATTTTTATTATATAAGGATTACGGTTCTTCCTTTTGAGGTACGGAACTACCTTCTAGGAGCCCTGAACGAGACGCGATATCTATACTAATATTATAAAGAGGGAAGTTTGTTTGTTTGAATTGAATAGGCTCCTAAACGACTGCACGATTCGAAAAACTCTTTCACTGTTAAAAAGCAACACTATTCCTGAGTGACATAGGCTATAAAAAAACGGGGCAGGCCGCTAGTAACCTTATATATTTCTTTCAGAAAGTGAAAGATATCAAAGTCCTCCCTGAAGACGCGTCTCAATGCGGTCGCCTGCGCACGGCCGCCGCGCAGGCGCTGTGGTTCCTGTCCACAACGCGCAATATCACCGTGGTGCTCGTTTGCGCAGCTCTGGCGTACTACTTCGACACTCAGAACCAAACGCCGTTTGTACTTACTGGTAAATAAAACTTGTCTCAAAACAAATGGTAAAAAGTACTTTCTAAAAAAAGATTTCTCAGGATTTAGGCTTTTGTAAATTACTATCAAAGGAATGAAACAACTTTAACGGTTTTAACTCGCGTATTTTATTTTGTTGGCTGACGTTTCGGAGACTTTAGCATAAGACTATTGTCAGCTCAGTCGTGCTACGTTTATAGAATCTGTAAAAGCTGCGAAACATCAGCCAATAAAACAAAATACGCGAGCTAAATCCGTTAAAGTTGTTTTATTCCAATGTATAATAACCGCGAAATCATCAGAAATTATTACTATCAAAGGCTGGTTTTAAAGCTTGCGAAAATTTCTCAATTTAGGTACTCACTGCAAGTGAGTACTTTTACTAGTCCAATCAATATTTTCTAATACATTCTCTGCTATCACAGATTGTTACAACGTTTTATAAAGTTTTATTTCATTGTTTAATAGCAAAAAGCATTCGGGGGTGGGAGCGTGTAACATCAAGATATGGTATAAATTGTACCTTGACGTCACAAGTCTCCACTCCCGAACTTTAGAAGTAGGTACCTACTTATATTTATCATTTTTTGTTTGTTTGCGATAAGAAAAAATTCGTCTCCAATAATAATTAATAATCTACCTGACGGACTAAATAGAATTTCGTTTACTTTACCCAGTAGTCTTCCCTATTAATCTTAATTGTCTTTTAGGCGAAGTGAAGCCGGGTTTGCCGCAAATCGCGCCTCCACCATTCTCAGCGACAGTCGGTAACCACACTTACACCTTTATGGAGATGGCGTCCACTCTTGGTTCAGCCATATTTGTGGTGCCCCTACTATCTATCTTGGAGAACATCGCCTTAGCTAAGGTGTTCTGTAAGTATTTATTTAGGAAACATTATTTTATAATTGGCTTAGAAAATATCGCAGCATATGTAGTCAAAGATCAGTCAGAGGTCAATTAACTGCATACCCGGCGCGTGTAAAAAGTGCTAAAAAGGTATAGTCAGCTTTATAGTATCTGACCCCGACTAATATAGTGCATAAGGTTGCCGTATTAGGTATGTGGGGTCAAACACTAACTGTACCTACATAAGTTTTCCATACTGATTATTACCTCTTTAGGGTTTTTTTATGATGTCTGTAGAGGGAGACCATAAATTTTAATTTTGCGATGAATCCCGTAACGTTACAAAAAAACAAAAATTGGTGTAGAACAAGTTTACCGGCTTTATTTAAATTTACCAACGTACCTATTCTTTAAACTAGATTACATTTCTCCATTACAACCAAGGGCGTACATTCCATATAGGCAGTGTCACTAATGTATGAAGTGCCTACCCTAGCGCCATACTTAAGCTCCACGCGGCTGGCTTACAACTATACTCAATAGCTATACTGCCATAACTTACAGCGGAAGGTAAATACATAGACGCGACGCAAGAGATGCTAGCGCTGGGCGTGTGTAACATCGCCTCGTCTCTGGTGGAGTCGATGCCGGTGTCCGGAGCGCTCAGCCGCGGCGCAGTCAACCACGCCTCGGGAGTCGCCACCACGGCCGGAGGCGTGTATACTGGCGTGCTTGTACTGCTCTCACTACAGGTAACGTAAAGTTACGTGGCTAAAATTATGGTTATGGAATGAAATAACTATAAAGCCTAAGTTTTTAACCAGGGATAATTAGATAATTGAGGTAAGACTTGTATTTCGCGGGGTTAACCTTCAGGTGGTAATTGTATCAAACGCCGAATTTCAAATTGACATAGCGTAACGCCAACTAGCGCGCAAGTTCATCTAGGATGAGAGGTAAAATCAGTGACCCTAGTTAGGTCATAAGGGTAACGAACCTAAAAAGGTTAAGAACGACTGCTTTAACGGATGCCCGTTTTACACCCTTGGCGGGTGAATTGAAAAAAATACTTCCTTAGCTCAAATATAATAAATCAATTTCAAGTTTCTAACCCATATAGTTAGGGCCCTGCGTTGCTCAGTTAGCTTCACCTTTTATATTTCGCAAAATATTTTGTTACTCCATTTAAAACTCTAAGTCTGAACATTTTAATTTAAATCCATGTGGTGACACATTCTGAGTTTCCCTGTTCTAGTAAAGGTGCGATATATATATTATTTTAGAGTCTGTTTTTGTTTCAGTACTTCACGCCGTATTTCTTCTACATACCGAAGGCTTCTCTGGCGGCTGTCATAATAGCAGCTGTCGTGTTCATGATGGAGCTACATGTGTTTAAGCCTATTTGGAGAACCAAGAGTAAGTAAAATGAGTTTAATTGGAATGAAAGATCTGTACTTAATGGATATATTATATAGGTCTGTATTGAAATGAAATAGGTAACTATAACGGATTTAATCATCCAATAAATCCAATGTGCAATTATTAAGATACCTAAATAAAATTTGTAATGTAAAATCACTTATCGTCAGCTAAATCGGTTACAAATATGGCAACTGTAAAGTTCTGACACTGCAAATAAAATAAAATACGCGAATTAAATCCGTTATAGTTAATAATTTCTGATGCCAATAAAACGCTTTTTCATTTAGCGTTTGACTATCGTCAGCTCAGTCGTGCTCGTCGTGAATATGGGAACTCTAAAGTTTACGACACGTCAAAAATAAAATAAAGCGAGTAAGGTAAAATCGTTACAGTTGTGTCGTTCCAATCCATTACTGTTGTTTAATTCCAATTATTAAAGTGCTTATTTTATATCTGTATTCTAGAATTGGACATAATCCCGGCGGTGGTGACGTTCGGCGCGTGTCTGCTGACGCGGCTGGAGCTCGGCATCGTCATCGGCATCGCCGTGAACCTCATGTTCCTGCTGTACGCCTCCGCCAGACCCTCCGTCAAAGTCACTAGAGCTATTGTAAGTAAAATCTATTAGGTATCAGGCGCGTGCAGGGAGCGTAAGTATGGCGTCAGGGTAGGCACTCCATACATTAGTGGCACTGTGCCTATATGGAATGCACGCCCTTGTTAGGTATATAAAAGAAAGTCGTGTTAGCTACCCCGTTTATAACTCAAGAACGCAACCAATTTGGCTGAAAATTGCTGGGGATGTAGCTCAGAACCAGGAGAAGTATATTATACTTTTTATCACGTTCCAAATCGATTCTTTGCCGGGCGTCTAATAATCTAAGAGATCGTCTCTAATAATATAAGGGAAAGAAAAAATTGATCACGCTGGAACAAGAAAGTACAAAGACTGAATATAGTAGTGGTTTCGTCGACTCATCGACACTTCGGTGCCACGCGTATAGGCATAGGAGTGGTCTCGACTTTTTATACTCTTGTCCAGCTACAAATCAAGGGCGTGCATTCCATATAGGCACAATGTGATAAATGTATGGAATGCCTACCCTAGCGCGGTATATGTACACCCCCACAGCACGCGCCTGGTAGAAATACAGTGAAACCTGGTTAAATGGGACTTCCAAGGGACCTGTAAATTAGTCTCACTTAAAGAGGTATACCACTTACGCAGTGTCTCAGATATCAAGGTATAAAAAAATACCTATCTCATTTACAGAGGGTTCCATTAACAGAGGTAAGAAAAGAGGTGATTTCTGTTATAGAGGTGTATTTAATAAAGCAACGTATTTATTTTGTAAACAATTCATTATTTTCCATTAAAAATATGAACCATTAAAGACAGTTCTCCTGAAACTAATAATTCGTTGTTGACGTTTACAAAATTATTAAAAGTTGGAGGCAGATTATTTTACTGATTCAGGCACTGACGTTAATTTTAGTTTTTTTCGTAATAATAAAGACTTTGTCCTCGTTTCGGTCTTTTTTAAATAAAGACCCGATTAATAGAGAAACCGCATTAAAACTAAGTTATATATAAGGGCCGATTTAGAGAAGTTCGAGTAAAAGAGAGAGGAGACATCCGAGATCCGAGGTAGCCTATTTGTACCTAGGTACTGAGTTTATCCCAGTTACAGAGATAAATACAGGCCTCTTCTCAATTATAGAGGTAATTATGACAAGAAAATAGAAATAACTAATCTCAGATAAAGAGGCTGCTTTTGTCTTACTAACAGAGGTAATTCATGGCTAAAGTGCTGGGACCTCAGCATGTGTTCCAGATATGGAGGTTTTTCACTTATCCAGGTCCCTCTTAAACAGGTTTCACTGTAATTTTATCCAAATAGTTCACACTCACTCACACAAAATAAATGAGAGATCTCACAAATTTGATGTCCAAAATGGTAAGACCTCCCCATGTTAAAATTTGTGGGTAAAGGGTCAAAAATATATGAAATTCGTGTTCGTTACGGCTGGCATGTATATGTTGAAAAATAAATCTAATCTAATCTATATTCCCAGTCGAGCGACGGCATCGAGCACCTAGTGGCGGTGGTGGACCGCGCGCTGGCGTTCCCGTCGGCGGAGTACGTGCGGCGCGCGCTGCGCAAGGCGGCCGCGCGCGGGCACCACGCGCCGCTCGTGCTCGACGCCACGCACGTGCAGGCCGCTGACTTCACCGCCGCTAAGGTATGTGATTGAGTTTTCATTGACCCAGCGACAGGCTGAGGGATGAAAGTCTAAACTTGACTAAAGGATGGTGGCGGAGCACAGCGAAAAATGGATCATTCAAGGTTACTGTGCGAGCGTGAGGGCACTATTACTACGCGCGTGCGACAGAGCCAAATAGAAAAAGAGCAACGATCGTTTTTCGCTGTGCTACGCGACCGTCCTTTAGTCTGATACTAATGGAATATGCATCACCCGCATAACCCGTGACGCTACAAAAAACAAAACATCGAAATTGGTTTTAGTTTATTGGGCGTCCGGAAAGCACCTGCGTTTTTTTGGTCTCAAAAACTATCGTCCCTGGTTTATAATATGTCTGGGTACTGGGCACCAAAATTCGAAAACTTCGCAAGGCTTATCTGGGTCACCAAATTTTAACCCTATTTATAATAGAAGTGTAGACTCCCAATCCTAAAATAATCATCTGAAATTAAGTAAGTCGGGGGTGACTGGGACACTCTAATATAGCAAGAATAATCATTTATTTTAAACTGTACGTACTTCCTACTTGATAAAAGAGCGCTATTGGATTCTTTATTTTCGAAATAAATCCAACTAATTTCAATTTTCAATTTTCAATAAAGTTATATCAGTTAAATATATGTATTTAATAAGATGTTAAAAACTTAAGTAAGTAGGTATTAATCAAAGGAACACATCATTAGCGAAATGCAGAAAAGATCATTCGCCTGTACAGCGCCATCTATTTGTAACCTTTGGTACTATAACCACAAACACACATTTAACATCTCTCCAGGGCATCAAAACCTTAATCGAGGAGTTCCACGCGCGCGGGCAAGCGATCATATTCTACAACGTGAAGCCGTCGATCGCGGGCGTGTTCCGCGGCGTGCGCCCGCGCGAGTTCCTGCACGCGGCGTGCCGCGCCGAGCTGGAGGCGCTGCTGCGGCAGGTAGCTGCGAGGCAACCCGCTCAGAAGTGTAAGTAAACAAGTACACGTCAGGGCTAAAAACCCTAAACCCAACCTAAAGGCTTGAAAGCCTCCTCTCAGCTCGCCACCCGTCCGGTTTTGCAGTAAAGGCCCATTAGCTGGCCAACTGCGCTTCAGTATTTAGTTAGACGTAGGTACCTAACTATATTACGTGACCTGACGTCGCGTTTTGAACGGGAGTGTCCCTTTTTGTAATTACGAGTCCCGGTGTCCCAAACGCACACAAAATTGTCCCGTTTTCTGAAAACGGAAGACTTTTATGCAGTTTCCGAAAACGTTATTCATAAACTACAAATTTCAGCTATATTCAATTATGTAACGGTTGTAATACTTTTTCATTGGATACTAGGTACCTTTGTACTTTTGTAAAATTGTTATTCTTAAAGTTACAACAGTAAATAAATTCTTGAAACACTATTTACATTACCTATATTGAATTTTCCTTCATCTACTGATATAATATTATTGAATTTAAAAAAGCTTTTCCGTAGTCTAAATGATAAGTCTAATATATACAAAATACTCATTAAATACTTTTGATCGTAAAATTCAATAAACTCCCATAATATATGAATTCTTGTTTTTCCCACTGTAATTTACAAAATCTTTTTTTTTTCAGAAATTCTGAAGTCCCCAGTTGAATCTCACTCCGACCAATAAGGAGCAGGTACACTGTACGAATAGTAGACCATAGCTTAGTATTATAGCAGCTAATGTAGTATTAAGTTAATTATTATGAATTTATGAGTGTTTTTGACAGTTTGCAATGTAATAAAGAATGTTCGTTACATTTTCTTGTTTCCTTTCCGTGATAGCATTCAATGCTATCTCTGTACGATTTCAAATCTTCTGCGTAAGAAAATAAGATCGATATTTATTCCTATGGATGTTTAAGAACCCCCGCAAACCACAAACTTTCTATCCGATAGTTGGTCGGGTTGGCTGTAGTATGTAGTAGTAAATCGTTATAGTATGCGGACTTGCATACATCTTCATACTGATTATAAGCCCGACCAAACTATCGGCCGATAAAAAGTTTGTGGTTTGCCCCCTAAAGGTGAAAAATCGTAACGTAAATAGAACAAATAAATGGAGATAATTAACTGTATTTATTACAATCGTCGACACTCCAGATCTGTGGACACAGCCTTCACGACACGGCGTTTCACATTATTTGGTTACACTATTAGTACACTACTGTATGTCTAACTACACTGTACTATACTACAAACACACCCACTGATGTAATAATGACGTAAGTCGCACTACTTGTAAGACAATTAGGTCTATTTCATAACAGTGAGATAGTTGAGTATACCACAGTATAATGGGTACAGTAGGGTAAAGTTACAGTATTGATACGAAACTTGGAGTTACACGACTTAGGCTAACATACACTATGCTAATTCAGTACTCCACATTGATGCCGACGTCTAAACTCAGACCACGTGGGATCACATTACCGCACCTTGTTATATTACGAACTTTGCTAAAAAAAATGCATATTTCGGGTATTTTCCATGGCTCTAAATGTTACGAGTAGACCAACCCAAATATACCTACTGTTTAAATTTTTATGCACATTTCCTGGTTTTATTTTTTATGATTCCGCATTGAAAAATATATACAACCGTACAGCTTCACACTTCCAACATACCCAATTTTCTTATAAAAAATCTCAAAATATGCGGTTCGAAGTTCGCTGGGTCAGCTAGTATTTTTATAAAATTCAAGTTCATGATACAACAAGGTTACATACTGCCTTAAAGATATTTCACTACCTCCCTTAACACTAGCTGTATAGTGACATTACTCTAAAAACGTGTTTTAAAAAAACCCTAACGTATACCAAAACATCTCCACAGCAGTATGACCACCTCTCATAATTAATTATTAGTTTAACCCGGTTTTAACATACTAATCCATAGTTTCCCACTGTAGGACTGCGCTTAGTACATAAGGCAAGCAATGCACCTCGATCATTACCTTTAATCTATTTCTATTATGAACTCGATATATCAAATTCATATTATAGTAGTAAGATGTATACAGGGACCGTTCAAATATTACGTAAGAAGATTCATTACAATTATTTACCCCCCACCCCTCTTGCCAGCAATAGCAAGTAAACCAAAGACCCCCGCCCCCCTAAAGTGCTTACGTAATATTTGAACAGCCCCACAGTAAAAGCAACAATCGAGTAATTCATACAATTCACTAAAATAACCTAGTTGTGACGTAATTACAAATACATACGGAACCAAAAATGGCTCCGAGACATTGGTTTAAAAACTTCGAACTTATTTGATGCACTAGCACCTCATTACAACTCAATTGAGCAGGGCTAAATTCATAATAACGAAAATTAAATTCTTTAGAAAGAGAAGTTTTTTTTTCTACAGAAAAATGAGCCGGGATCTTAGGTGTTCCCTTAGTTCAGAAGGAAGACGAGCGACGCCGCGGCACAAAACATCGCACCAACATATTTGGCATTACAAAATACAAACACCATACAAAAACATGGCCTAACTAACGAATACAATATGACACTTTTAGTAAATCTAAATAAAAATTTGCACTTCGCCTCGCGTACGTCAACAATTTAAAAAATCACCTTACTTAATAATAATTGGATATTTAACTAAATAGGATTTTTAACTAAATGGCTTTTTGCGCCGAAATAAAATAATGTTTTGACGCGACTTTGACTGCGTTTTAGAAGCAGTTTAGTGCGTCTTAGCTTGAGTATCATCACAGCTTGTACTCTCCGCAAACATACTGAAGGTGGAATTTTTGACCCACAGCCTTAGGCAGCCATATTGGAATAAGCTAAATTTATGAATCTACGCTTTCCCAAAATCAACTCCCGAGATATTTGCCACAATCAATTACTCAACCAATAGTATAATAAAAGCTACCAGGTTTAGTGTAACCTTTCGACATTATTTTTATCTTTGAGTTAATTGGCTCAAAAAACTCACCCTCAATCCAATCACGAATAATTTAATTTAAGATCCACGCAAAGTACAAGCTTCGTCACAGGCAGTTAACGCTCTTTTAACGTCATTCTGACAACAACGAGATATAAATGCCATTATGACGCGTCAAGTTGACGTTTTAGCCTAGGTGCTTACAAATAAAGGATAAATGAGTTAACCAGGAATCTTAGAGTATCTTACGTACCAAGTAGGTAAATATACTAAGCCTAAATATAAATGCATCGAATCTCTTACCGTGATGTTATACTGTAACACAAAGTTTTTGACACACGTTAAAGTCAGTATATCCCTTAGTGACTACAGGCAATTTGAGTAATATTCTTCAAACGAAATCTGCGTTACAACGCGTATCTCTCTACAATCTTTCAGATGTCTTTTATTTATCGTAGACATGTGTAAAACACCAGAATAATTAAAAATGTATAATTAACTTATGACCTTACTATTCCGAGAATAACACAGTATTCGAAATGTATTTGTGCGGCAAGTGATGTGCCACAAAATGTACACAAGGATAAAACCGATTCCAATACATACCGAATCCGTGACGGGACGGTAATTCGCTTTTTTTACAATTTGTTTTTTTTTTTAAGTTTTGAACAATCATTGCGCACATTTAGTAAATAATTTAAAGCCATCATACGACCACTTGGTCTAAATAATAATAAAGTAAATGATCGAAAATACAGTAAACTGAACTATTGAAAAGAAGGGACAGTCTATTATGGCAGTAGATCGACTGAGACAGACAAATCCAACGTTTAAGGACAGACAGACCTACTCATTATAATTATACGATTAATATATCATATCAAGATAATTATGTTCTGCTCCTCACAAATTTGTTGGCAGAAATCTTTTTTCCATATAACAAATTGAGACTTCACGTTAGTTAAGAGTTTAAATTTAAACGTGACTATTATTTGTCGTATGGAAAAAGATCGTATTCCTTACAATTCTTACTTATTCTACGACACTATTACTAGTTCATCTTCGTAGAATTCGTTAAAGGAAATTGCAATATTACTAAACCCATATTTTGGATTGAAATTAGAAATCATGATTCATAAAATTTGATCACAGAACAGGTTTAAATTCAATTTTGATACCGAAAAATATTTCAGTTGATTTTGTAGCCTCTCTACATTGAAAAAATACTCTATGAGGCGCTTGTTGCGTGTAGCGTTGCATGCAACGTCGAAGTGTTGCTTGTGACGTCACGCATGTTGCAGTTTAGGTCTCAGTACTTCAGCAGGTCGTCGTCTAATTCCGTGAGCGCCAGTTTACTGTCTATCACTGTAAAAATGATAAGAAATCAAATCCCATACCATTTGTAAACACGTCCACCATCACCAATTTTTACATGTGCATAAAGCATTTGGCCATTTTTGTGAGAACAACATGCGTTTCATTGGGATGTCTATGGAATCAATAAGTAAGATTGCTGTCATGCAAAAATGGACTTAATTCCTCTGTAGGTAGGTATATATAGAATAATTATTGTTTAGAATAAGTGCGGGAAATTTATTTCATTATACAGTGATATGATAACGGGAAATGACTTTGATTATCTGATCTAGTTTTGAGTCAAATTAACGGAGAAAAATCGTAAATATGAATCGCGAATTATAATAAAATAAGACAAAAGAGTGTGGACTCACTTTGGTCCGGGATAGTAGTAGGGAGGGGGCCGCTCGTACTCAGTAGGTCCGTGGTAGCGGGGGGGGCCTTCTTCCCAGTGCCTGCAACACGCAACAAGCCCCGTTGTGTAACCGTTGCTGCAACGCTAACTACACATACAGTGCAACATGCTGTGTCTTCATGCTTGTGAATATTTTGAATTCGTGCTGTTTTCATTTTGATTGTGATGTGTAATAAGAAGTAGGTACTTAATATATTTTTTGTTGGATATGTTAAGTTTTTCAAAAAGACCAAGTCCTCGAAAAGAAAATATTAATTGATCGTAAATCGCATAATGCATATGCGTTATTAAGATCTTTGACAAACTATCCGCGTTAAACGAACCCCCAAAGCAAAAACGAAGGGGCGTTATAAGTTTCACGTGTCTGTCTGTCTGTGACTGATTTCGATATGTTTCTTTCTAGATGAAGAAGTCAGGAGTGTTCTTAGCTATGTTTGATGTTCGGTTCAGTCGTTCAATAGTTATTAGTTCATCTGTACATGTATATGTGAGCATGTACGTTATGATAGAGTACATTTTGAGTTACGTAACTTTAGTACCTACTATATATGCGATCTGTATGACGTGTGTGAATGCGTGTATATTGTATGGCGTGTGCGTGCACTCACTTTGGCGCCATATCATTATATCTGCGCGCGTGGTGTGAGTCGAGAGGCGGCGCCAGCGCGGCCGAGGCGCCGCCGGGCGTGGCCCTCGTCTCCTCGGAGGAGCGCCCGGCTCGCCTGTCCCGGCCCGCACGCTTCTCTGCCTTGTAGGCGCTGTGTTCATAATACACATTATAACATCGCTTGTAATTTTATAATTGATTCATTGGTGCATATTGTGGTAAGAGTCAAGATATTTCAAATGTCATGGAAGGAAGACGCTGACATATTATCTTGAATTAGCATTTTACTGAGATATTTGTGTTCGGTTTTAATTTAAACCGAGACGATAGACATCTCTTTCACTTAATTAGGACTACAAATTTCACGATTAGGTAAATCATACTATTTTAAAATTAATTAAGGGTTACTTAACAGTGTTAAAAAAAATAAGTACCTACTAAGCTTTAAAATGAATAGGTAAGTACGTTTCATTGACATTGTCAATAATATTTTGAATGTCACTTATTAGATGCTCTCGACTATCCACAAATATATCATTTACTATTATAAATAGTAATTTGTGCTAAAAAGGTCTTATTATATTACCTACTTTGAAAAGAGATCAGAGGCAAGAAAGACAGAATATTTTAAAGTAAACTTTGAAAAGAATTAAAGCAAAAGAGAATTAGGTATTTATTATGTGTCGTTAACAGTGAATTGTAGGAATTTAAATCTTTCATATCGTTAATAATTAAATGATAGAGATGTCCACAAATTTCTCAAGAAAAAGGGGCGTGATGCGAATGAACTAAAACCAGATTACCAAGATATTGCTGTGGTGTAAACCAACTTTGGTGTCAAGTCAATAAAAGTTAACTCTGTAGCAATATGATGGCAATCGAAATCGAATACAAATTGTATAATTAATCACGACGCATCAATAATTATCATGTTATTATATTAAGTAATAAAGTAATAAAATATCTTTAATAACTGCTAATTACTGAATCTATATTTACTTACTGAAAATATTTCCATTTTTTTTAATATTTTTTTTTACTGACAATAAACTGACGATTTCCTTATTTTTAGTTTATTGTGGTTTCGGTATATTTTAAAAAAATGCGTTATTTGTTGTAAGGATTAATTAAAGTTTCCTTTTAGACATTTTTTTTGTCTAATGAGATGAATAAGACGAAGGACAGGCTAGTATCGGTAAAAAAGAAATATTATCATAGAGAACACCAAGATTACTTGCACGTAAGTTATTTGTCGCGCTTTCTCGCGCATCAGTCACTGTCGCTCACATATTGCAAGTGAATCTTTCTACCACGACAAAAATCTTACATACTGCCTGGGCATGAAATAATTACCAATGCGTTTTGACTATCAATATAATATAATTACTCGTATTGCACACGCAGTACAAGCATACGTGCGCAAAGTAGTAAGCGTGAAATTTAAACGACTGCCAATTTCAAGGGAAAAGATAATATGCTCCTTTAGAATTGAAGTGACATAATTCAAAATATGTCGCTACTTCGTTAAATATTACACGACAACTTTCGAGTAACGTCACTACGATACTAAAGGAGTGTTGTATTTACAAATGATCATTAATTAATATGACCAAAGTTAAATGTGAAATAGAGAGAAGACATTATATTGTCGCTACAGTTAGAGATTAGAATAAAAATGTATTGAAATGGTTTAACAGATGTGACTTTTCCTTGCAACTTACATATATCGTTTAGGTGGTTACTAATATAAAGTCAAACAATTTTGAACCTTATGACTGTCCTCAACTTTATGTTAATGGACGAAGACGTAAAGCGATGTTAAATCCACTAGAGTTCGCTAGATTCAAGTAAGGTCTATCTGTCAATTTACACCAATCACAGAGCCGCTGGTCTCGGATTGGTGGAATATGATGCATAGACCTTATTCAACTGTGGCGACCTCTGGAAATAGTTTTGATTTATTCTAATTCAAGCGTGAACGACAATACAATAACATTTGTTCTCGAAGAAATATGCTAGAGAATTTTAATTATGAAAATTATGAAGTTCGATCATCATGCTATCGTATTTATGTTTCTTACTGCAATGGTCAATTAAGTTAATTAAATATGTACGGGTCAGTTGTTATTTCCGAATAGTTATTTAGAAAACAAAACACAGAAAGCGTAGGACACACAACCGAAACTATAAACACAACAGAAAGACACCCACACAGACAAAAACAACCCGATTAACATGCAGACCGACGAACATGTATAAAAAGAAATATTCGTCAAGTATGCATATTAGGACAGAAATAGCATGCCGTTAGATACATAGAACATACAAAGTTTAAGACATAAAAAATTGAACGATTCGATTTTTGCCGAGGGCAATGCCGTATGTATAAAGTCATAAATAAACAGAGATACTAACCGATAACTGCACGAGCATGAGAGCGTATAATATAAAATCAAAAAATAATCTTGTTTTTTTTTCCTTCCTAATTATAAATAATAGTTTAATGTATGTCTAGATACAATTTTTTAAAGTCACAAAACAGAGACGCAGATGCTAAAATTTATAACATAAAAATCGTTCAATTTTGTGTATGTCACTCTAAAACAAAACACAAACCAATACAGCCTTAAAAGAAAGCGAGCAAACAAAGAAAACATTTTACCGCCTATTTGCCGACGACAGTAGTCCTGACACCACATCACTCCAATGACTATTTCATAATGACTAACATTACATATTATATTAAATTAAAAATAGTAGGCTATTAGCAAGAATTGAATAGTACGCAACGATTATGTCGCGCGACAAATATCTGTCATTTTTTTTATTCGAATTGAATGCTGAAGCGCAGTTGGCCAGTTGATGCACTTACTGCAAAACTGAACGGTAGGCGAGCTTCCAGATGAGAAGCTCCAAAGCCTGTATTTTCTTTAAGGCATCTGACATCCATACTTATGTATAACTGAAAGACAGATTTTTTTCTTACACGACAAAATCCTTACGTGCTTCAAGTTGTATTTGAGAAAGAGATTGTCATTTTGACTAGTAAAGAACAAAGAACAGTTGCTCAATTAGCTGCAATAATTTTCAATATAGCTTACACACATTGATAAACAGAAATAAAGTCGTTTCGAAAAATCTTGATATTTTAATAAAAAAAATAACAAAAAAATCAGTGCAATATGTTTAAAACTATGATATGAATGTGCCTTAGATTTTGTATTATAATTTAAAGACGTTAATTTTTTGAAACATCAGGATATGATTATTGATTAATTTTATCTTACAGTGTGCAAAAATATCGAAACGACTTATAGACTAACGTACAATCTTACACAAATATGTATACATTGGATAAATTGCTGTTACGGCATCCATTCTCAATTCACTGCAGTGCAAACTTTCTTATACACGATATAAATTGCTTATTTCACAATGACCGAGAAATACTTGAGTAATCTTTGGAACTTATCTAACCAATGCGTTTACCCGGTAGATCATTTATTCAAAGTTATACTCGGACGTTGTGAATTAACTTACAAAACTAGTTACTAAGTTTATTTACTGATATACAGTGTTTGCACTGGTATATAAACGGTTACAGTATAATAAAATAGTGCTGCATAAATTGTACCCTATGCAATTACGAATAAGGTACATTATAAGTAGCATTCGTACACATTTCCGATATGATAAAAGCACACACCTTTCAATCACAAGCTATCATAACATTTGTAAATCCATACAAATTCAAGCTAACGTATAAGTATGTGATTATCAAAACTATTTGCAAAAATGTTCCAAACGCTATCTTAGATAATTATAATGACGCTACAGTATGGATATATTTCGTAATAACTATATACTAGGATGAAAAATTGTACCAGCGTTGCTTTTTAGTACTACGGTATTAAATAATATTTGATCAAACATTGGTCGTTTTTCTGATGGCAAATGTTTGCCAAACATTTTTTAATATTACAGCGAGGCAATAAGCGGTTAACAAGGTATCAATTGGACGTATCATGTATTTTTGCAAGCGAAAGCATGAGTGAAATTGATCTATTATATACTTAATCTAAGCTTAATTATTGTGATAAACGTTGGACGTTCAAAACGTTGTACGTTTTAAATATATCCTAATTCCTATATTAAGGAATTCCGAGTGGATCAATTTTGGTTAGATTAGAATGAACCAATTTAGAGTTTTGAGTCGTAATGTGTGACGTAACGGACTCAAAATCAACGTTTTTGAATATAATTTATAACTTGTCATGACGTCACGATTTAAAATATACCCTTAATCGATCGTTACTTAAAATTAGAACTTCAAAAGCAAAATGCTAAACAAGTTTCGGTTCCTATTCGAGGCTTTGGAAGACAATTAAAATGTCTTGTAGTACAAATAGAACTACACAAAATTGGTCAATTCTATTTTATAGAGATCTTTACGCTTTAGATAAAAAGCTACGCCCAGCAATCTCGCTAAATGCTAAATTAATTTACTAAAACACACGTGAAACTATACAATTCAAATAAATTGTAAACAGATCGTCGTTGGATAAAAACCTGGCACACAGACACTTTTAATTAAACATATAGACGAAAACATATGAACAAAAAATATACACAAACTCTACATTATCGACCAAAGTGCCAAAATCATTCTAAACATTAATATCAACCATTGATATGTCAATTTACACAACAAAAGAAATCGTAGTCAAAGTGGGCTCCGTATTACTTCGAAATTTTATGAAATTCCAATGACATTACTAAAATTATACTCCATATTGAATTCGAGCCCATATTGCTACGATCACAATAAAACATCTACTCAGACTCGTGGATTCCCGATTCGTTATCTTCGTCTTTTGCGTCGAGCCTTGTCTTGAGATCGTCGATGAGGGCAGCCGGCGGTGGTACCAGTTGGCAGACGACCTCCTCCCCGTCAAGGAGGAGTTGGGTCCTCGAGTGGGGGGGAGACACGGTGGCGGTGGGCGGTGTGTTCCCCCCCTCGGGGGTCGTCTCGCTGGGGGGCGCGGAAGGGGGAGCCCGCCCGCGCCACTCCGCTATCTTCCCCTCGATGTCCAACGTGCTTCGCTTCGACCCTCTACAGTTACCGATTAATCCCCGTGAGTTTTTCAGTCCGAGCAACTAACGCTACATCGGTCTGAATAACGCGTTATTACATACATTTTAATGAGTCATGTGGTCCCTAAAGTTAAAAAATAATAGTAACGGAAACAAAAGAGAAATTAACTGAAAGTCGAAGAGGGTCCGTTGTTACACGTCATGCAGGCCCGTGCTCAGTTAGTGATTAAAATTACAACCATCATGCTCATGCTTCTAGTTAACAGAACATTATTTTTACTTAAAAATAATTCCTAGATATTATTTTACAGTATAAGTATTGAAGGCCTAAACCGTATAGTATATACAATTTGAAACTTATATCCGACCTAAACTAAGAAAACAAAGCATTCAAAGAAAATCATGCAAAACGTGTGTATGCAGTTTTACAACGCTGCATTCTGGCGTTCTAAAGCTACATGCACACGAGCCGGTTTGAAAATAAGGGTAAGCGCTAGCGGAAGGTGGCTAGGGTTGTCCGTAGAGCACTTACTTGGCAAGGGGTACGTTATCGCGGTCCGCGAACGCGTCATACAAATACTCGCTGCAACAGACAACACACGGTCAGTCGCGGGCACGGGACGGACCGATGCAGCCGTGCCAGAACACCCGCGAAAACATCACACAGTACACATACAGACAATATACAGCGAACACAAATTATAGCCAATCAGCTGTTCGACGTTGATGTTAGTAAAAATGAAATGTGTGATATTTTTCAGCGAGCCTAAAAGGTTCCGTTCACAACGAACAGTGCATGGGGTACAAATTTACGTAGGATTATGGATAGTGTTTTGGAAAGCAAACAATAAGGTTGTGAACGAATCCCGGCCACGGCACCATATGTAAAGTAATTAGCAAGTACTTATCAAGGAAAGGTTCGAGAGGCAAAATAATGAATGAGCTCGCTCTAAGCCTCTAGAAATAAAATCAAAACTCATCGATCGGTCCTACATAAGTGCCTAAATAGACTTACAATAAATCTTAATACTTATCATATTTAAACATTGATTTATCTATACCTAATGATGGATGTCGATGATAGAAAACAACAGAAACAAAACTTAGTGGAACTTAAACAATTCAATAGGTACTAATAAAGTTCTAGCGCTAAATATTTACAGATTGCAAATATGATCTACGGGAGGTTTTTGTATACATTGCGGGTTACATTCGAGCAATACAGTGAGGTTACCCGCCGGCCGGTGGGCCGCAAGCAATGTACGCGACAACATGGAAAGACGACACCGAGCAAAGTTGCCCATTGGAAATGATGCTTTAAGTGAAATAGGGTATGGTTCGCATTCCAATGAACAATGATACAGTCGTGCAAGCCGCTATAGGATCGAAGAGCACACGTCACGAGCGATTTACTTGATTCGATGACACGTCAAAACCTTGTAGGTACTGTTGTATCGCAAGAAAAACATAAAGTATAGTCAAGCAACGAAGTTTATTTTATTTACATAAAAATGAAATACTAGGAGTATATAACTACAAGGCGTTAACGAGTCAGTAGGTTATGTACGTTATACGATGATCGTTACCGGAGGGAGCGTAGGGTCATCGCCACCACCCGCGCGTCTTGCACATCGGCTCATACTCGCTGTTAACAATACCCCCATATGTTACAACCCTAATCGTTTTGAAGAACAGTATGCGTTTATAGTTGGAAATAAATGAAAAATATACTTTTAAGGTGAAGTGTACTATTAATTTGCATACGTTTTCAACTGTGATATGTTGTAACTGATTGGCAAACTGTTTTGTTAGTGTGAGTGTGAACTTACCAGTCATTAAGTCCTGATAAATGTGTAAAACATATGATAAATTAAAGTAATCTTAATCCTATATCGAATAAATGTGATCCTGGGAGTCGAACCCACTACACCAGCCTCTGAGTTTGATGGCGATGAGTGACTAACATAAAATACATGAATAAATTAATAAAAAAGTAAACTGCACATCAAAGCTCGAAACAAGTAAGGTCTGACATTTAAAAAGAAACACTACACTTATACTCCATATATAAACAAAACTCTTCTAAATTATATTAAACTTTTATAACGTTTTTAATGTGCCTTACAAACAAACACCTAAGTATATTAATTTAATAAAGAACAGTATTTTCAAAAGTGTGCAAAGAACGCGGCTCTTCAATCCAACGACATGCCTTCGTAGTGAACAGAATCAAGGCATTATCAACTCAGTCTCACAAGCAAATAGGGTCGATTGTCGCTCACGAGAAAATGGGGACTTATGGTAACGTCCCCACCTCTCTTTGCCCACGATGCTAACGGAGTAAAATTACTACATACAAGGATGAGGGTGCACAACAAACCCAAATCAAACACATTAACAAACCGATAACAAACATAATGTTATCAAATCATACCGAAAGGAAAACAAAACGAAATTAGTAAATATAAAAAACAAAAGGAACCACGTGCAGATTCTGGTGTGTTTATCTGCAAATGATTCCGAAACAATGATGAAAGATGAATGATGACTTATTTTAATAAAATTTTAAGTATTTACTACGAATGATTGCTTAACGTATATTGGCGTCTCTTAAGTATGACTTCATAGATTGATTCTACAAACAATCATTGGTAGTAAATAAAATGACAAAATCATTGAAGCTGAAATCATAAGAGCGCGTGCGCGAACAAATCAAATGATGCCGGTGAGATTTTACAATAGGTACAGAAGTCAGGTTCAATAATTTCAATATGACAAAACTAACGGATAACTCTTTGTTGTAAATTGATTTTAAAATTCTTTAACTTAGAATCCATATTCGCTTGAAGCCAATCAACATTAGGCTTTTTTATTAATTAAACATAATTGTAATTTTTTTATCCATGATTCGTAATAAAATGCACGCATAATGCAATCTGCTTTCTGCAAATTAATACTAAATTTATAGAAATTTGTGCATAATTTACGGGTAGTTTTACTTCGTTTCAAAAATTAATTTCTTATATTCTACTATTTAATAAATGCTCTTTTCAAATGCATCTAACTTAGGTATTTAAGACTGTGTTTTACAGCATTTAACGAGTATTTATATCTCGTTTATCTCATTATTTACGTACCTACAATTTAAACTAAAATTATGTTAGTATGTTTGGAAACAAGTCTTCACATTCGATTACCTCTTTAAACTGTAATATAAAATTCAAATTGGAACCTGCCGATAAAAATGAGACACAGTCACTAACTTCGTTAAACTTATTTCATTATTATAATAATTTCTGATGCCTTCGCGGTTATTACACATTGGAATGAAACAACTATTAACGGATTTAACTCGCGTATTTTTATTTTATTTTATTTGCTGACGTTTCGGATTCTTTACAGTTTCCATAATCGTAGCATGACTGAGCTGACAAAAGTCTAACGCTAAAGTAACGTCAGCAAATAAAATAAAATAAAATAAAAATACGCGAGTTAAATCCGTTAATAGTTGTTTCATTCCAATTTATTTCATTATTCTTTAAAAGTGAAAAAGACTGGTAGATTATATGAAGACTAGTTTCAAAAAGGTTGGACTTGCAAACGAAACCATTAGATGGCATTAACATGTAAATTTAATATACGTTATTAACACGAAACAAGACTTAATTGTTGAATAAATAATCACTTCACACAAACTTTAATTTGCTAAAATTTACTTCAAAACGAGATAATTCACGATAGTCAACGCCATCTAACTGTTCATTTGCCATGTCCAGCCTTGAAAGTCCATAGAGAACAAAGATTACAGATAATATAAAATATACTAAATACGTACGCTTCGACAAGAGGGCCTGGGTAAGGGTCGACGTGTAGGTACAATCTGGCTAGTCGCTGCGCCACCACCATAATCGGTACAAACAGTAATATGCACCAGGCTAAGGACATCCAATAGCCGTTCTGTAAGAAAAAATAAATTGTAGAACAAAATATTAAACAGAAAAGTATACAGGTACCATTATATATATATATATATATATATATATATCATTTATATAATAGGCTTTATACGATCCGATTTCGTTGAAAAAAAAAACATGTTATAAGATTATGGCCGTCTTTAAAGTTTATTATCGCTATGTTTGAAGTGGTTAGGTTTTTTGAAACCGGATTGTGTAATACCTATAAGGTGGTGATTTTTTTTACGTGCGGATACAACACACTAGGGGTGGAATAGCTAGTTTTGTTATTGGTACAGTGAATTAGTCGGTTGTTTCTATTTATTTGACACGTTAAATGAGTTTCAAATGTAACAGAATCAACTAATTTTCAACTATCGTCATTGTAATAAAGCGCTAACCGACGACGACGCTAACGACTTACTAAAGTACATAGCCACAAAAACGCCTATAGCGTGCTGTTTTTTAAATAATTATTACTTATAGGAAGGATGAGTATTAAGAACGTAGCATTTCCAATCGAGGCTAATGTGAACCGCGACAGTCTGTGCTTACTCCTTTGGGAAAGCGAGTTTTTTTATTATACTTGATTTATGTACTTACGATAGGCATTAACATCTTCTTACAAGCGGCGTCTCTAGTAGCATTAAAAGCGTTGGACAGCGGTCCGCACTTGCCGACCTCTTGTTTGGCAGCAAACACTACTCGGTCTAGATATTCTTCTATCATTTGAGCAATCACGTCTGCGTACTTGCGGGTCATCTGTAAAAAAAAAAAATTAACACTCGGGCAAAGGAGTTAAAGTGTTGAGGACGGGAGACAGTGGGCGACATTAGTGTGGCTACATACATATATATATACCTACATACTTTGCGAGTTTGTATTTTTTTTAGCAAATACTTACAGCGCCAGTCAACTATCAAAACAACGAAAACGTAATTAAATCTTTATACTCACGTTCTGAATAAGGTCGGGACCCTGTTTGTTGAGGAACAGTTCTGCTTGAGACGTCTCGTGTATGAGGGACTGTATGGCTTCCTTCAAAGAAGAGTGGTTGAACCGGAGACCGTCGCGTAGTTTAATCGCAGTTTCCTAATAAAGAAATATTACAAATAGTCATCAAGATTTATAATTGTTTTAGCAGCCACGGTGCACTAACGCTCTTGACAATAGAGACACGTTATCCCTTCTACATAATCTACATCCCTACTATTATAAATGCCTATTATAAATGCGAAAGTAACTCTGTCTGTCTGTCTGTCTGTTACGCTTTCACGCTAAAAGTACTGGACCGATTTAAATTATATTCGGTACAAAGAAAGTCTGGAGCCTGAGAAAGAACATAGGCTACTTTTTACCGACTGCAAAAAAGGAGGAGTTCCACGCGGACGAAGCTAGTACTATATAAAAATCACGTAAGTAAAACATAAATTAGCTGTGATGTTTCGAATGCGACGTTGCAGTCGTGGTAGCGAAAAACGACTTCCTCCCCCCGCAAGCACGGTTGCAACGTCGCATCCGAAACGTCAAGAGCTAGTTATTTTTAATAATTATAACTTACGTTGAGCGAGCGAGTTTGTGCCAACATGGGCGCGACTATATCCTCGTGGTATGCTCGCAACATGGCGGCCGCGTCGCGCAACTCCATGGAGACGCGAGCGAAGCCGCTGCGCACAGCTAGTGCGTCGGCCGTCGAGTCCAGTTGCTGGGACAACGTGTCCAGAGACAGATTCGTCATGTTCGTCTCCAACTATAAAAAGATTTATAGTTAATTTCTGATGCTTTCGAGCTTTTTACAGTTTGGAAGAAAATAACTATAAAGGATTTAAGTAACTCTTGTATATTAATTTTTATGTAATTGTATTATGAAAAGTTTTCGAATCGTACGCGTAAAATTAATTATAAAATAATTATACACAAGTTAAATCCTTTATAGTTCTTTTATTCCAAAGATTCGTAATCATGATTGTATTAAGCCAACAAAAAGTTAAGTTGTAAATTTTCGTTAAGTTCAATTATATCAAATCAGTACATAGGTATCTCATTTGAATCTATAACAATAACAAATTGTAGAATGTCTCTTCTATAGGATATCCGTTCACACCTAATAACCATATACAAAGTATGTGGTTATAGGTAGAGTTAGATATGTCTGATGCTCATTGAACAGAATTGTAAACAGTTATTAGGAACCTAGTACCTAGGATTATGTATCTTGGGCATTCACTGTACGTACCGCATGTAAAATCCTATCAAAGTCGAAATCGGACAAGCCGGTGTCGGCCAGTTTCTGCAGTTTGGCGGCGGCGCTTGGTTTCAATATAGTCAGTCCTCTCGCCGAGCCCGGGAACGTCGGCCGTAGAGCTGCGAACTGCCGCTCTATCTCCACCGTCGCCTGCTTCTGAAGATCTTCCAAGTCGTATAGACGACGGAGCTCAAGAGTCTGTGAACAGAAATTAAATGTATCTACTAGTAAATGTACTTATTACGGATTTATTGTAATGTTAATTACTTGTTTATTAGTTACTAACGACCTGCCCCGTCCTCACACGGGTGCTGTAAACCTTTCTCATGAATCACAAAAAAAAAAACGCGTTAAAATCCGTTTTGTAGTTTTAAAGATTTAAGCATACATAGAGAGCGACAGCTACTTTGTTTTATACTTTGTGTAGACTTACATTGTATATTGGCTCGCAGTCACCAAAACGACTACTATTTACTAAAAAAACTTGTTGCTAAAAATTATTGTTTTTATATTTTCTAATTTTGTACGATTTAGTGGACATTTGTAGGATAACCCAAACAAATTTTACTATACAGTGATTCCACTTTAAGGGAATTTCATTACATTGTCTCGTTTAACCAAGATAAAAAAATGTTTTATCCCAGTTTCCATATCTACACCAATATTGACTTGCGAAAGCATAAAAATCTCACTTTGGCTTTACAATATTAATAGGCTAGGCATAGTAGTTTACCTCATAAAGCGTGTTGTTGGCGTGACACCAAAGAATGACACGTGTCATATTGAAATCCGGATCGCTGTGTTCGTTGAACATGCTCCTCTCGAAGTCCACTAGCGTTTCCAAATCACCGAATAGACGGTTGCCTCTTGGTTCCCTATAAAAGTACATTTCATAATGTATTCTTAAGTACAGGAAAACAAAATTATTAACACAAAAACCACACAAAGTGATACTTAAAGGCTGATACTTATAGCTGAATCAGATCCCTGCTACAGCATATAAAAGGTTAGAAGAAACTGAAAACATATTCGTAGGCAAAACAAGCTCTTTATTTTATATAATGTACTCACGTAAGAGGGTCGCAAACAAAGCGCTGCGATGCAACTCCCAGGACGAAGTATACCACCAGAGCGATAGCCGCGCCTCCGCCCACCAGAAACATCACACCCATACCGCTGTAAAAGAACACATATTACATAAATTCAATTATAATAATATAATTTATAAAACTGAGACCCCTGTGGGACTTGAACTGGGTTCGTGACGTCACGCGGCCTACAACATTTTTTTATTTAAGTAATTGAAGAAAAAAAAAATGCGTGTCCATCATTTTTTGACAATTTAACTGACGGACAAGCTTATTGCATTCCCCTTACCCTTTGAAGTACTTAAATGTCATCACACGATTTCCTTTGAATCTCAAGACCTTCCCTCCTTTATCACGCTTTAACCCATACTTTTAACACGGGCGGTCTTTCTGACCTCCCTCTCTATGAGCATGGTGGCCTGAATTAATTTATGGATAAGCCCTGTGTTCACTCACCATAACAGACACTTAGAGCCAGCCCCCTTGTTGCAGCAGTCGCTTGCGCCGTAAACATCAGGTCGTTTCCCACACACGCCGCACATAAGACCCCACACCATCAGAGCAGTGATCTGAGGACAAAGTTATCGATTAAGGGACTCCACATATACATATATTCATACAGTCTATAAAAATGATTGCGTCCATCACAGTAACATCGAAGACGTTACATTAATGTACTACAGTCATTGAGAAGACTATTTGAATGAGAAAATCTCCATTCCTTAAATCCTTTAAAAAAAATTAATTTAAATAAAACGACCACCTGACTAATTAGAAGGATTTCAGCATTTTTCTAGTGCAGCAGTGTAAGTTTTTATACCTAGGTATACATAATTATGAACTGCCGAAATGTATGTACTTACATTTATTCGTTATAAGCATACATATGCTTGTAATTTCTGAACGACTGATTGCATTGAATATCTAAAACATACACCCCTAAATAATGAAAAAAACCTAAGTAAGTATAAGATAATAATTTCTGATGCCTTCGCGGTTATTGCACATTGGAATGAAACAACTATTAACGGATTTAACTCGCTTAGACTATTGTCAGCTCAGTCGTGCTACGATTATGGAAACTGTAAAGAATCCGAAACGTCAGCTAATAAAATAAAATAAAAATACGCGAGTTAAATCCGTTAATAGTTGTATCATTCCAAAGTATAAGATAGTCAAATTTAGTGAATAATGAAAAACGCCTTACCAGTAGTAACGCAGCGGCGACAGCCCTGGTGGCATGGCGGCGGTACGGCCCGTACTGCGAGTAGTAAGAGCCAAGTGTATCGGCGACAGATTCCTGCCGGTCTAGCTGCTCGCTCGCATTGCCGGCTATCCACGTGATCTGATCAGCTACGCCTTTGAGACGGTTACCTGGTAACAAGAAAAAAAATATGTACTTATATGTAGTCTTTATCAATAGGTACAAAAAACGTACCCAAGTATGACGTAAGCAGATTTATTACAATTATTTAAGCCCCCCCGTCCGTCGCCCTTGTCAGCAAAAGTAAGCAAAGCTACTACAACAAACAATGGTACTTGAGTATAATTAATTTTTTTTTTATTGATCATGAGCAGCAGTTATATGTTTAAGAGCATTAATTGACTTTTCCCGAGCTTAAGTCTTAAATTCCAATGTCCAAGGGTGGTTTCTAGATAAATAATATTAGATAAATAGATTCATCCGACACAAGGGCGTAGCGAGGTACGGGCAGGTTTTGATACCCTTGTGAGTGTCGAAAATCATCCCTACTAATATTATAAATGCGAAAGTAACTCTGTCTGTCTGTCTGTTACGCTTTCACGCTAAAACTACTGGACCGATTTAAATGAAATTTGGTACAAAGAAAGTCTGGATCCTGAGAAAGGACATAGGCTACTTTTTAACCGACGTCAAAAAAGGAGGAGTTCCACGCGGACAAAGTCGCGGGCAGAAGCTATCTTGGATATATTCTTAGTTTGTAACCCCCCCCCCACCCCCCCGCCTCGACCCCTCCCATCTCAACATAATCCTAGCTCCGACAGATCTATCTTACCAGTATTTGTGATTGCTTGTTGTACACTAGGTATATGCTTGTCAACAGAGCGCTGGATGGCGAGTTGTATGTCCAAAAACACTTGCTGTCCCTCCGCCACCTCCGCCTTGATATTGCTGTCTAGCAAGGCCGTAACGTTGTCCAACAGTTCAGAGACATCGGGCATCTGTATATTAGAAAACACATCATGAAATCTTCTTATTATATATAAAAATGAATCGCAAAATGTGTTGGTAAGCGCATAACTCGACAACGCCTGGACCAATTTGGCCAATTTTGGTCAAGTCCAAGGATGGTTCTTACGGCGAAGAAAAAATCGAGTAACTGCCCTAAAAACAGCCCTTTTCTTTTCCCATACATACGTTGTCTAACTAAAGTTACCTAATTTGAATTTCGAACGGGCAGAATGACGTCTGCCGGGACCGCTAGTACCTATACTATAAAATCTCTACTGACACTATAAAACAATGTATTGCAAAATAAACTCTGAACCGATTTATATAACATTTGGTATAGTTTTAGTTAGTTAGTTTCAAAAATTCGTACATATTATTACATTGCAAATTTTGCAATATTTGTAAGTATATTGGAAAATTTGAAATCGTGAGTAATATATTTTTATTCTTATTACAAGGATAACCTTCGCAAATCACCTCAAATAATTATTAATAATAATGTATTTCGCAATAGCACATTGCTTGCGAATTGATCGTTTGGAAATTACATTCAGTAATTAATATTTACTGAGAATCATAATACTTTATCATAACACATATTATAAAGAGTGAAAAATATTATTTATATTACATTATACTTACAGTTGGGAAGTATTTGTCAAGCATCTATATTGACAAGATCCAAGAAAAGCGTGAAATAACACAGAATTATTAAGAGCAATAATATATATATATATAAGAATACTGTAGCAGTGGCGGATTTGTAGTCAAGCATAGACCAGGGCCTCCTGTCACTTTAGTCCAACTCGAAACTGCAGACGGTAGAAATTTATAGCTCATAGAGAGCTTAAATAGAGCGTAGAGCTTAAATGTATAATCGAAAGTTAATTCGTAATGTATGAACATAGTTTCCAATTATGATGATGTGAATAAGCAAGAGTAAAAGTAAAATAGAGTTCCTACCCTGGCACCATATATGCACATCCCGTACTGCACGCGCCTGTTAATATGTAATGTGCGACACAAAAAATATAGTTTTAAAGTGTTACCTGGCTGTACTGAATTTCAGTGTCTAGTTGTCCGATTTTGTATTTCTCTTGCAACCTAATGCATTGCGGTTGCTCGCACTTGGCCAGGGTTTGAAGCAGTTGAGCCTTTACTTTACGAAGACCTGAAATTAAAACGACACATTAGATTAAAAGTAACTAGCGGTCCCGGCAGATGTCGCCCTACGCCGCAAAGCAGAGCACTAATTTGACAGTTGTTGTCATTGTAAAAGTACTTGCTATGTCCATATTTGATCCTTTTCTTTATTCTAATTTTCCGTGCACCTTTTTAATTTTTTTCTTACATAAGAACCTTCTCTTGGTTATTAACAATCTTTGCCTTTTATTGTTCGATTAAGAAAAGAATAAATACGTTTCCAATAATTTTGTTAATCTTAAGTAGATTAATGTTTAACACCGTTCATTTTAATTATAATAACATTTGTACCAAGACAAGAGTAAAATCAAGACCCCAGTGAGACTTAAACCCACACCTATGCCTCTACACGCATCTTCTTTCTACTCTTGTCTTGGTACATATATGATAATCTCCTTAATGGTTTAATTAACCAAAAACGGTCATGAAATTATTATTACGTACCAGTATTAAGACGCTCAGCGTTGTATCGCAGGGTGGCCGTTACATTCTGCACAGTCCTCAAGTCAGCTTGCACGACGTCCAATTGCTGCACCATTTTGTTCAGAGTCGTCACAGACACGGCGCGAGAGAACTCGCCAAGCTTGACAGACACTGTGTGACCACCGCCTGGATATCAAGATATGGTGTTAAATATATAAAAATATATTTAAGTCACAATTTAGAGTTGCATAAAGGATAAATCGATTAAGTAAGTCCATCTGAGAGAGAAGTCAGAGTAAGACCTCTTATTCACAAACCTCGTTATTTTTGTAATACAACAGTATAACGGATTTAACTCGCATATTTTTATTTTATTAGCTGACGCGTCGAAAACTTTACAGTTCGCATATTTGTAGCACCACTGAACTGACGATAGTCTTAACGCTAAAGTACTTTACTTTAACCACGAAGGCATCAAAAATTATAACTGTTAGCTGCTGTTAGTTATGGAAAGCTTTAAAAAGAAAAACGTTTATTTGAAAACAATCGCAAATTGGCATAAATAGGTATGTAGTTAATTAGGCTGACAGAGGACGTAATACGGTGTAAACTCTAAAATACCTTGTAGTATATTTAAGGAGTTTCATAGAGTGAAAATACAAAGTTTAAGTAAGAAGTCTAAAACCCAAGAGTTTTAATTAAGGGCGGTTTAAGTACGTAAGGTAAAAGCACTAATGCTCGACACTTTAAGGACAAGTCAAACTTCCTTCTTCAAAATAAAATATTTTTATTAGACAAAGAATGTTCATTTTTTTTTTGCTAGCACATCAACAACTAAAAATTAACTTTTTCATACTAATACTGTAATAAGTAACACGTTTTTTAAAATAAAAATATTTTTGCATGCATTGTCATAGGAACTATTAGATGACAGCACCAAAAATTGAATTCACTAATCATAGACATTAATTAGCACTACTAGAAGACATAACTTAAAATCCCTTTAAAATATGTGTACTCAAAAGAAATTGACAACAAATAATAAAAAATCAACTTATTAATAAACAAATAATCAAATACTTATATTCTTATCCTTATCACTTGTTTTAATCATTATATTTACTTTAAAAAATAAACATAAATAGTTTCAATTGGCTTATAATATAAAATCACATAGTGAATTGCATGTTATACTTAATTCTTTTGATAGGTATACTCATCTACAAACTTCAGACTATTTGAGAACCTCTAAATAAAACCAGAACGCAGAAATTTTCGTGATCCAGTAAGCTATATAATCACATACATACTTAAAATTCAAAATTTGAAGATTGTAGGTCATTTAGTTCCGAAGTTAAGCAAAAGCATAGTTTCGCATTTACCTACGACACTCTTTCACTCATGATCATCAAAATAACTAGTACTTCCCATAAACTCAGAGAGCTGAAATTTGGTACAGAGTTAGGGTTCAGTGACCACCTAAAGGGAAAACTATAAAAAGTAGGAAAATCGAAAAAAGAAAAAATGACATATAAGAAAATCTAATAAAATTAATCAATATATTTTCCACGTTTCTACAAAAAAAAGTGCAACCCCATCAAAAACATTCTATATAAAACTAGCCAAGCCTCGATAAAGCAGCTTGTTTATCTCTAAAAAGTAATGAAATGTAGAGGACAAACTCAATCTGCAATTTCTTTATTATTATAGTTAATGTCGTGTGACTTGGCCGTTGAACATTCTTTACTAGGTACCTACCTATATTTGTTAAGCGAGAAAATAGCCCATAAGAATGAATCTGAAAACAATGGAACTAATAGTTGACACATACTTATACCCTAATAGTTGACACTGTCTACTGTTGGATAGCCTTATTCAAATCGCACGAAAGTTAAACATAAACTTTATTTACAGGACACAGATATTAAATTTGCAAAAAGAACAGCTGAAAGATTTAATTTGTTGTGACCCCAAAAGAAGACACACATGTCGTCTTTTAGGTTTATATCATTTTTTGGTACTAATTGTAGACACCCCTATAAAATATTATAAAAACTAGCCGGAATAAAACATCAACCTTCTTAGTTTATCAATAACTTCATATACTTACGATATTTAAACAAAAAGAAGCAATAATCTTTAATATAGAAAACAAAATCATACCTGAGAAAAACTGGTTCCCTTAAGAAAAAACGTAAGAATTACCGCGCACTTGACAACCTGCTTACATGTTTATTTAAAACTGACGCAATTTTGAAAATTTGCTAAAGAAAGTGTACGAAAGTTTTTGGCCACGTATCATAGATAACACTAGGCATCTTCTAAACCGATAGTGATGTAATCTAACTAAATATTATTCTTATTTCGAACGGTTTTTTTCGAAAGTGTCATCCTTTAGTTCAATGTCGAGCATTAGTGCTTTTACCTTAATTAAGTGTTTCATACCCAAAGAAAGTAGGTAGGTACTCGTATATGTCCCATTTCATCATATAATTGTTCAATGGTGCTACGAAGATGGGAACTAGTTTCGAAACGTCAGCCAATAAAAAAAATATATTCCGTATAATTTCCTTCTAGATAACATTACAAGCCTGAGTTGTTATTATTATTTTTCTAACTTACTCGTAAGCAAAGTGCCAAGTTTGCTCTCCAACTCCCCATAGTTGGTGACGAGGAGCCATCGCGCATGCGCCTGGGTGGCATTGATGAAGGTCTTGGCATCTTTGATACCAGTTTTGAGGGCATCGGGAGCTTCCGTTGTGCTCCGCTCCAGCTGCTCGTCAGTAGCGAAAGCGCATACCACGCCGAACCTAAACACGACGTAGGTATTGTTTATAACTATAGAAGAACCTAACCTAAAGGCTTGAAAGCCTCCCCTCTGGAGGCTCGCCACCCGTCCGGTTTTGCAGCAAAGGCCCATTATCTGGCCAATGTGCTTCAGTATTCAGTTCGAAAAAAAAAGTATAGAAGGCAGTAAATATTGCTATGTTCAGCTTATTATGACTAAGAAACCTGTTATCGATATTTGATCAACATCTATGTGGACTTTATTGACAGTTATTAGAAAAACCACCAAAACTCAGAATGCGTATGTATGTCATATGTCACAAAAATGACACTGTCACATATGCGTAAACGTCAATTTTTGTATAAATAATGAACGCGTTAGTTTACGAGTTCTAGTTAGCACGTTATCTCATACAAATTAAAACGCAAATGTCTCCCTTAGCGGCAGTAAGATGGCACAAAATACCACCATCAAGTTTACGGTTGCGAGACTAAATTGTCAATGTCAATGTCAAGATGAGACTTAACGGCAAATTAAGTCATCCCTATTAATATTATAAATGCGAAAGTAACTCTGTCTGTCTGTCTGTTACGCTTTCACGCTAAAACTACTGGATCGATTTAAATGAAATTTGGTACAAAGAAGGTCTGGAGCCTGAGAAAGAACATAGGCTACTTTTTAACCTACTGCAAAAAAGGAGGAGCACCACGCAGACGAAGGCACGGGCAGAAGCTAGTAAGTCATAAAAATGAACATCAAATCGACATTTCCTCAAAGCATACTTACAGGAAGAGCGTAAGCAGAGCGATAAGTATGATAGCAAGAAGTCCTTTGAGGCAGGCATCGTATTTGCGGTCGAAGGGCCGCCGCCGGCGCCCCGCGCGGCACCAGTAGCAGCAACACCAGAACAACCTGGTAAAAGAAATCATCATCATCGTTCAGCCAAAAGAGGTTAACAGTGACCAGTTACGTTCCCACCGCCTGCAGCGAGCCTCTGATGAACTGTCGAGTCGACATTTTGTCGACATAATATCTAGAAAGTTGTTGTCAGGAATAAGGTTTGTCGTGTCGATATTGTTTCGTTGTCGACATGAAGAAATAAGAGACGACATCAACATGACAAGAATTCTCTCTGTCGACAACGTTACCGATTTTTGACAGATCAGCGCGAGAATAAGACGACATCGACATGACAAGATGTCGACTCGACAATTCATCATAGGCTCACTGCAATTAAAAATAGGTACGACGCGATAACAAGCTCAAGGTGCGTTGGGTTAGTTCGTTCAAGGTCATGTATTATAATTATATGTAAGTATACCTAGCCACTAAAAAGTTTCGAAATTTGTACATGAAATTAATTGTCACAGTAATAAGGTTTATGAAACTTTGTGGTTAAAACCTTGAATGTAGCGTAGCTACTACCTAGATGGGTACTTATTTGACATTGAGGTCTGTATAATAACAAATTTTTAAAAATAGTAGTACTTAATTTGAATTTAATTGTTTCATTAAATAAAATGTAATAGAAGTATACTTACAATTAAATAATTATAAGTATCAATTAAATAGAAACACTCAGTTTAATCATGTTTTAACAATCCTATTATGCACAATTCTATTGTATGGTACCTACAAGACCATCACACCATCATAATAATTATGCATCCATGAAAAACGTGTGAGCGAGACAGATAACTCACCCGGCGAGCGGTAGCGCGGGTGCGAGCAGTGCAGCAACAACCACCAACGCAACCGGTCCAGCGTAGTGAGCCAACAAAACTCTCCACTTGTCCCTAAAACTGGCCACCTCCACGTTGTCACCGACCACCGTCACAATGCCTGAAAAGAAAAATAAAATGGTTATCTACACTAATATAATAAAGAGATAAGAATTTGTTTGTATCGAATTGGCTCCATAAAGACTGAAAAAAATTGAAATATTCTTTCACTTGAAACTACACTATTCCGGAGTTACATAGGATTTACAATATTTTGATAGATATGTTACCTATGTTAAAAAATTAACAAAAGTTTCCTATCAATTATACATACCTAGCTAACAACAAGAACATATAAATAAAACGAATGATAAATTGCATGAAATTAACAAACGCAAACGAAAAGTGAATTTTCCATTAGTTTCTGTTGATAGCCTGTTCAAACTTTGATAGATAGGTACTAAACAGTTGACTTGATTTTTGATAATATGCGGTATGATTGGATTATTTAACGCAAATAATCAACTCACTTTGTAAATATAAACATCCCATGAAATAAAACAAGAATCTTGATACAATTCTACGCGGGTGAAACCACGGGTACAGCTAGTCTTAGGTATTATTATTAGCTATTCTGTACTTTCATTGTAACTAAATGTCAACATCCATGTAGGTATTCAGCCTAGGTACTTTATCTATTGATGCCCTTATCACGGTTTTATCTAGAGCTAATAATATGAGACTTTCATTTTTGTGTAACGATGAGATACACGATAAAAAGCGTCGATTATAAAAAAACTTGACCAAAATACTCGTATAAAAGGCCTATTTCACAAACTTTAAAATAGGTCCTGCTTTAGGTAAATTAATTTCGACTTTTGTAGAAAATAAAAAAGTTACTTACAAATGAGTAGTTTTATCTACTACAAAACTAGTATTTTAGCTACATAGCTAGTAGATAATAAGCTAGTGTTAGTAACTTACTCAAGACTTTTTTGACCGTCATAAAACATCGGCTTAGACTCCAACAATTAAGAAAAAGAAAGAACAGGTCAATTCCGTAGTCTTCACTACCTATAGGTAACATCATGTAGGTAGTGCCTACTTACAGTCAGATTCAAACATATTTAAACTAAATAACAAAATAACGCCCAGCCATAAATAAATAAACATACCATCAATAACGCTAACAGTTAACTACTTAATACTACCCAACAGTTATCTATTCGTCTCCAATTGCATTCATCAAGTTTATATTTCTGTACAAACCAAATTCAACCTTATAAAATAACATTTAAAGTTTATGTCCGAATGACGTAGCCGTAAGTGTTTATTGGGCAGTGTCCCGATTCGAAGGCAATTATTTATGGGCTTGTAAGTATAGAACGGCCTATATCACTCTTGATTGCAATGCTTGTTTAATTGAAATGTTACAAGTGACTATTCATGTCAATATTAATTATAAATTGTATTGATATGAAATTATTTCGTTTAGCAAATTTTGGCTGTACTTAAATCGAAGTAAAAGATAACATCAATAAATTATCGCCGTTTATCATCTCAAAAGTAAGATGTCTAATTTTATCACGTTACGTCATTCCAGATGTAGAGCAACGAGCAACACGCGTGTAGTAATACAAAATTTCGACCAATCTCTCAACCGGCTCGTTGGTCTAGGGGTATGATTTTCGCTTAGGGTGCGAGAGGTCCCGGGTTCAAATCCCGGACGAGCCCAATACATTTTTGCTTTTTTTTTTACTTTTTTTATTTATTCCTCAACATTTACTGTAGAACAAAACTATTTTATTATTCATATATCAAATTAAAAACTGGTAACAGAATTTTAGTATGCATTTAGAAATTGTTTAAAGTATAATGACCTCTATAATATGTAAGATGACGACCTCATCTCAACGGTGGCTGCGTTGAGAATACTTGGTAAGCACCCACTGAGACGGGTTGAATGTACGCAAATGTCATAATTTTTGTCAGGTATGTTAATCATTCATTTCTGCTTAAAATATTATAAGGAAAATGTTTACTGATTTCATTACGCATACTCATGCGAACTGAAAAACCACAAAACTAGAGGAAAAGGAAAGTAGGTATTACACAGTTACAATATAGATTTATGTATAAGTATAGTGTAAAATACGAGAAAACATTTTTATAAAATAATTATAAAATAAATACTCGAGACATAAGTAATTAGCATTGAATTAAAAATTTATAAATGAGGACACAAAAACTAGTAACGAGTAAATTTTAATTACAAAATTTGTAATAATGCTATGAAGTTTCTATACAAAAATTCCCTCTTACGGCATCTTTGAGAAATTTGTATGAATGCAAAATTTCGCAAACAATCCGAAAAACCATCTTCTAGTTAACAAAATCATAATGATGATGAATTAATGATTCAAAGTACAAGACTAAATTTAGAACAAAAAACCACTGGAAAATCCGGAATGGTGAGTTTATTCGATCAATTAGCTGAGAGGTAGGTTATTCACATTGACCTAATGCCCAAGTTAACTAACTGATTGATACAGGCTAAACACGTTAGGTTAGGAGCAACTGTAAATTTCATTACCCAGACATGGGCTAGTCAAGGTGAGAACAAAAAAACACGAGCTAATCTTTGATAAAGCGACCAACAACAGTGATAAATATTAGAAAGGCGCGTTAGACCTTGTCAATAACGAATAGACACCATTGGATAAAAGCTAATTGAATACTCTTCGTAATTACTTAATTGTGAATTATACACAAAAGATGTTGTTCCTCAGTCTAGAATGTTGCGTGCAATCGTTTCAACAGTAAGTCAAGGCAAAGCGAATGGGCACACAATGATTTTTGATTATCTCTTGCGAACGTAATATAAAATCAAACAATGGTAATGACATAAGCTCAAATTCACTATTTGAACAAAAACGTAATTAAATAGAAAACACCGTACTTCACAGTTCTAGTACTTCTTGAGATTTGAGAAGCAATCCAGTTACCAGTATAAATAAAAATGAATCACCGAAATGTAAGCACGCGCATAACTTCCGGACGACTTCGCCAAATTTAATAATTCCTTTTTTGTCTTCGTTTATGTCAGGACAATGTTTGTATAATGGCACCCGTACAAAGCCTGGGCGAGCAGTTAGTTTCAAATATGTAGCAAAATCAAAAAGATTGACTGATTGATAATTACAATTTGAGAAATGCAGAAAATGATAGATACACACAGTTGCAATGCTACTTAATTTGATGTTTTTGCTGTATTTTATAATTAAAACACCTTCAGGGTTACGTCAGCCTTAGCTTCTTTGCAATATTCGAAATGTCACGTTGATTTTATAATACATTTTTTGGCATAGATGGGTAAATAAACCAAAACCAACAATACTTGAGGACCTTGGCCATGCCGAGCCTCTTCACGCTCTGGTGCCTTATGATGCTATCGTTACTACATATTGTTACAGTTACCAGAAGGTTACACATTACACTACACGTATTTTTACAATTTTATAATCAACCTCCGCAGCTTATTACCGTTGCCCTTAGAACTCATGCGTATGTTTCATATCAACAAAATTATACTTACATGATTACGGCAGAAAATGTATTAAATAGTCAATATTCTTTCGTAAATTTATCCATCGTCCATTGTCGAAATCTCTTGAGGATATTTAGCATAGAAGCTACTTAAATATATTCTGTGTTTTATTTTCTGAAGTTCTACTTTGTATTGTATTGACTTGAAGGGAATTATCATTTTTGGTCTTTAGGGAAAAGTTGTTGTTAGAAGGTTTGTTGTTCTTTAAAAAGTAATCGGTAAGTTATATCAAATTATTGGTTGTGCTATCCAATATCTATTACATCAACATCGTGTAATAAATACGAAATCCTATTAGCGACTGATACGGATAAGTGCTCCGTCGTACATCGTGAGGATTAAGGGGTATATAGGTATTCTGAATATCGATTAAACGATTAATCCGGATGCCATAATAATATCTAATTAACAGTTATATACAACCTGTTTAGTGTTCGCAACTGAGAAGGAAAAAAAATGCATAATAAATAAGACGCGGACGAAGACACAAATTTTAGAGGGTTGCTATTTGATGGTTTGTCTATTGGAGATGTATCATTGATTAAAGAGGGTCATTTAATCTATCAAAGATTTTATGAAGCCATCGTGGGTGTCATCAATGTTACTTATTCTGTCTTAACAAATTAATAACTGGATAGAAAAGTTATCATCTTCAAATAAATCATAAATGTTTTCATTTCTCCTAAGAAATATTTTCATTGTTAAATACAATACAATGCTATCACACTGTTTAGCCTCGTTTATGACAATTAGCGGTTTAATTAGGGACAATCCCAGTGCATTATGATTCAGAGATGATATCAGAATCTGATAACATGAGAATTAATGTTAATAAATGGTATCACTGTTTTATTTAGGGATTTTACCTTGTCCCAACAAAGAAATTACTATGTCCAAATAAGCCAAGTAGGTATAAGCTTACTTATCAGATAAACGACAGTCACAGACGAAGATTCATGTTCAGAGTCAATCTCTTTAAATTGTTAACTACAATGATGCAGTATTGAACTTGCCCAACGACAATAATATTATGATGCTACAAAAATGTTATATTCAGCGAAGCTACAGCTCTGTGGGAGTCAATGTCAGCGAAACTAAATACAGACAGAGCATTCTGATCTGACTTATTCGCATTCTTCAAGGTCGCTTTCGAAAAAGTCCACTTTGTTGGTACCATTACTGTGAAAAAACGTTGCACTTCAATTCAAGAGTCTAGAGTGTCCTTTAGAAAGGTCTGAAGCGGCCATTATGGCCCGGGTCGATGCGTGTCCTCTGGAAGGCCTAAGAGCACTTTTGGTAAGGTCGAGAGGTCCTTGCATTCAAAGTAGAGCAGAGGATTGTATAAAGGCTAACAACATTAACAAGATTTTTGGAGTTTTATCGTTTCGTTTTTATTTATGCAAAAATATAAAAAAAACATTCCCGTACCGGGAATCGAACCCGAGCCTCCTGGGTGAAAGCCAGGTATCCTAGCCACTAGACCATACGGGAGATACGATAATACACGAAATTCTTGACCAGATCTTCGTATCAATCCAAGCGATAATAAACACGTGCACAAACACAAGTGTTTTGTTATTGTCAATTTATAAGGTGTTCACTTATCCAATCAATGATTGTATTATTGTTTTATAATTTAATGGATAAACTGGGTATTTCAAGGTCATTGCTCTTTACCGAATGTAGATAGATAGTTACGTTTGTACATAGCCTGTTGCTGAGGGAGGGTGGAAAGTGTTACTACGGGCACCATTTGGCGGAAGTAATTTATGAATTAACAAAAATGGCACCCACACCCACAGACCTAAAACGTAGAACCCTCTTTCAATCAGCTTTCAATCTTTAAATCAGCGTCACGGAATGAATAATATTCGTTCCGGGACAATCCGCTGAGTGGGGACCTATTTGTTCACATAGTTTTTAAAAAGTATTTGTATGATTTTGTATGTGTCTGTGGCAAATAAACAAAATTTCTTTCTTTCTTCTTTCTTTCTTTCTCATTGAACATCGACACAACAAACACCCTTAAAACGGTCAGATGCAATGACATTCAATTTCTTTTTAAGGAAAAAATGTACTCGTAGCAGTTTTGGATATTTTCTTCAAAAAATATTTCGAAGTCATAACCAACCAAGTAGGTAAGAGTTTGAAACAGTGACCTAACTAATAACCGGATGCTACGACATTTTTTTTAGATATAAAACCACAATCGTTACAGCAACCACAACTCGAATAGGAAACCTAACCACTTTATGCACCAAAAAAAATATTGTGGAGCTTTCTCTACGTGTCGTATTCTAGTTTACCATAACATTCTACATATGTAGGTTTTATCTACATATATTGTATATTGTATATAATTTTCTACATATATTGGTCTTAAACTCAGTCCCACAAAAAAAAATGCGCTACTGTGATAGCAGGATTTGAAATCGCCGCTTATTCCACGCAAGTAAATTAAATTAGTTAACGCGTTTGTATCGTTCGAAAACGTCTTCTGAATCTACCAATAACTCGATATGGCATAGTTACTATGTATAGTAATATTCTGTGTAACATTCTATTTATTTAAGAACATGCTACCGTACTCCTTGTAGTGTTACAATCTTTTATACTTAACAATTGCGCATCAGCAGCAATGTATCATCAATACAGACAAAAAGTTCCCATGATCATTCACCTTTCCCTGCCTTACCTATATATTTACGTCACTGTAATTGCAACCACGTAAGGAAATGCTTCAAGAAATTATTAAAATCGCCTTCTATTCCTAAACCGATGGTAGCGGGCAGTAGGGAGATAGGGGGGGATCCTTTGTGAGAACACGAGATCGATACTGAACTGCGAGCAGACGGCTTGCCGGGACTGGGATGGTCTGCACTCGCGTTATAGTGTGGAATAATTCCCGATGCTTTTGGTATTATACATTTGAATAGAAACTACTGTATGTGTAGTCTGCAGGCACTACGTGGTACCTAGGCTTTCAAGATGAAAACTGTTTGAAATTATTCTTTTATTCTCAACTAGCTTCTGCCCGCGACTTCGTCCGCGTGGAACTCCTCCTTTTTTGCAGTCGGTTAAAAAGTAGCCTATGTCCTTTCTCAGGCTCCAGACTATCTTTGTACCAAATTCCATTTAAATCGGTCCAGTAGTTAAGGCGTGAAAGCGTAACAGACAGACAGACAGACAGACAGAGTTACTTTCGCATTTATAATATTAGTAGGGATTAGTAGGGATAGGCAAGGCACTATCACGATCCAATTTCAAAAAAAAAAAAGAAATAACAACTTACTCCAGCCAACAATAATTATCCTGTATTGTGTAACCTCTACCGAAAATATTTTTTATTTACCAATTCAACCTGCTTTAATATAAAAACTTGAAGTTACTTGAACCGAAATAAAATATTAATTTAAGTCGATTTACTTCGATCTACATCTACAAGGGAATACTTGGGAAGTTGGGACAAAAGCTTTATTTAGGTGTGATTAGGGAGAGTCGTTCCCAGTAACTTTCCTGATTTTGTATGGAAAATATTCTCTACCAAGAATGTTTCCTTTTCAAAATTAGCAAAGTTACTGAGAACTACCCTTCCCTAGACGTGATTGATGGATACTAAAGGAACTTATTTACAGTGGAAAACTATTCTACTTCCATTTCAGAATGCGAATATTTCAAGTGAAAATTGAATATAAATTTAATTACTCGCTACAAGTTATTTTATTCATTATATTTGATCATTAGCTTGCATGAACCAATTCTTAATTTAGAGCACAATTTCCTCAAATAATTCATTCCCCTTGTTTCTACTAATTACAGTGCGAACTTTTGTTTAAAAATAGTTACGGTAATTTTAGACAATAAAAACACGTTACGGTTACTTTAACCTTACTCTAACGTTAATAAACAACAAAGGGAACGCAGTTGGTAACACCTAATATGGCGAACCTATACAATGGCATTTCAATTGTATCGACTTTATTTACAAAAGCGTTTCAAACATAATTAAGCGGCAGCTGCCTCTTTTATACAGTAGCAGGCTGGCCAGTTTAAGAAAAGCTCTCCTAGTTGAATCTACGGGAGCATTTAAGAAAGGTAGCGGGGGTCTTCCTTGAGTGGACTGATAAGCGTGCTCGTCACTTCTGAGAAGGGTATCAAGTGACTGTCTTGGTTGCGAATGACCAACTACCGGTCAGGGAAAAAGTGGGTATAAATGTGAGTCCAGGCGGTGTTTGCATGTAGTGGTGTATCGTTAGGACACAAATACAAGCAGACGTTATATGATACCAACCATATACTATTTTAACACTCACTACTACATTCAAGTTATGGTTGAGATTGACTAGTGTAATATGTACATCTGTACAGTGATACTTGCAAGAAGCTAAAACTATAAGTATTGTGACTTCAATATGTAAAGTAGCTATCCGGAAAGTAAGGACATGACCAAGGTAAATAATATAATTGACGTAATGCAATTGTTACCTCATTTAAACCATTAAATGGAAGATACTAATGCTCATTGTATTACCTGAAACAAAATAAAGGCATTATTAGAACTGTTATTTATACAAAAAAATACTAAGGCAGAATTGTACTAAGAATATTATCAAACACCATTAATACGCATTATGCATTTAATAACGAGAATGGAGACATATAGTCTCGTAGCTAGATAGTAGAATGCAAGCGAACAATGCAACATTCTCACAACTGTTTACACTCGGGTGCAGTTCAGACTGCAGTGATTCACAGAAGTGAAATGCAGCTAAACATCACTTGCAACACGAGGCTGCATGGGGCTTTTGAAATTATCGTTTCTAGCTATTGATGATACTGTAGGTATATATGTAATTGCAATTGGTTATTGTACAGTATAATGAACAGACTAATAGAAAACGGCAATGAAATATTAGCAAGCGAATTACTAGTAGTTAGCTTTTATTGCGAATCGCTTTCACATGAAATTGACGGAGATATATTCGAAGACTTGTCAATAGATACAGCTTCCTAAATTCCAACAAGTAATAGACAACATTTATTCTGCAAAAGTAATATTGCGAAGAGGTTTCTGTAACTAAGCATCCCTACTAATATTATAAATGCGAAAGTAACTCTGTCTGTCTGGACCGATTTTAATGAAATTTGGTACAAAGAAAGTCTGGAGCCTGAGAAAGGACATAGGCTACTTTTTAACCGACTGCAAAATAGGAGGAATTCCACGCGGACGAAGTCGCGGGCAGAAACTAGTTTCCCATAAATAAACACGTATCGTGCATGCTTCTATTTGTCTACAAAAAAATCAGCTATATAGAGATGTTTCGGGATTATGATTCCGATTCCAAAAAATCGTGACTTTACTGTTGATGGATACCTCTGATTACAATTTCGGTTCCGGCTATTAAATTACTATTAAACGGAAGTAAAGCTATACTTAATAGACGGTTGAACAATAAACGTATTCCTGACAATACCGATTCCTTATTTAGTAGGAAAGAGAACGAAAATTTTACATCCTTGACTCTATTGATCGCTATTCTTAAGAGCACGGGAATAACTTTGAGTGGCGCCTCAAAACTTCTGTTTATTTATTAGTTTTCACTTATTACTTTAGAATTTTCGTTAGAATTGTAGTCAAGACTAAGTTAAAAAAAAATTGTACATATATTACAGCTTTTAGTGACCATTATCATCATAAACTACACAACGGTTTTTGAAGCGGTCTTTTTTAATGTATAGAGTGATTCACGACGAGGTTTTATAAATAGCACCTGTGTAAAACCAGGGCGAGTCGCTAGTTATTTAATATAGATAAAGAATTGTTCTTTAAAATAATCTCTCTTCTTTTTAATTTAAGCCTTTTCAAGTCGTATTAAGTGACTGTAGAGACACATTTTTTCTGCTTTCCATTGTGATTTCTAAGGTTTCTTCCGACTTTGATTCTAATAAAACCTTTGTAACATCCCTAATTGTAACAGATGGTTACTATTTTATTAAGCTTTCGTTATTTGCCCGTAATTCTGAATGTCACATCCGAAAAAAGACTCCCTTGTTTACACTGCCCTTTTATTAGTACAGATGATACAACGTCACTAAATAAAGACTAAGTATATAAAGTTCAGTGCATGTGGTCTTTATTGTGTAGCTGGTATTGCATAAAGCGTTAGTAAGTACACCAAAATAAATATTAGTTAAAAAAACAGTTTATGGTCGTGAGGTGTTCCCTTAACAGAAGTATCTCGAATACTTAAAAAGAGGCACCAACTTGTAACTGGCTTTTAGATAGTGCATAAATGATTTTTATTTATCTAGTAAATAAGTCCCTAATAGGCTGTCAGGAACTTTTCTACTTTTAAAAGCCCAGCTAACTTCTCAAAAATAAAAAAAAAACTTCTCGACAACACTGTTGTATATTTTTTAAGTGGCAATAACATTAAAGATGAATTGAAGTAGGTATGTAATAAACTATTAAAATGGTACCTATTATTTCTGAAGCTCTCGCGGTTATTACGCATTGGAATGAAACAACTATAAACCGTTAGGCTATCGTCAGCTCAGTCGGCACATTCGTATCCGATCGAGCTATAAGGACGGAATTCTAAGTAAGTTGTCGGAACATCAGCACATATTTTTTTTTTTTTCAATATTAAAACCGTATTACCGGTCCAGGTTAAAACACCTGTGTCACAAATTTGCAACGTCCAACGTAGTAAATACCCGTAAAAGGGGTGATAAAAAAGCACCCTTCGTTTGACAAGACATATCGTCACCTATAACACGACACGTGGACGTAAAAAGGGCCGACCCTCATTCCAAGTCAATGGCTCGAAGTAACCCTTTAGGTAAACTACTGCGTACATTAAAATACTTTAAATACTCAAGTATAGTCACCTATAGGCTATATCGCACGGATCATTATATTCTACGCCGCATAGATCGATTGGGTTTTTTGCTTAAACGAATTACTATTTTATAAGCGTTTTGTAAGACCTATAAAAAGTGTTTAGATATAAATAGAGTTAAACGTTACGAAAGGTAGTTGTCAGAAGGTCAATAGTACAAACACCAAGCAATATCTACTCACTAACAAAAATTTACTTGACAACTGTGTGTTTATTTTATGTTATTCCTAAGGATATCAATGCCTTAGGCAACAAGTCATAAATTTACCAATAGGGTAAACGAAGCGATGAAAATACAATAACAGTGGGTGACATTTGTTATATTTTCGCCAAAATTTGTCGCCTTTGGCCTCAGTCGCTCTTACCACACACGCACGTATCTCAGCCTCTAAGGGTTTCTTTCTCGTATCCACCATAAAACGACACACTCTCATTTTACTTACACATCTCCGTTCCAAAAGCTTTAGCAGTACATTACGCTATAATGCTTTTCGTTGCTTAGTAAAAATTGTATCCGTTATTTTGATACTAAGTAAGTAGGTAATGAAAAAACTAGTATATATTATGTAGAGCGCAGCTAGTTAATTTATTCATACTTAATGTTGGTGACATCAAAGCATAAACGTAATAAAAATATTATTTCGGCCAGTATTACATTCTAAAATCTAGTTTAGTATGAAAGATTATTCTTTTTATAAAATCGATTAGCAGCGTTTTGTAGTTTCTTTCTCTAACCACATACACCAGCCCACACTTGCAAGTCTTCCAACAAACTATAAACGATCGGGCACAAGCCAAACTGCCCACTTTCCCGCGGTGAAACTTTCTTCTAATCTGTCTCACGACTTAAACCAGCGACTTTTCTGCAAACGAGCTTCTAGGCGAAAGTATTTTTGTTCCTACCAATTAAAGCAATTATACGAAACCGATATGAAATTTCTCGCTTAGTCACTTCTAAATCGAAGGCTATTAATTTCAATAAAAGAATTAGCGAGCAAAAAGAGATGCACGTAAAAATACTAAGCCGGTTTGGATAGAATTAAATCAGTCTATCGCATTTGAAATTTAATTATGAAAGAGGATTTAGATTCAATTAAAATTTATCGTACGGATTTAGATTATATGATTTGGAGAGTTTGTATATTTTTAAATTGATCTGAAATAAAGTTTAATATTAAAGCAATTAACCATTCATTACAATTCCAGTATTATTGGACACACCACTTGGACATTGATTTTCATAAAATTCACAAATATAAAGCCGTATCTAGACTTATATTTATTAAAACACTTTTGGGCACCTAGTGTCATACATACACACTAGGTAGACACAAACAGACAACTAGGCAGGTATAGACTAAACTACCAAAATCTAAATACTATAGAAATTATTTGATTAATATTACGGGGCAGGTCCCAGATCTGGGAATATACACACACATAGATACTTAAATGGCAGACCTTTCCTCGCATAACTTCATTTTCTTATCTAAAAACAACGACATAAAAACAGCAACAGAAGATTAAAGAGCATCCATGAACAATGGGACCATGGAACCTGTTCCAACGATGACCTATACGAAATTCCTTCCCAATGCATCAAGTTTTTTACTACTGTGACTCATGCTACGTACCTACTAAATGAACTTCAACTTAATTTGAGCATATTGTACGGAGAATCGAAATTTTTCCAATAGACAAAAATGGTAATCCCAATAAATAAATAAAATAAATTGTACCGAACCGGTCTCGTAGTACCGGAATACGTTCCCACGTAAGTTTCCACACTTAGTATGGGGTAGGGTGGGTCAAAAAATTTTTTTTTTCCAAACCCTTTTGTAATAGTGAAATTATGTTGTAATACTACGCCAATTACAAACCTGTAAAATATTATTTATTTATTTTCAGTATAACAGCCCGCGCATCGACCCTCAAGTTTGTAAAAAAATTATAAAATAGAGGTTTCGAGTGGCGTATTTTTAAAGCACTTAAAACATTATTTTGTAAACGAATCGCATATTATTGTGTTACTATTGAGTGACAAGAGTTATTAAGCCCGTTATCGTTTACAAATAGTTCGGTTCTTATAATTCTGAGAGGGTAGTCAGAAGTGGCCGCACTCGTGTTGCGTCACGTAGTATCGTCATTATTACGAGTTTGGTTTTAGTGCATTTAAAATATTATTGGAGTACAGTAGTGCGCGCATTCATTAGTTATTATATTTACTCTTTCTTAAAAACTAATAAACTATAATGGAAACTAGGAGACAAAGTTATCAGTGCCCTATATTCGGGAGTGTCGAAGATATTAAAGACAATGTATTGCCAACCTACGAAGATGTCATGAAATGTTATGAATGGAACCGATTACAACTAAAAATTTGCAGAAATACCATCAAAGAACCTTCTTTTTAGATGTTGCCGAGCTTGTGACTAAAAAAGTAGAAGATATTTGGAGAAAAGCATCCCTTCCTATAGTGTCACACACAAGAGTCGTTCAGCAAATAAAAGCTTATCATTTAAAGTGCAAAAACTTAATAAAATCATTAAAAAGATTATCTACTGATCAGAAAAATGATTTTATACAGGACAGCAGAGTTTTATTCGACATTTGTTCGTGTAAATGTAAGCAAATTGAACTTTGTTCTTGTCTTAGAGAAAAAAAGGTACCAATCGAAGAACGGAAGTTTTTGTTGGACCAAAGACAAGAAAGGAAGATGCGGATTGGAGGAATAGACCGAATTATTACAACAAAATTACAAAAAAAAATAACACGAACCTCTAAAACAATACAATCTGATTTGAAAACTAACAAAAACCAAGAGAAGTGTAATACAGAACAGCAGGAGTCGGTGTCATCGTCCAGTGAGCCTGAAGAAATTCTTTCTTCCCTGATAAGCTAAACTTACCGTCTACATCGCAAGTAAACAAGAAAGCAAAAAAATCAGTCAAAAGTTTGCCTATGTTAGCGAAAACCTGCGATCGTTATGGTATTTCTGACAGAGCAGCCGCTGCAATGGTTTCTTCATTGTTGCACGATATTTCTTCAGATATTGAAGTGGTTGATAAATCAAAAATACGACGGGAAAGGCAGAAAGAACGTAGTAAATTATTTGAACAACAGGCGCTAAATAGCATACCTGCTTTATATTTTGACGGCCGAAAAGATAAGACGTTAAATATTATAAAAAAGGGTGTTAAAAAAGTACAGACAAACCATAATTGAGGACCATATATCTGTTATTAAAGAGCCAGATTCATTTTATGTTGGTTATGCTACACCAATTCAAGGTACTGCCAGAAGTATCGAAGCATCAATTTGCGCGCTTCTCGTATCCCGAAAAATTAAACTGGATGATTTGATGGCTATTGGTTGCGATGGTACGGTCACTAACACAGGAAAATTCAATGGCGTGATTAGACTCTTCGAGAAAAGTCTGCAACGCCCTTTACAGTGGATTATTTGCATGCTACATTTAAATGAATTGCCTTTGAGACATTTATTTAACAAATTAGATGGTGTTACTACTGGCCCCTCCTCGCATGCCGGTCCTATTGGCAAATTATTAGAAAATTGCGAAAAGTTGCCAATAACAACCTATGAAAAAATACAAAGTGATCTTCCAGAAATAAAATTTAATGATCTAAGTACAGACCAAAAATACTTATACGAAATAACAACGTCAGTTATTAATGGAAAATGCTCTGATGACTTGACTAACAGATCTCCTGAAAGATGTCACATGCACTATGGTTAACAAAAGCAAATAGGATATTGCGGCTATATATTTCTACATCAAAGCCATCAAGGGAATTAAAACTATTAGCTGAATATTGTGTTAAAGTATACGCCCCAGTATGGTTTCAAATAAAAGCAAACCCAACTTGCAAAGATGGGTCTAAGAATTTGTGGAAATTAATTAAAAGTTCTCGATACATGCCAGCAGAATTAAAACTGATATCGGATCCCATAATTCAACGTAACGCTTATTTTGCTCATCCTGAAAATTTGCTTCTGTCAATGTTGTCTGACGAAGACAAAACAGTGAGAGAACTCGCTGCTAGAAGGATACTTAAAGCGCGGAATGAACCACATACAGGAAAACTACCTCGTGTGTTTGAAGTACCGCAAATTAATTTTGATGCTAATAGCTATATTGACCTGATAGATTGGCAACAGAACTGTTCTGAGCCACCAATTCTTCGACACATCACTAATCAACAAATAAATGAGATTATTGAGTGTCAGGGCGATGAAAGCTTGAATTTTTTGAAGTTACCATGTCATACACAGGCAGTTGAACGTGTTGTGAAGGTAGTCACGGAAGCATCTATGTCCTTATGTGAAAAAAAATCAAGAGAAGGGTTGATACAAGCGAAAATTGCCGCCAGAAAACTTATGCCTCGTTTTGAGAGTAAACGCGATTTTGTGCCTGAAATAGAATAAGTTGCAGATTTTTTTTCAGTATGTTAATGTTTTATATAACCACTTTTTTTTGTACTACTTTGATTGTTAGTGACTTAATGTTGATATTTCCACAGTTTGCATTAATTTAAAGTGTTTTATTAATAAATTACAGATGTCTAACCAAACGACATTTTTTTGGAAAATTCTGAATCTTTGAATAACATGCGCGGGCTAAAGATATGACTTATTTTAATTTTTTATGGCCGATTATTATTTGTTTACACCCAATACAACATAATATAACTATTACATTACGATCAAATAACTTTATTTTTTTCTCATACATGAACGACCCACCCTAGTATGGGGGTTTTTCAAAATACTACACACTGGTACTTCAGGTAATCCTTAACGAAATCCGAAATACTAGCTGGCAACCCAATCTATTATAGGCGTTAAAGCCTCTCTTCTGGAGGCTCGCCAACCGTCCGGTTTTGCAGTAACGTCCCACCAGCTCACAGACGTAGATTTGGCCGATCTAGGCGGCCAATATTATTTTTGCATCTTATCATCCCTAAAATGGGGTAAATCGGAAAAAATATTCATTTTCACTAAAATTAATTTAATTCGGAATAAAAATAAATCGGAATTTCGATAAAATCGAATTTATTACAAAAAAAAAACTCTGAAATAAAAGAAAAAAAATCTCTAAAAAACTAAAATTAAATTAATACATATTTTATCAATGATATAACATATAACAATAATAATAAAGTGTAAAATATGTACTAAATAAACAAAAACCAAAAATAAATTATGAAAGTCCACTGTCTTTTTTAAGCAAATCCTGGCAGTAATAATTCGATTGCTTGACGAGATTTTTTTTAAGTATTTGAGAATTTTTGGAAGTCCTCATACTTCAAATATACTGACGTGCGCAACAGTCTTAGTAACAAATGACTAGGTTGCACTCTTATCACGAAAACTTTCTTGCAAAATTTAGAGTGTATGAGAAATTTCGGGCTTCTGCAGTGTCTTTTGACAGTTGGCAAATTATGCCTAAAGGCTTTCTTTATAGTTTTAGCACCATAGATCATAATTTTGAGCCATGCTGGAGTCATGGGGTGCCCCCATACCTTCAACATGCTGTGTTTCCGTACTCTAGGCATATTCGTCATATTTCTCTACATACATTTTATGTCCACTTGAAATTGCTTACAAAACCACTTTTAATCAGTAAATTAGTTAATTTCAGATGCAAATTAAGTGTTTTGGATAATCGGAGACGCCTACTACCATCGCGTTATTGGTGTTACCAAAGTGGGATTTAGGCACGTATATCAATAGGCCAGTTTCTGCCCGAAATTATTCATGGATTTCCATTTTTTTTAGTTTTTCTAACTCTTTCTACTTTTGGTTTATAGGCTAGATATATATATGCTTTGAAAAAGCCGTATTCTTGCATGTATCACTGTAATCCCAAACTCTAGGGCATCAGAACCTATAGCATTGCAATTTTTCCTATTTTTCACGTAAACATGGGAAATTTTGATCTTGCATATTTTTAAACCAATATTTGGGTAAGGCCGCCAAAAATGCAATATTTCAAAAAAAAAGTTGTCCTAGACTTTACGACCTCATAAAAAATTCAATATTAAAGTTATCGTAATAAATCTTTTTTTACTGTATTCTTGAACTCAAAGTAGGTTGAAAATGTGCTAACAAAATAAATCTAAGAAGTCATACAAAAAAAATAAAAATTGTTTTTTAAAATATTAGCTCAGAAATGGCGTTTGTCCCAAGGGTACCCTGACCACTTCAAGTGGAGATGTACGCTTTTCTTATGCATATTTCGTTTAGCTCTCACTTCATATCAAAAGAATGATAGATTAACGATTATAATTATTATGTTAAATAATATTTATACTATCTTAAATAGGATCTGTAGACCATTATATTTTTTGAACTAAAATCGAGATATTCTACGTTACTCATCCTTCGTTACCAATATCAGACTTTAGACAACTCAGATTTAAAATTAAGTCAGAGAATTGAAAAATACTCACTCGAAACTTTAAACGAAAGCAAAAAGAAAAACGAAAGAAGCTATTTTGTCGCATTTATAGTCAAAAAAGGTACCGGAAATAGTCGTGTGCGGTTCTTCGTTACGTCAGTTTTTGGGAAATTTGAAAGGTAAAAAGGTAATATTTAATCAATTAAAATTTAAAAAAATATGCGGGCAATACTTAAGTACACATTGATGTAGAGTTTTCTAGTTAATTTACTATAGTTTTTGAATTATAAATTATTAAAGTGTGCTCCGCGTTACCTTCGCGTTGCCTCTACGTTACTCTTAACCGATAGGTATAATAGAGGTGACCTAAAGGTTTGTTCACATTGTTATAATTAACCTCCCAAAAACAAAAAAGAGGATTATGGTTTTAATACTTTGCTTAAAATAATTACCAGGGATTGAAGATGGAATCGGAAGATTAGCATGCGCTAATGGAAAATAGTCTAAAATCAGGAAAGACAACTGAATCTGGGTCAAAAAACATGAAGTGAACGACAAAATATTTTTTAATAAAAATGATTTATAAATAAAAACCTATAAAAAGAATTAATGTCAACAGTAGTCACAGTAATATTTTAGGTTCAGTGCCTATTTTTAAATAACTTTATATAAAGCGAAGTACTCTAAAACAGTATTTTAATGACAAAATTCTGCGTTACCTTTATATTACTTTTTGCCCATTTCCGCGGCCTTACCCAGTGACGAAATAAAAAAAAAATAAGATTACAAAAATACGATTTTTTTTGTTTATTATGAACTCAACCTTACAATATTTATACGTTACTTCTGCGTTAAAGTAACGAATAAACTCTACGTTACCTCTATGTTACTTATTGCCCATTTCCGCGGCCTTACCCATTTATGAGTTACCACTTTAAATGCAGACGTTCTGGATGATTCTGTAGAAAAAAAACGACTTATTACCCACGTAGAAAAAAAAACACATTTTTAGTAGATAATTCAGTGTAGACTTCAAAGTACTTTTTTTTTGCACTGGGCAGGTCTCGGCAGAAACTATTCTATAATAAATAATGCTGAATATATACTTACACAAATAAAATAAAAATTAAAGCAGAGAAATACTGAGAAACATTTCAAATTAGCTTTTCAATTCCAAAATCACTAATAATTTTCCTAAAAAAGACTTGTTACGTTTGAGCCCTATTTTAGGACAATAAACCAATAAAAAATACATTAAATTTATATTAGTTTGAAAGATACTTACCTGTATAATAAGAATCCATCATTTTTTCTTATATTAAAGACGTTAAAATATATTTTTTTAACCTTTTTAACACAAGTAAATTCAAGGCACCGAGAACTGATACGTAAACTTCGAGTGATGACCTAATTTCGATTATCTGTATCTCAGCACTAACATTATCAAACGGGGTAAAAAGGCTGGGGGTAGGTGCCCAGGAATGTCTATTAGATAATGTAATATAAAGCTCATGAGTATGTTGATTTTTAAGATTTAGACTTATGGCCGCCTAGAATGGCAATATCTACGTCTGTGCAGCTGTCCAGCTGCGCTTCAGTACATACCAATTCACTCCAGAAAAAAAACTAGCTGGCATTAAGTACCTAAATCACACCAATAAACCCGCACCTACCTAGACCTTATCAAATAATTCACCACGTACTTATTTCATCATATCCCACGTTTATATCATAAAAGCACTTTACAACGGCATATGCAGTCGCTTGATGAATGTTAATAGACGTGGCGGTACGTACGGGTTACTTTATTAGTTAACTCGCTAACTGCTCGAGTGCATGACACGGGCGGTCAACGCCTCCACGGCCTATGATTTGGCATATTTTTTATAATCATTAAGTCTCTTGTAGTTAGTTACACGTTAGCCTTCTAAGATATAGGCGAGCTTCCAGATGGGATTCATCTGAGCCTGGTACTTACACGTTAGGCGAATATAACTAATAATCTATACTAATATTATAAAGAGGAAAGATTTGTACCTATTTTTGTATGTTTGTAATGAATAGGCTCAAAAACTACTGGACCGATTTTAATAATTCTTTTACTGTTGGAAAGCTACGTTCACCCTGAGTAACATAGACTATAGAATATTTTGAAAAAAAAATAGGGATCCGTGCGAAGCCGGGGCGAACCGCTAGTGTTTTTATAAAGACAAAGCTGCGTCTAATTAGACATAATAAGTACAATGTGACCCACCGCATTGTCCCGTCGATACAGGATCGATATAACCCTGAAAAAATAATAAACTAACCAATTCTTGTACCCCTTAAGAAATAAGTTCGCGTTTGTAGGCGCATTCGCGTTCAGTACCAAAATATTTTATAGTCGTTACATTAATGAGTTTTACATGTATTGGTAAATAAATACTATACAACTTGATAGCTCCACTAAGACAATGTTGTGTTTTAATGACTAATAATAGCTTGTCCTACTTAATTATAATATCACTAACTTCGCAGAAACAATGTTATCAATCTGTCATAATACAGATACTTAGGTACCTACATTATACAAAGTTAGTGTTATATACATTAATTTTTTCGCTACCTACATAAACTCAACAACACAATGATGCAATTATTTATTACTAATTTGTATATAAACGTTATCGCTCTCATTAAATTGTTTTTATTTCACACAACACGTGATGCTTTCTGCTAAAGATTGTGTTTTTCGGCCAACATCGTATCTCCCGTATGGTCTAGTGGCTAGGATACCTGGCTTTCACCCAGGAGGCTCGGGTTCGATTCCCGGTACGGGAAAATATTTTTTATGTTTTTCTGAAACTGCGAATAACATGATCGATATCCTAAACACATTATCGTCGCGCAGATCACATCTTTATCGCATCATACGGGTTCTGACTATCGTATTTTCCGCTTCTCTTCCGCTCTTCATAATTTGTTGATTATTATCGTCGCGTGTTATTTATTAGTATCCCTACTAATATTATAAATGCGAAAGTAACTCTGTCTGTCTGTCTGTCTGTCCGTCTGTCTGTCTGTCTGTCTGTCTGTCTGTCTGTTACGCTTTCACGCTAAAACTACTGGACCGATTTAAGTGAAATTTGGTACAAAGATAGTCTGGAGCCTGAGAAAGGACATAGGCTACTTTTTAACCGACTGCAAAAAAGGAGGAGTTACACGCGGACGAAGTCGCGGGCAGTAGCTAGTAGGATATATCTCTATTAAAAAATGAATGTAATAAAAGGTCCTACTCAATATTATCGAATTTATCGAGGTTAAGATTATTTCCGATACATATTCGAATTTAAACTAATTATGAAAAGCCCACATCGATATAAATACACTGAATACAAATATTGTTCATCCGTCTTCACCTAAAACGAAACGTGCTTACCTACATATTCTTACCTAGAAAAAGCACCAACGCAAGCGTCTCCAAGGACCCTCAGTACTGTACATATTAGCAAAACTGGTCCACAACCGGACTCTAAAGAACATTTCACTTCATGCTCTCACTACAACCAAAAACCAACCTTAACTCCGAGAAGATAACAGCTAGATTCGGTAATAAAACATGCGATAAGCCTGTTATAATGGTGAGTCACCACCACCAGTAACTGACATTAAGGCAACCGTTGACGTTGCAAAGTGCCGTAACTGCTTTGTTTCAATATACCAATGAACTAGTTTGTTAGATGAAAGACGTTCTAGTCGGTCACTAGAACGTCTTTCATCTAACAAACTTCCCGTCTTAGGCTACTTTAAAGTGATTCCGACACTCCACAGTTCATTTTTAACTAACGACCCATTTGGCGTGACAGAGTGTAAACGCGTAAAAGATCGTTATTTAAACTGTTTACAATTTGTTTTATCTATCTTGTACACAGATGAAATTACGAAGTAGAGCAGCTGTCGCTGTCGGTAGTAAGACGAGACAGTCTGTTTTATACTTAAACATAGTTATTAATTGGTTTTAAATGATCCAACTAATTATCAAATTCAAATTCAAATTGTTTATTGCATATCACATTACACAAATAATTAGGATGGAAATAAACAGTAGGTATTCATGTGACGCCCTGCAAGGGCACAGCAAATTATACTTAACATAATTATAAGGGCATATACTATATCTAAAACAATACAACTTAATTCTAAAACATCTTTTAGATAACATTTTTGTATGGCACATTATATTCTATTTACAATATCTATATATTTATATAAGTTATTAATAATTTTTACATAATATCATTAAAAAATTCGTTTAAATTATAATAGCATTTTCCGATAAGATACTGTTTTAATTGTTTAGTAAATGACTTTGAATTCTCTAAATTTTTTATGAAATTTGGTATATGGTTGTATATTTTTATAACCATATGATGGGGGCTAGACGATACTATTTTTAATTTAGTGAAGGGCAATTTTAATTTATTTAAGTTTCGGTCGTTCCGTCTGATTTCTACTACAGGTGAATAGAGATTTATATGATTTCTAACAAACTTGCAGGATTCCAATATATAGATTGAAGTTAGAGTAAGCATTTGCAATTTAATAAAATGAGGGCGACAAGATTCAATTTGCTCTATATTTATAAGAATTCTGACACATTTTTTTTGTAAAACGAATATCTTATCAAATTATAGTTGCAAAAAAAACTTGCTATCTCTGAATCATTACATCAATCAAACCATAGCGCGTTATTGTATTGCCAACAACACTTTTACTGTCGAATCACGATAAGTCATCAAATTGATTTCCTAAGTTCTGTAGATGGTCTTTAAGCATTATTAAACCAAATTAGAGCATCCTAAGGGTACCAGCCCCAATCAGCCTGTCGGCGCCAGTTTTAAATAAACATGCGCCAGAGTTGTGCAAGTGCACGACCCAGTTGCGGGCACAGCTGCTGAACCATGGATTTATCGGCCATACATCAAGCGAGACAATGTGGGCACTGTGTCGTAAAAAATACTTTCGGATGTACGTACCTGATACGTAATAGACAGCCCAAGAGCTCTTATAAGCTGGATAGATACCATCTGGATATAGCCAAAGGAATACTTGGACGCTTTTGAAATACAGTGGAACATCCGCATAGTCCAGGTGGGCAAAGAAAAACAACTTGTCAAGCAAGCCGGAGCGTGTCGACGCTCTGTGTATCGGTATTAAGGCCGAGTGATCTCGACAACCATAGAAATCTATTCCCAACGGCTATTATTTGTAAATTAAATTGCTAAGTGTTTGCGCTGAAAATTTATTACGCCACGTCACTTTTTATATGATAAATAATCAAAAAGGTCCAACCCAAAAACAAACACGATAATTTGACAAAAACGATAGCATTATCAGTACACTAACGATGAATATAAGTAAGTAAGACAATAAATACAAATATGTGTCATAAATAGAGAACGGGATAGTAGCATTGATTTAGTGATGTTTTATTAACTTTTCAGTTATGCACTTACTGGACGAATCTATATTTTTGATGCGTAATAAAGTGTTTTTAAGAGAAGCAAATATTACGAGACCGATTGAAACCATTAATCAAAGGCAAAGTTCCCTCACATCACAAGCCAATCCCTATAAAAATAGAATCAAACCGTCAGAGCGGCAGTGCCGTTTGGTGCAATTGATTTGACCTCCACTCCCCTCATATACGACTATGAGCTGAATAGATGAATAGTTTAGCAAACTAATGCAGTATGCTTCGTATTAAGGACAACAGTTTAACCAATTCCACTTCCTTAAGAAGTTGCAAGCTTCAAACGTTACTTATCACCAATCTAATTTAGTTCATTTAAGCAATGTTAATTATACTATTGATTTTTTTTCATCCAATCGGAAAACTTTGACAAATAATCTATATTGGAATGAAACAACTATTAACGGATTTAACTCGCGTATTTTTATTTTATTTTATTTGCTGACGTTTCGGATTCTTTACAGTTAAATCCGTTAATAGTTGTTTCATTCCAATGTGTAATAACCGCGAAGGCATCAGAAATTATTAAATAATCTATACTTAAGCAAATTTAAACATAAAACTGTCGTTATAATTAAAAAGTTTTATGTCGCATTATAATATATGCACTCAACGTTGTCAAAATAATATAAAATAAACTACATTTTTTTTTTCATAAAGCACACATACATACAAGAGTAATTATCACACATCAAATCACGCGATGAAACAAAAACATGATCATATTCAATTGTCATCACACATTGTCATGGGGGTCACCGAAAAGTGCAAACGCAATGCACCTATTTCGAAAGGGGTCAAGTGGCAACGGTCGCCGGGCGTCGCAATGCAGGTGCGACCCAGATCTGGCACCACCGAAACCGGGACAACCAGAGCCCTTAGTTGATAGTCACACGATGTGATAGAGAGAGCCTTGCCAAAAATGCCGGTGTTCAATATGGATAACTACTTTATTCGTTTAATTCATAGAGCTTGCAAGTTGCAACCTACTTTTCCAAGAAACCACATAGCCTTATTTTGCAAAAAAACTACGTAGAAATTATACGTACTATTTATACAATAGATTTAGCAATGTTTATTGTCACTGAAAACTTTGCGTTGACACCAGGTTATTATACCTGTATCATAATAATAATATGTGAAAGCTCATAGAAAAAGGTCACCAGTTGTTCGGTAAACTCGTACAGAGTAAATTGTGTTGAAATTGTGATTCTAGCGTCAAAGGTAGAATCCGTTAGTCGATGTTTACACAACTGGATAGTTAAGAGGAGCTGCAAACGTTCAACGCAAGCATAACCCCTGACCCGAGTCAAGTAATGCAATTGGGTCAGTGTTTTTTATTAGAACGCAAACTAAAAGAAATACTTCAGTTACAGTTAGAACCTTTTTATGCATGTTTATGAATGTGAACCGTAAAACATGTGCTGGTTTGCGTCCATTAAACTCAGCGTGTGGTAATACACGTAACCGACTAATGAGCGTTTATCGCTGATTCTCGCCTGGTGACGAGTCAAAACAATAGCTATCATTTTAACTTTTTTTTTATAAACTTAGACAATAAAAACCGTAGTATTTAAAAAACTGGAATATAATATCTATACTTTCAAATGTAAATGATTCATCCGCCGCGCTGGTCACAAACTTGGATTCTTACAAAAAATATGTAAATAACACGCAATTAGAGCAAATTCAACTATTATTGTAACTACATGACGTTTTACTGAAAAACGCTTTCCACCGCATGAATCCTGAAAGAGTACTAGGCGAACATAAGAAGCGAGTAGTTATTGTTATCAGCGATGGCACCGGGGGCGGGAGTGCGGGGCGAGGGCGACCTTATCGTGACGTCGCTTCACATCTGTGCTAACTACAGCAACGATATCTTATCAGCCGCGACATTCAAGCGAAACGATTGTTTTCACAACACCAGCTGCTGCTACCCCATGATCGCCTAGTATGCAGACTGAAATTTCCTCAAATTTCAGCGGAATTATTGTAATTTTAGGTAAATTAGGTGAAATTTAATGTGCAATTAATAATTGCCAATTATTTCCTGGACATTATATTTAATCTCTGGGCATTTATCAGTTTTAAGAAAAACAGCAAAACGCATTAAAATTACATAATACTGGACTAACTGTTACAATACATAGGACTTGGTAGTAATCACATTATGTGTACACACTATTATTGTGCTTATGTAGCAAAATTATGAAATAATAAATATCTAAGAAAATATTAATAATTATTAGCAAGGGAACTGCTGAAAAATAAACTAAACACTGGCTGACAGCTGACATTAGACGTGTCATGCCCACTGCACACAGATTTAAGTGAGGCCTTCTACCTACAAAATAATACAACCTTCATCATAGATATATGTATGTAGAGTTTTTAGAGGGTACCAAGCATTTTGCAGCTAAAGCTCATTAGAATGCTTGTTTACTTATTACATTCGCATTTCCAGTTCGAGTGGGCGACATCGATAAATATTTCAATAATAACAAGGATTCAAGGCCAATAAATTATCTTTTCATTTAGAGATGGCAACAGAATTCCATCGCCCAATAAAGAATTTCACGGTTATAGTGAAACAATGAAAAGCCATGGCTATGAGTGACGTGACGAGAGACTGCGACAGCACAATCAGCGCTTCAATGTTAAGGTGAACAAACAGATAATACTGCGGGTGTCGACAAACTTCCGCTAGAGTTAGAGTCAGTTTGAGTAGCTAACAAGGATAGGCAAAGAAAATTGAATACCGACTTAATCTAAAAGTTCGCGTGTCCATAGATGCGTAACCCAAAATATAAATGAAAGATCCAAGAACGTTACGTTTAAAGACGACATCCTGTCGGCCACACACGGGTTACAAGGCACGGATGGTTTAATGGTTGTATTCCGCTACGGTAGATGAGCTCTGAATACAACAGATGCTGGGACGGAAGCGTGATAAGACGGCCGACGACCTCAGACAACCGAGGCGACGCGCACTACGTAAACAATGACTATACAAGTGCTACCAAAACTAGAGGATCAAAATTATTTCTAAACATAGCAGTTCAACAACCAAATTCTTAAAAATGACAATTGTTTCTGTCCATTTACATAAGTTTCTTGACGACGGTTCATAATTAAAATGGAATCTGTACAGCCGCAATTGAATTGAGACAAATGTACAATACACAATCAAATGGAAATTGAGCAATATGAATTATCACTTTCCTATTAGTCATAACGTACGTAACTGACGGTCAAGTTATCTTACAAGCTGGCTGCCCTAAATAATGAGTAACAATGTGGTGAGGCTGGCGAGTCTGGCGTACGATAATATACTATTTGGGTAGTCAATTAACACCTCATAACTGAAAACAGGTGTCTAAACATAGCGCTCGCCTGCATCAAGCACACCATGGGGAGAAACAAAACACACAAGTTCAAGGCAATGATAATAATACGATGCACACTAACGTAATCGAAAATTCATCAAGCAACTTCTTATTTACTTCTTAATAAAAAAAAGAAGAACGAAAGGAACACAATCTGTAAAAAAAACGAAGTGGAAGCTAACGGCACTACCGTAAACTGTCTTTAGAAGTTAAAACGAACTAGTAAGGCGAGAACTGACATTTCCAAGTCATTCCTTTATGCTGATTTAACTCTAACAAACCGACGTAGGTACCAATTTGAGTTACAGGAAGCAATAACTTTATAAACGCAATCAGGAACACCTCGCTTATCTTGTTTCCATTTAGGTCAGCCACCTACAGTCTACACGCACAAGAAATTAAAATGACATTACGGGAATGACGGTGACCAATGCTTTCAAGTTTAGATTTACTAGTTATTGGAGATAATCCTAAGAGAGATATCGTCTATTACATTGCTTTTCTATAAATAATGTAACAGATACATAATAACATTGATAAAACCAACGTTAATAATAATTATCCTTCAAGCTAGCAGCAGCGGCCTCTCTCATGACAGAAAGTAAAGCTATTTATAAATAATGCATTTAATTATCTTCATACAAGAAATCGATTCAAACGCAGGTTATTCAACTACGAGCATGCAATTAAAAGGAACACAGTTATCGATGGCAGTATTATTTATGTTTTAATTTAAACATGTAATTAGGGAATAAAACCCTTAAGTTACAACTGTCGTGAATATAACGACATTTTTTTAAGTATCTAATTAGATTGAATCGTAATAGATCGATCAGACAAGAAGCCTGATTGGTGTAGCCTTGACACAGCCTAAGCACCTACTGGCCTAAATTAGAAAGCCATCTATGCGGAACACCCACGCTTCCATTGATGATTTTATGTACCTATCAGCAATAACATATCGTGATGTTATATTATCCAAAGATGACTCAAGCGGGTCATTGCTATACACGGACATCGACGAATCATCGACTCAGGCCAAACTTACGGTGCAACATTACAAGATCTTTTATCTATACTTAATAATATTATAAAGCTAAAGAGTTTGTTTGTTTGAACGCGCTAATCTCAGGAACTACTGGTTCGAATTGGAAAAATATTTTTTGTTGGATAGACCATTTATCGAGGAAGGCTTTAGGCTATATAACATCACGCTGCGACCAATAGGAGCGAAGAAACAGTTGAAAGTGTGTAAAAAACGGGGAAAATAACTATTCCACGCGGACAAAGTCGCTGGCAGAAGCTAGGTAAATATAAACGTTTATTATGTTTTAGTGATTATATGAAATAGAAAGCGAAAAACGTCGAAAATATCAGTTGACTTTTCCTACGTGCTGAGGTCAGACTCAATAGCGAAAGTTGCAAAATGCAGCGTGAACTAGCTTTACGGAACATAATACCAGCCATATTAATAACAAAACGTGTTTTAACACCTAATTTGGCATTGTTCGGATATTGTAAATAAACGCAATATACAACCATGTTTGAAATGTGTATTGTATTGTTGCGTGGTCAAAAAGGACAAAAGCAGTGAAAGTATTGCTACAGCAGAGGTATCACTAAATGTTGAAATTATATAGGTACCTTGCGAAACCCACAGAGTTTACGCAAGCCTCTGATCGATACTTAAATGTCCTTTTCTTAAATTCATTGCATAACCTAACTTTCACGTTTAGCATTGTGTCTGAAGGGTTTTTAGGGAGTTTTAAACTTTAAGAATAACGTCTGATAGATGTGATTTCCATTAGAAGTGTCTAGTGTCTAGGGTCTGAAGAAAACAAAACAAAACAAACAACACTTTAAAAGTTCACAGGGACACGTTTCTAATCCTAACTAACATTTTACACCACATATTTCATTAATTAATACGTTTAAATGGTAAATCACGGATCCGATCATAAAGATAAAGGTGATAGTTGAGATCAGTAGGTAGAACACTACAATCAAACGTTACAAAGAGCTTTATCGAGAGTCGGAGAGTCAAGACTTGTTGCAGCAGCATAGCGTTTGTTTCATTACATTCAAAATGTCGCAACACCGAATCTGATTTCAATAACTGTAGTCGCAATTGAGATAATTGGAAGACTAACTGTACACTTTATAACACGATCAATGAGGTACCAGTAGAGATTCAAGATGTATTTGGTGTTGCCAATGTGACACATGAGGAGGAAAGTGATTTACGAGGTTAAACTAAAAGCATAAGATTTATTTTTATTTATGTAAATTTCCCATAAGGATAACGAGGACGTTCGTAAGCATTATTCTGGGCTCAGCGTAGGCATCACTTTGCATAGGTAATGAGGAATACATTGACGTCAGCTTCTTCAATCTAACCTATACCTGATGCATTTTTATTGTCTGCGTTTTTAATAGAAGAATGACGCACTATAGGTGCGTAATGGTTGTCTTCTTAAGGTGACCTACTTAGTGTAAGTCAATATAAATAATGTACAATATACATATAAATGAGAGCTTATTTCTAAAAGCTGTAAATGCAAACTAAATAATATAAACATGTATCATGTTTCTCTGACATCGCCACAATAGCAGTTGGGAATCGGCAGTATCACAGTTGCCTTTATTAGAATAACTAACGTATTATTTTATGATACAAGTGTGAACGTTACAGTTGCGCGCACGCGCGTGAGAAAATCCCACATTGTTGTGGAAGCATGGCACTGAAAGTCGACTATCAAATGTCTATTTTACTTTAAGTGAATGGACCTTCCTAGCCAGGAACGATATATGTTTTTCAATTACATACATATTACTAGAAATTGAAAAAAATCAGAAACCAAGAAATTGATTATGAACAGTAAAGTACGACTTAAAAGGTAATAAACGATAATTACAACCGTTTATAGTGTTCCTAGTCAGCTGAAGGTCATTAAACTGGTGGAGTTGGCAACGGCAGTCGCCAAGACGTTCTTTACGGACTGTGAAGTGAATTTAATGACCTTACAATTGTTTGTGGAATTAAGTTCCTAGTGGCGATACACGAGCTCTGAACTTCGAAAGGAAGTCGGAATAGAAGTAATAAATACTAGTCCAGCGTTAAACGTCTACCCACAATTTAGTTTAGGAATGTAGCTCACTTCAGCGCTCTACGGTTCCACTCTATTGCAGGAATTGCAACCGCATTTAATCGTATAGCGTGAGGTGCTGGCAATGTTTACTACCCAGTTTTGTATGTCCATGATTACAGAAACTCGCATATCAGAATATTAAGCAAAATGTGAGTCATTACATATATACCAGCAAAATACACATACAACGAAGGCGGCTGTATTAGTCATTCCTAAAGAGTAAAGCGTGAAATCAGTGATAATAGGAAAGGTTAAAATAGTAGATTCGTTAGGTGCACACGTGCAAGAAACACGACGCAGCTGAATATATTAAGCGCACAATGCCGCGATAACAGACGTTAGACACGCATTGTGTGAACTTGTGGGGCAAGAATACATTACTGGAGTCAGACGGGATCTCTATTTGGGGTAAATTGTAAGGTCTGAGAACAGGTCCAGATTGAGAGCATCTGACCGTTACGCTGACGACGCACTATTCGCAGTAGAAAGACGTAAGTCTCTAGCGTCTTATATGGGCATTTCTCTACTAAATGGAAAATCGCTGTCCCAAGCAAAATTTGTATAATAAACTCTATCATATCTATTATTTATTGGATTAATATGGGCATAAATTTGGTACTCCTGGTTCGCAATTGCTTATTAAATAAATAAATATAATTGTTTCCGAGAAAAACAATGTTAAACACCTCAAAACACAGTCCCCTGGTATGTCCTTTTTCCAGAATTACAAGCATTGATACCTATATATTGAATACCTTGCCATTCATAACTGAATAATAATCATATATAGATTAAGAAAGACTGTAAGCATCTTTTAATATTACAAATGATATGTCTATGATAGAAATTTACTTTAAAAAATATGTACGAAGGCTGTCCTTAAAATTTGAAAACAGTCCCCTGGTAAAATTTGAAAACGGCACGATATTCAATTTAAGCATTGTTTTAAAACATTATGACCGTGAAATGGAAAGCATTTGGTGGGAAGTTTGTTCGGTTATATAGGTATACAGACAGCAGCCTTTTTTTAAGTAACGTCACTGTGTTTAGTAGTGAAACACGCGTCTCGAACGTTAGAAGGAACAGTCCCCTGGGTGAGTATATCTTCCCCATTTCAAAAGTTTTAAATCATATAATTTGTTTAAAATAGTTTACTTACGAGTATGTCTTCACATCTGTTTTACAAATGTGATATGTTTCAATGATTTTGTGTTATTTCGTTTTTAAGTAAGAAAACCAGTCCCCTGGTCAACAGTCCCCTGTCATTTCATTGCACACTGGGGACTGTTCTTTATCTCTATGCTGTAACATTGATAATAATTACTGTTAGATCCTTGAAAAGTACAAATTTTGTTAAAGTTGTAATCCAATATGTTTATTGTGATAATTAGGTAGCAAAGGTAATGGTTTTTTTTTTTGTTTATTTTTAATTAATAACATTCTAAAAGCTGATTTAAGTCATACAATCAGTATTTTAGAAGGACTGTTTAGTAAGAAGTTGATTTTAGTCAGTTTGTCACAAATGTTATAAAAATGTCTTTTTTTTTATAAGTGTACTTCGTTACGATCTCATCGATTACTTATGTAATAATTACACATTGTAAGTGCTAATAAAAATAAAGTTTTAATTATTTATACAAACAAAAATACTAGTTTTTGTTCACAAAAACAGTCCCCTGTCACAATTTTCCACAAAACCGTCAATAACTCAAAAACCCAGAGGAAAATGCGTGGGCTTCTTTAATATATATATTTGATATACTATTGCCTTTCTTTGTATTAAGAGACATTCTCAACATTTAATAAAATTTGCTCAGGACAGCTCTTGTATGGACGAGTTTCCAAATAGCAGAGAAACACCCATATACGACTTAAACCTTTCTTACATTAATGGTGCGACGTCCAGTTAGATGTTCGAACTACCAGGATTACGCGTAAACAGATCTGCCACGGTCAAAGCCGTTCTTCCAGTTTTTTATATTAGACACGGCATATAGAATGAACAGAAAATGAGATAGAATGGGAAAAATACTTATTAAGTAGGGTATTTTAGATTTTTAAACGCCCTCCAGGTCGGTCCAAAACAAACATGGAAATAAATATTTCACTATAGTTTTCAGCAGTTTCGACAGTTTTTGTCTAAGAGCTTCAACTGAATGTCATTGAAATCCAAAGAGGAAGGTAAATATAGAATATAGACTACATAATTATAGTATAGAATACGTATCCGGCGCCGAACATCTCTCGGTTCACATTATGATGAAATTTCCATCACTAAAATAACTTTTTCATAGCGATTCTCGTTGAAAGGATTATTAAGTTCCTGGTTTACACATCTACCGAGTGGAAACAGTCCCCGCACATAACGATGTATCGTTTTGGCACGCATTGTGAAACACACTGAACGATCTCGATAATTGCATAATAAAATTTTACAACCTAAAGTCATTACACGAGACGGCTTTTTTATTTATTAGTGTTTTTTTAATAGGGAGGTTTTTATCGTAAAATTTGTTATGACAGAGTCCCATTTGTAAAGACGCATTACAGTCCTAACTAATATTATAAATGCGAAAGTAACTCTGTCTGTCTATCTGTCTGTCTGTTACGCTTTCACACTAAAACTACTGGATCGATTTAAATGAAATTTGGTACAAAGAAAGTCTGGAGCCTGAGAAAGGACATAGGCTACTTTTTAACCGACTGCAAAAAAGGAGGAGTTCCACGCGGACGAAGTCGCGGGCAGAAGCTAGTTATCTATATATTTTTTTTTACGAGAATCGAGCATCTTCTGAGGTAAAAAGTCATAAAGGCTATCTTTAAAAATCGATTGGTTAATTAAAAACTAGAGCGTGTCGCACAGACAGCGGCGCACACGCAGCCGCGGTCAATAAGGAAAAAATAATCATTGTGCGCATAGGGTTAACACGAATAATTATTTTAATACATTTTAAAAGCTTTAATGAAAGTTTAAAAAGTCGTGTCGTACCTACTATTATTAAAGAGATTGTTTAAACGTTTAGGTAAGTATAAGAAAAACCAACGCATTGAACTATACCAAAAAACGATATCAAATCTAAAATATAAAACTTTATTGGAATGAAACAACTATTAACGGATTTAACTCGCGTATTTTTATTTTAAAATAAAATCCGTTAATAGTTGTTTCATTCCAATGTGTAATAACCGCGAAGGCATCAGAAATTATTATATAAAACTTTAATTAAGAAATTAAATATGAATACGTTCTTGGGGATATTATGTCTGTGAAGATCGTTAATGTGGGAACTTTTAATTTGTTTATTCTAATTTGTGGTTATTTTCCCAGGAAAAACCCTTATACTTATCTTACAAGCCTAACATAATAATATTATAATAAAGGCACCTAATAACAGAAATACTTATCACTTATCATAGAGATTAAAATTTAAAACCTTTGTTTGAATTTCATATAAACCAAACAGACAAGTACACTTCATTTAAACAACCAAACCAGCTGTGTTATCTAATAGATAAAGTGAAAATAAGATACTATATTATTGTATTTATTGTGTAGGATTTTTTTATGAATACGTACCTACGTACGTACCCAGTCACTTCATGGTGTTAAGTAGGTACCTGTAGTCCCTTAATGAGAAAAACCACATAATAAACATTAAACAGCTGTTTTTCATCAATTAATTTTATAGATAAGGCAGCGCTGATAGTTACAGCCCTATGTCGCGCGTCAGACGGGTCGTCGGCCGCGACTTGCGCTTGTCCCACGCACACTAACGCAAAGGACTCGCATTAAAAGGCGTAACAAAATACTTTGTGACCTTTGACACATCGTTTGCGAAACCAGTTAATGTTTAACACGTTCCCAGAACCGTAAGGAATTAAGGATCCGCTTTTCCAGAAGTGGTCGCATATAAACAATTTAGAGAAGTTAGGGAAGCTTTTAGCGGGGCCTATAACTTCTATAGATCTAAAATTTACTTTTTAGAAGATTTAGGAGGGGTCTCATCGTACCGCGTTTATGTATCACAATGCAACAATGAAACTTAGCAAATAAAAAATAAATATTTGATTATTTAAGTACATTGAGTCCTAGTTACAAAAGGGTATCTGCACGTAGGCGTACCTAGTAGGTACCATACCCATATTGTAACCGTTACTATCCGGCGAGTACTGCAGACATAATATTCAGACCTCTGCAGTCGAAACAGCTCAAATAGGTACCTAACTATCTAAAAGGCAATAAATTGCATGTCACTGCGAGTTAAACTACCTATTACAGCGAGATGATCCTGTGTTATTTGCGTACATCCGCCGCGTACAAGGGACTGCAGCTGTGTGCTTTACTCTTTGGTTTTTCTACCAGTTGTAAAAAAAAAATACCACCTGTGTCTCTGGTGACATGTTTAATTATTTTTATATGTAGGTAGGTATCATATTTAGTGTGTATATTCTATAAAAATCAGGCCTTATATCGATGAGGGAGAAAATCTCTTATACTTAAGTATTTCTTTGATATATTTACAAATTTTGATTAATAGTACCTACTTATTTAAGTTTAGAGACAGGAACATAAATTGGAAGGTAGGTATTTAGGCTGTATTCAGTCCCCCATAAGATTAAAATAACATTTTTAAACAGTATGAGAACATTCTTATTACAAAAATTTCATTAGGTAGGTACCAAACAAATTCACAATGGAGGACATAAATATTCCCAGTAGCAAATCAATAAAGGAAAATGTATAATTTATGTAGCAGGTAAAAACAATAATAGATCAGTTATGGATTAGGTACCTATTAGGTAAGTATGTGAAAAATTTTAATTACCTACCTATGTGCTGAATTGAAATTCACACTGCATAAGTATGGATACCTACATAAGTTTTTTATGTTAAGTCTTTCTTTACATGTTAATTTTGTTCTATGTTGAATGATACTTTTTTTTAGTGTTCATTATGTGGAAATGTGACATTTAAAAAAACATGGTCTTATTCAAGCATCAGCTTTTAATAAATAATACATTTTCCCTTTTTAAAACACCTTCTATTGTACTGATGAATAATTATATTTTACTCTATGGAACAAGAAACTTTTGGTAAAATACCTAATACCTATTAAATCACTATTTATGGGCCTACAAATAGTGATTTAAATAATATGCCTGCATATTTTGTTAAGTTATCCAAAACCAAAACTATTTGATAATAATAATAATATAATAATTTCTGATGCCTTCGCGGTTATTACACATTGGAATGAAACAACTATTAACGGATTTAACCCTCGTATTTTTATTTTATTTTATTAGCGTTAGACTATTGCCAGCTCAGTCGTGCTACGATTATGGAAACTGTAAAGAATCCGAAACGTCAGCTAATAAAATAAAATAAAAATACGCGAGTTAAAACCGTTAATAGTTGTTTCATTCCAATGAATAATAATAATAGTCAACTGGCTATGAATATGAGAATGGTAAAATTCTCAAGACATAAGCAAATAAAATTAAATGAGAGGTTAATTCATTATAGTTTTCAATCCAATAATTAAGTTGGTAGGTAAGTACTACTACAGATCATGAATCTCAATTACTATTGAATGAGCAATTATGAACGTAAATTATGATGAACATTAAAGTGTCTTTTATGCAAGCGATGAAGCATTTCATCCAGAAGCTCGCCTATAGTCCGGTTCAGCAGTAAAGGCCTATTATCAGGCCCACTGCGCTTCAGTATTCAGTTAAATAAAAATTAAATGAATGTTTCTGTTTCCATCACAATATTATTTGATGGAAAATTATGACAGTAGATATCAGTATTTATAAATGTAAGCTAGTGTAGCTAACATTAGTTTTTTTTAACATACTTAATTGATAGATACCAATTCAGAGCGAGTACATAACAAAAAGCAAGGGCATGTTAACTGAAAAGTGTCCCAAATCTTCATTCTAATCATAAGTTACCCTACAATATTAAAAGTTACAACCTACCTTCAGGGTATGCCTGTTTCTGAGCGATGACGTCGATCACGAGCTGGGTGTTATTGTACAGCGGACCCATGGCTCGCATATCAAACTGGACACTCGCCACGTACGTCGCATTGATCACAGGAGTAGAATATTTCACCTGCGCCATGTCCAGCACGTCTGCCATGTCCGAGTTTAAAGTCCTGCTGATGTTGGACAGGAAGGACTCGCCGCCCGGCGCCGCGCCCGCTGCCAGCCCGGCCACCGCCAGCATTACACACAATCGCCACATCGCGAAACAAAATTTCACTAACTACCTAAATCCCGAACACTCACTACATAACGCGTTAAACCATCGACAAATTTAAAGGTACTTTTATCTCACTGTTTGCAAAACAAACACCGAAAGCTACCCACTTACTAAACATAAACACTAGCGAACTAGGTCGATATCGAAGATTGAGAGCTCGTCTCGACGGGAGACTGCTGCCTAATTCACACACATAGGTCTTTGAAGAGCTTTAATATCACTGAAACTTATTTTGAATATCCTTTGTGTCACTATCTACATGTTTATGTACAAAATCCTTTGTCTCAGAATGAAAATGGCCCGTCAACTCGGTCGGGCGGTCGATGAGCACAGAATTGACGAGTAGCGCGCGCCGCCGCGACCGAGCGAGCTGGAGTGAGTAGCTTGATTCGTTCGTGTGTCATGTCAACAGTGACCGGTTTCTCCCCTCCAAAAAAAACATTCGTTCTTTAGTATTGCCATCTTACATATTTTTGTTTTTTTTTTATTTCTTGTAATTGCAGTATTAAGAGTAGCAATGGATTTCATTATTTTTAAAATTCGTTAAAAATTAAATTTGAACATGATATCAAAATGGTTTCATCTTAAAAATTTTGCTAAAAATTCGCTGTATCAATTTTGAAATCAAATCTTCTGAGACTGTAATTATATATTTATAACACTAATCATTATTCATATTATTATCTTTTTGTAAACGTAATTATATTTTTTTAAATAAAGGGCTTTAATAATTTAATAATTTCTGATGCCTTTGCGGTTATTATACATTGGAATGAAACAACTATTAACGGATTCTACTTGCATATTTTTATTTTATTTTATTTGCTGTCGTTTCGGTTTCTTTACAGTTTCCTTAAAGGACTTTATTAAAATATTGATAAAAGTATTAAATTAATGGTATAGGTACTAACTTTTAATTAAAGTAGCTATTTATAAAATTAAACGGTTATTATTGTATTTGAATTATAATATGTTACAAAGCACCTTTAGTGTAGGAATAGCTTTTAAAGAAGAGAACAATACATAATAAAAACACTACTTACTTACCTATACACACTAACGAGGTTCATATAAACGTAAAGTACAATTATCATTAATTATGCATGGCATTGATGATTATTTTATGGCGATATTTTGAATGAAATAAATTAGCTACTACCTACCTACTTTAAAGTTTAAACTTTAAAATTATACATAGTATATAAAAGTGGCAACACACGAACAGAACGAAAATCATTCATTCATCAGAATACGGAAAAAAAAAATCTCCCCATTTTTTTGTTTATTAGGTGTTATTAATACGAGTATTTGTTTTATTATATTAAGGTCAAGGCTTCTAATTCCGGCATACTTTTGAGCTAGATCAACTTTGGTTAAAATTTTGAGACATTTATTTTTAACTATTTACCCATGGCGCGTATGTATTAGACCAACAATTTACTTGGCAATCAAATAATAGTATGATATTCCCTGTATCTAGGTTGCTTAATTTATTATATATATATTTTTTAAAATAGTCAGGTAGACGGAGTTTCCCGCCTGAGTGGGGCTATTCCGTCATGCAAGCAGTTTCCCTAGAACTACGCAGTTTTTTCAAGTCTTAGCTAGCGGAAAATGAAGACACGTCGATTTCAATCAAATATATTATGTTATTAGACCTTAGATATAAGATTTACAATGGGAGTTATCCGCAAACACAATTTTTTGGGGATATTCCGGCATGTTTTGCCAATCAGATGAGCTCAACCTTTTAAAAATTTATTAATATATATTTTTTTTATATATATTATTTCATAAAGTAAGGATTTATGCATTTCCGGAGTATTTTCGTACTACGTTCTATTGAATTACCTACTCATATATTTCGTCACAGCTAAGCTTATTATTGCCAGATTGACAAGTGTACCTATTTTAAAATGTAATACACTAAAAAAATGTTGACGATGTCTGGAATTGGGAAATACCGGCATATGACGGCTTTGCCCCTTAAAAAATAGACGGAATTTCCCACTTGACTATTTTGAAGTTGTTAATTTTTCATGGTGAATTACTAAAAACTATCGGAGTTTTACGCATCACGAACAGGTAGACACGTTTATACATATCATAGACGTTGTAATAATCATACAAACAAGCCTAGAAGTCTAAATATTTCATATTTATCGTCGATCAAACTGCATAGTACTATACTCGCACTTCGACTTCGAAACGCAACTGAACTTTGAAAGCAGATATTTTTCTTCCTTTTTAGTTTGAATTAGAAAACCCTACTGCTTTACCAACTGAGCCGGCAGCGGCGAACTGTGCTTAGATTCGCCAAAAACGTGTACGTGACGGAATAGCCCCGTAGACGGAATTAGAAGCCTTGACCTTATATTACATATTTATAATTTCAATAAACCTACTTTTGAAAAAAAAATATTAAAAGAAATTTAATGATTGGAAAGAATTGTTTTAAATATCAAGCAAAGCCAATTAATTAATAAATAGCAATGCGAATAAATTATAATTAGATACTGATAATAATATATTGTTATCATGCATAATAAATATAATAATATAAAACTGTTTGTTTTGGAATGAAACAACTATTAACGGATTTAACTCGCGTATTTTTATTTTATTTTATTAGCTGACGTTTCGGATTCTTTACAGTTTCCATAATCGTAACACGACTGAGCTGACAATAGTCTAACGCTAAAGTCACGAGTTAAATCCGTTAATAGTTGTTTCATTCCAATGTGTAATAACCGCGAAGGCATCTGAAATTATTACTATTTGTTTTCTTTAACTTAAATGTAGAAATAACAAAATTTCTAATAATATTTAAAATTATTTATTTAACAATCGTTATTTGGCTTCATATAACAGATTAAAATAATAAACCTTATAATTAAGTAAATAGAACAAATATACATTTTTATTTACAGATGACATTGAATTCGATCAAGTTACGAATTATTACTCACTCCTTAACCTCTAGAGCTTATATCGGTATATCGGTAGGTAGGTACTTAAAATCAATGTACATTTCAAAAAGTTTGTTTCCAATATATTTTTTAATTTACTGCTCAACGGAACCTGTCACATTCACTCTAGTGATTTATGTTTATCATCTTTTATATTTTTTAGGTAAGCAAGTATTTAATGAACCACTTCATGAGCCCTGTTTATTCATTATATGTAGGTATTATAATACACCGCCGTAATAGTAAGCACTTAAAATTATAAAAAAGCCCTGTTTACTGACTTGAACTTTTTTTTAATACAATGTTGACTTAGAATAAAGTTTTGCATAATATACCTATGGCCTACATAATATATACGTATGTATCATATCACATAATATTAACTACTAATTATAATAATAGCAATCTCACTCGTTATATATTGCTATTCATTCCCAATAGGAACAATACTGCAAATTTCACCAATCTGAAATTATACCTAGATGATCTAATTGACTATTCGATTCACCCAATCGCTCTTAGTTTGGACATTGATCACTTCTTTTCCAACAAAGCTGTAGTTTCGACGACATAATCATTGTTTTCTGCTACTGCGGTTAATGCTTCCAATATTGTCCCCGCTGTTAACGCACGATGATCTATACCCTCAACCTGTTCCAAAGTCTTTAATACTTCGGCAGATGCATTAAATACGATGAGCTTTTGCTCGGCGCTCTTGAATTTTTTAGCAAGTCGCTCCAAAGACTGGGGAATTAAAAAAAACAATGATTTTTTGGTGCATTAAAAAACATATTGACTTTGATTATTAGTGCATAATCTTAGCTTTTAATTAAAATAAGTATTTTACTGCAATAAAATAAGTATACTTTTTTGATTTAAGGTCAAAAATCTGTCTACAAATGTGATCGTGAACAGTTTATTTATTTTTCTTTTACGACGAAAGAAGCTTATTTTAATATAAATCACCTGTTTAGCCGCATCATCTATTAGGGACAAGGCACTGCAGTCGAGCAGCAATGGAACATGGGGACGAGCTGTAGCGGCTGCCATTAGTCGAGCAGATACATACTCTATGTTGAGGAAAATCATCGCCAATGTAGGACGTACCCTAGTCACTTCTATACCGCCCACCTGAAAAGAAAAAAAAAACAGTGTCTATGAATTCAAATCATACTTAAAAAATATTGAAAAATAATAATACAATTTTTTAAGGGATCGAAGATAAAAATCTCATCTAAATACTCAAATTTAAAATGTAAATGACGTCTTATTACTTAACAAATCTTGCATGTTTTTGCTAGAATTACCTGTACGCTATGTCGATGAACAGCTGGACGCATGACAGAACGCAGCAGCAGAGCTGTGCTAGCCAACACGCCAACTAACACAGCTCGCTCCACGCTATCAGCGATACTGACAACGAATGTCAGAATAAGCACAACTAGTTCTCCACGACATGTCCGCCATAACCGTTGTACTGTACCGAAATCAACCTGGAAAATTATTTATTCGATTAGAGATCATCAGGTCAGATGTTACTAAATATTTGTTTAGTGATGATAGTTCATCATCGTACTATATTATTCTATCATCAATCCGTAGAATTTATATTAGGTACCTACGCATTAATGTATATAAGTTAGATTTTTGATTGACTATAGTTGCAAGTAATGACTTATGTAATGAGCATTTTATAATTATCTTCTCAATTATTTTGATGAGAGCAATTCTTTATTATTATCATATTTAAGTACTCATAAATAAAAAAAAGATAGTTAAGCCATTAAAACTATAGAACATCTGAATATAGACTGCTATAAAGATTTCTTATCATGCAATTTGTGCAGAACAACACGTATAACCTAATGTTTACTAGAGCCAGGTATACAGGTAATAATTTGAAAGAAAATATTTCAAGTTCATATATTTACAGGCTACTTTGCTAATATTGTGTAAATTCTTATCTATTTGTCTTTCCAAAGTTAATATGTCTTACCATAAATATGACAGCGCAGATAAGAACGGATGACAGGCAAGCCTTGGGAATATATTGGAAGTAAGTCGTCATGAATCTGAGCGCCAACAATACGATTATGCCTGCAAATTATAAATAATTAAATTCGATTTTTTTAAACAATCATAGTTTAAGTACTTTTTTATATACTTAAAGCATATAAAGTTGTTTACTTTATTTCACATTACGTGGGTGGGAACGGATATAAAAGGTGAATTTTACATGACCTAGCTTGACCTTTTACTACCTAATTTAAAAAACAAACAATATATAAACATATACCAAGTATGGGTTATGTTTTTTACTGGTTACGTCACTTCTTAATAGTTAGGCAATTAAAAAAATTGTTTAGGTATTATTGAGATTTTTTTCAGTTTTACAGGTTTTTACTTTGATTATGTTTTTCACATCCAAGCTTATTGTCGAAAATTTATAGTTATGTTATGGCAACACTTATTACTGAATGAACGAATGAAATTAATATGAAACCCGGCTGTTTTTTTCGTATTTCTGTGATCTGTAATTCTGTCTTATTCTGTATTCAATAATCAATTCTTGCGAATTGAACTTAAATAATGTAGCGTTATTTGTGACAATAACAATTTTAAAATGTATTTTAGTGAGTAAATGTGTGTATTCATTAAGCATATTTTTCTCTAAGCAGCATGGTTTCATAATAGCACAATAAACTTATCTTGGTCGATATTAAAAGATATGCGTTTGGTAATTGTATTTGTGCCATATATGTTTATGGTCGTATTTATTCACTTTAGTAGTTAGGTGTTACCTACTAAAACTAAGTTAAGTAAGTAGGTAAGTAGATCGGGTACAAATTTTCATACTTACCTACTATTTTGGCTCATGACGGAATACCTTTGCCACTTTTATGCTCGTCAATAAAGAGATTTTATTATAAAATAGGTGTACTACTTAGATGTTATATAAGTACCAGAATATAGTCCTGCAGCTGGGGTCTGCACACCGCTGGAATGTGAGACAGCAGACCGGGTAAACGCCCCACACGTGGGCATAGCGTGTACCATTGCTCCAACCATATTAACGAGGCCTAAGGTCAACATTTCTTGGGTTGCGTCTACGCGACCGCCCGATGCTGAAATTAATATAAAAATGTGCTAATTATGGGTTTTTATTACGATATTAGTAAGTAATTTGCAATTATTCAGTTTCAGAAATTGGTGTACCTACTTACCTAAAGACAAAATCAAAATAGATTCTTAGGTAAGTACCTTTATACCTACATAGTACCTACTTATAGTATAGTAGGAATGTAGGTATTGTACGTATGGTAAGTAGGTACCTAACCTAATAAATAAGAAGGCTCCCTACTCTCTTACCTATAGATCGCGGAAGTGTAATAATGTAATCAGACATTTTTTATCTTTACCTACTTAATTTTTGCTGCGAAATTATGTTTGTATATGTTAAAGTCTAAGATAAGTAAGTACATAATTAATTTGCTAATGATAATGATATCTGACACGAGTCGTATTGTTTTCCTAAAACTTTCAACGTCATCTATGGCCATGAATGCGCAGACGCACTGAAAATAATTTTGATCCTAAAAAGGTTCGAAACTAATACTAAATTGTTTAAAATGTCGTAATTCGACAAATAATTCCACCCTAACGATAAACGCAGTAAGTGCATATGAGTTCCATACTTACTGCAATTGTCGATGGTACAGCAGAATTATGAAAAGTGTCACTCACTGAAAGCCTTAGCGATTGCGATGTTAGCAAGGACCATGACAATGGGCATCATGATGACGGCAGAGCCGAGTTCATGGACCATTTCTATGAAACCAGTGCTGGTGCCATTGGGGCCGGGTACGCTGAAGGGAGGCAGCGTTAGTGGAGGAAGTCCTGGTGTCACGTGACCTGGGAAAAAATAATGACCACATAGTATAAAACAAAGTTGCTTTCTGCTGTATCTCTGTCCCAATGTATGCTTAGATCTTAAAAACTACGCAACGGATTTTGATGCAGTTTTTTTTTAATAGGTAGAAGCGTTGCACCCGTGCATAGCCTGGGCGGGTCGCTAGTTAGTCTCTTATTACAATGTTTGAACATTAGAATTAAACAACTATAATTGAAGACACTTCTCTCTTCTTGCTGGGATCGTCTTTAGTTCAGATTTGTGATAATCTAATTTTGGTTAGTCTGAACAAACAAAATGCGTCACAACTTTGTCACCAAAAATGGGAGAGAGCGTATAAGTATACCATTCGACAAGTCATTAACTCGTTTACCACTTTTAAATTTACCACTTTTAACTTTTAAATGACAATGGATGGGGTAATGAAGATCTGTGTTATGGATAAAAATTCACGAGTCGATCTTGGACATACTTAAACCTATTGGGTACGAAAATACTGCCCCAAATCTTATCTCTTAATGACTTCAGCAACTAAGTTAATCTCTGATCTTTATGATTAATAAAAACAAACGGGGTAAGCTAAATAAAACCGTTTAAAAATACCTGATAGTTTGATGAATGGTTTCTCGGGATCGCAAACGTTGTATGCATAAAGTGCAGCACAGAATACAACAAGAGCATTTCTGCTAATAGAAATTAACCAGAGAGTCTTTTGCAGAACAGCGCGTTTTGGACCAACGTCAACGTCCTTTAGTTTCTGCAAAGAAAAAAAAAATGTTTAATGATAAATGCACTGATAATAAGCGCGTGTTAAATATAATAAAGACAAACTGAGTCGAATGAGAAAATAAGTTGTTGATTTAATGATATCTTTAATAGGGGCACAAACTAAAGTCTACTAAAAGAGTTTTTTTACCCACTTCATAAGAATGTAGGTGCTGGCATGCTCTTTCTTTTCAACATTCGTTGCGGTTTTATTTTTAGTTCTATACCTATTTAATAAGTGAGCAGATTGTCTAAAATTTAATATTGTTGGATTGACTTTAAAATTTGAAATACAATTTTGCTCGCGTTTTTTTTTTCATAGTTTCAAGAATCTCTCAAGAGCCAAAATCCAAGACTACCAAGAGGGATGACAATATGTTATTTTACATTTTTAATGCGAAATAAATAAATTCAACTTACCCTGAGCAATAACAGCACGGTGCAACATATAACGCTAAGAATAATATCCGGTACTTGTATCTGTCCCCATTTTTTAATGATAAACGAAATGTTCTCAGGAATAGACTCAGCAGTGAAAGTTATTCCCAGTAAACCCTTCATCTGGGTTATTATAATAATTACGGCCGTGCCAGATGTAAATCCACTGGTCACTGATGGTGATATGAGGTCGACCAAGAAACCTGCAAAAAAAATCGGAATTAACCCCGTACTCGAAATTAACCTTAAAACTACGTAACCTAATCGTGTAGTTATTATGTTAGTAAAATTTCAAAGCAAACGTAAGGAGGTAAGTAGGTATACCGTTTGTTTTGATACTGCTCTAGAAATGTACCTACTTACATCATTATGAAAAACCGTATACTTAGTAACTTTTACCAACTTTAGATACTTTTTTGATCTAAATGTGAAACCAAGGTTTAAGAACCTGGTTTCATTTAGATATTTTAAGTAAACTTTTAAAACAAATCTATACCATCTGTCTATAATAGTCTGAAAATGTACTTGCATGATTACAAAAAACCATAATAAATTTCAAAGACTATTTTTTGTTATCTAAATGTTGAAATACTGAACGTTTAAGAACCCGGTTTCATTCCTTATTGTATTATGCTCACAATTACTCATTAATACAGCTCTTTGAATCGTTATCTAGTTATTCAATGAATTTTATTAATAAGTGAACACTCGCGACACGGAATGGCCACAATGCATCACTTTTATCTACTGTGGAAAGTTATACAAATTTGCTATTATTAGAATGTGATGTAAATACTCCATAAATCCACTCCACAAGAAGGCACGTTTTCCAATTAAGTAACTTATTTTTTTTATTATTACATTTAGAGAAGATTTACTTCAATGTAGGTACATACGGAGTAGGTACCTATAGATAACGTATTAAATTGGTGCACTACCATTAATTAAATACCTAAACAAATAATTTAATTATATTTTAGTTGGTCGCCTTTTATCTAGATATATAGAAATCAATGGCCATAAAACAAAATATATTAGTACCTAATGTTGGGAATAGTTTGAATCGACTCTTTGGGATCACAACCCGACCTACTGCTCTGTTAGTCTGTTTATCTTAGTAGAAGCCAATAAAATCTAGTTTCCTTGTACCTAAGTACTGAAAAAACTATTTTCTTACTCGGACTGCCCCCAAAAATATAAAATACTAGCGGCTCGCCCCGCATCCCTATATTTTTTTCAAAATTGTCTATAGGTAGTCTATTCATTCGGGAATAGTGTAGCTTCGCAACGGTGAAAGAAATTTTCAAATCGGCCCAGTCGTTTTGGAGCAAACCTTTCCTCTTCTAGGTACCTATCTTCTTTTATTATTAGCAGTGACGGCGACTTTCATTTGTTTTTGTTTTCTTATTAAAGTTAATGTCGTTGCCGCCCATTCATAAAAAAATATGACGTTATCTAAATGTAATTATTTGTCCACAAACAATTATGTTAAAATTTAAACGTCAGTCAAGATACTTGTTTGATTTTGCTTTAGCAAATAGAACAATAAATCCGCTATGTGAGAAATAAGGTTTTTATCATTATGTATATACTAACTATAAACAAACAATTTCAGTTTATTGGAACAATAAAGAAAGAAGTAGGTACGTCTGGGTGGGCGAACTGCCGTGTACCCGCCAAGTCGAGTTCACGCGGTACCTATATGCATACTTAGCTTCTGCCCGCAACTTTTTCTGCGCACAACAAGCACCTTTTTTTTAGCCCCTTCACAACTTAGTCGGAAATGGTTATGCTGTAAGTACGTTCACAATTACGTAATAGGTACATAATTTATTTTGGATTAGTTGATAGAATAGTCCTTACCTAGTCGAAGAAGTCCCATAAGCAGCACGACACAACCGGAGAGGAAAGCCAGTAGAATCACATACTGTACTGGTAGACCGGCACAGCTCTGCAATACCAACAGTGCCATCAAACTAGTGGGCCCAATTGATACCTCCTTCACCGTGCCAAAGAACATGTATATAAATGTGCCTGTCAAATAAAACAGTCAATAAAGTACATGATAAATTAGAAGAATAATTATGACAATTGTGATGAAGACGTAGGAATAGAATTTTCTGTTCTCCGGCCAGAAAACGCTCTTTTTTTGGCCGCTGCGCTAAATGAAATTACCGCTTTCTGGCTTCGTCGAACAGAAAAATAGTATACTGACCTCGTCAGTAAAATAAAAAAGACTCATATCACATTTGTCAACCTAGGCTTCGCCTCGGACGACAATTGCATGTGATCTGAGACATTTTCTATTTTACTGGCCTTGGTGCGTAATGTACTATTGTGATTTAGAGATGATGATTTGTGTTTGAGATCTTTGAAACGGTCGTGCTTTCCATACAGTCACTATGACGTAACTGTACGGACTAGCGTCCCTGGTGCAGTGGTAAAGTACATGCCACCTTTCTGAAGCGCAGTTGGCCAGCTGCTGGGCCTATATTGCAAAACCGGACGGCCTCAAAGCCTATATTTGTTACATTGCACCCCTCAATGCATGCGTTTGGCCCCTTCATACCTACTTAACAACAATACTGTCACAGATAGTGGCAACTGAGACGTATTCTTAGCTGGAGGGCTCGTCGCAAGATAGCAATGACTATTCTCATTAATCATATAAGGTCAAAGATATAATGACAAAGCTGAACTGTAATGTCAAATTATGGTAGCGCTCTAGTAGCAACTCGACTATATATTCATTAATAGGAATTGTTTATTAACCCATAAATGAAGAGTAGAGTCCGTAGTGCACTGGTAAGCCAGCTAAGGCTGCGTAGGCGATGCTCTGCGGTACAAGGGTAAGGCCGAGCGTGATGCCAGCCACCAGATCGGCGGCAGCCATCATTGTATTGTACCTAGGTGCCCATGACACTATAGGCACTCTTCGCTCCACTGCTCGCATCCATCCACCTTTCGCCTTGTGCGTCGGGAACGGAGTACCTTCCTCTGAATTCATGTTTAATTTACACACTTCAGAAATTCGTTCGGTTCGTATTCATCAATGAATCTTACTACCACTATTCTTTAAACTATTTTTTGTTAATATTCAATTAAAGTTTTTAATAGTGTCAGCCGCTCGGGCTGGCAAGCGCGACTGCTTGAAGATATCTGCTGCGGACCGGAGGCTGCGCGTAACTCGACATAAAACCTTTATCAGTAGGATAATAAAGGCAGTAAAAATATCACGTTGTTTACAGTGAGATTTAAGAGAAAGAAAAATTGCCAAGCGCGAATTTAGTTAGCTTCCAATTTAATTATAAATAATTGTATTATAAAGAATACCAAAATACATTAACTGATACCTAACGCATCTTTTAACATAAATAAGAACAAATAATATAATATAACAAATTATTAAATAACGAATATGAAAGCAGTCATTAAAATTGTTATTGTAATACTTACAGTGTGATTTGTTTTGAAACATTGTCTCGTTTAACATTGCTGTTGTATAGCAATAATGATTGAATAAAAAAAAGAGACGTAAGGCTCAAGTACTTTGCATAATAATAGCTTTAAAGGCAACTATTTAAGCATTTGTTATGAGATTTTTGGAGTTTATGTTTATTAAATCGATTTGTTGCCCAAATGCGTATCGGGATTTGTAGGTATGAACTTTGTAGTAGGGATATCCATAGGTGTTATTACTTTAATTAGAATTAAGTATAAAACATTTTCACACATATACCTATGTATATATAATGAGGTACCTATATCAGTTATACCTAGGAGCTTATATCAGGTACACTGTTGTAGATAAATGGCTATATAAAGTACCTACACAATTTCAGATTTTAATAGCCATTTTGATAAAATATGTACTTAATAAAGACAAAAGATTTTGATATGCATATAAACAAAATTTTCAAAATATTATTTAAAAATGTGTTCTTTTCTCGGAAGTGTGTTGAAAAACGGGGTGCGCCAAATTTGAACTAAATTTTTAATGTCGATTATCGGAAGTCCGAAAATGTTGTTACTAAAAATTTACATCCTAATAGTCACTACTCATAACTACTCTGTTCCTAACATTCTGAATTCCTAATCATTCAACTTCATAATGTTTGTCGCAATAAAGTTTAATATACTACTATTCGTTCTTCTATATTTTCTCAACATAACCATCTTTTACAATATTAAGTATTCATCATCATATTTTTGTTATGTAGATTAGTTTTAATTCATAAAAGGGTAAGTTTCTTGTGCTTGGGTTTGTGAAAATAGCTGCTGCACTTCCAGAACAGTAGGTTAGGTTAGGTTAATTAGAACTGCGATCATAACAGAATAAAAAGGGCTACCAGAACAGTACCTTCTTTCAAATACCGGAAAGTAGGTCACACTAAGAAACAAGCAAAGTAAAAAAAGCTAACTATGTAAAATTCTGTAAAGTAGGTAAATACAAACCTTCTCTTTTAAGGCATCCAAGCGCGTTAACCATTGATTGAGATGAATTTTAGGAAGAGTGATCATTAAGAGTACAAATCGATAGGAAAATCATTTTCGGGTGATAAATTTTAGCGAACCCAATATGGACCCTGCCCGTGTAGTTTAATAAATACATACTCGGCTCTTTTAACGCGCTCGTTAGCATAACGCCTCGTATGCAATTATTAACTTACCTACCAGTCCTACCACACTTGTATCACAATGCAGAGAACTTATAGAAATTCGTTCAAAAGCGCCTCATTCACCTTAAACTATAACGCGGTGCGGTTGAAAGTCTTGGAGATGTGTTATAAAAGATAATTTAATAAGACCGCTTGGCACATGCAGCAGTAACGAAATAACTTTTTATGTAAGTAGTAAAATTACTTATAGCTTATGCTTTTGTTTTTAGGTACCTTGAACATCAGGCGCAGGAATTTCTAGTTCAGATTGCGCGTGAGTTTCGCTTACGCGGCGCCAGTTGGATACCTTACGTTCCCGCTCTTTGCTTCCTGTCTCCTTCCCTAACTCCCATATTAGATCAAGATCCAATAGTTGCTCCTTCATTATTGTTTAATTGTGACAGTAAATTTTAATAAACATCAATTTTATTATATTTTTCTGCGGTATGCACGATGCTCGGACTTGCACTGCAAATTGACTACAGAATGGTCAATGATTTGAATTCCAATGTTGTTCGAAAAATAATACCTACCTAATTAAGAAACAACAACTTCAATAGTGTTCCGATTTTCACACATAATACCCATGTACATTTTGTTAGGTTATTAGAGACCTGTATGAAATATTAACAAACCAACTCACGTATTCGTGTAGGCAAAATATCTTTATTTATTTCGTGTGTCACTGAATCTGATTTCGATCATGTCATCTAGGTATAGAATTTGATTAAATTATAGGTGTGCTCGGTTTAGTAGGGTCCGCCCAAGGCTACCTTACGTGCTAGTCACTCAGGTAGGTATAAATATTTTGTTTATTTTGGTATCTTTCGATTGTTTGTTTCCAAAGTTCATAGGTACCTACACGTGTATTCTATTCAATTTAGAATATTACAAAAAGCGTGTGAAAACATTAAAACTAATTGAATTATTCGGCTGACAATCTGAACGAAATGACAAGACGTAATAGTAATAATAGTATTGACAAAATTAGAAACGGATTCTGCCGTTTTACGTCATTATAAAACTAGCGATGTACTCTGGTGTCTTTTGCATTTAATTCAACACTGCCGATATTTATGGGTATAAGTTCTTGTAAGCAAGCTAAGTACCTATTTTCATAGGTGAAGACCTACCTAGTCGTGTCAACACACCTCCTGACGGCCCGAGCCGAGGTGCGACCCCCACCTTTGGGGGCCCTCGGGTCGGTCAGGGCTAAAAACCCTAAACCCAACCCAAAAGGCTTAAGAGTCTCCTTTCAGGAGTCTCGCCACCCATCCGGTTTTGCAGTAAAGGCCCATTAGCTGGCCAACTGCGCTTCAGTATTCAGTTCGAAAAAAAAAAAAAATATGAAGACCTACCTAGTTATGCTGTTTTTTTAGGATTCAAACATAACCGTAGTTTTAAATAACCTTACAAGAAAGTAAGGTGAATCAAATCATCGCAATATCTTAAGGATAAAAAATAAACTTTATCAAGTAAGTACAAACAAAACATTGTTTTCCTAAGAACGTGTAAGTACCTACCGAGTACGTAGCAGTGGCGTATTTCCCACAGTATAATTAAGTGATAGGTGGCATATCATGTCATAAAACAATTCATCTCAATGTTGATAACGAGGCTTCTGATTACGAAGATCATTAGCCAAGTTCATAGAACGGCTGAATAACTAATTTATTTTTCACCACCAGCCCATTCTTAATTTCTTTATCTACAACAGGCTTCTGCCCGCGACTTCGTCCGCGTAGAACTCCTCCTTTTTTGCAGTCGGTTAAAAAGGAGCCTATGTTCTTTCTCAGGCTCTAGACTATCTGTGTACCAAATTTCATTTAAATCGGTCCTGTAGTTTTAGCGTGAAAGCGTGACAGACAGAGTTACTTTCGCATTTATAATATTAGTTAGGATTAGGATTGTGGCTATCTTTTCATTTCACCTTTAGGCAACATGATTCCTGTGTCAGCTTAGGTACCTATCCAACTTATTTACTTTCTAGCTTTTTATACATATATTCTTGCGTGGACTATGCGCATCTTTAAGAATTGCCCGTGAATATTTTTATATCTATGTAAATATAATAAATGCACATATAAAACTTTTATCGGGAGAAAAAAGAACTGCTTTCGTCTTGTAGGTACCTATAAACTACCTATCTTATTCTATAAGTAAACAAACAATTAAAACATTTAATATCAAAAAAGTTATCTAATTACGACATCACAGCTGGATAGACATTTAATAAAACAAGGAATATTTGCTTATTTTGTATGCATAATGATACGCCGTGACAATTATGTAAGTAGGTAAGGTGATAATAAAAAAATAAACAGGAAATTTAGTGGGAAAAAGACTCTTCTGGTACGAAATCAGGATAAATGACAACGAATATTATTTTAATTGTGCTGTCGGGTAGGCACATCATACATTTTTGATAATATGTACCTATTACCTATGCCTTTATGCAAGCACGCCCATATTTACCATTTATTGTTGGTATAAAACGGTCTTTATTTAACACTAAAAATCTCAATTGCGGGAAGTATATTAAGGACTCTTGTTCAAAATATATTTTTACAAAAAGCATAAAATAAAAAAAGATTTTAAGTAGATTCTATAGCTACCGTAACGTTTAAGGTGTTCAAATTTCTGAACGAATACAATTATAAGCTGTCAACTTAAATGTCAAGCCAACGTCAAAATTATCATTCTTGAAACCATTATTTTTCAGCCGTCGTTCGTTGTCTTTTTGTAACTATTTCCAAAATGGGTGCGGGTGAGCCCCCAAAACCGGATGATAATGTTTTTAGGGCATTCATGGGTGCTTTGTATAGGACCGTTGACGGCCCTGTGACTTGGTTCCGAGGTAAGCCTACATCGTACACAAGACGCGTTAGTTATGTAAGTGTTTTGGGTTAAAATGCATTTTGTTACGCAGAGTCGGTGGTTGAGCCTAACCAGAAGAAGTACCCGTGGTACCACCAGAAGTTCCGTCGTGTACCGACCATCGATCAGTGTTATACCGACGATGCCGTGTGCGACTTCGAAGCTAATTCTCAGTTCAAACGTGATAGGTTAGATTTTTTATTTATTGTTACACATTAGTTTGATCCTTCATGAATTAGTCTTCCTATATCTGGAATATTTCATTGAACTTTAAAAATTGAAATAATGATACATGTAATTATAAATGTTAGTGATATAATTACTGAATACAAAACAAAATATACTTCGACATTTGACCTAGCTTTACCCACTATATGCTATTTACTTATTCATTCAACTTTTTAGGGCTGTAGATTCTGAAATTCTGAACATCCTGCGTCAACGCTACGAAGACTGCATGCTGTATGAAGCTCCAGACCACCTTACTGTCTGCAAATCATTGTGGGACAAGTACAAGGATTCCGAGGAAGCATGGTTCATTAAATGTAAGAAATATATCAAAGACTGAACTAATGAAGTAGATGATTTTTTTCAGTGTTTTCAAATTAGTTGTTAGTGAATAGACCTTAAAAAGTTCTTTTATTAATATCTGAAAGGAACATTTAGAATATTCATGGAAATTCTTCTTCTAATACAGTTGACCAATGCAACTTTGTAATGTTTAATAATGGATTTATTTAAAAAAATTGTACAAATATTATAATTAAATTTAAATTTATAAATAATGGAAAATTTTATAAAACATTTTTGGAAATTCCTATAGCTATATCGAAAATTCCATTTGCTTGTATTTCACATTTTTTGCCCTTAGATATTGATTTGATTTTGTTTTATTCTTAGGATTGGATTTTAGCTGTATTTAAAGTTAGTAGGTGATCATAATACCTGGTAAAGGAAGTATGGGTCGCTAGATTCTAAATATAACAAGAAGCATACTACTATTTTCTATTTATTTGTTGATAATTTTAATCTATTCCACTTATATATGCACCATATCTTATTTACCACAGATGGTGACCTTGGGGCATATGCAGATGCCAGGAAAGCATATATGAAGCAGAAACACCGCATGATTTGGGAGAGACGCCATGGCCCACTCTCTGAACAAACCAAGTAATAGATCATTAACGGCTGAATAGTATCCTCCTGTATAATATATAGAATTTATTCGCAATTGAAATAAATCAACTTTAGTATTTAATTGATTATGTGTATCATTTATGACATAACGAAACAAACAACAAATTTATTTATTATTATAAAAATATCATTTATTTTCCAACACTACATCCATTTTCCATGCATAACTAACAGCACACTACTTCCGCATAGTGATTTTTTACTATGGAATTAGTAAGAAATCAATATCTGGAAAACACAATGGTTACTACAGTACACAGAGAAAATAAAGATCACAGAATTATGAAGACAGATAATAACATATCTTAATTATAATCCTCTTACTGTACTTTCAAATACTTAAAACTACCTTAGGAGTTATAAATGTAAAACTTTGATATTGGTCACATAAGAGTAAAACAACATTATCTAAAAATTACTTAAAGTATCTGCAACAGCCTTAAGTAATTCAAAATAAATATCTATGAAACATTATTTCAAGATTTATAAATTGGATTGGATAGGATATATGAATTATAATTTCACTTAAAATGCAGACTGGCAGTGGTGTAAATGTAATATTCACCCACATTATTGCGATTACACATAATACTTCTGGGTACATTTTATGTAAGGCCTGCCTTACGAAGCGCCAGGGCTTCACGGTGCTGCCGGCGTTCCACATTAATATTGTAGGCGGTCGTCATAATGTAAGACTTATAAAACAATTTAAGCTACAATTTGTACCAATTTTTATGCGCATTTGAGAACTAATATGTACACTATTATACATAATTCCAGTATACTTAGAAATACATCGCACTTGATCCTTAAAGAAATAATGTTTACGTATATAAATAATTAGATTAATTTTCAAACCACTTGTCGCGTTCATTGGTACATCAGTAATGATTATCACAGCAGCAAGTCTTGCACAACATTGTAACATTATTTACAACACTAAGACTATAGCCATACATTATTGTATAAACAAAAAAACGATTAAGTACCTAAGTGTTTTAAACGCGAAATGTTTACCATTGAAGTATAAAATTTATAAAAAATCAAGTAAATGCGTAACCAGGCGATCTTTTTTAGCAAATATCAGATTGCCACGGTCGTACAAGTTCATATTTCATATTGTAAGATATACTTGACTTTTAATAATTTATAAAAATATATCTATGCACTATTATCAATGTGGAACTACGACTAGCAGGTGCGATTACGGAATAGAGCCGAAATAATAACATTGCACTACAGACACAAGTACCTTAATATTCTACCAAGTCGGATAAGATACATTTCAAATAAACAGCAATGTTCATGTTAAATGCCATTTTATTACGAAACATTGGTACGTAATCAAAATTAAACAAGAAAGTGTTGGATATAATTAGGCAGATGCTGTTATGATGAATTTACAATGGCATTTACCATATCATTGCGTCGTAAATTAAATGCAAGATGTCAAAAAATTTAATGGATGAATTTTTCAGAGCATTTAAACAAAATTTTACAGCTCAATTTTTAATACACTAATGACGAGATATAGAACCTTTTAGTTTTAAACCCACCCGTGGACAGAACATGTTAGTCTAAAATATAGAATTTCTAAAATATTTGAACATCTATAATTGACTCTTACTTCGCAGCAACGTCTTTGGATAACTCTGACGTTTTTTATAAACGTAATTTTGAATTTACACTATAAATTTGATTATACAAATTAAAGGTAAATTTTGTATTTTTGTATAAAATTACAGAAATTTTTAAACATTACAAATGATAATTCTATAACCGACGTAGTAAAACAATTAAGTATATACAGTAACGATTAAGGGGCACATACATTTCAACATAACATAATAGGCTTAATTACAGCGATTTGATGGAGATCATGTATCAAAGGATAAAATTCTTACGACGAAACCAACACAGTATGAATATTGTACATTACAGCGACCATTCGGAAAATGTTATTTATATTTAGCACATTGCATAAAATTAATATAATACACATTGTTATAAACCGATATTTTGAGCTTAACAACGCAAAATGATATGTAATTTCTAATTAATGATATTCCAAGAAATATAATCAATAACAATCAAGTAGTTACAATTGTATTGTGCGCAAATACGATTATAATTATTAGTCAAAACGACTAAAGATTAAATATATAATTACAAAATTCAATACCATTATAATTCCTGAAATACCAATATTTTAACAAAAGTTTTATGTTTCAGTCCTTCTTTGGGCGTATAAACTTACAACAAAACAATAGTAAAATGTCAAACGATAAAAAAACGAAGATTATTCTGATTTTACAAAAAAAATAATACACTAGAATAACCTCGACAAGGTAAATACGGGAGAAAGACTAACACATAAAAAAAAAGTAAACACAAACACCCTTACAATAAAAAAATGAGAAATACTTTCCGTCAAAATGTTAAAAATAGATAAGTAAAAACTATGAGTAACTATTTATAATTTTATATCTACATTCGAGCTGCTGAAATCACATTATACAACATTGCTCTTAATTATACAAAAAAAATAACACTTTCCGAACGCGCACACACATCTTAGCCTAAATAAACACACAAAAATATACGATCTAAAACATTATTGTTATAGACATCACAATTCATAGGACACTTGCATTAGTCTAGATGATAAAATTCGTTGCAACCCTGGATACAATCCTTTGACAGTTTGGATAATGTTTAACATGCAATTTTTACTTTATAACAAATAAAAATTGGAAGGAATGTATCATTATCGATGTGTTTCGGTGGGAATGCAGTTTACTGTATCGCGTCGAACTGCGCCGCCAGACGGATGCGACCTGGGGGATATATTCATCATTATAAATAACATATTTTAGTAATAATAGTTCCTTCGTGGTTATTACAAAGCAAATAAAATAAATAGTACATTACGCACCAAGGCCAGTAAAATAAAAAATGTCTCAGATCACTGTATGTAATTGTCGTCCGAGGCGAAGCAGAGGTTGACAAAAATGTGATCTGAGGCTTTTTTTTTTTACTGGCCGAGGCCAGCATACTATTTTTCTGTTCGACGAAGCCAGAAAGCGGCAATTTCATTTAGCGCAGCGGCCACAAAGTTGGCGCTTTCTGGCCGGAGAACAGAAAAAATAATTTAGACTTGAAGTGAAGGCATCTGAAAGTGTTATATGAAAAAATTGTTTAATTTTATTGAAATGTAACACGTCAGGTCCGACTCACGTTTGCTCTCGTGTACGAGCAGCGCCGTCGGAACAGGCAGCGCGCTGGCCGGCGGCGAACACCAAATATTGTTCTTTGGAGATTCAAATACTCGGGAACCCTGTAACAAGTTAATCAATTATAATTCCGGACGCTCTTAAAACCATGCTACGTGAAAATAAGTTACGCTTTCGATCCAGGTAGCATTCGCAATAATATTTTAATTCTTGTATCAATTTAATATCATAAATAAGATGCTATTAGGTAATAGCAGTTGTGTATGACTCGAAACACTATTATTGACATAGTATTACTTGAGGCACCTCACTGCACTTGTTTATAAATATTGCTTATGCTTTAAGAACACAGAAGTTATTTGAATTGCGATAATTTGAAGGATAATTAAAGGATTCAAAAGTCACCTTGAGTCACTGAATTTTGTGACATATTCTAGTTGTTATGCAGCACGATTAGGTATAATTATTTAAAATACAAAAGTACTTTATACGTTTAAAGAAGTTCACATTGGAATCTTACTAGACTAATCTTTAAAACTGGTTGAAGTTCATCTTTACAGAAAACGTTTTAGTTACAGATTTACATTTTACTAGCTTTTATTGAGTTGACCTGATGAAGTAACGAATTCAACAAAAGCCATGTTGTAATTTTGACTTAGACAGAGAAACAGCTGAGAATTATAATTATGTTTTTTGAGTTTGTGAAATTTGGCAAGTGAGTATAAAGATAACTTTCAGGAAGAAGTATCATTCAGCATAAAAGGGATTTTAAAGGAATACAGGGAAACACTTCAATATTTATGTCATAAGCTAGTTCCGCTAGGGAATCACATTACCAATTGATTCTGTTTTAGACGACAATGACGGCGTTTCAAACGCTCGAAGATCCACTCACAGTGATAGAAGGCACCTATTACCTTCTGTTAGTGAAGATATTACCTAATACGTTAGTGTTGTATATTACCTTCTGTCCGGGCGGCGTGTCGTGCACGGAGTAGTCCTCGTGGCGCGGGTGGTCGCGCGGGTAGTAGCGCGGCACGGCCACGCCGCTGCCCAGCGACCAGCGCGCTCCGCTGCCGTTCTCCGCGAACACCTCGCGGTAGTGGCGCAGGAACTCGACCACAGTTTCGAAACCTGACAGATCATTATTTAATTATTATATTGTTGGACGTCACTAGCGAATTTGATTTAGACTGCTCTGTTTAGCTACATCCTTAGTGACCAATATAGAAGTCAGAAAGGAGACGTTTGTCAAGATGGATACTTTTGCTTGCGACGTCGTTGAATCGATTTTTCTGATTTTTAAAAGCTTTTTTTTAATTAAACGTAATTAGTTTGTTGGAACACCTGTCATTATTAAAATATTTCGTTTTAGATGATATTTTTATTACTATATCATATTGTTTGTTTGCGCTTGGCTCTTTTACTTTATGCTACTATTGCCATCTAGCGGCAAATCGTAAAATTACAACGCATACCACCTATGTTACGTTATCGAAAGTCAATTCGTTACCATTTCTAATCCTTGACACCTAGCCCTTTCACCCACGTGTTACTATTACCTTTGTGCGAAAGAGACCACTATTACACCGTAATTGGCAATGATTTGACTATGCAAAAATAATAAACAATCCGTAAGGAAGTGAAGAGAGAGGACATGTTTTGAGCGTCCCCAGCCGCCATTGTTTTATTATTGTACGTGATAGCTCTCTCCGCCGTGTCGAAAGATAAGAACAATTAAACGAAACTGTGTTTTCTCTTGATTTTATGTACTTATGTATTAAAACTATACGTGTTTGTGTATTATGAATAATAAATCTGTGAAGCGAAATGAAGATTAAACCGCATATCTCGAGCCAAACATCCTCTTCATCACTGATACGTTGGAGTATGCAGAACGATAGACCAGCATAAGGTACGTGCACGTTGGGTCTATTTGCTTTCCCTTTACCTACTTATCTCATGTGTTTTCGCCACTTTTCTCTCCCCGGTTACGAATTGACTATATGCGTTAATTTTCAAGTTCCTTCGACAATATTATTTTTTTAACAATGTACTTAAAAGCAGAAGCCGACTTAGCGGGGCCTAAACTATAAAAGGGTTAGAAACATTAAAAATGTGCATAGGGGTTCCTTTAATAAAACGTATTGGAGTACTAAGAAACAATTTGAAAATTCACCCTCTAAGTTGGTAAAACAGTGGTGCTTATTTTGCACAGACGAAGTCGCAGGCAGAAGCTAGTACGTAAATTAACAAAGAATACTATGCTACGATACATACCTAAATCAACGCACGGGAACACCGGCTCAAACCGGCTGGTGTACTCCAGAAACACGTCCATAGCCGGTATCGGTTCAGTCTTCTCCGCCAGTATCTGCGCGACCCGCCACACGAGGCGCCAGGCCGGCGTGAGTTGCACGCGGCGGTTGATGTTGGTCACGACACCGGCGGCGACCAGGTTCCTCATGTCGGGCTCCGCGCCGCGCAGTATACGGAATGCACTGGAGAAATAGTCCTCCGTCGATCCCCTGGCGACGCTCCGGTCCGCGGATAATACTGTAGGGGGTAAATAATTGTTTTGTATAATATCGATAATCAATAACATTAATAAAAAGGTATTTTTTTTATTTTATACAAAACTTATCCTGACTGTAACAAAAAAAAAAGATTTTAGCGCAGTCGATAGGTAGTTATCCGCGTACGTACATTTAAATGATTCATTTTTATGAATACTGTTGCAATTGTAATTAAATACAGGCTCAGTCTAGAATTTTTAAATATATCTGCATAGCTCTATATAAAATTTATATGTTATATAAAATTTATACAAAACTATATGACCGACAATGACAGCTATTTTGTCTGTATTGAATTATTATTCAGGATAGCTTAGGTGATGTATGAACTATCACATTTCCTGATGTTTTCTGTGACAAAAACTATCTTATGTCACCCGGGACTCATGCTATCTTTATACCAAAATGTCATCTAAATAAGCTCAGTACGAAGACAAACAGACACAGTTACTTCTGTACCTATAATATTCAATAACTAACCTGCGCAAGCCGCCAAAGCCGATGTCACCCACAACGGCGCGTCACCCGGAGCGCGAACGATACCATTCTCCACGCAACCACCGCTCGCGTACACTAGTTCCTCCAATGTCGCCACATTAAGCACATCTGGTTGAGGCGGCGCTCCATACTGGGCATTGTATACGGTGGGCAAATTTTCCAATGTAACTGGGCCTAGAGACTTCAGTCTTTGTGCCATCACGGCGCGCGCCGTCCTAGTGGCTAGACGCACGCCTCGTTCGCCGCTCGATTCAGTGTAAACTGTTACCGCTTCAGGAATTACTTCGAAGAGATCCACTAGTTTAACGCACCCGTAGTGGGCGACGCGCAACTGGCTGCCAAAGTGGGCGTGATATGCGGGCACGAAACGGGAGAATTCCATCTGGATAATAGAAAAATATGTTAGTTTATTTGTTTTGAAGATATTTTTATTCGATATAAAACAGCATACCTTGTATACGGTTATGAGATAGCTCAGATGTCTCTGACGCTGAGTGTACTACTAAAATTATGTTTAAAATTAATATGGTATTTAAGAAAATTTAAAGCTTCAGGTGTCACCTAGGTTCGGATTTTATAAATATATATATTTTTTAAGAATAACTATGTATTTTTGAAAGATGGCTGCATACGTATGTGTATTTTTATAAACAAATGCCGTCATTAACCAATAGTAATTTCTTTTTCGTACTTTGATACACTTAGATTACTCAAAAATATTGTCTTATTCAATTTTTGTTTTGAAGAGAATAATAAATAATATGACTTTAAACAACACTTACCCTCAAATGAGGCGTGTAGCACAGTAACTCTACTGCTTGCATCGCAAACTGCATAGTCCTTGACTTCTCTTCGGGCGTCGGCGCGCGTCGCGGCAGCGACACAGTGCCGTCCGGAGAGACAACCACGGACATCGGCGACACCCTGTCAATCAGTCAATCAATATATATTTATATTGGATTATTGCGACAGGGAGACATGATACGGTATATGGAACCGGTTATGGGGAACCTGGAGTAAGCTAAGAGAGGGGTAGGCACAAATGATCCCACTGGGTCGAAGTGCATCCGAGAGGTCCCCATCGATAAGATATACATTTATATAGGTCAAATGTTGTTGCTCTGGTAAAAAAATAATATGATCAATTTTTCAAAGATAAATAAGTTGATCATTCAATCAATTCGATAGTTGAGGACCCGTGCCATCTCTTCTGAAGAAGTGTAAAGAACAGAATTTTAATAATAAATAAATATGAATATCATCTTTGGATGATGAGTCTTGACTCAGGTGCAAATACTCATGCTCATATTGACACCCACCATATTCATAGACCATTAGACAAACGGGCCGACAAAAAAATCTTTAGATAAACTGTGGATATAAATTTAATAATCACACTAATCTTTTAAAGTCAAATGTTTGTGAGTGACAAACATACATGTTTGTTATCTTTACCATTATAATTATCTTTATTTAATAACGATATTGTGTAAAGTACTCATCGTGCGCAGACGAAGTCGCGAGTAGGAGTTAGTCTACTAAAATTACCTTTGCATCAACTCTGACAACGTGCAAACTCCATAATCGGCGGGACAAAATGTCCTTCCGAATGTATCTTGGTAGAGCTGGGCGATATCGTTCGGATGAACAGATCGGCCCGGTAGAGCCTTGAGCAGTTTCAGCAGATCCGCCGTCCAGCGGCGACTTTGGGCCGCAGACGATATTGTTATAATGCGATACGAGCCCGAGCCTAGCACCTGAAAAGAGCAGTGTTAAATTATATGGTACTAGCTTCTGCCCGCGACTTCGTCCGCGTGGAACTCCTCCTTTTTGCAGTCGGTTAAAAAGTAGCCTATGTCCTTTCTCAGGCTCCAGACTTTCTTTGTACCAAATTTCATTTAAATCGGTCCCGTAGTTTTAGAGTGAAAGCGTAACAGACAGACAGACAGACAGACAGAGTTACTTTCGCATTTATAATATTAGTAGGGATTTATCATAATATTGTAGAGGTTTCAATTCATCGTGTTTGCTGGCACTGTTTTTAAAGATATTGTTATGTAGGTAATAGTTGTAAATGAGTGTATCACATATATTTTTTTTTTTTAACAGTGTATATGTTGAAGGCCTTCCTTGTGATATCTATGCTATTTGATACTTATAATCTCTATCTATCTTTAGTTATTATTTTGTTTCACATAGTTTTAAACAATGTTATCTAGTTACAGTATAATTAACTGGTGTATAATTGAATTATATTATATTTACCTAACTATTTATAGATTAATATATCGCACCCCTAGATCTAAAGGGAGCTAACTCAAAAAAAAGTAACTTTTTCGGGAGAAGCGAAATTGTTGTAAGGAATCGGATCCTTTTTTTTTAGCGTGTGTTTAATTTAAATCTTCAGATTTTTGAGTTAGCTCCCTTTAGATTTAGGTGTGCGATATGTTATAATTTTCAATGTGTGTGTGTGTGTATTTATTTCTATTTTGTAATCATTATCACTTACTACAATAGTGCTGCTTAGGGCAGAAAGCAGATCGGGCAGTTTTGTGAAACCGTAATCGGCGACGCGGCACTGCCGTCCGAAGTGATGATGGAAGGCGGGTATCAGCCTGAAAATAAACAATACACCGATGATTTTCCATGAATCAATGATGTTTTTATAATAAGCTAAATATATATATACAGCCGTACACATACTCTGCTCTAATATCACCAGAGGTGGAGAAATAATTTTCAATAATATAACGAAATAACCTAAGTAAAGAAAAACAATCTTACAATTATATAATTGTTTTTAATTATCTCAATATTATCAATTTATGTATGAATTTTAAGGATTAAGTAATAAGGACACACAGTACATCTCGATTCAAGATGGCGACTATATTAGCAATATATAAATTCCAAAAAAATATTGTTTTACTTGCTACGAGGTAAAACTTATACAATCCAAGTACTGCAAATTAAGATCCGTAAACATCGAAATATTCTCAAAGTGGTTTAGTTTCATATATTTTAAATTGACTTACTTGCTAAACGGTATGCAGCAGCGTGGCGCGGCGCGCAGTAAGTCGACTAGTTCCCTCTCGAATAGAGCCAGCATCGGTTCCAGCGCCGGCGCAGTCCTGGGTCGTTCCCGCTCGCCGCTCGACCGGGAACTCTCGCCTGAAATATCATATTACATTATAGCCTATGTTACTGAGGGCGAATGTAGGTTCCCAACAGTGAAAGAATTTTTAAAATCGGTCTAATTGTTTTAGAGCCTATTTAATACAAACAAAGAAATCTTTCCTCCTTATTATAATAATACTAGTGTAGATGACCATGATTGTTATTATGCCAGGGTACTGTACACTGAGGGGTTACTTATACTTTTCATGTGTTGCTTTATTCTGTAGTGAATCAGTCCAAATAATCATTAATCAATCTAGACATTTAGCAATTCAGTTATTCTTGTATTACATATCCATGTTTATTAATACTTACTGTCAACCATACAGTAAGTATTAATAATATTAATACTTACTGTATGTAATATTAATAACATTAATAACATTGTTATACAAACTATTTATTTCCTAATTAAACAAGAATATCGAACTAAAAAAAAGTTTATCATGTACTTAAGACAACATATTTTTCATAGATCTATATAATAATATCATGTCTCAACTATAAACAAAAAAAAATATCTCTACATAATGTAATCAGCAGTACATTAAAATTTTTAGTTATATTGATCTTAAATATGTATTGCAAAATATTTGTAATAAATATTACTATATTTGTAATAAATATTACTATTCAATACTCACTCGGCTCTTGCAGTAGCGGGGGGTCGCAGCGCACGAGATGCCTGGACGGGTTGTCCCTCACCTCGACCCCGGTCACGCTGTGGAGTAGCAGCTCCAACGGAACGCCGCGGCGGGCGTCGTGTGTGAAGCTTGAGAATTGAGCCTCGTAGCACTCCACGAAGCTATGAAAAAGTAAGGTTAGGTTTATAAAAGAAAAGTGGTTAAAAATAAATAGTCTTTCTATATAGGACTTCTTATTCAGATTAATAACTTTATCTATATCTATACTAATATTATAAAGAGGAAAGATTTGTATTTTTATATGTTTGTAATGAATAGACTCCGAAACTACTGGACCGATTTCAAAAATTCTTTCACCTTTGGAAAGCTACATTATCCCCGAGTAACATAGGCTATATAATATCACGCTAGGTCTTATAGTTGCGGAGCAGTAACCGAAAATGTTTCAAAAACGGGGGAAAAAAATCTTAAGTCCCCCCGTGCGAAGCCGGGACGGGCCGCTAGTTACAAATATAATCAAAACGTTATGTTCGTTACTTGAACTAAAAATGTTATTTACATACAATTTTTGTTTTTTCATAGCAAACTGGCATTGCATCTATCTGTGTCTAGTGATTAATGAATGATGTGATGATTGATGATTTTAAACAATAATCTTTGACTATATAGTTTCCACTACTGTAAAAAATAAAATAAAGATCAAAATTTAAATTAAATTGTATATCATTATCTTACCTCAGTAGCGGTAGCTTTCCCCCGTGACTATCCAACAACGCCAAAGTATTCTTAACCAGAACCGACATCTCCATATAGACCGGTTGTAAAATCCTACTCCCATCCTCATGGCCGGTGCTCAAACCACCGTGAATATGGCACTTCCAAGGCGCCTCCTCCATATCCAACTCGGTGACAGGCGTGAGATCAATAAGCTGCACCAATCTTCCGTAACCCTCGTGAATAACCACAGTATCCTTCAGCCTGGCTATATCGGATGTCGTCAACGCACAGCAGTGACGACTAGCGTAAGCATCTCTCAATCTTAATAACGGCAAAGTATGACCCTTCTGATCAAGAAGAATCGCTCGGAGACGAGCCCTTAGAACATCCTGATTGGGGGCCGGGGAAGGCCTTCCTAGAGACAGCTCGAGTCTGCGACCCGTCCACTGGTTGTCTAGACGGCGCTTGTGCACGCGAGCGATCGCAAGTCTGGCGTCCCATTCGGATCTGAGAACGACTGTAGCGATGGGTCCGTCGTTGTACACCCATACTAACACCTTGACGACGGGTACGTATTGGCTGAAGAGTTTGGTGAGCATGTTTTGTATGACGGCCGGGTCGAACGGTGGCAGGTTTGAGACGGTGAGTTCGGCTGTGGATTCTAGTTCACACTCGCTGCTTTGTTCGCTGAAGCTGGCGGATGAGTTCCAAGGGGAGACGGCGCGGCTCTGGCTGTGGTCGCGGGGGCGGGTGTCGTCGCCGCTGTTGCTCGAGGAACAACCGGAGCGGTCGAGGCTTACAGACCCTGTGGAGGTCAAAGAACCTATTAAATCTATTATATATATTAGATATATACACGAGTACGAGCATATCTATATATATAAAAGAAAGTCGTGTTAGTTACCCCGTTTATAACTCAAGAACGGCTGAACCGATTTGGCTGAAAATTGGCGGGGAGATAGCTTACAGCCAGGAAACGGACATAGGATACTTTTTATCACGTTTCAATAAAAAAAAAAATCAGCTCAAATTTTAAAAATAGTTTAACAAAACGCAACAATGACAGCTGTCAAATCGATTGCCGGGCGAGACGAAGTCTGCCGGGACCACTAGTTAATTATAAGAGTAGAAGCCGACTTAATGAATGACATATCAAAGCAGGACTAAACCTTAACTAACCCTTAACTACAAGGGTTCGAAACTTGGAATTTTGCAAGGAATTAACAATAAACATTCTATGTATCAAATACAAAGAAAATTATAAGTATCTCTAGCTATCTCCAGTTTTGTAACCTAGAAAGTCAATCATAATTTTCCTACCCTAGAATATAATGAAAATTTATGCGTAGGCATGATTGAAGTTACGTTCGGGTATGGACCCAAACGAAACTTCAATAATTTCCCCAAATATTTACCTAAGAAGGTAAAACATAAGAGTACTTTACCATGAGTGCCTCGTATCTTCCTCGGGCGAGGCGCCGGCGGCGGGCAGAAGTCGAGCGGCGGCGGCGTCGGCGCCGGCAGCTGCTGCAGCGCGAGCGCCCACTCCGCGGCCACGGACGGCGGCCGGGGCGGGGCTTGTTCGTTCGATTGCTGATCACAAATAATACATTTATTACTTTTACGACCCAGCAAACTTTGTACCGCGTTTTTTTGGTATTTTTATCTTTAATTTATTAAAAATTCTTTAAGAGTATATTTCAGGAGATTTAGCGAGACAAACTAACAGCTATTAATTTTTATATTATAGGTATATACATTTATAATTGCATTCGAAACATAAAATAAATGCATTAAAGGCGAACTTGAGGCCATGAAATATTCTCAAATAACGATTATCACGTAAAGGAAAAATCGCGGTTCTAAAAGCTAAGCAGTTTTGTTGGCATATGACAATTTTTCAAAATATGAGTAAAAATATAGTCTAAAACCGACACTTATTCATTTGTCATACATACACTAGTAGTATTTATAGTACACACAAGATTATTAATGCATATTAATATTTAATTGTATAGCAAATATGAGGGTATTCCTTAAAATTAACTTTCATTCATAATTAGAGCATACGCATATAATAATTAAACAGAGGAAAATAATTACAGTGACTTGAGGGAAAAATACGTCTCCACACAAAACATTTAAATATTATTATTCTTAACATTATTCATAATTAAAAACCTTACAAAAAGAAAATACTAAAATAATATACATAGTTTAGTATTTTCTTTTTGTAAGGTATAATGGTTAATTAAATTAAAAGTACCTGTAGAATTGGCGGAGGAGGTATGAAAGAGTTTCTATTGGTCGGCTGTGGCGCCGGAGGGACGGTAGCAGTGCTGTACCCTTCATCACTTGAATAAGTATGGAACGAGGGCTGAAGGACTCGTGAGTAGCGGGTGCTGATCTTCCGACCGAACACATCTTCACCGTCCATACGCTTTAGAGCCCTGTTGAAAATACCAAGATTGAAATTTCGGACTCCTAGATTGACTTTATGGGTTACAAGATTGACATTCAAGATTACGAGGTGTTCAGGTGTTACTTAGAACTTGGTCAATCCGTAGTTAGCTTATTAAAAATAATTACAATTCGAGTTACGTATGAGGGGTCCTTTCTTATTAAAATGGCCATAAAAAAAGAATACCTACTTAATCTTTATGAAAACATCTTAGAAACAACGCTAAAAACTTTCTTGCAAGTATTTGCTGTGAATTCGGACCATAAAGAAATAGACGTGAAAATAAACAGACCGACAGCATAGTGTTCATAATAGGTTCCCATTTGCACCAATTTCAAAATAATATCAAAATAATTTTACGGCTAGCACTGTGTTTTAAACTACATAATTACCCCGAGGCTAAAGGTAGGAGATTCGAATATCTTTCGAGATTATCACGCACGAAAAGCAATTATTACTGGTCAATAGGTTTTTAGGTAAATTCATGGACCACGTTAGATAACGGCAATTGGTTTTTATAAAGAGTTTAAAGACACAAATTATGGAAATATCGTTATCTTTTTTATTAATTTTATGTAAGATTTACATCTTTGACGAGAAAACATCGATATAAACTTCTATTTTGTAAAAATACACCCTATAATTGCATAGTAGGTAACTACAAATCATATGTTCGGTGAGGTCATCGCCCTCAGATTCAAATTGCAGTCGTTACAGTGAGTCATAACAGAATCAGCTGTAAAATGTCGGCCATATTTAAAAAAAAAAACGAGGTCGCAACGGTTAACGGAAACGATTTTCGCGTAATTATTTGAAATTTTTCATTCGGTTTGTATACATTTCAAACGGAAGCTGTTATATAAGCAATGGCAAAAGGAAATAAATGTTGTACAATACACTATTTATGAAATATGGCATAAAATTTAATTATTTTTCAAGTAAAATATCATTCAAAACATTTTTTATATTTTTCAAAACATTATTGTTAGTACAATTATTACAGTGTAGACGAAATAAACATCGTGAAAGAGGTCAACTAAAACACTACGCAAGAAATCTCTTTAACGTAGTAGGTTAGTCGGTTTTTATATTTGCTTTCAACCGAAGTCTTATATTTCCTTATTTTACGTGCTTGTAACCTTCGTATAAAAAATACACATCAAAAACATTTCGAATATCTTTAACAAAATTTGTCGCGTGTCGGAAGAAAATAAAAATACTTAATATGCACAAGGAAATCTTACCCAGAGACTAGCATGATTAACAATAAATAAATAAGCTTCAACAATTATAAACACTAAAAATAAAATTAAAAACAACACAACGTATATAAAATTTAAAATTAGTAGCCGTTACAAACTATTCAAATTTTGAATTTAGGTTGAAATCACTGTTTCCGGCTTGTGTCTGGCGATGCAATGACTTTGAAATGGTGAACTGCGGATCTTTAACATATCTCCAAATGAAGGTAGGTTGCAAAATTTCTATTAACACCAAAGTTATCAAGTAATAAGTACCCACAAACGGAAATATGTTCGGATGCGTTCAAGATACAGAGTTAACTATTTCAACGGACTGAGAAAAGAGTTTTCAATCTGTTTTCAACTTAGGTCTATGTCAATTTATTATACCTATAAACAAATTTAAAAAAGAGATTGTTTGATTTAAAAAATATATATCTACAGATTACCAGGGATTTATGTTGATTTAAGTTCTTTGAATATTAGTTGTTCAATTAACGAATTTGACATTTATAAAAAAGTGTCATTTTGAGTAATTGGACTTTATGTAGAAGATTCTTTTTTTTAAGTCGTATAAAAGGAAACCTTAGTGTTTATTAATGCGGGTCGCTGCGTATCAAAAAACCGCTAGATGCATTTACGTAGAATGAGGTAAGCTGTCGTGTTCCACTAATGAGAGACAAGCTACTGGCCTGTGATAGAAGTGATGTAGAAGATTGCACGAGACCATCGGAACGACAGAGAAGAAAATGTTTACTTATTAACTTGAAAGTAATATTGACTAACTTTTGAACATGGTAATGATATCTGTACTTACTGAGACGGGGTTGAAAAAATCGAGACACCAGTTATTTTTTTTCTTTTGACTTTCATTAAGTTTCAGTAAGTACATATAAGTTTCATACATACTGCCTTTATCGTTAGAACGGGAGAGTGGGTCTTGAACCCACACATAAGTAAGTATACCTTAACCCGAGATAGCGAGGTTTTTTAATAACATCTAACGACCAAATTTCAATTAATACGCCATAGTAAATATTTAATGCCGGACATGGTTCAGGTAAATGTATTGTGGATAAAATGCGAATCGCAGTTGACCGGAACAGATACGGCCTCTCGGTTCGACTAAACAACCTTGTCAACGGTTGAACGATTTCCGACTGCCTTATCCTGGTCGCCTTGTATGATTTTTGAAGTTTTCTCAGAGTCAAGAACATTTTAAAGCTTTGAGAAAAGGATGGTACGGCTGTGCCGTTTGTTTTTGCTCGACTTGGCGGGGGCACGCCCGTGCTCTCAGACAAGTAGGAAACAGGGTAATAAACCCGGCCAAGTGCGAATCGGACTCGCGCGCGAAGGGTTTCGTTCCATTATTATTTTATTGTTTTTTAGTAAACTGTGATAGTTTCAACTGACTAACTACCACGGTTTATGAGATAATGCCTGGTGACAGACGGACGGGCAGTGTATTTTACCCCTTGTGTACAGCTAAAAAGTCGCCTAAATGTTCACAACACAAATATCTTCAGTTAAAATTACATATTTATATACAATTTTATTTACTCAACCCGTCAAAAGCAGCATGTCACATTATAAAATATCTAACGTATACAGCGAGACGGTCTGCTTACATTACTATTCTGCAGGACATGTAGATTGGGATATGAATTACAAAGTATTTTCCACTCATATTTATTCATCAGGATACAAAGTCCTGACATTTAAATCCAGGTATAGGAAAAAAAATATACAGAGAAAACACTAGAACATTTCAAAGTCTGGAATGATACCAAACTTGCCTTATTAAACGTATCGGTAGATATAACACGTATTTTACGTACCGTGGAATGGGGTGACTTTAGTAAATTTTAAAATTCAAATGTGTTTTTCTCCTTATACAATAATGTAAAAAAAATATAAAAAAAATGGGAATATCGGTTTTGTTCATACTACCGAATCCGTTACTAAAATATTTTTTTTTCATCAATACATTTCGAGAAAAAAAATAAAAAGTTCGTGATCAAGTTTATACTATGATTGGGGTTACTTTGATACCCCCTCTTTTTATTATGGGGTTCGATAGTATCCCTGATTTAGAGTAAATCATCCGAAGAAACCAAATTAATCCGTCCACAGGTTTGGAATTTAGAATGATTTTTATCTGGTTGGGGTTACTTTGACAAAGGAAAAATAAGAGCATTTTTAGAAAGATTTATTTTGTTTTAAATAATTTGTTCGTATGCCCTTAACTTCTATCTCTTATGCTTGTGCTGTGCTATTTTGTCATATATTATACTTAAATAGCATTATTTGATAATTTTACACAGTATTTTTATAGAAATTATTTTATTTATTTTTCAGAATGGTTTCAGTCAATTTTAACTAATAATTATGGTCAGGTCTTATTACCAATGAAGTATAAATGATCGATCAGCCTATTTTAAGTAGATAATTGAAAGGGTTAACACATTTTACTAGTACGAAATGATACAGATCAGTTGATCAATGTAGCCCCGTAGTAGTGATCAGAGACACCCCTAACCGAAAATACCGCCAAAATAAAATAGTCGTAAAGGTTATCGTTTTTGATGAGATTGATTATTATAGATTGATACATTTCTGATATAGCAAAATTAGTAAAAAAAATGTTTTTGCTATAGTTTAACGACTACTTCAGAAGTTATTCATGGTTTGAAAATAACCAAAAACAACTTCTTATGTTTTTTATTTTTTTACTATCAAACCAGAAGCACGATCGCGCTACAATCATTCACATGGTTGTAGTGTCTATCGATGCTGCTAAATGTAAAATAAAAATGTAATAAATGCGTTCAGAAATAGTACTAGTCCCAGTTTTAGTAAGAAAAGAAGTTTTTATCAAAGTAACCCCAGGACTCAAAGTAACCCCATTTTACGGTATTATTTAGGAAAATATAAAAGAGGTTAGGTTATTCATTCTCATGGTTATTTAATCGATAATTGAAACTCCATACTTTAATAGTTTAGGGATGTTTTTACATGTTGTCATACTAACTGATCTAATCAAGCCAGAACCAGTCATCAGTACTCACTGTACTCACTACATTATTATCGAACCCGCGACCTCTAGCTAGCGTATAAATATAATTATTTATATTGAAATCTTACCTCGCAGCGTGGTCAGGTGTTGGGAACTTCAACATTGCCGTAGTTGCCATTACTTTGACCACCTTCCCTCCACAGTTGTCTGCAAGCCTGCGCAGCCTCCGAGACACACGGTCCGGAGGCTGTTCCATGGGTAAGTTGGTCACTTCAATCTCACATATTGGGTCCTCCTCTTCCTCGGTTTGGCTTAATGTCTGTTACAACAAAAAAACTATGAACTAATGAAGTAGGTACTAAGGCCTGGGTTCTTAACCTAAAGGGGTAAAACTTGTGTTTCGCGGGGGCAACCATCAGCTGGTAGTTGTCTCGAACGCCGTATTCCAAAGTGACAAGTTCGTCGTTGCGAGGAACTTGTACGCTCTTGTGCGTAGATCATATCGTATATCAAGCTACACTTAGTATAATATAATTTCTGATGCTTTTGCGGTTATTACATATTGGAACGACACTATAACGATTTAACGATACCGTGTTAGGCTATCATCAGCTCAGTCGGTTACTAATAAGGGAACTGTGAAGTTTCCGTAAAATACAATCCGTTACTAGTTTAATTCCAAAGTGAAGGTTTATTAACATACCTTTGGGTTCCTAGGCAAGTGCGCTGTCAGTTCGTTATAACAGTAATGGGAAGAGGCACAAGTTATCAGGGCTGATGACGTATTCTGCTTGTGCACCAATATCACTTCCATATTTTTCCTGTTGTAAACGATTTATCATTTAGTAATATGAAAAATTAGTATCTTAAATTATATTAAATAATTACAATTAACTGCTTCCAGTATAACTTTGTGCAAGATAGAAAATGTGTAGTGTAAGATATATTCCAAAAATATTTAAGCAAATATTAAGTTACCTAAAAAAAAGTTTTTGTACAAAATGTAGTACAACATAAAGAGTCATAATTAAAATTCGCCATTTAGGAATCTATTAATTGATTAAACAAATTTGAAAGTTATAAAACTCTATCTTTACTCTCAACACATGCTACCAAGAAACTGATTCTGTATCATAATAATTTCTGATGCCTTCACAGTTATTATACATTGGAATGAAACAACTTTAAACTGATTTAACTCGCGTATTTTATTTTTTATTTTACTGGCTGACGTTTCAGAGACTTTACAGATTCCATAATCGTAGCACGACTAAGCTGACAATAGTCTTATGCTAAAGTGATTAATACAGCTATGCAAACTACCTTATTTATTAAATTACAAAAAAAATCCGGAAGTATGCAGTCTGTGAACATGTCATGGATAAACCCAACCACTCAATTAAATTTGATAAACCCCAGGTCCTTGCGAAGGAAGCCCGTTACTTACCTAGGATGCTACGTGAGGCAACTGAAATTCAAAAACACCCGAATTTCAATAGGGAAGATGGTTTCTCCGTTCCAGTGGGATCCAGTAGTCCACCTCATGAAATCCTAAGCGGACAGAAGACTGCATAGACTTAGTTAAACCTACCCTGATTAATATTTGATTTAAAATTTTCATTTTCTAATTTTAATATTTATTGTGTATAAATATTAATTTTAGTCAAATATTTTTTCACATTGTACATAATTGTCCCAAAAAAATGACTTTCTACTGATTTTCTTGCGGCGTTTTTCTTCAGTAATGTTGGTCCTTCCAAAACGTTGTTTTTAATTGTATTGTAAAATGGTCAATTTTTGAGTAAAATTTAACAGATACATTTTATATTTTAAAACATGGTAATACTTAAACATTTTGTAATTTAATAAATAAGGTAGTTTGAATAGCTGCATTAATCACTTTAGCGTAAGACTATTGTCAGCTCTGTCTAGCTACAATTATGGAATCTGTAAAGGCTCCGAAACTTTAGCCAGTAAAATATAAAATAAAATACGCGAGTTAAATCCGCTTAAAGTTGTTTCATTCCAATGACTGCATTATCAAATCATTATGTAGCAAAACTATCAATAAGCTTATTGAGTAAACAACACAATGTATGTACTGAAAGCAGATGTTTCTTATCATACCTATGTCTAAAATCACTTAAGTCTGCTGCAAAATTTATGTCTCCAGATATAAGGAGTAACGCGGCCGGGGCGCTGTGTAGCTCCCCAAACCGCCTCATACACTGTCTCAACTTCTCATCGGCGGCGTTCTTTTGCGTACCACATACATGAATTAAGCTTACCTGTTAGAAGTAAAGTTAAAATAAAATCTGCGCTAACCATACCCAATTGGGGTGAACGAATGTCAAAAAATCGCTAAATGCACTAGTGTAGGATGAGCTCCAACTGGCATATTCCACTAATCACTGGCCAGTACCTTGCCTGTCAAACGTGACAGCTAGACCTCATTCTGCGCTAGTGCAATTTGTGGAATCTTGACATGCCATTGCCCTAATTGAACGGGAAAACGTAAATTAACCAAGCAATTTAAGTAACAAAATAGTGAACCATTTGAGATACGTAAATAACATACAACCTTAAGACCAGGTTAAAGAAAAAAATATCATTTGTAAGTTTGTTCAGAATGTTAGACATCATGTTTATTGTGTGTACAAATTTGCACACTTTATTTTCTAGTAGAGACAATGGTGGTCCTTAGGTTATATGTAGTGGAATAAACAGCAATGAAATGATTTACAGCATTTACAGCAAAAACTTTCTTAAAAATATTAAATTTTGAAGTTAAACGATTGAATGAAAGTTGAGATGAAATGATAATTACTTGAGCATCATTTAGTTCTTGCAGCCTTTGTGGTAGTTCTTTCCGGACATCACATACTACGACAAAGTCAGCCTCTCTCCTTCCTGTAAGGAATTTGGCACGGATTGCTGCCACCACGTCTATTGCAGAACAGCCCCGAGGTACCTGCAAACACAAAAACATATTTTAAACATCAATTTTATATATTATATCCATGGGCCAAGATTAAGGCAAACAAACTACAGTCATAAGCGTAGCGCATCATAGGATCCTTAATTAATAACACTTTCATTGCAAATCATGCAGCAATGTTCCACTCCACAACTCCCCTCGCCGGTGCTGTGTGTAATATTGTACCATGTAGCAATACGGGTTCTAACCTGCAATTGTATTTACCCCGCAGGAGACTTTTGAAGGCTGGCAAGTTGCAGTGAAAGTGTTAATTAGTTAATGATCTAAAATAAAAAATAGTTAACATTGAATTAGTTAAATTAAACAGTAGTTTCATTTAGCAATAATAGTGAATTGTACAAGGCACTTGTTATGTTATTTTCATCATTATATTTAAAATAACAAATCACAAGAAGTCTAAAACTTCATATATTTTTTAATTTAATAACATGTCTTAGTGATGTATATAATACATTATTCATGTGCATATTAAAGATTTGTTGACAGAGTACAGTTGTACCTAGTTATCTTCCCATCAACTCAAGTGAATAATATTATTGCTGATAAGCTAGACTTTATCTATGTTTTAATGGCTATTTTAACCACAGTTCATTCTGTAAATTCATAACATAAAAGGTAATAAAAGCATTTGACTACATTTCTATGTCACTCATCACTATTATGCACCTAACTCTAGTATTAAGGATTTATCATATCAGCTCATAAACAGTAATAATGACTCCCTTGTACAGGACTCATTATCACCTGCTTCAAATGTTGCTAATTATATCATTATACCTACAATCCATCCAGTTTTTAAAAGAACTAAGTATATAGACTAATTTAATGTTTGATTTAAGACAGTGAATAATAATATATCGATTTGTAGAATTCTTTCACAGATGGAAAGCTACACTATTCCCGAGTGACATAGGCTATATTATATTTTGTAAAAAAATTAGGAATCTGTGCGAAGCCAGGGCAGGCCGCTAGTATTATATATGAATATTTCACTGTTACTAATTTTATATAGTGACATGGGTAAATAACAACCTATTTCATGTTTACCTGACAGTTTTCTATATCCCAAAATATCCCAAGTGGTACATTGGCATTTGATTTATTCCTCTGATGACGGAACCTGGACCTAACCCGAAACCTCTCCGCGTATACTCCTTCATCCTTTACACAACTTTCAACTTCATCTGAAGACTCATCTGACACATCTACATAAACAAAAAAAAATACACAAATCATGATTAGGTATATGCAAAAAAGTAAAAGTAGGCCATGATTGTTATGTTGAGTTTCACATTAATCCGCTAATACAGTTTAGTAAGACTGTAGTCAAGTGAATAGATAATATCAATTTCAGTCCTTAAAAAGATAATAATGTTTGCAACGTGATCAAATTAACAAAATAAACACTAGATAATTGAAACCATCTACATAAAAATATTGTGCTGAAACGTGTTGATGCAATCCAAACAGCACCAGTGCATATGGAAAAATAAAACTCATGGCCTTTTAATGTAACTAGGCTGTTACCTAACGAAAAAAAATACCTACGATTGTGATTTGCACGCACCTGTTATCCACAGACTGGGAGGTAGTGGTATTTTGATAGCTGGACTAGAAGAACAATTACTTGCCAGACCTTGGGCAGAGTGACTTCTTGTTCCCCTGCTGCAATCTTCAAAATTCTTCGTCATACTCATTGTGCGTAATTAACTGATTCTACGTGACGAATACAAAAACTTATCTCTTCAGCATATGCTAAACAAAGCAAAAAATAGGCTACCAATGTAGTACATAAACAATCACAAACATGTCACGCGTATAAGTTACAATCACATTGCACACTACATTGATTACTTAAATCTCGAGATTTGTGTCTTATGAATAAAACAAATATATACAAAACGTAAAAATATAATCGTCATATCTCTACGCCATATTCACAGCAGAATGAAATTGAATGAATGAAAATGAATGGTATGATCCGTATGATTGGTATGATAGAATTGATAGAAAGGATAAATGAATGAGTAAAATATACCATAAACAATTGATTAACCAACAGGTAATAACAGAAAATAAATCGTTCTTATGCCGTTTGACACTCATTGAGTGAGACTTGTCCAACATCGTATTGCCGTTCACGGAAAATTAAATAATATATTTTTGTCCTCCGGCCAGAAAGCGCCAACTTTCTGGCCGCTGCGCTAAATGAAATTGCCGCTTTCTGGATTCGTCGAACAGAAAAATAGTATACTGACCTCGGCCAGTAAAATAAAAAAGCCTCAGATCACATTTTTGTCAACCTCGGCTTCGCCTCGGACAACAATTACTTGTGATCTGAGACATTTTTTAAATTACTGGCCTAGGTGCGTAATGTACTATATTTTTATATATGATATCTGCTAAGTAGAAACGATTGTTTTACGTCCAATTTGTTAAGAATACTTACTTGACTATAGTTCTGCACTTCCGCTAGATACATATTGAAAATAGTAATAATCTGTGGTTCGTTGTCATGACACTGAAGAAGTCTATGGTAGCAGGAATACATTGCGTTAACAGTTTTGTAAGTTTTGGTATGACGGTTTGACTACTTACTTTTGTTTTAAATTTTGCTTAGAAGTGCGGGAATTAAAACGTGGCTGACTTTTGGTACGTCTCCTACTTCATCAATTTAGTTTTAAAACAACTGACGTTGATTCAATAACTCAAGAGTAAAAGCGCTATTTAAATGATAATTTATATTCTTCCTATAATCAAGAATATAAGTACTTATTTTTTATTTAGGGCGCCGTAGTTCGTAGTCAAGCGGATCGTGTTAAACATGACTCACTGGACGGATAAATCTGCGATATTACGAGATTTATCATTCGCACAAGGTCGACGAGTACCGGCGGTTATTGCCGCTGCCGTTGCAGGTGCTAAACCACCTGCTCATAATATTGTTGAAGGTAGGTATTCAAAAGTATTATAAAGTGTTGGTTTAGCTGGCTCCATGCTGTGCTGATGCGTCTACTAATAAACAAACAAAAGTTCCAAGAAAACTTTAGAAATATGCTCTGTTGTTTTTTTACTTACATGATAATTTCCTTTTTTTCTAAGATACTGAAGAAGAGTATTATAGCTGCTGGATTGGGGATGGCGATCACAAAGCTGGCCCTGACTCATTTGGGATTAAGGAAGCGTTACAGATGGTGACATAATATTATGAATAATATTTTATAAACTTTTCTCCTTATGATTTTTCTCTTTAATTTACACTGCAAAACTAACTAACAATGACTTTCATGATCTTGTGAACTTACAATAGATATGAATTTTTATTATGAATTTATAACTATCAAAAAACATACAGGGAAAAGCAGTCAAGTCAAGTAATACATTACTTACTCATACATTTTGTGCATGTCAGTTTATACTGGGCCCCATAATGAAGCACATAGTTCACTATAAAGGCAAATTAATTAGTAAAACAGCATTCTTCAATTACAGGTCCAAGCAGAAGACATGTCACATATGGAAGAAAATATGAAATATGACACCTTAAATATTTATAAAGCCAGTTCAACTGCAAATGAATTTGTGCCCAAAAAACAGAAAGTAAATACCTCAAAACAAAACAAAATTAATAATAAAGCAAGAAATGTTGCAATTGATTCATTACTATCCATCAAATCAAAAGAAGATAACAGAAACAAGGTCAACAGTTGGCTGCAATCTCAAAATATAACATCAATGTTCAAGAAGAAATCTGTGGGTACTTCTTCCACTTCTGAATCGTCGCAAAACACATATGTTTGGTTAGAATCACAACAATCAAAAGAGACCCCAATGTTTAAGAAAAAATGCCAAAATACTGAATCTACTGAACATAATGTAAAGCCTGCAAATAATTCAGGAAAAATAGGTGTGTTTACACCTTCACCAGCAGCACAAGAATACTATAATAAACTTTTGGAACGCAGTCAGATGACACAGTTGGTAAAAGATGACATGTGGACCAGATTAGAAAAAGAAATGAAGGAATTGGATAAAGCAAAAGCTGAGCCACTTAGGTAATTATGTATTGAGTATCTAATGAAAATCATTACTAGTCTTGACCATTTTGTTTCTCCACTCCAGTAAGTACACTCTCTCCACTAAGTCTTTCTTGTTACCTTTAACCATTCTGTGCATAATTATTTAACTTGTGGGTACTAACTTACAAGTTCAAGTAGAGTGGCCCATTTCAACAAAAACTTTAGATTAGAATGTTTTAGAATAAAATTGCTATCATTATTATAGTACTGCTATTTTTAAGTAATGGTCAATTAAAATCTTCAGATTGAAAGAAGGAGCAGAAAGAGAACATGCCAAGATGAATTCTCAGACAAACAGCAGCAAGAAGGTTCTAGAAAAATTAGATACTACCTTACACTTTGAAGAAGATAATTGTGACCCAGATTTAATTGACTTTGAAGATCACTTTAACTTGCAAGATTTCTGTGAGGAAATGGCTAGTTGCAACATTACTTCAACACCAGTGGGTTTTAATAATTCATGTGAAATGGAGGCATTACAGCTAGGGCATTAGTGCTCGACGCCCTGCACTTTTTGACTACCTATTAATACCAATAAAACTTGGTACAGTTAATCCTGAGGTAGAGAGAATTTAGACAGATAGCCCCCTGCTTTTAGTGGGGGGGGGGAGAGTTTGACGCTCCCACGTTTTAAATAACTTGCACGACCTTATTACTATAGTAATCAGGTTGTGTGATAGATAACTTTCGAATATAATAGGTACCTATGAGGAATCTATTTTTTTACCAAACCAATGCACTTTCTTAAAATAACAATAAATGAGAAAAAACTAGAAATTGAAATTTGTTTTTTTTATATAACTAAGCCAATATTTTTTTTAAGTTTGACTAAAACTAAAAATACGAGCAGAAACCTACATTTATTACATCTTTAAAAATATACAATTTTACGTATAAATATTTTAATACATAGTAGGAAATAGTACATTACGCACCAAGGCCAGTAAAATAAAAAATGTCTCAGATCACATGTAATTGTCGTCCGAGGCGAAGCCGAGGTTGACAAAAATGTGATCTGAGGCTTTTTTATTTTACTGGCCGAGGTCAGTATACTATTTTTCTGTTCGACGAAGCCAGAAAGCGGAAATTTCATTTAGCGCAGCGGCCACAAAGTTGGCGATTTCTGGCCGCAGGACGGAAAAAAAAATTAAGCGTCTGTCAGGGTATTCTCAATGAATGTTCGTCTGTATTACAGTAGGGTTATAAGTGCATGGGATGTGTCCGTGGTGGGGGAGCGGGTATGATGGCCGCTATGGCGGTCGTGTTCGAATCGGGTGGTTGTTAGGGAAAAAAAAATAAAATTTATTTTTTAACTGGAAGCTCTTTCTCCCACCTGTGGAGGCATTTGTTGTCGTAGATGGTGGCTGATTATAATTTTCAGTAGCTACGTATTAATATTTTATCTGATTATGGCAAAGCCTGAAAGCCAACAGGTACCTAGTTTCATTATTATTTTTACTAGAAATGAATTTTAATAATTGGCATGGCACTTATCCCCAAAATGAAAATGGTAATAATTTTTAATACTTTCGCGATTATACACAATGCGTTAAAACAAATGTAACTGATTTAGTTAGGTACTTATCGTACCTATATTCAGGAATTTTCCTAAATGTGGAAGTACCTACCTACTCAAAGTGTCGATATACCTACCTACCAACAAGAGTTCCTGTTGCAAGCCATCATTTGTTTCATGCTAGTGCTGCTTAGGTATTTCATTATTAATATTCTAATGAATTCCCTATTTTTGGTAGTTTTTAAATATTAAAAGTATTAAAGCTTAGGTAGGTACATCTCTAGTAAGTACCCACCTGTGTTAAGGTAAGTACAGTTATTCTCCTTAAAGAACAAGTCTTTGAGAATTTCACATTTCATGTTCTTTTTCTTATTTATCTAGAAAGAAGATGATGCAATTTAAAAAAAAACTTTTTCTGCTAAAACATCCATCTTGTATAAAAAACTACCTATTTTGTTATTATAAAAGAACGTAGTGACGTCACCGATTTGACTACGACGAAGTGACTAGACTAGACTTGACTAGAGTGTTGTGTGTTGTAGTCTCGCCACTATTCGTTTCCATATAATATTTCTAGAACACAAGCTTCATTTATTCTAGAGAACTAAAATAACGTATGAAAACTTTATTTGTGCGTTTAATTGAAAAACCCTTGGAGCATAATATGCTCTAAGAAAAAAGCATACCAACGTTTGGCAGCGTTTTTTTTTTTCGAAAATTAATGGGTGAAAAAATCCTAAAGTATTTTAAAACCATTGGTATTTTTTTTCATGAAATTGTTTTCTATTTAAAACAAATAGAAAAATGAAATTTTGGCAATTGGATACAATAAACAATTCGGAAATGCTTTATATATATATATATATATATATATATATATAATTTCCGAATATATATATGTAGGTGGATCTGATGGCAAAGAGAAAAAAGAAATTAAAAAAAGGGTGAATTTTGGAATTCTCATCGATGGTTTTTTTACCTGGCAACCTTAGTGATTGGTGTGAAGTGTGATCATTTTTAGAATTGAATACGTCAAACTTCGTGAATTGTCATAAAAAGAGATTGCAAGTCACTTTGTTTCTTGGCTTATTATTCTGTATAAATTCGATAAATACACAAAAATATTAAGAGCAGCGTGGTGTGCATAACATTTTATTAAATCTAAATCTTGTAAGCATCTTTCCTACACTGAAACTTACGTGTAAAACTTGTGCGCGACGATATCCTTACATTGTGTATTTCTTACTTTAAACTTGCTGTTTTTACAGAAAAATGACGACAAACGGTGATCTTGGTGGTCTGGATGCCAGTGGTAAAATAATAAAAATGGAGGTAAGTTAAAATGTATCTGAAAACCTAAATGTTTTGAATATTAGTTTAGGTTATGAAAGTGACGCTACTTGATAAAAAATCTATTAGTTTGGAATGATGAATGTTTGGAATTTATTTGATTTTAAAACTTAAACTTCTTATATTAATAAAAATTAGGACGACTTCTTGTAAAGTAATAATAACAGAGGTAGATACAATTAACTTATTAATTTGGACATAATCTCCCTTACCAAGAGATGACTAATCTTGATATTTAACATAGTAAACTAACTTAGACAAGTTATTGTCTGCCTCCTAACTATTAAAATTTCATCTTTAAATTTTTAGGTGGACTACAGCACCACCTGTGATGAGAAAATTCCTCTATGGAAGTCTTGGGCGGAGAAGGGAAAGGTCCAAGAAGCCATTGACCAGCTCCTAGCTTTAGAAAAGCAGACCAGAACGGTATTATTTTATAATTTTGTAACAGAACACATATTTCAGAAAAAAATATTTTGTTTGACCTTACTTCTTAAAGAATCTGTCTAAAAGTTGTGAATATTCTAAACTATTCTGATTTTATTGACTTTGTTTTTATTTAGCAGTATTGCTGTATCACAATCATTATCAAATTAATAATAACAGTATCTATAGGTATTACATACTAAAACCATACATTTCTTTCAGGGTGCAGATATGGCTTCCACTGCCAGAATTCTGGTTGCAATAGTACAAATATGTTATGAGGCTAAAAATTGGACTGCACTTAACGATCAAATAGTCCTTTTGTCGAAAAGAAGGTAAATCATTATTATTGTTACTGAAGATACCTTGTCACTGCAATATTGCAAAACCAACAATTGCTGATACAGCATTGACTTATAGCAAGTTAAAAAAATAATCTATAATAAGAAAAAAGCAATAAATAAAATAAATAAAGTGTGCCAAATTATTACATTTTGCTTGTAGTTGAAGTGTGAGATTAGTGAGATTTTACAATAGCTATAAACTAATTTATTTGTAGGTCTCAACTCAAACAAGCTGTTGTTAAGATGGTCCAGGAATGTTACACATATGTGGACAAAACTCCAGATAAAGAGACAAAGATAAAACTAATTGAGACTCTAAGAACTATAACAGAGGGTAAAATATATGTTGAAGTGGAAAGGGCCCGTTTGACCCATATTTTGGCAAAGATCCGTGAAGAGGAAGGCAATGTAGCGGAAGCTGCGAAGATCATCCAAGAACTCCAAGTGGAAACTTATGGTTCAATGGACAAGAGAGAGAAAGTGGAACTGATTCTGGAGCAGATGAGACTGTGCCTAGCTATCAAGGATTACATCAGAACACAGATCATTTCTAAGAAGATTAATACAAAGTTCTTTGAAGATGAAAATACTCAAGTAAATAGTTTTTATTTTTGTTTAGTCATATTTATATTAATTAGTATTGATGTTCTTTTATTTTTTTAATCTCTCAAATCAGATTAAAGATTGATATTACATTTCTATTTATATGCTTCTTATTTATGTAATATTAACTTTTACTACTCTGTAGGGACAGTAACTGTCAAATATTTTTTTAACATTTTTCAATCCTTATATGCAATAGCTTGCCAGCCTTGTAATGTGCTAATGAGTGTAGTTCAACTAGGTGTATGTATGGTCCTCGATATATCTAGAGTTTAACTAACTAACTTTTTGTTTAAGATAATGGTTTTAAACAAATTCCCATCTTCACAGGAATTAAAAGAGAAATTCTACCGCCTTATGATAGCTGTGGATCAACACAATGGGCAATACCTTGCCGTTTGCCGTCACTTTAGAGCCTTGGGCCAAGCTGGGGGCTCTGATGCACTGACTGGAAGTGTAGTTTTCCTTATCCTTGCGCCTTACGATAATGAGCAAGCTGATCTGACACACAGGGTCAATGAAGACAAAGAATTGGACAAGCTGCCAGAGTACAAGTAAGTTGTGATGTGAATCATTGTATTATGAGTAGATGTATATTTTATGCAGTTTTTGATTCAAGTCAAGGCCCAAAAATATATGTTTTAAGTACTTCTGTTGTACATATATTTTTCTTTTGACTAATATACCTGCATAATGAATATGATATTGAGTATATGTGGCTCAGTAGTGGTCAGGTTCCCACAAGTAATATTTGCATTAGTTCAATCATGCCAAACTAGTTTTATAATTTTATGCCATATAAGGTACTAAGGCACTGCACAATTTAACAATCATCTTTCTTCTTATACAGTCCTATAATAGTTTATATTATGTAAAAAAATAATATAAATAACTTCAAACCAAGCATAAATTTAACTTAGTTAATAGTTGAAATGAAACATCTAATAATTTTCTTTTATTAGAATAAAGGAAAATTAAAACAGTAGTGCATTACACCTACTACCTCACAGTAGGCTTCTTTTCAAACCTAATGCCTCAAGTTCCACCAGGCCAGTTTCAACAGATTGACAATTTCATTAAATAATTACTTGTTTTCAGACAACTATTGGGCTTGTTCATCAATCCGGAAATAATTAAATGGAACAGTCTTTGTCAACATTACGAAAAGGTGCTCCGTGCGACGCCTTACTTCGACTCGGCCGATGAGAAAGGCCAAGAGCGCTGGAACGACCTCAAGAATAGAGTTGTCGAACATGTAAGTGGAATATAATGCACTAGCTTCTGTCGCAACTTCGTCTGCGCACGATGAGTGCTTTACACAGTATAGTTGTAGAATATAGCCTATGTTATTCTGATAGCTATATTATTGTAAAACAACAATATCCATTCAGTAGTTTCTGTGTGAAAGAGTAACAAACATACATCTACACATTCATATATTCTGACAAACTTTTGCGTTTATGTTAAGGATTCATTCTGATATTTTGAAAACATTAGTTTTATAATCCTTTTTAAGTTATCCAACATAATAATTATCCTAAAATAAAAAGCAAGACTCAAGTTTTAATTCAATTTAGCTTTCTAAAATATTCATTTTAACTACTATCAATGAAAAATCTTATTGAAATATATAATTTAATATTAATTATTTAGTTAGTTTTGTATACTCATATATTTTGTTACCTTTTTAGAACATCAGAATAATGTCCATGTACTATACACGCATCACTGTCCGTCGTATGAGCGAGTTGCTGGGTCTGACAGAGACGGAAACAGAGGAAGCACTCAGTCAGCTCGTCGTCAGTGCAGTTGTGAAGGCCAAGATCGACCGCCCCGCTGGCGTGGTACACTTCAGGTATTCATGATTTTACTATTTTACCGCTTAAATGGTGTGTTTATTTGCTGGAAATAGTTCGCTTATATAATACTAGCTTCTGCCCGCGACTTCGTCCGCGTGGAACTCCTCCCTTTTCGCAGTCGGTTAAAAAGTAGCCTATGTCCTCTCTCAGGCTTCAGACTTTCTTTGTACTAAATTTCATTTAAATCGGTGCAGTAGTTTTAGCGTGAAAGCGTAACAGACAGACAGACAGACAGACAGAGTTACTTTCGCATTTATAATATTAGTAGGGATGGATGACGACTAGTTTTTTTCTTTGTCCCTCAAGTAGATTATCAAAAAGTATTGGACATGTTTTTTTTTTCTTAATAAAACAATAAATGATGAAAGTAAGTACTTCTAGGCTCGTGATGTCATGAACTGTACCATAACATGACGTCACGACCGCCCACTCCCGAACTTAAGAAGCACTTATCTTTGTATATTTTTTGGAGAAAAGAATAGATACGTGTCTGAACCGACAGACTAAGTAGAATTTCATTTTATCCTGTCGTCATCACTGTTGCATACATTGGTTAGGAAGTAAATATTTATATAATTATTCATTGGAATGAAACAACTATTAACGGATTTAACTCGCGTATTTTTATTTTATTTTATTAGCTGACGTTTCGGATTCTTTACAGTTTCCATAATCGTAGCACGACTGAGTTGCTCAGTACAGTTACAGTTCATGACATCACGAGCATAATTTATTGTTTTATTAAGAAAAAAAAATAGAGGGACGAGAAAAATAGAGAGATTGAGGGACAATGAAAAAAACTAGTCGTCATTCTTTACAGTTTCCATAATCGTAGCACGACTGAGCTGCTCAGTCGTGCTACGATTATGGAAACTGTAAAGAATCCGAAACGTCAGCTAATAAAATAAAATAAAAATACGCGAGTTAAATCCGTTAATAGTTGTTTCATTCCAATGTGTAATAACCGCAAAGGCATCAGAAATTATTATATAATTATTGTTTTCAGTTTAAACATGGACGCGTCAGATCGCCTCAACGAATGGTCGAACAATCTTAACACTTTGATGCAACTCGTCAACAAGACCACGCATCTAATTAACAAAGAAGAATGTGTCCACAAGCATCTTATGGCAACCACTGTGGAATAAATTTCCAGTGCATACAACATTTTGGCCCTAATTTACATGCATTTTAGACCAGAATTGAATATACTGGCTTTTATTTAATACCACTGAATAACCCTCTTAGTGTAGTCGCAGTCTCACAACTTTTAATTCCTTTTATTGTAAATTTTCAAATATTATTGAAATATTTTTAATGTTCCCATATCTAACATAATAGTATTTTACCTAAATTCTGAGTCGGGCTGGTACTGAACATCTAATCTTGATTTATAATTATACCTGTAAGTTTAGAAAATAAATACTATTGATATAAAATACGGTGTTTTCATATTTCCATATACTTTACCTGTTTTAATAATGTAATTATTATGAAGTTAGCAACTTTAGAGCAGATCGAAAGTTGCTAACTTCAATACAAATACTCATTTGAAAAAAATGATTAAAAATATTTTATCATCCAACCACCAAACTCGATCGCAAAGAATTTCACACAAGTAGGCCCTAAGTATGAAACAATTGATGTCAAGCAATTGTAACGTTTTCTGTGACGTTAATTTCAAACGCCTCTGGTATAATAGTACATTACGCACCAAGGCCAGTAAAATAAAAAATGTCTCAGATCACACGTAATTGTCGTCCGAGGCGAAGCCGAGGTTGACAAAAATGTGATCTGAGGCTTTTTTATTTTACTGGCCGAGGTCAGTATTCTATTTTTCTGTTCGACGAAGCCAGAAAGCGGCAATTTCATTTAGCGCAGCGGCCACAAAGTTGGCGCTTTCCGGCCGGAGGACTGAAAATAATATTGATAAACTTGTCCTACACCAGGTTCAAATATGAACGTATTATGGAAGTTATTGCCTTATTACTGGTGCAATAAAGTTCATGCATCATTTTGAAACTGTAGGTTGACTACGTTTTCGTGTTCTCTAAAGAAAGTTGTGTTCATGACCATTTGGTGATGATCAAACATGATTTTAACTTAAAGACACTCCACAGGATACAAAACGTTACGTTTTATTATTATCAACTTAGCCCTCTTTTACACGTGCTATGTATTTCTACCTTCATTGCTTAACCATTGACTGCAATAAGTTAAAACCACAGATTAACCATCATATCTTATCGGGCAGTTCGACAAATTGTATTAATTTTAACATCGGCGGGTAGGTATTTAAAGATAAGATACCGTATTTTTTTAATTATCTACTTAGGCGACAGGGATCTGGTTCAGTAGTTTATAATCTTGTGAACGAGTAACCATGTTGACTCTTATTGTGTCTTTGTTAATTCCGGCCAGTTTGGTGGTTCTTTTTAGATTTTTAAATGCGAGACATAAATCGCCAATCTTTGGGATGTATCAGCAACGGAATAAGGGTTACTGGGTGAAGTTTGTAGTGTTTTATATATTCTTACGAGTTAAACAAGTGAGTACCGCTGGCATATAAATGAAACCGTTATAACATTTAAATTTGAGTATTAAAGATAAGACGATTTATAAGAAATTAATATACTTAAACTTTCACAATTAGGTACTAAACAGGGTAACAAAGTTATTTGCAACTTTTGTATTAAGAAGATAAATTCATCCTTCAAACTACCTACATTTACCTAGATAATGTAATTAATGGATATTGGACCGTTAAACCGTTTTTATTTAAAAAATAATAATAGATTTCTTACTTACTCAAACATGTTAACCTACCCACCGTTAAGTACTTTTATTCATTTCAGTTACTCATACGTTTAAAACGCTTTCTCGCCGTGGAATCAGGTCGCAGTGGCGATGGTACTATCCAAATACACGAGCAAGATGCAGTTTTGGAAAAGAAATACAATCTCGGACAGTATCCATTGGTAAGACAACCTACCTGCTTCATTAAATCCATTCTTACACTAGCTTTTCCCCTTGACTTTGTCTGCGCATGATTAGAGATTTTACACAATATCTTCATAAATTATAGCCTACGCGTTATTTTGATGTTTAAGCTAAATTATTGTAAGATTTAACAAAAACCATTAAATAGTTTTTGCGTTAAAGGGTAACAAAGATTCATCCATACATTCTTACAAACTTACGCGTTTGTAATATGAGTAAGAATTAGTTACTTACTTAATTTAGATTATTGGTTCTATATTTTAGGCTGTCGATGGAGTTTACTTCAATGGGATGTCTAAAAATGGCGTAGCATTGGTTTGTGGGGTAGCACGCAGAGCTTACAACACATGCGATGCTTTTATGTTCTTGAAGGTAAGGAAAATTCTCCAATAACACATTCAGGTCAACAAGTGCCGTACTGATTTAGGTACCTACAATGGCGACGGTAATGCAAATGGGTCTCTCACTCAACTAACCAACCAATTTAACCTTTTAAAAATTGAGAATTGTAGGTAGTTTCAGAAATTTATTGTGTAGTTCTTACCTAATTCAGAATACAAATAAATATTAGGTAAGATAACTCGTTACTGCCTTTTTGATAGGTGGACGGCGAAGAACTGCTTCTTACACCCAGTCTACCAGACACACACTTGACCCAGAACGAAGAGGAGATAGGCGAATACAAAGTTCAAGGCATTTCAATCACCAACTTTATACCTATGCGTACTTGGAAATTGTCCTACAGCGGAGAATTGAAGTAAGTTTATGTACCTGCCTACAAATTAAAAACTTATATTTATGTTGATAATGTTTAAAATAGAACAATACTTTAAATTAGGTACTTATACAAAATTGGGAATTGGAACTAGGGTTGCCAGGTGAGTCGCAAAAAAATACCGGACAGCCCTCGAAAATAACGGACTGTACGCTTAAATACCTACCGGACATCTGGCAACCCTAATTGGAACCCACCAATTTAAACGGGCAAATCCGGGAATTCCCGAGTAGACGGCAATCCTAAATCTTTTTATGAGTTTACTTTCCAGACTTTGTTGTTGAGATAGTCAGCCACAATATCAGGTTTAAAATAGCGTTCTTTTTCAGGACTAAAAATGATGCGAAGAAGAAAGTAGAGTTGTCAGTTACTTGGAGTGCACATTGGTATCACTTTAATTACGATATGCACATATCAGCCAGTAGTTTGGCCTCAAGTGTTGCCACCGAGCGTTGGTCTTCTAATTTCTTTCAGCTGCTTGACAAGTAATCATTTTTGTACTATTTAATTTAATATAAATTATTCAATAGTAACAATTAGCATAGTATACTTATATACTTACCTACATTCATATAGTATATTGACTTTTCTTCTGTTACACATGAATGTTTTGAAGTTGTATAGGTAAGTTAGGTAGCTATGTGGGTTTAGAAAACTTTGTAGGTAGTTCCCATATTCGTAGATTGAGTTGATGATATTCTAACACGAAACAAAATTGAATCGGTGAACAAAAGTGAACCGTTTTTGAGACCTTCCTTCTTATGTGAAAGATTAAATTAATTGTCTATTTCAGATTCCATCAAACACATTACGAGCAAATGGGTTACATTGAGGGAACCGTTTCGATTGATGGCAAAGAACACAATCTGACCATGCCCTGTGTTAGAGATCACACTTTCGGTATGTTTTAATTGTCGTTTTAGGTTGTAGGTTATAGCTGAGGGTAAAATACTACCTCTATGGTATATAAATATGTCAAAATCGACATGAAGTGGCATCGTGTGTATGTTCGGCAAATACATGTCAATATATTGAATATATTGTTGCCAGGTGTCCGGATAAAGCCATAGATATGTAGGCTTTTTGATTGCATATCCGGCCATAATAAACGGTGTCCGGCTTTTTACAATAATCAAAACATTTGGCATGATTGTCTTACATACCTACATTTTTTTATAGTACACCTACTTAGACACAAAATCTTCAATTATGTAGATTGTATGGTCTTTCTAGCCAAATGTCCGGCCAAACTGGCGGTCTGTGCGGCAATTAGGTTTGGCGCTCTAGCAACCCTACCTGTGACTTTTGGTTACATAATCTATGTTCTACCCGCCATAATTAAATACATACCCTGAGTTTTTTTTCAGGTAACTTCCGTAACTGGCGCAATTTCCATCGATATGTATATCACTTTATATTCCTTGAAAATGGTGATTGTATCGCAGTGGGCAGCGTATCTCAGTCAGTAACAATTTCACAGTAAGTTTATATTCGCATAACTATTCAGTAAAGCTTCTGCCCGTGACTTCATCTGCGCACGATGAGTACCTACTTTACACAATATCGTTATAAAATATAGGCCATTATGTTATTAAGATGTATAAGCTATATTATTGTAAAGTTTCATCAAAAGCCATTTAGTAGTTTTACGTGACAAAGTAACAAACACCCATTCATCCATACTCACAAACTTCCCCGCTTATAATATTAAGTAGCATATTGTAGTGCCTATTTAATATAACATTACTACGGCTTGCAAGGACGAATCTAAGGGGGTTGAGTGTTGTTTAATTCCAACACTCATTTGTGTTCAATATTACCACATTCCCACTGAGTGTCTAAAATTTTTCTACTCTTGTCTTTGTACAAAAATATCATTATACTCATTTGTGTTATTCTTTTACAATCTGAACTTATTACCACATCCTAAACACAACTTTTAAAGTATTGCATTTAAAGTGGGCAATCACTATGGTTCACCATAGAGTAGGTATATATTTTTTTTGACGTTGTAACAGGTATTTCAGTGTTTTCCATTTTTTTTAGCCTGACCATCGGTTACGTGTGTCTGAAGGTAGATCCAATTGTGGTTCCGGTAGACTACAGCGACTTCCTCCTATACCAACATGGAGAGAACGAGACTCTGCCAAATGACTATGGATTCACTTTCAAAGCTGGTAAGATTGATTTTAGCATGTCCAATATTTAACCAAATTCACACTGAAGGTTGTTTGATAAGTCTCACTCTGTGGTGATTGTGGTGAATGCTTTGGGCGTAAAATGTCATGGATGTTCATAACCCAATCGTTTTTTCTTTGTGTGGTCTATCGAATTAATACATTATTCTAATAATAATTGTTAAGGTCCTAAGAATGTTTTACACGGTGTGCCTATGTTTTACACGATTCTTACTGAAAACAACTTCAGATTAATAAATGAATCTGCTAGTTGGTAACTACCTTTAATAGGCAAAGTTAACCCTCTTTGCGATGACTGAATCTTCATAATTTATTATTAAACCATTACTATCCAATATTTTTTTTGTAGGAGGAGAATCATACGCCGTTAAAGTACTAGTAGATAATGAAGATATATTCTACATAGGAAAGGATAGAGAGTCAAAGTTCTATGAACGATGGTGCACCGTCGAAGTGAACGGTATTAAAGGATGGGCTTGTGTTGAATGGCAGTATAATAATACAAGACAAGGGTAATGTGGCCATGGGATGTGAGAAATAGCTAGTGTTTTTAAATTCTATCAACAGTGTGCATTTTGCCTTTCAATAAGCGGTTTTGTAATTGTATTAATATTTCTTTTCTACGGAAAGATTGCAATATTAACATTATTGTGGTTACATCTAAAGCTAGGTAGCATCTTAAATAATTGTATTTCTCTTCACTTGTCTTTTTTCACTTCATACCTTTATTGCCTATAGGTACCTACGGGTAGTCCTGAATTTAACTATAATTTGTAAATTGTATACAATTAAATATTTTAACATTATAAAATGTGAATAACCTGTTTGGGAAACAATTCTCTGTTTTCTTTTTTGTCTTCAGTACTTTTTCTAATCATGACTCAATGTCATATTGCGTTAAGTGCAATAAAAACGATAAATAAAAATATTTTTTTGTAGTTACGCTTTGAAATAGGTATCTGTAGGCATTGTTCTTTATTTACACTTGTTTCTTAATTATTTTCTATCTACGGTTTTTCTGAATATTTTGTCAATAAACTACTTAGCTGCAGATGTAATGTTTTTTTATTTTTCTATAACGTTTAAAAAAATCGGTTTAAAATATAGCATTGGTTCCCAGGTCTTATTAGTACCTACTTAATAATCATTTGTATTTTTTTTATAACAGAAATAAACAACATAGTGAGGAAAGTTTGTTTTATTCAATTTGTGTAACATTTTTCTTATAAGTAGTTTCACTAATATTAATCTATAAATATGGACTAGTAAATTGCACAAGTAAATTGTTGCGTTAATTATTTTGTGAATATATAATACTTCACATCTTTATTTTGTGCGCCGAATACATATTATATAACATTGTTTTATTCTGTTTCATTTTATTTATCTACTACGAGATAAATCTGCCAGTAGTGGTTATTGAAGAAGCGTCTGCTTCTAATTTGCTTTATTTTATAAATAAAGTAAGATTTAAGTACAGGTTCAGTCAGCATCACATAATAAGTAGGTAAGTACATATATATCGTAGAAATCAAAACGTACAACTGATTACTGATCAAGTACCTACAGATATATTTGATCGCTATATAGCTTTGGAATGAAAGAATTATAACGGATTTAAAGAAAATTAAGTTTAAGTTCAGTATTGGACTATCGATAGCTCAGTAGGCTACGATTATGGGAACTGTAAAGTTTTCCAAACGCCAACAAATAAAATAGAATACGCGACTTAAATCCGTTATAAACTGTTTCATTCCAATGTGTAACAACCGCGAAGGTGTCAGAAATTATTACTATATAGCCGTTATTATATATTTGATGCTGACATTACTCTTAGACAACTTCAAAATATTAAGTAGCCTAAGTACATAATACTGATAAAACCTTGAATAGATTTGACTAGATTAAAATTTCAAATTAACTTTACGATGTTTGTACAGTATTCTGAATATAATACAATAAATTAAATAGGTGTCGCCATGGGCGTTTCAACCGCTCAGTCCATTGACGATTGAAGCTATTGAAGGAATAAGCTACCTACAATAAGATATACATGTATAAACGAGATTTATTCTGACGACTATGAGCGCAGTATGTCGTTGTATAATTGTAATTAGCTCATTTCTTCAATATTTAGAACTAGGGACTGACAGCGGTTAAAACAAATCACCAAAATATATATAAATACCTTTGAACTGTTCAGGCAATACAATTATAGTCCTCATTTTGCTTAGTGACTCTTCTAATCATTTATTATCTACAAGTGATTAATACTGTTAATGTGCACTCTAATAAAGTATAGCTACGTTTATCATTACTATAACAATATCAAGCGGAAATGTCTTGAGCGACGAAAGGTAAATCACCAATTACTTAAAATAAAGATTTTTTGAATAATAAACACAAAATATAGGTAGGTCGTAACTTAGACAGGCTAAACCCACATGTAACTTTGGTTGACCTCATAGGCACGACGACTGTTTTTTTTCTGAGCCAAGTGGATTAAAAAAAAATTGGACACGTATTTTTTCTTTTCTTAATAAAAGAATCGAAGACAAAGATAAACACTTCAAAAGTTCGGGAGTGGGGGTTCGTGACGTCACGAGTACCCACTTCCTAACTTTCGAAGCACTTATCTTTATTATTCTTTGTTTGTTTGAGAAAAGAAAAAATACGTACCTATTCAATATGTTTTAATAACCTAGCTAACGCAGTGGCGCATTTACAAATTTGCCGCCAGTAGGCTATTCAATTTTTGCCGCCCCTATTGACCTCATACGCTAGTTTAGTAAGACAAAATAAAATATTTGGGCCAAATTTGCCGCCCCCTAAAATCTGCCGCCCTAGGCTCCAGCCTACTCAGCCTGCTGGTAAATCCGCCACTGCTAACGAGATAAATAGAATTACGTTTTCTTTACCCAGTCGCCATCTCTATCTTTCAAGAAGCGTTATAGTTAAGCAATTGGTTTCAACCGTTCCGAATTTGTTGACACGTTAAAGCGGTCACCTTTGCATTACCTACGTAAAGTTTGTGTTCAAACCAATTCAATTATTATGTTTTAGAGTGCTTGCCAAAAAAAAACCAATTGAGATCGAGTAAAAACCAATTGCCCTACATAATTAGGCCAGAGGGCGACGACATAAAAATATTCACGAGAAAGTATATGTCACTTGATTTTTCACTGCTTACAAAAGTATGACAGTGACAGATAATTTTACGCGCGACAACAGCCACAGGTATGTGCTAGGCCCATGAATAAACAAGTCTCCAATACTTTTCTCAACTATTGTCGAGTCACAGAATGTCATTTCTGACATGTCTTGAGACATCTTTCGTGATTTGTTCATTAATAAGACTTCAGACAAGTAAAAGTTACTCACGGGCCATGGGTTTAAATGAGCTTTGACTAATATACATACGTAATATATGTTTACATTTAAACATTTTAATTAATTAGATATGGAAGACTGGTGGATTCGCTTAGACTGAAAATAAGTTACTTTCTTAAGAAACATTGAAGGCGTATCTACGCGCCCCAAAAGACAAATCGCAGCTTTGATATCATAGTGACACAAACCCAAATATGTTGTTACTCCATTAAACATAATAACCGTCACGTTTAAATTTGAATTCCCGTAATGACACATTTAGAATTAAGTCACTATTTTATTAAAGCATCGAGATACATTAAGTATTTCTTTAACAATATATTTTTATACAATACAGCATATTGTTCTGTTAAGACATTTTTCTAGGAGATAATTATGAAAGTATTAACTTTATGTGTCATACTTATATTAGTGTATTTCAATTTAATAATAAACAATTTCTGGTTGGCCATGTACAGTCGAGTTCGCTTATATGTATCTGTACATAATTAGAGACATAAGTTTAAACGTACATGATACATATAAGAAGTCGACTGTATATCTTTACACTATATTTTTAAGTCAAATAGTAGCACTTACAATGATCGTTAATTTTTACACATGGATCAGTATTATAGATATTAAAAAAAACCAACTTGGTACCTTATTTCATACATATTTGAAATATATGTATATTCAATTAGCATATCTTTGGATTATCCTGTAACAAATCACATGTAAATACCCAGTATATAAAGTGACTGTACATAGGTACCCTACGCTAGTCTAGGTAGGCGGTTCCAGTGGATCTAACTGGGCTGCCACATGCTCGCGAGTATGCCAGGGAAGTATGTACGATATGCATGTGGCCACCCCACTCGTCATACCACTCGTCCTTGTGGGGTGGCCACAGGCATGCCCTGCATACTTACCTTACGTACTCGCGAGTATATGGCAGCCCCTTAAGGAAACATACTGACCTTAACTATAGGGCATTGGACTTGTAAAGTTATCTTTGGAATGGACAACAGACTAGAAACACGTGTAAATCACAGCGCACATTATATTAATTAGAAATGTTCAACATTTCAAGAGACGGCTACGATAACACAGCAATTAAGGCAGAGAGTTTGGTTCTGCACACGGACCGAATTAAGAAGCATTTTCAGACTAGAATATCGTATGACTGGCAGTTTACCAAATAAGGGATCCCACCGGCATTTCAACCCCCGGTCAGGTCGCCGAAATCTTGGTGTCGCTAATTTCTTAAATATTTAGACTGACTGCAGTTGAAATGCCCGTGGAATCACCCACAATCACTAAACGAATTCGGAAGTCAGAATGGCTGGACCAAGTGAGATATTTCATGTATAAGGTGGGCACATATTTTGTTATATCAAAATAATTTGTATTTTGCTAATTAAGTACCTATGGATAAATTTTGCAAACAAAATGGCTTACCATTTTGTCAACAGCATTACACGACGGCGGTTCATCCATCCTGACCTCACAATGGCCACATAATCTGCAAGATTTCACTCTCACCTAGGAAAGCTAAACAAAATCTCACTTGGTCATTTGAGCCTGACTCACGAATTTGAGTCGTACGTCATCACATATTTAAAGTCTACATTAGACTGCGCAATATTGCCGTTTAAACCGACAGAGTTGGTAAATTTAGAAACTAGCGTAGTAGGTTAGAATACTACGCTTTTGGAATTGAAATTCAAGCTCAATTCATATCAAAGCTGTAACGTTGATTTATAAAACACTGGTCGCTACCAACCTTAAGAACCTTTTCATTAACATCACAAATGTATGATACTATAATAAAAGCTCATTTTCCTACACGGGCCACTCCCGTTTACTACTCGAACATAAATAAAAACATAGTAGGAACTAGATATATTCGGTATAAGTAACAAATGAATATAACGGATTACACGGAATTAATAAGACCAAGTAGAAACATAAAAAAAACAGTCAAATTAGAAACCTCCTTTTTTCGTCGGTTGTAATAATAATCTGACAAGATTTATTTGATCGTTTTTTTTTGTCTAGATTAATCATCAATTCAATTCTACAAACGGCATATTTCCCTGCGTGTTTTTTGTCGAAAATTAAATTATAATACATAATACAAATAAAACCAATTAACACTATACATTACACCGAAATACCTAGTCCTACTATATACTAAAATACTAACTACACAGCAGTTAAATAGCGTAATCTATTTTATACTAAGCCCTAACATCAAAATACAATACTACTAAACAAACATTAATTCACAGTATTAAGTACGTAATAAAATATTAAGCTAACAGCACATCGAGACAATCTAGTACACATTTGCGTGGAACGAATTTGTAGGACCCTGGACGATAGGAATGTTAAATACTTTTACATTTGCCTTTTTTGTTTTGAAAATGAAACCAATTCGGTTCAGTTATAAACCAATGGGGCTGCCGCGTGTCAAACAGCCGCCGGACGCGTATCGTGTAGAATAAGTTCTAGCTGTCATGTTCCACCAATGAGGGACAAGCTACTGGCCTCTGATTGGTGGAACATGATAGCTGGACTTCATTCTATGAAGCCTATCTATTAAACACACTGCGGCCCCCATTTGTTCATCAGTTATACTGATCCAAAATGATTAGCTTCAAAAAGTTACAACGACAATTTTCGCATCATGTAATGTTTGAAGACAAACGTACGTTACGAGATACTGGCCATTTTAATTTTTGAAGCAAACCAATTTTGATTGATTTCAAACGACTAAATGGCAATATGATATAAACAGTAGGTAGGTAAATTTAGACATTTCTTGTTACCTTTCGGAAATGAAAGACACAAAAATCTAAAGCTGTATTTAAGTATGTGGTTCATTTCAATAAACAATGGGTCAATTTAATTTGTTATTTATCTATTTCACTTAGATATTAATTCTTGTCACGAGAGAAAATATCTGTCACTGTCATAGTTTTTAATGATTAAAAGAGCGTAAGTAGCAGGTGCTTCCTCATGCGACAATAATCATACGTGGTTATTAATATATATTGATTTTAATTCTACTATCCTGGATATTTTACGGTATATATTTTATCTTCGGTTTAAATATATAAGACTAAGATTTGTTTTAATTAATTAAAACTGGACGACTTTAATACGCAAATGTGTACATTACTACTAAATAAATATTAACATTAAAACACCTTATATGCTCAACGAACAATTAGCTAACAATAGTTTATTATTAAGGAAATAAAGAATAAAAGGATATAATAAATATTAAGTATAACACATTGACTACGATGACTAGTATGTCTTTTTTGGTTATTGATGAGCACAGCAAATAATATTATTTAACATGGTCCAAAATTAAAAGTATTAAAATAATAGGTTACATAACTCTACAAATCAATAAAGACGAAAAAAAATCTTGTGTAAAAAAAATATTTCATACTTACGTAGGTACACAAAATTAAATAACAAAAATTATCACTGTGATAAAATGAGCAACCTAGTAAATTATATACAAACGCAAAACAAAATACTTTGTACTAATATTTCGAACAAAACATATCGCGTAATAAATAAACTTAACTCGATCTTTTGTAAATAAAATAAATATAAACCTCGGATCCTAAAAAGGGTATAAGTCCCTCAATGCAGTATTAACTTTATACCCTTTTTCACTGTGACCATATGACACTTATATAGCTTTTTGACTAGGACTAGAAAATGAAATCTTTTTTTGGCTTTGCCTAGTTGTTACTTTAAAAGTCGTATACTATAAAAGTCGCCCGCATAATAATATATTTTGCACTGCAAGAAACGTGCCCGATTGCCAGAGATTTTAATAGTATAAAGAGTAGTAACTTAGTAAGTTATTTCAATACGTTATCAGGTATTCAATAATGTGGCCCAAATTTACTCACAATAACTTCATCATTCATATAAATAATTTAAATTATTTCCCACGGATGGATCGATACGCAGTCAAATATTATTGGAATTGTACCCATTTAAAAACGTCACAACGAAAATTTATAAATCGAATCATTTAACTGGTTCAACCTGTATGTAAATTGGTTTGAAACAGATTCAAATTGGTTTCTTTCAAAACTTAGGTACCAATTGAAAACCTGCATTCGCATTACGTAACGCTTAGATAATATACAAACCAATTAAATTGACTAGTCTTGAGTCAAACCAATTTAAATCGGTTTCAAACCAATTGCACGCTGAAAATATTCAAATCTCCTGGAAGATAAGGTAATTATAATTGCTTTAATAAAATAGCGTATTCGACAGTTAGTCTGTTTTAGAACTGGAACACTATTTTAGTAAAGCAATTATACTTGTTGGTTATTGTATGTTACAAACGGCTGAGGTTCCGGGGGCGTGGTCCAAAAGAGCCCGGCGTCGCTTAATGCCTTCCAGATATACTTCACGATTGAATAGACCGGCTGCCAAAGGAACTCTGGAAATGGGACGGTATAACATTAAAAAATCTGCTAAATGCGCTCAGTTTCGATTGAGATTGAACGTTCCACCAATCACGGGGCAGTAGCTATTCTCTCATTGGTGGATCATGACAGCTAGAGCTTACTCGAGACTAAGCGCATCTAGCAGATTTTTAATAGTAGTAAAATGTTTCTTCATAATGACAAAAAAATATTATTGATCGATTTATTACAAAGATTGATATCGCTAGAGCAGGATGGCAAGTGTTGGCAGTAAAAAATAATGGTAATTTTGCTGTCTCAAACAGTCAGTGTGTAGGTATATCCTAACTAATATTATAAATGCGAAAGTAACTCTGTCTGTCTGTCTGTTACGCTTTCACGCTAAAACTACTGGACCGATTTAAATGAAATTTGGTACATAGAAAGTCTGGAGCCTGAGAAAGGACATAGGCTACTTTTTAACCGACTGCAAAAAAGGAGGAGTTCCACGCGGACAAAGTCGCGGGCAGAAGCTAGTTAAGTATAAAACTTACACATCCGTGCCAGGCCGTAGAGCAGCGGAGAACAGTCCCCACACCGGCTTGTGGTCGCTGGTGCATACAGACTGCACCGAGTTGTACGCGATGCACTTCAAACCGGACGGCACTGGCACGCTGCTGATGCGACGAAGACCTACAAAAAAAAAGTTAATAAAATAAAGTAATAGTTAAAAATAAATTGACATCCGTTTTTATTACAGTCCCAATATAAATAAAAGCGAGTTACAGTATGATGGTATAATTAACAACATTTAGCACTTCCTTTTTCCTCTTGCGAGATAATGACGAAAGTTAATTAATTTTTAACTGTTTAGTTCTTTTATTAACAAATAATAAAAGCTTGTTTTTGAAAAATATTTTTTCTTTAATTTCTTAAATATAATTACAGACGGCAGTGGCGGCGTCTCAAACGCCGAAATACTAGAATCACGATGACGCTAATTATCTGATTAAATAAATATCCGTAATGTATAAAGTAGAAAAGGTAGATAACTTACCAGAGAAAGCCGAAGACGAATTACCCGACGCAGTTTTCGCTTTGTATAATATGCGGTCGGTGTATGCTGGCGCCCTCTGTTTGCTCGACGTGTCAAACTGCTGGCTTCCCGGGTCATACTATCAACAAAAAAACATTGTTAGTTACATAATTATTATTTGGTATACGCAATCGGGCATTTGACAGGTATTCAAAAACATAGCATCGTCAAAGTAAATAAGAAATTAAAAAATCGATTACTTTGGATGCATCTCAGCTTTCAAATAAAAAAAGAATCATCAAAAATCGATTGACCATGTCGAAAGATTTAAGGTTACAAATATAAAAAAAACTGTCGAATTCAGAACTTCCTTTTTTAAGTCAGTTAAAAATAAGTAGGTAAGTGTTAATAGAATTTTGTTACATAGGTATCTTCCGAAATAAATCATATCGTATTAAATTCTAAATAGTTATGATTAGTCCAATTTTGGCGTCAAAATAAAAACCCCGTCCTTATTTTGTTCGTAACCAAAAAAATTAATAACAATTTATTTTTTAAACATATTCACTGCCTCACTAAATTTAATTTACAAGGCAGTATTATAAATACCTTGTAAGTCGGAGGGAAGGTAATTGGAGCTTCTCTAAAGTCTCTGAAAGCGGCGCCATCTTCCAAAACAGCTGTTAGTTGGTCCGCGTGCAACAGCCCGTGGGGTAGATGCGGCGGCAATGGAAACTTAAAAGATTAGATTATATTAGATTAGATTTATTTATTTCTCAAAATTCATACAATATAATTAGATTATTATGTCAAATTACTCATATTGAGATCGTCCAAACAAAAACAAAGAACCATAAGATTAAACAATAATTAACATCAAAATTACAATTTCATTACAATAAGATTTTGTCATACATATAATGTCAAATATATTAACTATTACAGATTTAAAAACAAGATTGTAGCAACATAATCTAGCATAGTCGATTCATGAAGTATGAGTTTATCTAGAATTGTCTATGATATCCATTCTTAATAATATGTATACTCCGCATCAGAGATATCTATGTAATAATATCTCTTACGTTGACTGTACGTAAGTAATTCAGTTTGTCGGTTGTGCTGAACTTGTGCTGATATTTTTTTAATTTGGTTTAGTCTGGACATAGATAGGATGTTATAAAGGAACATCAGTACATACAGTCGACTTTTAATCCTGATCCTAAGGAAATTTTATCATGTTTTTTAAAATAAAATAAAAATGGATTATTGACATTACAAATTAAATTTAAAATGTAACATTGTCTTAAAATGTAATTAATATATTTACAAACTGTGCTTACTTCTGTTTGTTCGATCCAACGCAGTACGGCAGCTCTCGGTTCGCCTAATCGAAAATTAAGGTCACCGCACCAAAACACATAATCAAAGTTGTTCGTTACATCTGAAAATAAAACAAAAATTAGCACCAACGACCTACACACTAAGGTTCAAATTAGACTAAAATTAAATTCACCGACCTTTACTTTTATGTCTGCATGGTAAGTTCTTTGGTAAATCGATAGCTCTAATTATCCTTTTGATATCGGACACTCTCTCTTTTACTTTTTCCTGATGTGCGGTAAGGTGAGCTGTTACGAATAAAAAAGTCGATCCAAATAGTGCAAATGATATAGCTACAGCCCCTTTCGTTCTGAAGGCAGTTCCCGGTCTCACTGATAAACTGGCATCTTCAGGCAGAGAACAAAACCAAATTAGGTCCCTTCTTATAAAAACGGTAAGGTGTATGGTTCCTGAAAATAAAAAATACGAAGGACCTCTAATTAAACAGTAATACAACTTCTATTCAATACGGAATAAAGTTGATATTTCAATAGATAAGACGCACAATACTCGAGTCGTCAGATGTCACTTTAATTTTCCATTGTGTGTTTAAATATGACACTTCCTGTCTTTTGTATTGTTATAATCATTCATAATTTAATTACTTATCATGACAAATTTGTCGGTATGATATTGTTAGGTACAGTAGATGTTATGATAATTAGATAATATATTTACATTAAAGAGAATACCGCATTATAATTCATACACTTACGCGTCGTTTACGAAAAAGAAAAATCAGTAATCAGTTCTTTAAATCGGTCAAAAAGAGATGTGTAACCTAATACCACATGGAAATTAAACAACTATAAACGGATTTAACTCACGTATTTTATTTTATTGGCTAATCATAATCATAGCACGACTGAGCTGGCGATAGTATAAAAAAATTAAGTAATATTTATTTTTCATTCTACGCATAAATTAACTATAATTAACAATACAAAAACCTTTAGACGAAATAAAATTAGTTGTATAGATAATAAGGACAAGTGGACAGATGGACTATCCACAACTGACGACCGTGAAACAAAAACAATGCCTCTATTACTTTGAATATTGAAACAGATCATTGTATATTTACCTAGATAATAAGAATGTAGTAACAAATGTGATGGTCCCAACACCTCCTGAATAGTGACCTCCCATTCTGTACGTTCAGAAAAAGACTCCTGAGTGCCAATTGCAAATATATCTGGTACATGCTTCACTTGGTTTGGAAAAATGAAGTCAGCTAGTTCTCTGTGGAAATTACAAAATGTTATATGTAACAATATTAGTATAGGTTATAATACATTCAGCTTCTGAGAGCCTAATATCTGGGTTCTACTAGACAAAAGATTCTCGCTAGGAACAGCGTAATAAAAACCATGGGATTGACTATTCGTGTAGCACCATCTAGATTAGTGCTTCTTAAAGGGGGGTTTACACGGGTGACTAAAGCCGCACGATTTTTGCCGCGCGGCCAAAGTCGGATGCTACCCAACTTTGGGGCTTGCGGCTTTAGTCACTTGCCATTTAGATGATCGATTTACGCCGCGCGGCAAAAATCGTGCGGCTTTAGTCACCCGTGTAAACCCCCCTTAACTTTTTAGGTCCATTACCCTTATGACCTAACTAAGGTAACTGATTTTTCCCCTCCTCCCAACGACGAACTTGCCGAGTTCAGAGTTGTCACTTTGAAATTCGGCGTTCGAAACAAATGAAGTGCTAAGATGTTGCATGCAATACAATACATTACTTAAAGGGACAAGAGTGATCGATATTGCCTATATATTTGATGTATATTTGTATGTATATTTTGCTTAGTCATGGAATAGTAAGATACTTACTGAGGAGGTGCCTGTCCATTCATGTTCCATGTCCCAACAAATATTTTGACTTCTCTGTCGGGGAAAACATGTTCCAACTCAGCTGCTCCAAGCAGAGAATGGGATGCTAGCCTTCCGTAAAGATAATTCCTTAAATAAAATAAAAAATCAGCTGCTTTTACCAACCTATTTATGAGCAATAGACCAATATTATATTAGTTCTATTAACTGAAGGAATCTTAATAATAAGATTTCTTCAGTATGTGCTTTGTCAATATTTAGCAAAATGGAAAATTGGAAAAGTTTAAGTTTTTAATATAATTTGTTAATCATAAACATTCAATACCATGAATGAGTATCCCTAGGTTAAGTGATAAATGAATGTATTATAAAACATAATAAATGTGAATATTCATGCTAAAAATATGAGAATGTATGGACAACCTTGTTCTTGCTTCCTGAGTGGGAATAAGCCGTAGAACCTGTGCAGCTAGCAGTGAATTACGAGCCAAGCTGTCCGTGCTGCCAGCACGAGATGCAGACCGAGTTATTGTTGACTTAGCCCTGTGCATATAATTAGAAAGATATTCATTCTTGTGATAGTCCACACATTGCTGTTATGTATAATGCACATTAAACATGATTTGAAAAAGTGTGAAAAACAATAACAAACTTATTCACCAAAGCAAAGTTCAAAGCAGACTTACATTCTTTTACGGTCTAAAGAACTGCTCCTATCACTCTCAGGAGAAGATGAATGGAATAACGGCTTGGTATCCGTAGATATTAAGTGATCAGCCGACAGACGTTTAACAAACATTTTAGTCTTTGGTTTCATGCCTTCAAATGAACCAGAATGTTCGAAGTACTTTCGTGGATCATCACCTTTAGGAAATTTAACAGTTACTTTTGGTATTTCATCAGATTTTGTTTGTGATATTGTATTTTCACAGTAACTATTCAAGGAGCTGTTAACAGGACTGCAAGGCCTGGAGTTGGCTTCATGTTTAGATGGCTGTCCTTCCACGAGGCTTTTGGGCCGGGATCGCCTAAAGAAGGTTTTACAGCACTGTGGGTGTCCGTCATCTTCCTTGTGTCCATGTTCTTGGCACTGGTTAGGGCTGTTGCACGATTCCGAGGTGTTCCTATGGTTGTCTGCTGACTCCAAACTAGTGTCTGCATATTGTGCACTGTGAGCTAGGAAGGGGTCCGCGGGAGAGATCGGACGCGAGGTAGATTGCGAAAATTCATCGTTAGAATCTGTATCGACATAGCACCCAACTTTGGGCGATTTTTTAACGAACAACCTCTTCCGTAACGACAGTTTCTGTTTGGTTTTTGTTGGTGAAGTTGTCATGTTGTGATTAACACCACTTAAACGACAAATTTCTGTTACTAATTACATTTTATATAAAATATAGACAACATAACCTACACCATCTTCAAGTGACATTTTGCGCTCAGGAATCTGTCAAAATCTCGTGATACGTTCCGAAATCTAGTTTGGATTTGCACGTTAACATTACGAAATAAATATCCAACTATAAATAATTATTATTATGTTTAGAATAGAATAGAAAAAGGGTACTCTAAATAATATATTATAGTTCACAAAAAATGTTTGGTGCTATGGCGAGAAATGTTGTTATGGAAACTGTTGCTAAGATTTTTTATGCACTCAACTTATTGGTAAAGTACAGATTACAAAAATAAGTAAGTTACATAAAAATAAGTAAAAAAAAAAATAATATATACGCGTCGAATTGAGAACCTCCTCCGTTTTTTTCGTCGGTTGAAAATGGTACAGTCGACTCCAAAATTTATATACACCCATTACTGATATAGTGATATATTATATTAAATATAGTTAAGTAAGTATAAGTAAGTAAAACGGTAGGCAATTGTACAAAATTTATGCCGTAATTTAATTGACCTTACAAGGTTTTTGATAAATTATGATGAATGTAATATTAAGTAATTGCGTAGTAGCAGGTACCTACATAATATAAAACATGTCAAGCTGTTTTGTATTAGGTACATTTATTTCTTTATGAAATAACAAAGAATATTTTACTAATTAAAGGCGGTTATTAATAACATCGCAGTGATTACGAATAAACTGATCTTTGCTGTAGTTGCGGCGCCGGTTCCAGGTACCAAAAGGTTTGATCCTGTGAATTCAGGAGATGGTGACAAGCTTCCACCCACTACTGATTGAATTCCATTACCTATAAAAATAAATGAATTCATGATAGACATACCTACACATCATGTTTTGCACTCCTATATATTATAACTAAATAAGCAAAAAATCTAATTAAAATATTTATTCATTGACTATGGCCGAATAAAGCTGTGATGGAAAGATAGACCCGTATCGAATCTTCGACCCTCCAGAAAAATCTGAATGGTTTTATAGAGTACGGCCCGTTCCTAGTAGGTATTGTAAATGAGCGTATCAAGCACGTTAGAGGGGCCTTATTTACTTTCTTTTTTCACTCCATTGAATAACTGACTAACTACATTACGTCTTATTCTATGCAAAATTGTATGCAAGGACTACTTACCGATATTGCAGAGATCATTAGTGCAGGCGCGGTAGTAAGTTCGAAATGTAGTATCAGTGATGTCGTGATTTAGAAAATCTGGTGTCTCTTCGCAGCCACGGGTGAAACTGGCCACTACACCGATCGGGTCCTAAGTAAATAAAGAAAAATAAATTATAATATGAATGCGACTGCTTCTGTCCGCGACTTCGTCTGCGCACAATAAGTAGGTAAGTACTTTATCGTTATAAAATACTAGCGATTCGCCTCGGCTTCGCACGGATCCCTATTTTTTTCAAAATAGTCTACAGCCTACGTTAGTCAGGGTGAACGTAGCTTCCCAACAGTGAAAGAATTATTAAAATCGGTCCAGTAGTTTGTGAGCCTATTCATTACAAACATACAAAAATAGGTACAAATCTTTCCTCTTTATAATATGTATTAGTATAGATAGCCTAAGCATATTATTATTATGTTATTCTGATATGTATTAAGCTATATTATTGTAAAGTTACATTTAGTAGTTTTTGCGTGAAAAAGACATCTATACTTAGATGTCTTTTTCCTCCTTTCATCCAAACATGTATAAATTCTTACAAGCTTTCGCGTAATAATATTAGTACATGACAATAATACCTACCTGATAACTTCGCTGTTATTATACATTGGAATTAAACAACTTTAAACGGATTTAAGTCGCGTATTTTATTTTATTGACTGACGTTTCGAATATTTGTAAAGATAAAAAAATACAGTTAGTGGGCAACCGTATAACAAAATAATAGATAGGTATTTGACGTGAACCAAAAGTATATTTTTTAACTAGTGGACAAAACTGACTGGCGCTTGGCTAACCTTCAAAAACTTCCCACACATCTATTTACTAACTATACTTAATTTCTTAAACAAATCGATAATTGCGCAATTTTATAATAACTCACAACAAACTCCTGTCTCATGATAGTACAATACGTGTAGGGGCAGTCCACGGTGAGAGTATCATCAGTTATAGTCAGACATGATTGATCTGAATCCACTGATGAGAAACTGCAGGCGTAACATCTCAGATCACCTAAAATGAAATTCATGTTATAGTGACTTTGCTATTTTAATACAACAGGCGTTATGACTTTTGACATGTTTTATAAGGAATCTTCAAAACGGCATCCCAGCCTATAATTAAAGGTAAAGGATAAGTCAAAACTGAAGAAAGGCAAAGATAGCATCTAGGACCAAACTAGTCGTAGGTCGTAGTTTCTACGTAGTTACATACTATTATTATTTAGGTACCTACGTAGGTACATATAATGTACCTTATGTAAAAGTTCAATCTTTTCTTTATATGTAACTAAGTACCTACTTCGTTATAAGAAACGAATATAATTTTAAGGTTAAAAGGTAATCTTTCCATTTCTTGATATCAATACAAATAGGTAAGTAAGTAAAGATATATATATACGTAAAGGTAACTTACCTGCAGACTTTCCAATAACAGCACAAAGGACTAATAAAATTATTTTATTGTACATCATAGTTACTAAACAAACACTTGTTTGACACTGAGATATTCCAATAAGACTTACTATCGCAATTAACAAAAGATAACTATTAATCAGTGACGAAGTTAGCTTATCTATAACGAATAATTGGCAATAAAATCACTGCAGGAAATGATAGTATTACTTATCGTATAGGTATCTTATATATCTAAAAATAAACAGAACAAGCAACAGTGTCCTATAATTGCAGCAATATAAAATGGATGGATTTAATTAAATAAGTTACTGTATCTATTTAAATCCACATCACTACGAAAAGCGTTAATAACTTAAACTGGTGACGTTATATATACATAGGTATAAGTAGGTATTCCGTATTTGTTATTAGATAAGTAGAGTTTTAAATGTACCATCCAAATAAATAAATAATTAGTAAGTAAGTAAAGATATTTTACGGGGACTTGTAATTTCTCGATGTACCGAACCGACGAAACCGTTTATGGCAATTGCCATTTCACTGAGACTTGTCGGGTCCAGAGGCTGGTTGCAGTAATCGATTCGAACGTGTAAATTGCAGGTTTCTAACATAACGGCAACCAAATTGTGATAAGAACTTTAATTCTACAAACCTTTACCTTGCCAGGACTATATTGAGATACAGCGTTTTGTAATTGTAAAGTAGGTTGTTTGTCAGAAACTTACGTTAAACAAGGATTTCGACGAGGTGATAGGATGAATTATTCTTATATCTAAGTTTAATGAACTTGTATCTATATACTTTACTATACCTACCTACTATTTTCTAGGGGTAGGTAAATAATACATATAATTGATAAAATTATCCCGTGAAGGTTACCTAAGTATAAATAATAAGTATATGTAATATGTAAGTAGGTACATAATAATATTTATAAGTAAGAAGACAAGTACAGAAATAAGTACTTAAGTAGATTATCTTGGTGCAGTATATATTTATTTCGAGCTTTAAACAATAACTATTATATTTAATGTTACTCTATACCTACTAATTAAATATATATTACGATCACACAAAGAAATTAATATCGACCAGCCTGTGATTTTTAACACATTCAATGCCTTTCGGGCACATTCTAGTAGGTCCAAGAAACATGACTTTTAATGTTTTTTTGCTCCACTATTCTTACTGAGAAGTAGTTGTACCTATTTGACTGCCACGCAAAATAATAGTCTACTGGCATCCATAGTAGTGATATGGTCGCATTTATTGCTACATATTTTAATATGACCTTTATTGCTTGACAATAAGGCTTGAACGTCGTTAGCTATCAGAACGATGTGCTGCTATGATTATCACTTCTTTGCCACTCTGTGCAACTGATCTTTTCGATGATGGTATTTCTTCTATGTAATAAAACCTCCATTGCAAGGAACGCTATAGCTAGCAGGGCTCCATATGATAAGACCAGCAAAGCTGGGTAGCAATCCACCATGCTTACGGAAATGAAACTGCCCCCTCTTCCCGAGCATTTAGGTCGTTTTTCGTATAGCAAACGATTCTCGCGACTCTGCAAACCGTGTTCCTGAATACGTTTCATTCTGTCATTAAAAAAAACATTTGTATTAATTTTCAAATTGTGAATAAAATATTTAGGATACTTAAATATATGTTTTTGTTCCAATTCCTATTTTTTTATCAACATCATTAATTAAGACTGATGAGGATTTTTCGCAGTTAATTTGAAGTTCCCGTAATAGAGTATCGAAAACTTTAATAGCCCGCTCTAATTATAATTTCTGAACCGGCTTTTCAATTATAATATTAATGAATACAATTTATGCAATGTTTATGTAGATATTCATTAATATATTTATCCAATGAAAATTGCGTAGGTTAGGTATTTTTGCATATCATCGTTTTCATAGTTCTCATTAATACTTACCCTATTTTAAACATTTCCTTATAAGGCGTGTTCTTTCTCACCGCCAGCCACGGGTCGATCACTTGCAAATACTGTATCTCTTTGAGACCACATTTCTCACTCTCCTGGAAAAACTTCCCAACGAACTTGTAACCGACGCCGGTTTCCATATGGAATGCAAAAAGACCCTAAAACAAAACCAAAGCGTTTCTACCTTCCGTTTCTATTTTGAAATTGCTTTATCTCTAAAATGTATGTCGCAAATATCATTTATCACGTGGAATGGTACTTTAACCTTTTGCATTCTTTTCACACCTTCCTCCATTGACATGAATCTCGGTTTAGAGCCTCGAGGAGCCACTTTTGTTTCATAAATAGCCTTCCTGACTGGTTCAGTTGCTGTCTAAAATAGACAAATGATTTAAAGTGAAACCGCCTATTATCAAGCTTTAAAGAATTTTACTAATTATGCAGAAGACTTACTGAAAAATAATACTTGTTAAATACGGTGTCGTGAACGCCAAACTTTATTCTAGAATGTAGTAGGTCTTCCAGAGTTTTTATTTGAGATGAGCTCGATTGTAGTAGAGCAACAATATTAGCTGAATATGATGTATACAAAAACATAAGTGCTAAAAATAGCACTAGCATAACAATGCGCCCTAAAGATCCTGAAATGTAAGGAAATAACGTTAAACAGCCTGTTTGTCGGAAACAATCAGTCGTAGACATCACATTCATGAATATTTATTGCAGTAAGTACCTTTTAGTTCTACAGTACTGCCTTGTTGACAAGCCGCTCCAAATATCAGAATAATAACATCCCCCATGCTTGCTCTTAAAACACTGGAATCACTTTCTCTCTAAAAACAATTCTATCTCAATATTTTGATTCCTTGTAAAAACGCTTAAGTAATAAATTTAACGTTGTTTTATACCTTTTCATCTTCGTGGCCGTGTGTTTTCTTCCATTCCCAAAATGTAACGACGAACAGAGCCAAAACTAGCAGTATAAGCAGAGCTATAGTGCTATACCACACAGTGTTCCGAAATGATAGTAAAAATAAGTTATTTTCATATGACAGTTTCGGTTGTTGAAATACGAATTTTGAGCGAGTAGGAGTTGGGCTGGATATATAATCGACAATAGGTATACGTTCCGTTGTAAAAAACATCGGTGACCCTGATACAACAGATAAATTTGATAAAATACTACATGATAGTGAATTAGTGATGCATCCAATAATAAAAGTGAATGACAAAATACCTCCAATTTCAACTTCCTGTCTCACTAAATAGCCAGTCATACCATTCCATGTACCATTAAGTCTATAACCCCATGTGTCTGCAAATACATATTTTCTTTTAGCGTTTAGAAAATCAAGCAAATGGTTCGTTGTTGGGAAGTTGACCTTTGTAATTGTATCTATATGGTCGTTTCTGTAAACAATAGACGGTTTAGACCTATGAACATCTTTATTTAAACTTCAGGTTATTAAGATATGTTTCGTCTTACACTCCATCAGTTAAATGATTGATGCTGTCGCTATCAGTAAGTACGTAGCACACTGCAATTTCGCAATTCTCCAAATTTAGTCTACGCAATATGAGAGCAGTTTCTGGGGATGTCTTTTCAAATCTCTTGTGCTGATCCCATGAGCCGTAGAACTCTTTCTGCCAAGTTCTACCGGCGCAAACTTTGTAAACTGAAAGATGAAGGCAGTGTAAGCTGTGATTAAAATTTTTCCTATCGATCGTTTGCATAGATCCTACCAAGATGCATATCGTATGATCCATCTTCTTTGTGGTTTGCTATTATAACTTCAGAGTCTGTGAGAACGTCTACATCAGCGACGGCGTCTGGTATAAAATAATCTTCATCTTGGGAATCTTTATCATCGCTGCTGATCAAAATCCATCGGAAAGGTGACCGAAAATGAGTTGAAAAGCTACTCTGCAAATTGAGATCATAGTTATAGACTTCGTTTTTAATTTTGCCAATTGCAAGTCGGTTATGTATATTAAGTCCAAAATTCAAAATTAGTATGAGATCAAAAACCACTACAGTCGAAACAAAAGTACCTTATTCGATTATCATAGGGGAATTGCAAACGATGTCATTTTACCTACCAATTTAAAGTACGTCGTTATATTTGGGCAGTCCAAGTCAGCCAAGAACACAATGTGTTGATCCTGCTTATGACGTGGTGGTAAACTACCAACATTCAAAAACTGCATCATGCTCGCTTGGGTTACATTCTTTCCAGCAAGTGATGAGTACAATTGTATTTTTAAATCTGGAATAAACACACAACCTCTTGTATAACAGCTAAGTATCTAACTAGACCGATACTTCATCTCCCTGTGGTTTTCATGTGTTGGCAATCTTGATATAATATCTCGTAATCTAGGTAGACATACCACAGACACATAAGTATTATGAGCCAATATTGTAGGTAAGAAACTTTTAACGTGAATACAGATAACGTAAAAAGGTTCGCCAGTAAATTCTCCTGAACTTAACAAACTTAATGTTCATGGTAGATTTGAAACTAAGCTAGCGTAAAAACATAGTAAAAGCTATTTTAGTACAAATTTATATTTCTTACGAGAAGACCAACAAAGCATAGCGATCACGGACGAAGGCCTCTCCATAGCGTGGATGACGTCAGCGATCATAATTGGTTTGAATGCATTTTCCGCATAACAACGAGCTGAAAAATAAAATATAAATGATATAAATTTTAATCCGATCATTTTTAGATTGCGATTTGAAATAAGCGCAGTAGAAGGACACCGCTCAATTTATTGTGGCGTATAAGTAAACATTACTTTTATGGGGCGATTTTGTGAAAATTGGCGTAGCATTATGCTATAAATAATTTAAGTTCAAGAATACATTTCTGGAATTGTGCAATTTGTAGTCAGTTGGATAATATTATAGTAGGGTGGATTTCACGGGTGTTTCAACCGCCGTCATAACCCATTTTTAAATATTAAAAAATGAGCTCCCAGTATGCAATAAAATTTTCTAATTACCTATATAGAAAGTCCCTATTTGTTAAAATAAATAAAGGAAATTGAAATGAACGTGGAAAAGACTAAAGATTTTTATCCTTAATTATTTTATATCAATTTGGTTTTTATATAATAAATTGGGATAGTATCTAATTCCTAGAAAGACTTCTGGGACACAGAATTATTTATTTACATGAAACATGATCAACGTTCACCATCATCATCATAGTCTGTTTATATCAAACATGAACATTGAACATCTATAGGATAAAATAGGTGGGATAATAATAATATGTTGACTCACAACAACTATTAATAAAACTTAGGTACCTACAAGATTTCGTACCCGTTGATTAAAAATTTCATCACTCGTATACCCTAACAAGGTGCGTGAAAGAAAACACCGGTTGTAAAGTATTAAATGCTATTCACTAAGTACATAATTAACGATATCAATATGACTTTAGTAGCGTAAAAAATACTTAAGTTAAAGAAAGGCAACTAAGAGTAACGAACGTACAATGTGACGTAGTAACAGTTATCAACTTGCGTATATGTTTATTTACCAACACGGTCAGAGCTACTTATCCTTAGGAATAATTAGTAAAGATAGCAAACGCATTATTTATCTTTATTTCGAAATATCATTCCAGTCTTCTCTGAGTGTTCGTCCGATGCCTACTCATTCGTCGCGTAATTACATGTATAACACGATAAAAATAGGTCAAGTAATTATTACGGTTGCCTTAAAGTATTGTAAACAGAGAGTTAAAATTAGAATGAAAATAGATTAACTATGAACGAGTGTGTACAGCCAGCGTGTAGTTCGGATTCGGTGTCATTTCAGAAATCAGACGAATCTGCATCAGAAAGGACCCCTTTGTTACCGAAAGGCTCGACGCTTTCTCAAAGAGGTATTGTGATTTTTCAAAAACCACTCAGTGCTTAAGCTATTTAGTTCTTAGTTAAGTAGGCACTTAAATAAGGTTAGGTGTGTAGACGTAGATTTTCCTTTTTTAAGTTGAATAAGCCATAGTCGATGGGATTTTACCATTATCCTTATAAGAAAGTTGTCTTGAAGGAGGTATGTACCTACAAAAGTGTTCAGTAGTGCCATTTTTCAGGCACTGATAATGTTATTAGACGTACAATAATATGTATGTGTGATACGACTAATGGGAGTCCATTTTATTGCAGTCAGTGCTTTTAGGCATAAAAATTAGTGTTGACGACAGGAAACACTACCGACCTTTTTTTTAATAATATACTTTTTATGCATAATTTATACCTTTTTTAGATATATTGTTCTTTTGTTATAGTTTTTCCTTTCACTGTCAATAAACGAGTTTCAGAGTAAGCTGTATATCTTTCGTATACCTATCGCTACGATCCCCAACAAAGTGGTCCTTCGAGCCGGATTCCTAGGCATGGTAGGGTCAACGACAAACACGAGGTCTCCGACTTGTAGGTCCCTATGTTCTTCCGTCCATTTCACTCTGGGTATCAACTCCGGAAGGAACTCCTTTAACCATCGAGTCCAGAACATATCTGCCAGTCGTTGAGATATGCGCCATTGTTTTCGAAGAAATAAATCGGAATCGTCGAAGGACCCGATCGTAGGTGAAGTTGTAGACGAGCCAAGAAGAAAGTGATTTGGCGTGAGTGCTTCGTCGCTCCCTGGATCTACTGAGACGTGTGTAAGCGGCCGACTGTTCACTATATTCTGCCATCAAAGGAGGTACGAAATTGGAACGCACAAGTAGAATACGTACTCTGTCACCTTACGTGGATCAGTATGGACTGCTCCGCTGTTCCGGTCGTATTGACGCAGTTTCTGAAGTTGCACATGAAGTGAAAAGACCCGTTATTCTTGACGGCAAGAGTCAGATTGCTCGGCTAATAGCGAAACATTATCATGAGCGCGCGGCGCATGGAAACTTGGAGTCTGTGGTGAACAACCTAAAACAATGCTATTGGATAATAAAGCTACGGCCTACCGTAAAGTATGTAGCCTCTCGGTGTATGCTTTGTCGTTTGCGAAAGGCGAAGCCAGAGATACCCAGAATGGGTGACTTGCCAGCAGCACGTCTAGCGCACCACCAGAAGCCATTCACATTCTGTGGATTGGACTTATTCGGACCCATGGAGGTTGCGGTAGGCAGACGTAGAGAGCGCAGATATGGAGTATTATTCACATGTCTGACTGTAAGAGCAGTTCACATCGAGATCGTTCATTCACTCACAACAGACTCGCTCATAATGGCGCTGCGACGGATGGCTGCTCGGAGAGGCTGGCCGCAACATTTTTACTCGGACAACGGCACCAATTTACGAGGAGCTGACACCGAGTTAAGAAGAGCGTTACACGAGTTTGACTCGGAAACAGTGAGAGCTGAAGTGGAGAACAATGGGTGTACTTGGTCCTGGTCTTTCATTCCAGCCGCCAGTCCAAACTGGGGTGGGGCCTGGGAACGGCTCATTCGAAGTGTCAAGTCTTCGCTCAAGGTAATTTTGAAGGAGCGAGCACCTAAGGATGAAATATTGAGCACACTAATGTCTGAGGTCGAAAATATAGTGAACAGTCGGCCGCTTACACACGTCTCAGTAGATCCAGGGAGCGACGAAGCACTCACGCCAAATCACTTTCTTCTTGGCTCGTCTACAACTTCACCTACGATCGGGTCCTTCGACGATTCCATTTGAAGTTTCAGCTTACGCTTAGCGGCCTGAAGCTCCAGCTGCTTGCGCCGTAGCACCTAAGGATGAAATATTGAGCACACTAATGTCTGAGGTCGAAAATATAGTGAACAGTCGGCCGCTTACACACGTCTCAGTAGATCCAGGGAGCGACGAAGCACTCACGCCAAATCACTTTCTTCTTGGCTCGTCTACAACTTCACCTACGATCGGGTCCTTCGACGATTCCGATTTATTTCTTCGAAAACAATGGCGCATATCTCAACGACTGGCAGATATGTTCTGGACTCGATGGTTAAAGGAGTTCCTTCCGGAGTTGATACCCAGAGTGAAATGGACGGAAGAACATAGGGACCTACAAGTCGGAGACCTCGTGTTTGTCGTTGACCCTACCATGCCTAGGAATTCGTGGTCGAAGGCAGTGGTGCAGCAAGTGTTTCCGGGGAAAGACGGTCGTGTCCGTGTAGTCGAAGTACTTACGAGGTCCGGGACGCTAAGGCGTTCCGCGGCACGCGTCGCCCGAGTGCCGACTGTTTAGTGCTGAGCCAGCACTAGGGTGGGGAGTGTTGACGACAGGAAACACTACCGACCTTTTTTTTTAATAATATACTTTTTATGCATAATTTATACCTTTTTTAGATATATTGTTCTTTTGTTATAGTTTTTCCTTTCACTGTCAATAAACGAGTTTCAGAGTAAGCTGTATATCTTTCGTATACCTATCGCTACGATCCCCAACAATTAGGATCAACTAAAGTCCCGAATTTTTGTTCGAAATTGTTCTAGTTATAATGACATTAGAAAATTCAGTATTTAGTAAACGATGGAAACTTTGTAAGAAATTGTTTACCGAACACTTACAAGAACCAATATTGACTAACGTCTAAAGACTGATAGATAATTCAGTTTACAGATAGTTATAAGTACTTGAGAATGGTTTTATGAATGAAAAACTTCCACTGTCCCACTTGATATGGCTTGTAAGGGAAGAGATTACGAATAAGTATCTAAACACACATTAGGTAATTGTAAACTTATTTAAAGTGACATAATTTGAGAAATATAGAGTATAACCAATGAACTGTAAAAAGATATGGAGACAAATTTAAATACAAAAATACTTTAATGTATACTTATATATGTATTATGTATATGTTATAGGCAATGTGTATAATGCAGGCATTCTATACATTTCCTAGGTATTGTATAGAATGCCGGGGTTGTCCAGGCAATGTGTGAAATGATATTGAATGTTCAAACTATTTTACACTTTACCTAGGAAATGTATGGAATACCTAGGCATTGTATAGAATGCCGGTTGACGCATAGGTAATGTATGTAACGCGTTTTTTTGCGTATCGTTTCGTTTCCTCGGTTCTTTGTAGAAGCCGATTCTCTTTTAGTACGTAATTCTAAGTAAAACCTTTCTTTCATTAGTAAGTACCGATCAGTAGCCATTTTCCATTAAATAATCACACAAACAATGAATGATAACACTCTCAGTTTAGAACCAATGCGTAAACTAAAAAATAAGTCTGCATAAAACAAAGGAGTGCTGCGTACTAACACAACGGACAAGTTGCAATTTGTTTACGGGGTAGTCCCGCACGCCGCGCACTCGCCTCCTTCCCGTGGTCGTTCATTATACACATTGCCTGATGCGCTTCGGGCATTTTATACAATACCTAGGCAATGTATGAAATGAATCGTATTATACACATTGCCTGAACGTTTTAGGCAATGTATAAAATGCCTAGGCATTCTATACAATGCCGGATTATACACATTCCCTATAACATATACATAATATTCGTGTCGTATCCGGGTACATTTGTAAGTTTGTGCGTATATTAATATTAACTTAGTATGGTCCCAAAATAAGGACAGTTTTTGGTGCAAGAGGTGAGGATTTGTAATTCGGTTATTAAGGACGATCATAGTTAAATGAGAAATAATCCTAATAAACTAAATGTGAGTTTGTTGTTTTGTTGCGCTCTAACGCGTAAACCTTTGAACCACTAAATATTTACTTAGATAATATTATAACAATCGAAATTCGATCAATATCTATGGTTCTTTGAACCGCTATAATAAAAAGAAAAAAATAAATGACGAATGAAAATTAAAAAAAAATCTCATCGACTTTTTCTTATCAGCGGCGTTTAGTACGAACGATGTAAATACCTTATTATTACTTTAGAAACATCTTTCATTAAAATCATTGTTAGTGATATTGAATACAATAACGTAATTATGTCAACATAAGTAATTTAACTTTATCGATGTCTGTCAAATGTCATGAAATTAAGTGATTTCAATTTGGAGTGTTTTTAGGTGAATGCACTTTTCTGCAGTCGAGAAGATTCTGTAAATATAAAACACAGTCCATCCTAAGAACACATGAACGTGTTTACAACTAAATCTTAAAATTATTTAATAATTTACAAAACGTCTTCGGCATATATTTGTCTGGGGGTAACCAAACATATTTATAACTGGACTTCTCAGCACACATCCTATTCGGACACTACAGTCAAGCACCTCAAACATTACTATGTCAATATGACTAAATGTAAATCCACATATTTATAAAGTTTAAAAAAAAGCTATAGGTAGATTTATTGTCACGATTTATTCTTTTTTGCGCGCGAAGGTCTTAAACATTGCCGGTTTTAAATAAAGATTAAGGAAATGGTTTTTCTTAATTCTGCGCAATCTCGTCACTTAATCGGTAGTTAGGTTTTATCAATACATATATTTAGTTAGGTATTAATTTCTGATTAAAATATATATAATGCTGATTTTGGTACCTAACTCAGCATGTTTCATTTGTGTGTAAAATTGACACATTCTCCTTGCATGCAAGTTACTTAATACAATTATTCATCAATTCTGCCATATGTAATAGGTACCTACACATATATTGGACATAAATTAAATATGTTTTTATAAGATTTTACGAATACGGGTAAAATATTAACTATGAAGGCAATTCCAATTAAAACGAGTTAGATTCGCATGCATTCCATGTAGCTCCATAAACCGAAACATGTATAACCAGTAACTTGTAACTAGTATGAGTAGCATATTATAAGTGTGGCAGCCATGCTGTCTGCCGCGCCTACGATATTAAAACAGGTGCGCACACGCACCTTAACTCGCTAAACTGAGTCTATCCCTTTCTAATGAAAGAGAACTGAAAGAGATGACTATATGTTATAGTTCGGCGGATGTACCGAATGAGGTGGATTCTGAGAGTACCGGTAGCAAACCCTTAAATTACCGCCGGATCAATTATTTAACTCTGAACACTTATTACACAGTAACTGTTATCGACAAGATTTTTCTTTTTTTTTCATTATGCAAAGCGATTAAAAACACATCAGTATATATGAGTAGGTAAGTAATTTTAGGTACATATATAGACTCGGGTATTTTACTCGCTATGTTAGGTAGACAGTTATATGTATATCCGAATCGAAGAAAAGTTTATATAGTTCTCTGTGCATGCTTAAATGATACTGTAATGATCAGGAAACCAAAGTGGCCCGCAAATAAGTATGTTAAATTGGGATTGTATGTAAATATACCTGCATACAAATTGTAGAAGTATTTCCTCATATTAGTATAAGACGATAAGAAACTACAAATTAAAAAAATCCGTCGTGACTCATTTGCATTTTATGGCAGTTTAACTGTCGTCAAATAATTGTAGTCCAACAACGTGCATGTCTTTTTAGTAATCTGCTCATATGAGTATACCCATTACGTTAAATGAGATAGATCATAATTAGTCACCTATTTAGGTATATACCTGTATATCATATTATACATACGATAATTTATCTATTGAACTCATGAGATAAAATTTGGTACGAAGATAGTTTAAGTCCCGAGGAGAACGGAAATCAGTGTACTAAGTGGACTAAGTCGCTGGCAGAAGTTATCTCACATTATTATAAATATTTAATAGTATACGATATTATGTTAAATCGATGACATAGATCTAGATAAAATCGACTCGCGGGTGGTGCACTCTAGTGAGTGAAAGGCGTTTTGCGTGCGTAAACGCACACTTACGTACAATTAATGCGCTCTAAACATTAGGTACGGTCTCACTTAACTTAATGACAGGAATCTAGGATCAAGCCATTAAGGATGAAACTGCATTCCGCATACTCGCCGTTAAAAATGCTGCAATTTGGGTTGTTTTATCTGTAAGTTGGTACGTGATTAAGGAAACTTTTTAAATGTGGTGAGAATTTAATGTTTGAACTAGACATTGGCTGGAACAATTCCGTATTTAACCATGTATCTTAAATGCGGAATTTTATTGCGTAAAATTTTGAAAACGAATAGGTACTGCAGAGGTTACGATCCAGTGAGGATGCTGGCCGCATATGAAGTTTAAAAGTGTTCTAATATTTTAAAAATAATATAGCGTGTTGTCGTAAAAACAAGAGCAATTATAATTGTGCGGCGGACAAGTAAAGTTGATATATAGGCTAAAAGTGATTTTTATTGAACGTGTCTTTATAGTAGGTAAGTAGGTAAGGCACCTTTAATATGACTAAACCAAACAAGAAAAAAATGTGTCATTTAAAATAACTATTTTATTATTGGATGACAAATTATGAAAAAATGTGTTACTCGGTATTTCCGTCTAATACAAAAAAATCTTAGTACTTATTGTTTAGTACCTAGTTAACAGTTATGAAGTGCTCATTGTTTAAGCACACACACTGGGGATACACGCGAGTTTGATAGTGATAATATCGATGTGTCAACAATAACGATTTCATATAAGTGTTTATTAGCAAGTCGGAATTTCTCCGGAATCCCTAAGTACATAAAGAAAACATTCAGTAGGTTCGTTGTGTCAAGTGGACGAATAAACTTTACAGATACTAAACAATTTATCACTTCTATTGAACTCGAAGGCTATTGTGTTTGAAAATATTGACAACAAGGTTAAAAAAAATAGCACCATATTTATGACTACCTATCGCGCATGTTATGGATATAGGTACTTACCTACTTATTATGTTGTGGTTGGAAATAGAACTACCTACCTGGATATTATAGGGAAGTCATAATTTTCTTCCACGCCTATGTTTTTTCACTATGCAGCTTATGTTAGTAGATAACATATATTATATTATCATTTATGTATAGGTACCGGTATAGTTTTAAACAAAATGAAGTTGTCATTACAAAATAAAGCTCCTTTTTTTTGTTATAGGCGTTTCGGTACAAGAAACTTTAATAGATTTTTTTCATCAATGTTTTGTTAATACTAGTATAGAAAGTGGAACAATAATTTAAACAAAAACCTCAAGAGCGTGAAAAAAATATGAAGAAACAATAACAGAAGTACCTATGGCACGTTGAGACAGAGTATTTTAAAAACTGAGTATTGGTAATCATTTCTCATGCCATCGCGGTTTGACACATTGGAATTAAACTATTGATTATTGAGTATTGGTATTATTGTGTTTTTTATTATTTACGTTTATATATGTATAGAGAACGGAGCACGGAAAAATATAAAACACTAGCAGATCCCTATTTTTTTTTAAATATTTTATAACCTATGTTAATCCGAAATAATGTAGAATTCAAATGGTGAAATGATTTTTGAATTAAGTCCAGTGGTCCTTGAGTTCATTTGTTAAATGACAAACATACAAATCTTTATACCTACTTAATATTAATAGGTAGATAAGAACGCCAGAGGAAAACGCCAAGATGGCGACATATTACTTTTTACCGCCTCTTGTGCCATAAATCACCTTAAAATTATACCAATTACGAATTTTGCAACATTTAAATGTCACAACAATAGATAAGCAATGTAGCATTGTCTTTAGATTTCCCTTCAGTATAAGTACCACATCTCAAGGTCACTTTATTGACCCTGCTTTTCTTATAAATTGATCATCTGTGGTTTCTATATTTACTTATAGGTTTTATTCTGTAGCAAAGTTATTTAAGTTATTTATTTTATTATCCCTACTAACATTATAAATGCGAAAGTAACTCTGTCTGTCTGTCTGTCTGTTACGCTTTCACTACTGGACCGATTTAAATTAAATTTGGTACAAAGAAAGTCTGCCTGAGAAATGACAGGCTACTTTTTAACCGACTGCAAAAAAGGAGGCGTTCCACGCGGACGAAGTCGCGGGCAGAAGCTAGTATCTAATAAATCGTCACTTTCAGTTAGGTAGTACATAAGTTTAGGTAGGTGTATGTTTAATGCTATTTTCATCTCAATGTAAAACAACAAATCCTATCGACAATTCTCTCTCGCTTAAGAAGTAATAGGCGTATTACTCTAATTCAATTACAAAATCTAGGTACATTTCATACAAATAACTGTTTCCAGATTGGCAATTTTGAATTATAAATATTTTTAATGAGTATTTTTTATCACAAAATATTAGGTAGGTACCTAGGTAATTAACAAATTACAAAGTAGCATAAGCAATTTTAGAAGTTTATTGTATTAGAGATTAGGCCTTCGTCACAAGTTGATTGACCCGGTTAGTCATTTGTATTCACAAATGCGATAATTTTCTTTATTCCAAGAGAGAGTCTTTGAGGTTTCGGTCAAGGTTATTTGCAGTTGCTCTGTTTCTTTTATTGTTAGAGACTTGTTTTTTTCATTCAGATGAAGTTTCTGATAGAGTCTCGAGCAATAAAATAATATGTACCTACTTATACCTATATTCTATTTGGTGATCAATAAATAACGAACACCGAATTTAATTCGCGTGTTAAATCGTGTTAGATTATCGACAATTCAGTCGGCTACGAATATGGAAATTGTAAAGTTTTAGTTTTAAATACCTTCAGAAGCTAAAATAGACCTTTAGACATCAAAAATATTTAATTTTTGAGTCTACTTGAACAGTCTCTTTTGCGTCAATGCTCTGACATTAAAATGTTGCCAGTTACAAATTTCAGATATACACAATGATTAGCAAAACTTTATAATTGTGGCCTTTATATTGCCACACCGTGGAAATCTACGAGTCAGCATATTTCGCCGGCCGGACGCTGACCCAGCAGCAGAGTTTTTAAAACTGCATTGTCACACATGTTATCCGTGACTTTATTTAATAATAAAAATATTTTGCTATTTACAAAAATATTTTCACAACGCAACGTTATTCGGAGTCATTCACATGACGAACAAGGATACAGCACTCGTTTGAATATTAATAAAAAAATATTTACTTTAGATCGAATACTCACAATATTTTTGCCTAATGGTCGCTATTCCCAAGAAAGACCTGCTGTGAATTTATAATGTTTGTTTATGGGCTTAACAAACACCTAATTTATATTCAAATAATCTGTTTTATAGGAAACGGAAAGTATTTTAATAAGGCATAGCCTACTCTTACCCACCTAAGTATAAGCTTGTATAGCATGTAGGTAGTTAAATAATCAAAAATAGGTAAGTACCGATAAAAAACATCGGTATCCTGGACATAATTCGCAATCTTCCTTACTAATCTAAATTGAATAATTTATTACAATTCATCTTAACTTGTATTTAGGTACCTACATTATAGGTATCATAACTAGCTTCTGACCGCGATGACTGCCCCCAGATGACAGTTAGTTTTCTAGTTTTCCCACTTCTTTGACGTTTATCGTTATATTTTAAATAATTCACACTATATTTTTATAGCCCACCTATGTGTTATTCTGATGTATAAGCTATAATATTTTAAAGTTTAATTAAAATCAATTCAGTATAGTTTTTACGTGAAAGAGTAGCCAACATCCATCCATACTTACAAACTTTCGCGTTTATAATATTAATAGGATAAACACCTTCATATAACGTTTGGTTATGGAAATAAATTGTAGGTTGATCTACAAACGGTCGTGGAAGTTTCCATCAAGCCTGCGCCTGCGACGATGCCCGTGAGGTTTCACTTACACCTGCGCACTGCCAGCTATCTGTTTAAATGTTTATTCAAAAACTACGTGGTTAACATGGGAAATTGAAATTGTGAGAAATGACTGTCATAATTATTAAGCAGAAACTTTTATTATATAATTTAGTTTATAAATACGTTTATCTGTAATCAAATACTAGGTAATGATTTTTAGTTTAAATTTACTAGGTAGTAATTTATTACATTGTGGTCCGCTTCAGCTTCGCACGAATCCCTAAATTTTTTTAAATTTAATGTAGCCTGTGTCACTAGTGACAATAGTGTAGCTCTCCAACAGAGAAATCGGGCCAGTTGTTTCGGGAACCTATTCAATCCAAACAAACAAACCTTTCCTCTTTATTATATTAGTACAGATAGATATAGACTAGCGATACTGACAGACCCTGTCCTGCCCGTTCGTCAAAGACCTGTCAATGTCAGATACCGTCAAAATTTTTTTGTATTATAAAAAAAAATCTGATTAATTTTTATAAATCTATAGGTACAAACCTTGTCCTGACAATTAGGAATAATTAAATAAAGAATCATCCAATTCAGAAGTTATCTTTGTACATGCATAGTCTACATTTCGGCGGTTAATTTTTATATACATCTACATATTATATATGTACATTTTTAATTATTCACATTACGTACGGATTGAGAACACGCCTTCACTTGTACATTGTTATAAACACGTCACTGAAGACAATACGCCATATATTTGACTTATCATTTAACAGTAATTACGGTTAAAACAATAATATATTAGCTACTTACTGGCTATGCTCTACGAATTTATGCACCTGTGAATATAACGGGCGTTTATTTCGATATTTTCAATTATACACTCGATCCATAACTATATTATGTGTAAAGTTTATTCTATAAATCCGTTTAAAACTTCCTTATCCTTTTTTGCAGGTAATAATATTTATATTACCTACTTATAAATACCTAATTAGATAAATAAATACTTAACTTTAGACTATGGGCCCATGTTAAAAAAATGATGGGTCATTTGAACCACCAGATGACCTATGTAGAACGATATAAGAGCATAAAATAATAAGATTTAGCATTGTGCCGTCACTTGTAAGCTGTCCAACTGAGTGCAGGTGAGATTTCAAAAGTACAGGTAGAGTGAGTACATTTTGGTCATATATTTTTGAACGGCATTGTTACCATCGATAGATCCATGAGAGATAGATTCCGAAGCGCTTTAGTGTACAGAAAGTCTAGTACTTATTAGCGAAGTCAAAATTTTAGGCAACTTTTGAAACAATTATTTGATGTTGTTAGTTTTTCAACTACATACTGAAATATTAAACAAGACTGAATTCAAATAAATAAAATAATTGTTGGAATGAAACAACTATTAACGGATTTAACTAGCGTATTTTTATTTTATTTTATTTGCTGACTTTTCGGATTCTTTACAGTTTCCATAATCGTAGCATGACTGAGCTGACAAAAGTCTAACGCTAAAGGACTTTGTTTCATTCCAATGTGTAATAACCGCGAAGGCATCAGAAATTATTAAAATAATTGTTTTGGATATTTAGGAGTTTTGATACACTTGGCTTGGGCTCAAGAACGTCCACTCTTAGACCCTAATTCAAAGTCAAGGTGAAAAAAAAGAAAGAATTGTTAATAGAGTCGACAGGGGTCCATGAATTTAACATTTTAGAAATAAATATACATAGGATCAAGATCAAAATAAGAATAAACGTTTTAAAACGGTGAAAGTAGATCATGTGCTACATTGTATACGATGCAAGGGTCTTAGTGTTAAACTTGACCTTTCAAAATTACATAATGGGTTTATGTAATTAGTTTCGACTGGCTCCTTTAAAACCGGAAATGTTGCATGATTCTATTGAATACCGTACATATATAAACGTAAATTTGTGTCTATGGTTTTTTGTTTTTCTTTATGAACTGATTGAAAAACCATGCTAACAGTAAATATTGTTAAAAAAGGTTGTATATAATTTTCAGACCGTCAAAAATAATGCTAGCCGGTTATAATGTGTGCAGAAAAATTCGGCACGGCGCCATCTTGTATTCCATTCGATTTTTCAAATTTGAAGAATTGTGATGGACTTATAACCCTTTTGCACTAGGGTCAAATGACATTTAAACTTTTTAATAGGACTCCAGTATTACCAACATTAATATAGCAACGGCAGTACCTCACCGCGGCAGTGTTGCCGTAGTATATAGTCGCGAACATCGGCGCGGGCGCGTAATTCTAAAGAGAGGCGGTAGCGCGCATGACGGGTCCAATGACGGCTAACGTAAACGCCGACAGCTAAACACGTGAAGTTCCTAAAAAAAATTGTTACGTGAATTTGTGAGGGATTTTAGTGATAAGGATTTTTGTGTGTATTTTGTATCTGGTAAATCAAAATGTTGACCGGCTGGCGGTTAATTTTGTCGAAGTGTAAGTACTTTTTTTTATCTATTTTGTTTAATTAATAAATTTAATAGCGTTGTATTACCGTATGTTTGTAATGATGATGAATTCTTAAAATTAAACGAGTTAAAGCTCTTAACGTTAATACAAAATAATAGCTCTAAGGAAAAAAAGATGCAGTGAAATTTATAAATTACTTACCTACTACTTTTCCTAAGTTTGTATTAAAAAATACAAAAATTAAAACAGTAACTAGAAATATATATAGGTATATAGATTAAAATAAAATGAAAACTATATAATAATAATAAAGCCTTTTATTCTGAAATTAAGTTACAATACAATATATATAATCTATTAAGAAAACTATATACATATAAATTATAATATCCTAAGTGCTTAGTGTTTACCTACTTATTTTTATAATCTAACTTCATAAAATATATGTTTAAAAGTTATACTTTGGTTACTTACTTACTTACAATAAAACAATTTTTACTTAGGTATAAAACAAACCTTTATTTACTCAACCCAGATATTTCTATTTTCTAACATTAAGTAGATTTATCTAGTTTAGATGATACCGCTTATTAAATTAACACTTATCTGGTTTCCATTAACTTTAATTCATATGTCCATAACAATTACGATTAGGTCAATCATAATTAATATCTGATACCTACTTTTAAAATGACCAATTATTTCCATTGAAATAATATTTTCTTAATTTAAAATTTTAACTAACTATAAATTCTAACTACTAACGTAGAAATCCAAAATATCCTTTGGGTACGGATTTTTTTTTAATTAAAAAAATAAAAAACACGGTGTGAAGATCGCTATCAACTAGTACCTACCTATATAATAAACATGTTTAATAAATACCTTTATTGTGTTTCGTAGGTTTTATTTCAATAAACTTTCCTACCATGTGATGTTACTTTGTTAAGCGGTTTGTTTATACTTTTAACGACAGCTGGAATAACATTCTCCTTTCAACGCAACGAATACCAATGACATTTTACAATATGGCTCGATGTTCGAACACATCATTTATAAAGTTTTACGATAATAAAAACACGAGAGTTTAAATGTGATACACTAAAAGTTTCTATCGTTATTAAACTTTACCAATAAGTGTTAAAATTTCAATGCGTTATAAATTTCTAACCTATAAGCTCGCCATTTTACTTTCCACCAATAACAATTTATTACCTTACCAACATTATAGATGTACCATTTACCTATGAACAAATACCCTATAAAAAATATTGCTTACCAAACTATGTAATAAGTACTTGTTTAAGTACCACATACCTATTTGGATGCTTTAATATTATTTGGAAGTACACACTTAATTTAATATGAAGTGTTTACTAGTTACGAAAGTTGCAGACCTACTTAACTAGTTTTTTAACACCATTTATCAGAATAGGTTCTATTGACAGTTTCAATCGATAATTGTTTGGAATGGACATACCGCGGACATAGATCTAAAGGAAGCTAACTCGAAATCCTGAAGTTTTGAGTTATGCACACCATCGTATTCCTTACAGTAAAACCTACTTACCACTTAAACATAATTAAGCTAACACCTTTAGATTCATATTAGAAGCATAATTTTTTATCTAGGTATACAGAAAATTCCTTCAGTGCACCGGAACACATTTCAAATTTTCGTTTTTTATAAAAAAAAACTAACTTTTTCGAGTGAATCCTAGGGGCCTAGGGTATATTTTTTATTAGTAAATAATATGGCAGAAAATCTTTTTTGTTGTTAGAAAAATCCACAACACAGACTAATAAAGTACGGGATTTTTTAATGACCTGTTTTGTTTAGTTGTGTTTGACTGATTTTATTTATTATGTGTCTATGTGTTAATTTTGCATTTGCATAAATACGTAATGATTACTTTAACGATTACAGGCGACATAGCCAACAATCAGAGAAAGTTTTTGCATAATTGTATTATTAGCGGACCTGTTAGTCTGTTTATTTTATTAATCAAATAACAACTACTAATTACAACTGCCACCTAATTAAAGAAAATAGTTTCACATTTTTTATTATTCCTACAATGTCACGACTTCATTTTCTTTTCAAGTAATAACCAAGCTAATTTAAATTAATATAAAAACGGCCAAGTGCGAGTCGGACTTTCGCACGAGGGGGTCCGTCGATCCGACTGTCACTAGGCTATATCTCATTAACTGGCTAATAACAGTTGAAATTTTCATAGATAATGTATTTCTGTTGCCCCTCACAACCAATACTAAAACCCATACAACATGATTGTCGTTTTTATAGATAATGGTATGGAACCATTAGTGGGGAAAAAATGATTTTTTGTCCACCTTTAATATCTTCTTCCTATAGAACGGCTTTCACCTTGGCGAGTATCCATTCCTTTGTAAGTTGTTCTTATTCTACCAATCTTTAAAAATCTTCTTTTCTAAAATTACGTAAGTCTGGCTGTGATCTTGGTGGTGGGTGGGTGGCTGGGATCTTGGTTAATTTTGCTTACTGTTGGTTACGTCGTTTTGCAGTCATCCCATAGTCACATATATTATTTCCTATAGCCTATAGTCGCCCACATATATATCCTATAGTCGCCTATCATCAACAAAATGCCGTATTGTGTACTACATAATAAATATCGAGCTCGAATGAATACAAAATAGATCAACGATTATGATGATATTAATTGACAGTTATAATATGTGGGCGCAATCGATCTGATCTGAATCACGTTTTTTATAATACACTTGTGCGCTTTTGCATGTGACCTGTAATCTCTACTATTCTCTACTAATATTATATCTCTACTAATATTATAAATGCGAAAGTAACTCTGTCTGTCTGTCTGTTACGCTTTCACGCTAAAACTACTGGACCGATATAAATGAAATTTAGTACAAAGAACGTATAGAGCCTGAGAAAAGACATAGGCTATTTTTTAACCGACTGCAAAAAAGGAGGAGTTCCACGCGGACGAAGTCGCGGGCAGAAGCTAGTAGTAGTAGTAGTAGAAGCAAGTACATTATAATAGTTATTGATTTCTAGTTTGTGTACTAATGTAGGTAACTAGGTAGGTATATATTAAAATGTGAACTAACAGATTTAACACGTTATATTGACTTTATGCTCGCGTATAAAATACGAATAATACGCGAGTTAAATCCGTTGTTTCATTCCAATGTGTAATAACCGCGAAGGCATCAGAAATTAATAGTCAAGTAAGTTTAAGGAAGGAAACCTAAGTATATTATCCCATTGAACCGTGATTGGGTTATAAAAATGTATAAAAAATACTTTTGTTAAAAAATGTCGAAATATTCAAAGTAACTTAAGTTTTTCTAACATTAACATCTGTATTCTGTATCACGTTTCCGAGCAAGAGTGTTTACACACGTGGCTAAAGCAATCTAATTGTTTTGCCGTAAATAATGAAATGTAGATGTATTAGAAGTTAGATACGTGTTTTCTTTCATCTGTCTGTCTTTAGAAAACCAACGTAAACCCGTATGTAAGATACATATCTACATAAGTACTTATAGTTTTTCTTAGGTCTCCTTACCGGTAATCACTTTAAGCATATATTTTTCACCTTTTACACTGGTTGAAAGATATTCATGTCGTATGGATGTAAGGGTTAGTTTAATCACACTTTACACAGCACTTTAAAATGCACTTTTACTATTATTTTCACTAGATTTAATAAAATGCGTGCGCGGAGCCACTTTCAGTAAATTTTGGAAGTAGAGAGGGTAACCAACCTTTTTTTTTAATAGAAAATGAATCTAGTAAGAAAGTTGCTAGTAAAAACTAACAAAATTTACCATTGATATAATTTGACATGAAATACAAATATTTTTTTGGTAATTATATCAAGGTAAGTACTCCTTTTATAATCTCTATTTGACATTTTAACTTAAAATTAACCGGGTTTAGATTCATTGTCTATTTATTTAACGACATCTCTATTGTCATTGATTCTACACAAGAAATGGACGGAGGCGTCAAGCAGCATTTATAATTATGGGATGTATAATAATAAGCCTTTTTTTTATAAGCACAGTTTTAGTTATATAAACACTTGGGTAGGCAACAAATTTATTAAAATATGTGAAGAACAAAAAAAATCCTTAGTTATCTATAGACTACAAGCTGCGTAAAAATTTCAATATAAGCTGCACAAAGGTTGTGTGTTTAAGCACTCTTATACTACTCTTAAACAGTCTTCGTACAGCCTGTAAAAAACTTGTGCGCTGTTTGGGGATATTTTTCCGTTAGTTTCAGCTAATATCTGAGTATTGGATATATCTACTATGAATTTATGTACTTATTTTTATCTGTTGTCAAGCACCCCCTCATAAGACAAGCTTTACTTAGTTAGAATTGATCAATTACAAAGATTGTTTTTACGGAATTGAATGTCACTTGTTTCTGTTCAACTAATTAAAACACATTTAATTGTATTCTAATTATTCCGTTATATCTTTTAAGCGATATCTGGACTAAATTTGCGGTTCTGGTTAAGACTACAATGGGTATTCGTTTCATTGTAAGCATTGTAGTATGACTAGACTTCAGCAACAATACTGACAAGGTTAGGTTAGGTGACGTACTTACTGTCAGGCATCCGACTGAAACGTGGGTGGCGTAGTGACATTCCGACCTGAATGGGCCTGGGATTCCAGCTAACAATGATGACACAAGAAAGATAGGTACTTAATGTCTCGCTGTGTGAAAACACAGAACATAATTTATTTAAACTTGTTGTTTAAGAAATACAAAATGAGAAGAATTCAATTGCGTTAGTTACCTACCAGTTAATCATTGGGTTAAACAGAGAGTTAGAAAATCTTCTACGATATAAAACCTGTGACCGAATTCTAGACGCGAAGAATAGGGTTATTTTTGAGAAGATATTTAAAGTACAAATTTTCAGAAGCATTGACAAGCATTGATCTATAATAGTACGAGTAGGTATGTAGGTATAGCTCTATTGCAGTATGTGCTATTAAAAATTAAATTATCCAGAGATAGACAGTTATCAATATCAATGATTGTTGCCATTTTTGTGTTTTTCATTTATACTTGCATTACGGCATGTGACATACGACGTTTATTATGTCATAAAATATTTAGTATCGTTGATCTACTTTACGAAATAGGGGCAAAATACTTAAGATTATTTAAATAGCTAAGATACCTTATCCTACTTAACTGGTAGGTAATTAAAACTTAATTATTCTGTAAGCGACTTTTCAAGTGTGAAATGAGTTTGGAAACGGACAGTGGCGAAGTCAATCGATTTAGATTTATCTGGAATTTTAATTTTGTTGTTACTTTGAAACTAAAGTAGGTACCTACCTACTTACCGCATAATTTAGCAAAAAATGTTGAAACGTTAAGTAAGCGCAAGTATTAATTACACGTAGGACCATATCTTTAGTCTTGATGGGCAGAAATCAATGAGTACCTACTGTTAAAATGTATTTTTTTCTTACTTACATGAATGAATCAAAATCAAACCCCCTACCCTAATCACCTAGCGGTATTAAATATATTTTACGACATATTCTCATACCTTTCAATAGGTATACATACAAATTTTTATAAAAATCGATCAAGCAGTTTCGGAAGAGTTCGAACATACTTACTTATATAAAATTTCAAGTTCATTAAATGTAGGTAGTATAATAATATCTCGAGTACTATTAAGTAATTGGCTGTTTTTGCTTCGTTTCCTAATGTTTTAGTTTAGATATTGTAAAGATCTGTTCTATTCCAACATGCGTGTGTGGCTAATGAATTTAAAATGTAAATTAAGTGCTAGGTAGCTGATTATACGCGGTGAAAGACTGCCGCCAGCTTGTCTGAGGGGTCTCCTGCAGTCGTGTATCATTCCATACTAACTTGTGTTGATAAGTTGATACGAGAATCTCACGTATTAAGACTACATTAAGTTTGCGATATACTGATTTGTATCCCGTTGTATCATGATTTGATAATAGAGTGGTTTAAAAAAATATACACCTACTTTCCAAAAAAAAGTAGAAACGCATCTATGCAAAATACTCGTCGAATGGGAATGCTTAGTTTAAAATATAAAACGGCCTTGAAAATTTACATTAAGTGGGATCCGTTCAGTTATAAAAAGTAAGCATATCTTTAAAATAATGACTCATAATGACGAACACTGATTCTTGACGAACCTTAAGCAACACCCATGCGAAGTGAAGAGAGCTGCGCTACGACTTTTCCTGGAAATGTGCGTGTAAAGCTCAAATTGCAATAAAACGTATCATCTGTGAAATTACCCGCCAGCCTGTCTACCGATGGGAACTGGTTCAGCGCCTTCATTCAGGAAGCTAACGTCACATGTAAGTGATATAGCCGCCATGCTTGACTGATGTGGTCGCCTTTTCTGTCTAATAAATAAGGCTTCCATTCCGCTTGGTCATATGGCGATTTGCTGTTTCCCGAATGACCGTGTAAGTCTGCCATTGGCCGAGGAGGATCGTACGACGCGGGAATGCGCACGCGCCGGGTTCAATAGAAATCGGCGCGATCACTGCAAAAACTACCACATCTAACAAGTTTCTCAATTCCAATACCAATTTTGGTAGTAAGAGGGAACGTGCCGATTTATGGCACTGGTTTTTGCTGCGCAGTAATATTAATGATGAAGCGAGTGCGTTTGATAAATTGCAGTTCGGAAGAGCTTGTTGTATATCAACGGTTATAATATAACGGATATTTTGACAATTATGTATGCTTGTTATTCCCTAAGCGTAGTCGGAAGCTATAAAAATGTTTGAAGACCATAACGGGCGTAACGTTTTTGGTATATTAAAGTAGGTACCTACCTACTCTCATAATACCTACAGACGACGACTATTGTTTCCTTAATCTAGCTACATAAGTAGATGTTTTTTGTCCTCTAGAAGTAAACAATTTAAGGATTCAATTTAAACGATATCATTTCGAAAATGCGATTTCAAACAAAAATAGGTATATATTTGTAGTAGGTACCTAGAAAAGGAAAATGTTTGAATAGAAAACTTACCAAAACCTGCATGTGTTGGAAAGTGCATATTGTGGTTACGTATAGTTTATTCAAGTCAGGCAGATAACCACGCGGTTAGAGGTGATTAACAATTAGTGTGTCAATAGAAACACTGAGTTAACATAAGCTGATAATTACTTAAGCATCTTGTTAAGGCCAGGCAGAAAGCATGGAAAAACATTTAACTTGAGAAACGATTAAACTCATTTCGGTCAGATATCGAACTTGATCAGAAACAAAAAAGCGGAATTTAAATATTGCTGTTCCGACGCTCCGAAAATTTGACGAAAATTCACGAATTAAAATTTTCTATATACATACTAATATTATAAAGAGGAAAGGTTTGTTTGTTTGTATTGAATAGGCTCCAGAACGGCTGGAACGTTTTGAAAAATTCTTTTACTGTTGAGAAGGTACACTATTCCCGAGTGACATAGGCTATAAAAAAAGATGATCCGAGCGAAGCCGGGGCGGATAGCTGGTCCTTTTATAAAATAAAATTGTTTTTGGGATTTTTTTTAATTTGTGGAGTGTTGGGAGGACATACAAAACTTCTAGAAAATCACGCCAACTCCCGATCGTCTCACAATCCTACACGATACATATTTATAAAACACAATTCGACAAGTTACTAGACGCACAAATTAATTTGATAGACGAAATATACAAACTATTATAGAGGATCAGCGTATGAAAGTAGCCTGTCTTGTTCATAGCCACAATTACTCATTGGGATTTATAAAAACAAATGACATCTCTTCGTGTCATACAGAGTAGCTATAGTACTTCACCTTAATGATTTTCCCGGACATGGTTACCTACAGAAAGAAATGATTAACACAACCATTCAGATAAAAATACAAAGGCATAATAACATTCGTGGTCATAGCACCGTGCTGTTGTCCATACATATCAATCACTTCACGGAATCAAAGCAATTAATTTCGGTCATTGATCACTACTCCTTAATTGTAGTTGTATAATAGTATAGTGCTAACATCAATTCAATTAAATATAGGGTTCGATTCTATATAAAATAAACCAAAGAAAGGCATAATGATATCTCGTAGGTAAGTAGTAGGTACCTGAATGGTTTAGTTTTGCATTAAGTATATTTTTTATTTATTTTTATTTTAATATGGTACACAAACAGTTAATAGATATTACATGTGCTTAATTACATGACATTCTTATTTAAGTATAAAAGTTTACAGTCTATCAACCAAAGTATGAATAGTTTATGTGTGTTTATGAATAGTTCTTGCTTTGTTATGTTATGTTAAATTGTATGATTTTTTTTTTGTAAAATAAAGGGGGATAATCGTTGTAAGGGACAACGTCATTACTTTGGGTCAGTTCTATTTTAAATTTCGCATAAATATTTTTAATAGAATTGATTAAAGACGTGTTTCATATTTTAATGTAGGTAATTAAAAAAAAAACGCTGACGAAAATGCGGGAACAGCTAGTATATATATAAATCCATTATACACATACGTATAATCAAGACCTTTAGTTTTCCTTTCCCTTTTGACGATACAAATAAGTAGGTGCCCAAATAACACAAGATAATAATGATATTTTGATCAAGAGAAGAAAACAAACCAAACCCCCAGTGTGATTCGAACCTAAATAGGTACCTTTACGCGCAAAGCACGCTGCTGCACGTATTGAACCAGAAATATCGATCGAACTTCGATTGATAAATCGTAGTTAACACAAGATTTTTCTGGTCAAAAAGCTTGTTGAATCTGGAATTCTTTAAACGTGTGACGTCATAAGTGTACAATGCGCAGCGCACCCGTGGTTACGCCGAATGAACAGCAATGCTCGTGTTTAAGGAATGCATGTAATTACAACGACCATCCTTTGATTTCACGTCTCTGTGTCTATTGTTATATGAATCAGTGTCATTTTACCGTGTCTCTTGTAATACTTTGAATAGTAGTTAAAAACGTGATAAAATGATTATAGGATGCTACAATGAAATGCGGTGACATGATAATATGCTAATTCTTATTAATGAATCGGATTCTTGAGATGAGTGTTGAAATTCAATAACAATTAGAAAAACTTTCAGGAAAATCAGTGTTACGGCAGTCGTTACATTCTGTTTAAACTCGGGAGTTGGGTAGGTATAGGTAGTGGCTTTTATACAATATCGTAAAATCCTAAACTAAGCAAAGCTTATACTATGGGTACTAGACACCAGATAAACATATAAAACATCCAAGACTTAGGTACAGAATAACGTACGTGTGCTTATCACATTGACATCTGCGCCAGGATTCGAACCGGCAACCTCCGATTCGGTAATCAGGGTATCACTGCTATATAAACAGGCCATGAAATTTACCTACTAAGTATTTATTTTATTTCGGATGTAGAACTATCAACATACCTTGCGTGTTTATACGTGTGTAGTAGAGTAGGTACAATAAATTATTGATTTATGGCGAGTCTTGAAAATGCCTATATACTTATTTCAGAATCTAGATAAATTAGGTAAACGTACGTAATAGGTATTTATTGACCGGATGAATTGATTGTTAACAGATTGGATGTTCCTCGTTATAAAACTATCCGACTGATATTAAATCGGCCTTTTTGGTCATTAGTGCATAACATGAAGTATTTTTATAGCTATTTATACATAATAAACTAAATAGTTTTAAAACGTGCACCTACAAGATCTAATCTTTATATGTGTACGTACAGAATATTTGTTTTTTAAAAGTCACAATCCGTAATGTCGTTTCGTGTATGGGGACCCGAGACAAGAATCACCAACATAGAAAATTGTATGTAATTGATATATTGAAACGAATCTTCACCTGGTCAGTTTTCGTTTGCGTATTTCAATTTCATACAATTTTCCTTCCTTTTTAAAGTGCTGTTTTCGGCGATTTGCACTCTTACCTATACGATGTGTAACCACATCGATTGTAAATTTCCGAATAAACTACTAAAACCATGTCTCTACATAAACATTTACTCGGTAAGTCAGCCAAAATGCTTTCGCTATGTCTTTGAACTGATAACTTTAAATATGAATATTAACACTTGCCCAAATGTTTGCTCAACGCATTTTTGTCTCACCTATTAAGGCAGCAAATGATAAACGACACAAATACTTTGGTAATTGCCATGTATATTTCTTAGTTTAACATTATTATAAAATAAAATAAATAATTTATCTGTATCTAAATATTTAAAGGGATACCTATATTAATGAAAGATTTATCTAGAAAAAAATGGTCTTAAAATCCTAACCTAAGGTAGTAATTTTGTATATTTAAACAAAAGACAGGTTCTACTTTGCTATAGTTTTACCTAATACCTAGGTTTCCTAATTGTATGCTTACCTATCTAATTGTAACAATTTTAAGTCGAGCGGCGATTTAATAAGCATTATTTAAATACAGGAAAAAGAAACATGGAAATACATTTCGAAGGTTGCCATTCTACTTCAAATGTGAGCATTGAGCACGTGATTGCAATTCATAATATTAGAATGAGGTAATATTTAAACAAATGACATGTCTACTTCTTGGCGAGTTTTTGCGGAGGTGCTTTCTAATTACATTTACGTCACCACGGGTCGTAAGTAGGCAGCATTTAAAGCACGTGGGCAAGTAGTACCTAGAGCTATATATTACGAGTATACCTACTCATTAACCAGGACAAGACGTTAATTAATCATATCCTACTATCCTAACTTAATATTGTACATAAATGTGAAAGTTTGTCTGTTTAGAATTATGGAATGGACTGATGTAGTTAAGGCAAAAACTATTTGGGTGATTTTTAAGATCTGTAAAATACTGCAGTCTAGTTACTTTCCATTCGAGGATAAAAAATTAAAACCACGGAAAAAATAACGCTGTCTAAATTGGGAATTTCACGTCACTATTTAAACAGACGAGAGGTAGTATAAAAAGTTCTTCAAAATATGTCTTACGTAGTTAATGAAAAACCCTTATTATCATAGGTTCGCGTTCTAAGCACAAGTAGATACTATTTACTAAACAACGTTTGCGAAAGAGATAACAGAAAGCTTAATGATGTTATGTCAAGGTCAATATTGGCAGTTTACTAGGTACCCACTTATAACGTTTTGGAAGAAAAAAGTAATTATACTGGACTGTTTTCTTTGTGACAGGTAATGTCGCAATTTGGCGAAGGTCTTGAGCAAATAGTGGTCTTTAAAAAATATCCTTGATCCACTGAACTGGGCTAGTCCGTAGTAGGTAAACGCATACTAGGTTAATAGTAATGAAATATGTCGGTGTCCGCATGTTTTACCTAATAAAAATTAAATACCTATCTACCTATTTAATTTGAATTATTTTACGACTTATTTCTGCAAGTTAATCTAGATACCTTATTTAACCTTTGCAAAACCAACTTAATAAGTTTCATACCTTCGACAATCCGCACCTAATCACCTAAGATAAATACTGAATATTTTTATTTTCTTTCCAGTTTTCTTCGTGCCTCAAAGATGGGTTATGGCGATAATGGGGTTCTTGGCAGTCGCCAACGCGTACACGATGCGTGTTTGCCTGAACATCGCTATTACGCAGATGGTGAGGAGACGGGCTGCTAGCACGGGCTTTGACGAGGGATCCTGCCCTGCTGATGTAGACGAAACTACTGCTGATGCTGATGTGAGTAGTCTAAAAGATTAGTGTTGTGGTAATCTGCGGTGTCCACCACAGACAAGATCATGGTAAGACAGACGTTACCAAGAGCTAAGATTCATCTGGATTTAATCCGAGTATTAAAGTTGTAGGTTTCTTTAAGAATCAAGAACGAGAAAAAATGCGCTGAAGCTAAGTGGGTTATAAAAAATTTCCAGTTTTGTAAAATTTTGAAGAACAAATAATTTTTATTTAACTCTTGCATTTTTACCGTGATTATAAGACCTATTTTTTCTCATTATCTCAAAAAGATCTAAACACGTTGAATTTTATGAACATAGAATATGACCTTTTTAATACTAATGTTTTAATAACATTAATTCAATAATAATCATATTAGTAACTTGATAAGCGTCAACCATATGAACTTTTTATTTCAGGAGTTAACCGGATTTGACTGGGACGAAGCAACTCAAGGCTTAATACTCAGTTCATTCTACTATGGGTACATAGTGACACATCTACCCGGAGGGATGTTGGCAGAAAGGTTTGGAGGGAAGTACTCACTTGGTTTTGGAGTGTTGAGTACGGCTGTGTTCACACTGATGACTCCGTGGGCGGTCAACATCGGTGGCGCAACTGGATTGATCATACTTAGAGTTCTGGAAGGATTGGGAGAGGTATGCAGTGTTGCCAACTCCTAGAAATTCGAGTCGCTAAACTCAAAGTCAAAAGTCGCCAGAAAGTCGCTAAAACTAAAACATAACCATAAAAAGTTCTGGGAACCCCCCCCCCCCCATAATGATATACAAATGGAACTTCAATTAAATAAATTTTGAATTTGGTGCGTTATCGCGTTTGTCGTTTTCAATATTAAGTATCTCTTGGCATTGAATAATTCTGTGTCGATTTGATAAAAAATGTATCTATTATTGGCTCTACAACTGTTTTAATTTGTACTCCAAAAGTCGCCAGATAAGTCGCTAAACTATTTTTGTCGTCAAAACTTTTTTTTGGTCGCTAAGCCTTAAGCAAAAGTCGCTAGTTCTAGCGACAAAATCGCTAAATTGGCAACACTGGAGGTATGGATAACATGTTTCTTAATAAAGCATGCACTGATACACATTATCATAAAACTGCAACGGATTAAAGACTTTCATATTTTCTATGTACCTAGCAGACCTCAGTTGACAACTCTAACACTAGATATCTTTTTTCAATCTCGTGTCTATATTGTACTGCCGATCTGATTGATCGTCTACAAATTAATTCCTGTAAATTGTTCGAAACTAAATTGCTCAGCATACAATCGAAATACGCGTGTCATTTTTTTTTAATCCTACTATCCTACTAATATTATAAATGCGAAAGTAACTCTGTCTGTCTGTCTGTTACGCTTTCACGCTAAAACTACTGGACCGATTTAAATGAAATTTGGTACAAAGAAAGTCTGGAGCCTGAGAAAGGACATAGGCTACTTTTTAACCGACTGCAAAAAAGGAGAAGTTCCACGCGGACGAAGTCGCGGGCAGACGCTAGTTGAATATAATTTCAGATGCTTTAGCGGTTATTACCCATTGGAATGAAACAAATACAACGGCTTTTACTAACATGTTGTATTCTATTTACTGACTTTTAAGAACTTTACAGTTTCCATATGCAATTACCTATAATTGTTTTATTTCATTGGTTTTTATTTGACAATGAATTTTCTCCGATGAGGAATGGATTTCACAACATAATCAGATACGAGTAGGTAATTTTTACAATAACCAAATTAATATCTTTCCAGGGTACAACATTCCCAGCCCTAAATGCAATGTTGGCTCGATGGGCACCAGTCACGGAACGTGGTCGGATGGGATCTTTAGTATTTGGTGGAGCTCAAATTGGAAACATTGCTGGCACTTACCTTTCTGGACTAGTCATGAAAGAAACTGGTGACTGGCATTCTGTGTTCTATCTTTTCGGCGCAATTGGTATTCTTTGGTTCATCTTATGGGTAAGTTTAAATTATTAAAAAAGTATATATATTTAATTTTAAGCATAATTAATAAGAATTTTGCTACTGAATCAAACCATATACTTAGGTTATGCTTTATACATTGATTTATGTACATGAAATAAGCTTAAGTATATTTAAATGTATACCTAATGATTTTCTCTTATTTCAGTCTATTCTTTGCTACAATGACCCGGAGTCTCATCCGTTCATTTCGGATAAAGAGAAGAAATATTTAGAAGAGGCTTTGGGCCGGCCTCAAAACAGTCAACCGAATTCCATACCTTGGAAAGCCATATTCATGTCGGTTCCACTTTGGGCCTTAGTTTGTGCTCAGGTTTGTACCTTTATTTAATATATTATATAATAAAAACTGTGTATGCACATACCGATTTATAAGATCTATAGGTAGTGTACGATAAGAACCTAATTTATAGGTAAATTTCGCCAGTAAGTACTTATGCACTCACACTGGCGAAGTCTATTCAACATTTGTCAATTTAATTAAATATTTAGGTATCTGCATTTATAATATAATTATGACACAACTATAAATCAAGTTTCAATTGCACATAATTAGCTAATTCGGAAGTCATAATTATAAAGTGTAATCACGTCATTAATTTACGTTCCGGGTTCTCTGTGTTACATCCTTATTACGTACAACTATTCAAATTACCAGGAAAACTAAAGGATAACATGTGTTAGAATTATGGAATAATAAAACTCATTTTCCTTTAGATCGGCCACGACTACGGATATTTTACGATGGTGACAGATCTGCCCAAGTACATGACAGGTGTTTTGAAGTTTGACATCGCGCGCACTGGGACGTTGGCAGCATTGCCTTACGCCGTAATGTGGATAAGCTCCATTATCTTTGGATGGATGTGCGATAAGATTGTCAAGAGGAAGTGGATGACAGTTACCAACGCTAGAAAAACTTTTACGACCATAGGTAAATTTTGTATACATATGTACTAATATTTAAGTCACGAAAGCGCGAGTTTGCTCGTGCGTTTAGTTCGTAGTGTTTTCCTTCAAAATTAGGAATCATATTATAACATATAAGTTACACGCATAAGTTCGCTATAAATAGATTTAAAGAAAATCAACATAGGTATGTAAGTATCTACACAATAGAAATATGTAAATTGTCATAATGACGATGTTAGTAGGATTCTTGTTGAAATGTCGTCGGTCCTTAAATTGAACACAAATACCAAATATCTCATAAGCCGTGATATTTACCTACCCAGTTGAACTTTTCATAGATTATCTGTTTTTGTCAACAAATATTAAAAAATAGAATAAAATAAATATTTAAGGGTGCTCTCATACAAGAGACATAGGTAATAAATTTTCCGTTTTTAAAGATGATACGGAACCCTACGTGCACGAATCCAATTCGCATTTGTCCGGTTTGTTTTTACTACAAGCCTATTCCGGCTATATGGTTTGACGCCACAAGATCTCTTAGCGACATAATCAGCATATTCAATTGTTCATGTCTATTTCCACAGCATCTGTCGGCCCTGGTATATGCATGATCCTAGCCTCATACTCCGGCTGTAACACAGAGGCCGTGGTGATACTGTTCACGGCCTCTATGGCTCTTATGGGGGCGTTCTATCCCGGCATGAAGGTCAACGCCCTTGACCTAAGTAGCAACTACGCTGGAACCATAATGGCGATTGTAAACGGTATTGGAGCGATCACGGGCATTATAGCACCGTATTTGGTGGGGCTGTTGACACCTGATGTACGTATACACTACTATAATATAAAAAATATTAACTGCAATAATACTTACCTATATAGTAATATGTTACTCTAGAAGAAAAACGCCAAGTGCCAAAGTTTGTGTTTTCCTTCTAATATAAAAAAATATCGTGTAGCGGTGTTTGTTGCCAAAGTTCTCCGAAACGGCTGGACAGGTTTTTATTACATTTTGTGTGTAGGTCTGAGACTCGGTCAACATCTATTTTTGATACCCCTAAGTAAAGTTAAGAGTGAACCACCAAATTATTTTTGGCAGTAAATTTGTTTTTATTTTTTCATGATTCACCATTGAAAAATACATACAATACCAAATTTTCTCCCTTATACAATCACCCCTGTATGGCGGAACAAAATTCGTCAGGTCTGCTAGTTAACTATAAAGTAAAAGTGAAATTTTGTGTAAAGTATTGGGGAAGGACACGATAGTTTTTTAAGAGAAAATTATAATATTACATCATTATAATTTTATAACTTACAGAGCACGCTTGTCCAATGGCGATTGGTGTTCTGGATAACCCTCGCCGTCTTCATCGTGACCAACTTAATATTCGTGGCCTGGGCATCAGGAGACGAACAATGGTGGAACAGTTCCTCCCAAGACCCCAGAAAACAGCAGGAAGCCGAAGCTGGCAACACCAGATCCGTCAACGCAGAAGTCAAGTTGTAACCAAATTGGTGACTTACTGGGCCATACAGAAAGTACGGGGATTTGGTGAAAATCTAGGACCGTAAAGTACAGATCACAAATTGAACAAATAGCGACTCTAGCTATTACGTAATAGAGTGCAAATTAGCCCGCACTGTGTGAGCATATTTATGTTGATCTATGTGCGTCTCTTTTTATCACATAGCGCATGTATTGCTGTCGCGTCTAACTCGTGCGCAAAAATGAGGTAATGAGACCTGATTCCGTACGTACAATTTTATATTAAGTTATTTACACATATAATGTCCATTAAAAATATGAATGTGCAAAACGCGTGGTAGAATTTTTTAAAACAGATAAGATTGAATGGAACGTGTGTTTAGTATGTAGTTCTTAATTTATGTAGAATATTTAGATTAGAAATAAGACTGTGAGATGTAAATTAACATTGTAAATAAGTACTCATTGATGAGTTATTTATTTGTATTGGAATTTAACTTCCTAAAGACTCGAATGTATTAGTAATATGTATCTAATTAGTACAAAATATTTGGATTACTATATCTTAAATCCATAGCCAGTGCAGTGTGATAGTAATTTAACATGACAATTGAAAAAATATGTTTACGTTGTTAATACTGATTTTTTTTAAATAAAAAAGAACATCAAAAGAAATAGTTGGTTGTGCTGTGAGAATACGTACCTACTAAATTTTATTTTTATATAAAAGATAGCTTCACCCTCCTACTCTGCCTGTGCACTTTAGCACCCCCGTTTTACCCCTTTAGGGGGTGAATTTTCGAAAATCCTCTCTTTGTGCTCCCTTACGTCATAAGAGGAGCCCCTTTGCAAAATTCCAAGTTTCTATCCGCCAATAAGTCAGCAGTTTCCTTTTATATATATAAATATAAATGACATAGTAGGCAAATCTTAAATACAAACTGATATGACGCCATAATACAATTACCTATGTATTTAAATTAACAGTATAAACAAGATTTTAAATAATCTGAAATTATAATATTTATATCCATACTTACTTGAATACATAAAGATCAACGCACTATTTGTTATGTATACGGCATTTTGTTCACATATTTTATATTAAAAGTTATAAATTATACAAAAAAGGCTGTGAACATTAAAGAGATTCTCCTGTTTTCGCTTGGAAAGTGCGATTGTGCCATTGTTATAATAATTTCTGATGCCTTCGCGGTTATTACACATTGGGATGAAACAACTATAAATATATTTAGCGTTCAATTATCATCAACTCATTCGTGCTTCGATTATAGAAACTAGTTTTCGAAACGTCTACCAATAAAATAAAATACGCGAGTTAAATCCGTTAATAGTTGTTTCACTCCAATGTGCCATTCTTTTCATTGAGTTGTGATAGCTTTATAAAACTTCACTGTAAAGAGAATATTATTTTTGTTAAATGCCTACATCTAATTGAGATTTCGTAATGTTTTACGGAATTAAGTATGTTGAAAGTGTGACAATTCTGATAAAATAAAAGAAAAGGCTCATTCACAGAGCGCCTATATTTAAAAGTACGCTACGTATTTTGAAGCGGTTTTTTAATAGACAGTGTGATTTAAGACGAAGAATTATAGCACCCGGGTATTCAAATACAGTTCTTGTGACATATTAATTATCGTACTGCCGCACCATTTGTGAAAACCCGTAAGTCACATATAACTTGTATTCAACTTCGTCTTTCTTGACGAATGATGTGATCACCAAAATGTTCATTATCTCATTGCCATGTTTACATAATAATTAAAAATGCTTGTACCTACAAAAAATATTTATTTAATCATTTTTCATATAATAAATAAATACTACAACAATAAATAATTTGATTATTTAAGTGTCGAAGTTTTATTACCATATACCATATAATGTACCTGATTAATCAATTACAATAATATTAATATTGTGCATATTGAATGTATTAATTTCCAAACACATTTATATAGGATTACATTTTATTTTTACGGGAGGCCGTCATAACTTGTCTTCGAAGTGATTTTCATAATTTCAGAATTTATTTGGCTTAATTCATCATTACGAGTATTACAGGCCGTTAGAGTGAAAAATTAAAAATAAATAAAATTTTATAAAAAATACAAGAATGACATACTAAAGTAAACAATACCTGTTATCATAAAAGTTCCTCACTTCTTTATAAATAAAATATATCAGTAGCAAAATATATCTTAAAAACCAGTACTACGAGCATAAAGATAATTAGTTCTTTCAGAACTTCATAACAAAAACGAAGAAAACAAATTTATATTAATCCGCCACTAGCCACTTTGCACCGTCTTACATAATTATTTCGCTACTTTAACAGAATAGAGACCTAAACCCAAATAGATCGTTACTCCATTTAAGATTTTAATCCATATGCATTTAAATTGAAATTCAAGTGACATATTATATCGAGTTACAATTCTATCAAAGCAGCGATTGATAGAATTGCAACTCTTGATTGATAATAAGGAACAGCATTCAAAGTTCAAACCTTACAGTCTCCTCCCACTAGTTGTTCAGAACAAATTCATAACGGAGTTAGGGGTAGCCTCAGTGAGGTCCGTCCTTTGATTCAGCACCCGCAGAGCTTCTTTAGAGTTTATCAGGCGAATACCAAACTTGGCCAGATTCTCTGGCCCCGTCTCCGGGTGTTTCGTCAGAGATGACCTCAGGCGACGGGCGTCATCGTAGTCTAAGTTTAGGAGTCTGCATGATTCAAGGAGCCTGAAAAAGAAATTATTAATAAGATTTCTGATGCATTCGAGGTTATAGCAAAATTTTAATTTTAATTATAAAGAAATGATCACTCTCTGGAATACAAAAATGAAAGAAAACGAAATTATATTTAGTCTGTCAGTTAGATTGTAAAAAAATATTGGACACGTATTTTTTATTTTTACAATAGCACAAAAAATGCCAAAAATTAGCGTTTCAACAGTTTGAGACTGTAAGCGTGTCTCGAAACAATTTATATGCAAATTTTATCTATACGCGACGTCACGAGCTCCCACTACGAAACTTTCAGAAATTATTAGAAATTATTAACTTTTCATTCTGTTTTGGTAATGTACTTGATGGGCAAAGAAATGAAATCGGTCAACAATAAAAGTAAAAAGTTTTACGTCGTCACAAAATCAACTCTTAATTAAATCCCAAATCGTTGCAAAACTAGCAGGAAATAACATTAAAATCAAAGACAAAAAGAATCAGTTGTAATATTCACTTGTCATTGGACATACCTGGGTAACAGGCTGACTTGCGTAGCGCTTTTGTTCGGCGGAGCGAAAGCCGGTACCAAGTTCCTTTTGACGTCATGTGCGAACTGCATAGTACCGCCCGTGTTGAACCAACTCTCCAGTACTAGCTCCTGCAAATGGCGTGAAATTCAAACGTGGTCCTTCGAGCCGGATATGATATTCGCTAATATTCTAATAAAATCACACTATAATAATTATTATAAGGGCTAAAGTTTATGAGTGTGTCGCTCTTTCATGAAAAAACTACTGATAGGATTTTGATTAAAGTTTACAATAATTTAGCTTTAACGTTAGGTTGTTCTAGCGTTGATGTAGGCTATATTTAATAACAATATTGTTACTAAAGTCTAAAAGTGATAATTCCTTACAGACAGTATATTATTATAAATTATTTAAATATTTATGACTAATAAGAATAGTTAAAACTTCGAGGGTTGATACAATATACCCATTTTAAAAACAAAGAAACCCATATATGAAGTTATTACGTCATACAAAAATGGACCTTATTTCGCCTAACATAAAGCTCACCTCGAATAAATATTGATCGACGCTAGCTCCCAAGTATCCTCGTAGTTTGGCCGTTAAAGCCGGAGCTAGGCGAGCAGAGGCCGCGTTGAGTCTCGCGCATAAAGCTGACAGCGGCTGGCACAGGGGGGCTGATACACACAGAGCGATCTCTTCCACTACCAGCATTGCATGCCACCTGTATAGAAATTTGGACTTTGTACTTAAAAAGTTTAATTAAAGTCAGGGTGAAATAGATAAAGGATAAGATAAGAGGGTTCAGTGCAATCATTGGGAAGCTACGTTCACCCTGAGTATCATAGGCTATAGAATATTTTGAAAAAAATTAGGGATCCGTGCGAAGCCGGGGCGAACCGCTAGTCATTAATAGAAAAAGAGTAAAAATAAGAGTAAAATTTATTCTCGATTCAGTAGCCGTGATTTTTTGCTCGATATATTGTATCTACTTTACATAGCATTTCTACTGTTTTCACTATTCGAAAGCATCTCCCATTGTTATACTTTTGCAAAATCGAATGTAAATCAAAAAATATTTATTCAATTTAGATTTTACAAGCTCTTATGAAAGTTAGAAAATACTACGGTTTCCGAAAAAACCTCACTTGACAAGAAACTCAATGAGGTAGTAGGTACATAATTTAATGAGGTAGGTGCAATTAATGAGAGAGCGAGAGTGCCTGAACTTTTAAAAATCTAATTATAATTAACCTTTAATTCAAATTAATACGGAAATAGTCAATGATGTGTTAAAATTAACAACTCACTTTTGCCGCCTGTAGTCCCTTAGCGACGCCTTGAACTCCATAAGGGCGTGGTCGGCCAGAGCGGACAGTCCCGCGTCTCTCAGGCGAGCGAGCAAACCAGGCGCCTCCGCGAACACTCCCGCCTCCTCCTCTGCATCGTTTGACAGCGGATCCGTTACCGCTAGGTTGGCTATTGGTGATGTCTAGGCAAAGATTTAAGAAAATAAAATAATGTGGAATTGTAAACCTAATTGCAAGGAGATAAGGTTGAAAATAGAAATCTTTACATGTTAAGTAGATAGGACCCAAGGACTTATATACGTCAATGTTTACATGCTTCTAAAATAATGGCATTGCGAAAAGAAACGCCGCAAGAAATCGTCAACTGTTAAGTACATAGTTAATATACAAACAGGTATATTTATATAATTAAAGGATTCAATGAAATTAGTTTGATATATTTTCGATTTTAAGCACCAAAGTAATTAAAACTTAATTTGCTTAATATCTAAATCCTGGTAAAATACGTAAAATGTAACATTAGTATTTCATAATTCAGAATAGGGTACTTTTTCAAAATTTGTAATTTAAATATAAGGTAGTTTGAATAACTGTATTATTCACTTTAGCGTTAGACTATTGTCAGCTCAGTCGTGCTACGATTATGGAAACTGTAAAGAATCCGAAACGTCAGGTAATAAAATAAAATAAAAATACGCGAGTTAAATCCGTTAACAGTTGTTTCATTCCAATGTGTAATAACCGCGAAGGCATCAGAAATTATTAAATACTTACAATATCAAACTGACTGAGCTCAGGCATCAAAGAGTTATGACGTGACAATTCGTTTAGAGCTAGTTTCTTCGCTTTTTGCTCCACTTCCTTCAGCGATATTGATTCATCTGAAAAAAAAAGACAAATATGGGAAATGTAAAGTTTTCCAAACGTTAGCATAACGGTAATACGCGCAAGGTATAATTGTTTTATTTTAAGGAAGATTTATAGCACCCGTGTAAAGCCAGCAAGGGTCGTTAGTGATGATAAATGAAAAGTAATTCTGCATGATATATACCAGTCTTCTCTTTCTTGCAGTGCTCGTCGTCGGTCTGGAACTCGTCGTCGTCATCGTCGTCGTCGTCGTCGTCGTCGCTGGAGGCGGAGGACTCGTCGCGGTGCTGCTGCTGTGTGAAGTGGTGGAACTGGCGCCGGTAGTAGTGCAGTTGGAGGTAATGCTGTATGACATAAATACTCAATATGTATGGAACTTATAAAAAAATGTCTCTCTGTGACGAGTATTTTTTTTGTTTTGCCAATAAAAATATAATACAAAGATAATGTGGTTGTGACGTTACTAGAGGCGGTAATTACCTGTGTAACTGGAAATATATGATAAGCACCTTGGTACATAAAAATATAGCTGAAAGTCTAAATAATGTCTGACGAGATCCAAATTTATACATAATTATTAGTTCGTACCTATCCATACTAATATTATAAATGCGAAAGTAACTCTGTCTGTCTGTTACGCTTTCACGCTAAAACTACTGGACCGATTTAAATGATATTTGGTAAGAAGAAAGTCTGGAGCCTGAGAAAGGACATACTCTACTTTTTAACCGACTGCAAAAAAGGAGGAGTTCCACGCGGACGAAGTCGCGGGCAGAAGCTAGTATCTGTATAAATTTAGTCATTTTTTCATGGTTCAATAATTCATACATTTTGCGAAAGCGGTTTCTCGGCTATCGAACATTTTGGATATATTTATATTATGGACAACTGAAAGGCTCACAAGTACAAAATACCTCATGGCATTAACTTCGTCTTTTACACACTTAGTTACTATTTAAAAATTCTAGCATAAAAATAAATAAATAAAATCTAACCAAAGAATGCGCCCATTGCAGTAAGACCGTCCTAGTGTGGTGCGCTGCGTTGATCACGGCGGTGAGCGTGTCTGGCGCGGCGCCGGCGCCGAGGAACGAGTCCGCTTCGAGCGCGCCCAGCGACGCGCTCAGCAGCTGAGTGAGACGCACCCGCCACTCCTCCATCAACTCCAGTTGGAGCTCGAGAAATTGTAACCTGTCAAGTTTTGAGGTTATGTCTGTTTATTGATACAGCTCTATAAAAAGAATCGTTTACACGATAATTCATAATGGACGGGCATAATCTATACTAATAAGTATAGTAAGAGGAAAAGTTTGTTTGTTTGGATTGAATATGCTCCTAAACGACTGGACCGATTTGAAGAATTCTTTCACTGTTGGAAAGCTATTATATAATGATAAAATGATCTCTTATAAAAAACTTCTTTTGTTGTCCTGGATAACATCGAAAATTGTTATGTTTTCAAGTTCCCAAATTACGAATAAGTATATTTATTAAAGTTTTCAATTAGCTCGTATTTTCAAGATATCTTATATTTTGTACAATTATTGGCTTGTCAGAAACAAAAAATAAAAACATTTTCATGTCTAGTACAACAAAAGCACTAAAAGCAAGACAAAGATATAAATTATAAGCTTAATCATGTTCATCTCTATAAGAAAGTACATACTAATAAAAATATTTAAAATTCAAGAAAACTGTGAAATTTATTTAAATATACGAATAATAAATAAATATGTTCTCACCGATGTCCCGGTTGTGGCAACACTGCATATCGATCTTCGATTGTTTTCAGTAGAGATATGAACCAATCAGCGCCCCGGGGCACCCACAGCACCGAGCCGACAGCCGCGCCCACGCCGCTCCCTATTGGCTCGCTCCATTGCTCATTGTCCAGTGTTTCCTCCATTTTTGCTAAGGCATCTGTAATAAACATATATATTTTTTAAATATATACTGTAATTTTGCAAATTGTTTTAAAGTCTATTTAAGTAGCATTTACATATATACCTATTTCTAATATATCTCCTGGGTACAATTCGGACATTTAAATGAATACATTCTGCTTGTATGTAACATGTATGTGTGATAATAACATAATGATAATAATAATAATATGCATAGCCTACTGAATTAGTTCCAAATTAAGCAAAGCTTTATTTTGGGTAATAGACAACAAATAAAATACATAAATACATATAATAAGTATGTATGTACTTACATTTCTTTTCAACCGCTAGCCACCTTACAAATATCTCGGCTTTCGTAAGCACAGATAGCACACTGTTGACGTCATGTCCCGTCACAACCACCAGTTCCCTGTGGAAGCCTAAAGCTTCGTCCACAGCGTGGGCAAAGGCCGCATCCTTGTCAACGATCTTCTCATTCTTAGCACCTTGCGTGTGATACAGGCCTAATACCGTGTGGAGTCTTTCTGCCGCGTAGGAAATGAGGCCAGCGTTGAATTCATCCTGTGAGTTAATTAAAAAAAATCGGTGTTATACTATGGTCTCGTTCTGCTACTAATATGCGAATAGTAAAGTTCTTACACAGTTAAAATTTTATTCAAAATGTAGTAATTTGATAAAAAGCAATAAGTTTAGAATAATATCTTAGCTATCCACATCAGTATAATATCAATATACACGAGTTAAATCCGTTAAAGGTAGAGCTTTACTCCAAACTGTATAAAAAACATTTTTTTTTTGTCTAAAAACATTACATTACTACAAGAGGTGGTTTAAATGAATTCACATGGTTCGTAATATTTACTTCGAACAGTACATGTCATTTTTTCAGTTGGATTCCCAGTATTAATCTAGATTAAAAAATAATTGCATACCTACTATATAGTCAAATCAAGTCAAATGGACAATTAGTTCTACTTTAAAACATTTTTATTGACAAAAATTATTACACACCACAGTCCTAATGTGTCTCAACTGCAGTTTATCAGCAATGGGTTGTATGTTGGTCTTCACAAATCCCTGATGATCTTTGATCCAAGTCAGTGTCTGTGTTAAGAACCATTCGGGCCTGTCTATTCTCGCAGTCTGTCGCGAGCTCATAAAATGGAATGCAAATCTCTTCTTCAGAGGCCGTAGCAGTACTTTCACCGGTAAGCAAGGGTTTTCTGCTGAAAGAAGACATGTGTTGTCGTTTCCAGATGGTACTGGAATGTTTCAAAAATATTAAATGCTTTGATAATTGAGAAAAAAAAACAAAGCAAACAATATTTTCGAACCTGTTCAACCGAGCTAAAAAAAGGCACACAACTGCAAAAAAATATAAAAATTCTCAGTACATTTTTTATAAACAACTATTTGTCAGTAATAGTAGTTTGTCAGTAACTTATTTTATAATACATTACCTAGACTGAAATCTCCAGAAAGAATCTTAGCCTGTTCATCATCAGGTTCCTCAATCAGAAACATGTACCTAGTGAGATTATTGAATTTCATCATGACTTCCTTAGCTGGTGGTGCATTGTCGGTGGGGGTTGTAAACGGCCATTTTAATACTTTTAAAATATCTTCATATTGTCTGGAAGAAATGTATTTAATTGCTTATGTATACAGTGATCTGCTTAAATAGTCATTATTTATGTCAATAAAAAAATAAGCTAAAAAATGGATTAAAAAAATATATAATGTTCTTTTGATGTAGCTCATGAAAAAAATCATGTGAGATTTGACCAACATAATATTGGAACCTATTCCTATACTAAGTACTTACATGATCTGGGGGGCTAGACAAGTGCCCAACGTTCAACGTTAACGTTGAACGTTATCACCAAAATGTATGGGATATTGAACTTTATCACCAAAATGTATGGGATTTGACATTTGTGACGTATGTGACAGTCGTTCGCGGATGTCAAATCCCATACATTTTGGTCCTAACGTTTAACGTTAACATTGAACGTTGGGCCTCTCCCGCTTCCCCTGTCACCTCTCCGCGCACTCCCCGGTGCGACAGTACGGTTACCCAGACCGCCAATATGGCGTCACGAGGTCAGGTGCACAGATATTGTGACCAGGTTTTACTGACTTCACCTTGTTTCATTGTTAATACTTACTTAGTCAACTTGTCCTTAAGAATATTATGCCAGTAATGAGTATATTCCTTTACATAAGTACCTCTATGTCCATTACTATACTGTATACATAGGTCCTTCAATTCACTATACAGCTGCACACTCTGTTCATCCTCATTGCATTGAGACAATTGATTGCTGTAAATAGTAAAGTTAATCCTATTTTTTAAGTTCTTAGCCAGAATTAATTATTATATGAATAATGAGTCTAGTTCCACACAGGTCTCTCTATAAATATAGGTCTAGATGATCAGACCTAATCAACACTTTTTAGAGCATGTTATACACCAACAACAGCAGATCCATGAGGTCATGACCTCTACTTGGGCCTCTAGGTTGGGTCTAGCTTGGATGACAGCAGATGAGAGACAATGTGTGTGGACGGTGAAGCCATTTAAGCATTTTTGGAGAATAGAATAGAGTAGAACTGTACTATAACTTGAGTTAAAATATACACACACAAAACAAAAAATAACTTACCATAGATTTTCTACTTCCTCATATGATTTTAGGTAAACTAAAACTTTCTCTAACTTTTCAAAAGCTGCAAACCGACTATTTAGCTCATTGCGCAGCGGTTCAGTTTTATTTAAAAACCCTTTTATTTTCTCTTGTAAGGCCTCACTTTTTACTTTAAACTGAGCTATTTGCTCTGAATTTTTTTTAGCCTTATCAATAGATGAAGATATTTTTGTAGGTACTTCAGTATTTGCTACATTTAGCTAAAATTATAAATAACAATAAATATTTATTACCGATAAATAAGACATAATTTTGAAAAGAAAATACTCTTAATTATACAAACCGAGCTTTGAAGGGAGTTTCGCTTAGCAATAAGTTCATTTTCGACTTCGTATGTACCATTCAATACATTTATATCATCTCCTATTTTAATATTTAAGTCCTTGATGATTTCAAGTTTGTCCTCTTCATTCATCTTTTATAATTTTTTTCGATAGAGCACTGAATTTTAAATTGATTTACATTATATTCGTAAAATTGATGAATTTGTGCCAATCAATACGAAAACGTCAAAACAGTGCAACGTGAGTACTCAAATGTCAAGATGGGTATAGCAGTAAAGTTACTATCTCAAACATTTTAAGACTAGATGAATTCGAAAATGAATCAGAGTGGAATACATCTGTCACTGTATAAGTCAGTATTACCAGCGTGAACACAAACGCACTAATTTCCAATTTTTGTTCATTCTATTTTAATAATTGCTGTTAGGCTGTGACGTGATAAAAACAAAACTTAGCATATGTAGTACAAGAATCGAAAAAAACATCGTAATTAGCTACTAACTTTTATAGTGTCTTTAATGCAATTCACGGAATTCATAATTCTATTCGTAGTGAATAAAAGTAGCTTTTGATAATAATGGTATGGCAGCACAGCATTTGGGCTCAATTTCAATTCAGTTCTATACATTAGTTTGCATTTTCCCCTTTATTTTATAATTTGCAAATCTTAGCTTAAAATGTGGGCTTTTCTAGCCAAAAATCAAAATGACATTATATATATGTCCCTGCTCTTATCCAGTGTCGCTATAGGACCGTACTACAGAGCTTTAAGTACTGTAAATGCTAAGAAATGGACAGGTTCTGTTATTGGTCTACTTCTTATTGTTATTGTCTCGGGGTACAATGCTGTTCATCCCATACTATCTGCTTTACTCGGTATAGTTGCTATTAAAGTGGCAACAGTAAGGTATGTAAGATAGAAAAAATATTTTGTGTAACAAAACACTATTACCTATTAATGTATTTACTTATTTAGATAGAAATTTAAATGTGTAATTATTGCAATATATTTAAATTTCAGATATTGCCATGTAGTAACCTTCTTTTTAATGTTTGGTTACTTATTTTTCTTCCGACTGGCAGATAAATTTGGTTTTCCACTCTCCTCCGGGCAAACAAATCTTATTGAGATGATAATAGTGCTGCGAGTGGTCGGAGTAGCATTTGAGATCAATGGCTCCTGGCTAGCCGTTGGTAAAGCCAAGAAAAACAAAGAAGATAAACAAACAGAGATTAAGAAAGATATTGATAAAGATGATGAATTCTTGGAATTCATTAATCCAAGCTTTTTGGACTTATTCCATTATTCTTTCAACTATATTGGACTGCTAACAGGTAAGGTATCTTTTCATAATTGACATTAAACACAAAGGAGACTGAATTTACATACTTATTATTAAGAAAGTTTATCTTAGTAAATACCAAGTAAGATTACAACTGACCTTTGACCTGTAATAAATAATACCTACTGTGAATGATTTCAAATCATTTTAGAACTTTATTACAGATTCTAAAAAGTATTTATTTTTCAGGACCTTATTACAGATATAGAACATTTGATGACTACTTCCATTTACCATATAGCAAATATCGATACCTTTGGGTTCAATTGGCGTAAAAGCCATTTTGGCCAAAATGAGTTATATATACAGTTTTTCTCAGAATTTTGAGCTCTATCGATCTGTATATAAGGATCATCGAAATTCGCAATTTTATGGCTTTTACTACCCAACTTTTTCACACAAAATGTTATCAAAAATTAAAAATGTTGGATGTATCAGACTAGCACTTAAATTTCTTAAATTGTCGTAGCCGTAATTGCCTTTTTAGTTTTTATTAACTACTGTAAAAGCCAGTGCAGCCATTGAGGGTTTATACGTCACAGTATTTGATACCATATTATTATTGTTACGTCTAGTCGGACGGCGTAAGTTTACAATTAGTCAAGTATATTGACGTATAAACCATAATTTTACCTTAACGGCTTTTACGCCAATAAATTTTGAAAAAGTTTAAGTTTCTTACGCTGCCTACCTGATAATTGTGTGACTTTTACGTCCATAACAAGTTTTCCAACAAAAAAATCTTGCATTTACAGCTATATTTTAAGGATTCACTATAAAAGGTGGTGGTTTTTACATCAATATTTTTAACGTAATAGGTAAGTGTATAAAATTATATATTATTATTATGAAACAGAGAACACTGTATTAGCGACCTGCAACAGAATTTAATTTTCTTTTATTATTTTGGTGTCACCCCATTTTTATTTATTTTAATTCAGTTCGTGAAGAAACAAAATGTCAACGAGAAAATAGAAACTTCGCCTAATAAGTTAAAAAAGATTCGCACAGTAATGTCGGATTAAATCAAGGAAAATTATTATAATAATGTTTTTGTTTCTTTTGTTGCATTGATGTTTTGGTGACGATACAAAGATTTCAAAAAATTCAAGTAGGTACTGCAAAAGTTAACACAAATAAATAACCATTTTATCTGATAAAAATCTGCACATACTTACATAAATAAGAACATGACTTGAATAAAAAAAAATCTCACTCCTGAATCCATATCCACACCTTAGTACCTGATGATATCTGCGTAATTACTATTAATACTTAGTATCAAATAGAAATCAATGAGAATACGGTTACTTCATCACGGATAAATGAAAAATATGCACCAACAAACACACTAACATTCTTTTTCTTAAAAAAAGCTGTTAAGAAATAGAAAACGCATTGGAAAAACTATCGAGGACAAATGAATTGGCGACCGATAAAACAGAAATGTGTATGAAAAGATCATGTTTTTCCCAACTGCCAATTTTTGAAGCGAAATATGTCTACATTTTAAATGTCTCTGGAAAAATGGTACCATTCCGAAATAATATCACAGGGGCTTATTGAAGAAGATAAATACAATGGTGATTTAAGTAGATAATGTAAGTAAGTAATAAGTTTTTAAATCACTATTGCTTTCATCTTCTCCAGGTAGCCCTTGTTATACATACCCTGGTCATTATAGATTTTTATTTTGTTTGTTTTTATATGTTTTGTTGTCTAATTCAAAGACGAATAACAAATAATTGCATGCCAACATTACATAATAATGCAAATTTTGTGGTTTGTGATTCATAATATATTTTTTTTGTTAATATAGACTATTTTTTATGGAAAAAGATAATATAATGCTGGATAATAATAAAAATAACTAAATATTTAATATTTGCTTTACTAAATGAAACAATACAAGCTGAAAATTTAACTACTCGACCCTAATACTGATAAAATCGTAGGAAAATAAATTGTGCCAACTTTTCTTTGTATTATTTCATTAATTAGAACACAAATATTATGATTTTTAAGGTGATTATTAGATATTATTGGCAAAAATAAAATATTTACATGGTTAATACACCTAGTACTCTTAAACTACTGTGTTTTACGGCAAGAATTACTAACCCACATTTATTAATATGGGTGATACGTCACAGATCCATTCTTAGTTAATGATATTTCATAGACGTAATTACCATATCGAGCAAATATCTTGGGCGTAACTCCAAGCTATTTCCTAAACCGAAGGAGGCTGATTAATATTGACTATTTATTTACCTTCATGCCGAAAATTCAAGCATATTTTGTATATATAACTTTTTTATATGGTTTATATTTACAATTTTATACGAAAAATAAAATTTCAAAAACAGTTTTTTGGCTCTCCTGAAAAGTGGCAATTTGGCTTTTACGCCAATTGAACCCAAAGGTATCGATATGCTGATTGCTATAGGTTTACTATGAATACATTGAAGATGGTTCCTTTATATATTTCTCTTTATCTTCTCTTCTCAAATATCTGGCCTTTGGAGGTGAGATATATATCATATAAAATTATGTATGACAGACAAATCGCTGCTTCTCTGGTATAGTGTCACAACTCGAAATGTGTTACCATTCTGAATTGAAATTTATGTGTGACGGTTCACAGTCTTAAATGGAGTAACAAATTATTTCAAGTTGTGACACTATTCTAGAAAAGCAGCGAAATGTTCAGCTAAGAGTTTCCACTTAAGTGTGTAAAAAAATAATCAAACTAGGTATTATTTCTTTCAGTATGTGCTTACTGAAGAACACAACAACCGAAGCTTTCTCTACAGAATGATGTATCCATGGGTTCTTTTTGCTGCATTCCGTCAACGAATTTACTCTGGGATGACATTAGCTGAAAGTGTTTGCACATCATCAGGCCTAGGAGCTTATCCGGTCGAAGGCAGAAACAGAACTGGCCATGGACCCACTGTTGGATATTTGAAGCTGAAGCAAATGTACTTAATCATACTTATCAATATTTTGTCATAACAAATTAAACCTTAAAAATGTTGGACCATGGTTGTTATTAGTTTGTGTTAAAAGTTTAAATCTTGCAGGTCTGAAGAGGATGCTAAAAAGGCGAAATATGATTTTCTAACCATAGAATCAATGGAGGTGTGGGGTTGCGAATCTGTTGTGACACTGAGAGACTCCATGAAAGTTTGGAACAAGGCTGTTCAGTACTGGGTCGCAATGGTTGTGTACAAGAGGTTCCCTATTAAGCCATTGAAGTAAGTGCTTCAATGAAATGAGGTAAAGTATAAAATGGATTACCTTAGTATGTTTATACTAATGACCTTCTTGAATTTACTTTCAGAATCCATGCAGCTTTGTTTGTATCGGTTATATGGCATGGCTTCCACGCTGGATATTTCTTCTGCATTTACTTCTGTCCATTTTATTTAATGGCTGAAGATATTTACTACAAGCTGTATTACAAAGAGGCCACAGGATTGGTAAGCATTTTTTTTACGATAGCATAAAATAAGAATAAACGATAGCAGCATAACTAAATTGTCCATACCTACTACATATTAAAATTGACTTTATATTAGCAGTAACATCACAGTAAAAGTGACCTAAACTCTTGACCATAGTCATAGGAATTTGGGCCTTATGACTAGACGTCAAGGGTTTATTTTATATTTTAGTGAGCTTAGTTTCTTGCCTTCTAGCGGCCCGAGCCGAAGTGCGAAGTTCTTTCTAAGCTTACATGCGTCGTATCTGGATACTAGCTTATAGTCCAGTTTTAGCTTTAATATCTCGGGATTTGAAGCCCGAAAAAAATAGTTTTTTTCATCGAGCACAATGTGTTTTGTATACCATCGTCGACTACTTATTTATGATCAATTTGCGATTTTTACCATAATTTTAAGATGTAATGATGTATTGTCATTTTTGTTACAGAAAAAGAAGATAATTGGCTTCATAATGTGGTTCTTGCGATCTCACTCAGAATCTTACCAAGCTGCTGCTTTCCTTCTATTAACTTTTGACCGCATCTGGATTTATTATTCTTCTGTCTATCATTATTGGTATGGAGTATGGCTGGCTTTACTTATCTTGGGACTTGTTTTAAAACAGATAAGCAGAAAACCAGGATCCAAGAGAGTACATGAAAAAGACTTGAAGTCAGCTGAGATTAAAAATAATTGATAGAAAAATAATTATGACGTGATTTTTGTTATGAATTTTGCTCAATTGGAGTGCAACGTTTGGTGATGTTAAACACCCACCCGTGCCAGTGTTTATTTTTTTATGTTTCATTTTATGATGATATATCATTTTATGATATTAATCTCCACTATTCATTGTGCATTATTGTGAAATAGTTCTTTCAAATTTTTTTCACACTTAATTTTAGGATTTTTGGTAAAAATAGTACGAACTAAGGATAAGATGGTTAGAGATCTTTCTAATGCTAAAAGAACATAGTAGGTAGTAGTTATATATTGATGTTAAACTTGACGTTAAACAGTAGTACTGGTGTTTTAATTCTCTTGATTTTTAATGACAATCCATAATTATTCATTTACAATAATAATGGGATGGGGTATAAATATTTAAGCTACGACTGTAACGGGCATGTTATTAAAAATATACTTAGGTATATTTACCTATTTTGTTAACAGGTTAACACATAGATCTAGTCTTATAAATGGAAAATAAAGATGTTACTTTTATAAAATTGACTTTATTTTAACAACAATGTTCTGATTGCGTTGCAGGTACAATAAATGCATATTAAATGGTATAGGTATATATATAAGGTACATAAAGATTGCAATTAGCGTATGTCAAATAGTGAGCACCATAGAGTTACAAAGTGCACCAATAAATGTCCTTTCTCTTAGCGGTGCAAGTCTATGCTTCTACTGGAGTTGAATTCTAGTTCAAATGAAATTGATACATTACACATACAAAATGATCATATTATACATTATAAGACTTATAAGAATCTCGATAGAAGAACTGTGAGGATTTAACCTTTTCACCGCCCCAGTCGGTAGTTACCGACTACAGAAAGCAGTACCACTAGCGCCTCGTCGGCCCGTGCCGACTGAAAGTTAGAGGCGAAAATTATAAGTAAATTAAAAGTTTAGTATACAAATTATGAACGTTTATTATTGTTAAAAGCCTAAATTACCGTAAACTTTATACATAAACGTGATACTATGTAATATCATTGAATAAATAAACATTTTTGCGCGCCTTGATAAAATGCAGCAAGTACGCCAGTACCTGAAGCCCTAGTCGGCGATAGCCGCGGCGTAGTGCTGTCACCAACTGTGTTTTGTTTGTTGCAATACACGTTACGAAAAATTTTAATGTAGGTGAATTTATAAATGTGTAGTTCTATAATTGTAAGTTCACTAATTAATTTACTTGAATGCGATTAATTAATCAAAATGGGAATAGTAAAATATATTTTACAGCATATTTTGAACACTTATTTAAATTAGTCCCGCGGCTATACACGACCAGTCATGTCTGAGATCGGCTCGTTCAAGTAAATAACAAATGAAAAAATTGTATATTACTCTAATTTTTATCCTGTGTACCTCTGTCAATTATTATAATGAAGTAGTTCGACGAGCAACCGAGACAAGTGTTCTAGTTTAGGTAATTATGTATATTAAATATTTACAAACCTATCGTTACTTTATCTAAAGCACAGGCAACCCCTTGAATGACCCTTTTATTAATGTTTTTTTCTACCTGAAACACTCATTAGCAATAACAATAGGCTTAATTTTTGTGAGGAATTCTTAGTAAATATGTAAAGCACACCGCACGTGCAGGCGGTATTTCAAACGAATTCCTGGAAAATGCCGACTATATGCTATTTGTACTTCCTAAATAATTATCGGAGTTTATTTAAAAACTTTGTTTGTAAGAAATCTAGGTACCTAGGTACTGCATTTTATTATTGGTTTGTTGCTAAAGAATGTGTAGGATTTTTTCTTTGGACTCCCTGCCAAAATGTCGATAAATGCAGTTAACACATACCTACAACAGTTTCACATCTCTAGAATCAAAGCAATTTGCAGTACCTAAAAGCCCGGGTCGGCCGGTGCCGACAACGCATGACGTCATCGCGTGAGTAGTGTGGTGACTTTCGTCACTAAACTGTACTGTAAATAATGCAAATATTTTGATCTTTTCATTATTTAATGTTGTTTTAAAAGGTTAATAATCAATGAACATGTAGTAACAACATGATTGTATTATTCTTTTGACATTTCTTCGACTTTTTGGATATAATTATCGAGGAATTATTTAAATATCGATACACCATTTCCAAGTCACTATGGTTTCTCGATCTCGAATGCTTGTTTTTGTACTGGCGTCACAGGCTCAGCGTTTTGTATTGTTGCGTGGCGGCGAAAAGGTTAACAATTATATATTAATCTCAAACAATAGTAACATTCCTTTAAACCCATATAACGTAGACGTATTGATGTGCCAGGTACGTTAATACCATTGTCATACTGAAATGAGAAACAATAAAATTATTACAAATGGCACTAAAAGCTGTTAAACTAGTAAAGCTACTACAGAGTATTAGTTTATATATTATATAGTCTCTACTAATATTACAGTTATTTTATTCTTTAAGGTACATACATTAATTAAAATGTGTTTTAATTTTATACAACACATTCTACGTGTAATAATAAAAATAATAAAGCAAATCTACATTAAGAAAAATAAAATAATTGTATAGATTATAATTTTAAGATAAAGAAACAGCACGAAGTACACATATTTTTTATAAAAGAAAAATATAAAAGTTATTAAAGATTTTAATAGAGCAATTAAGTAATACGAAGTGATTGCAATACTCTAAAACACATAGAAAAATACAAGATGTTTATATATATGTATAAAATCAACTGCGGTATAAATTGGTAATCACATACTTACGCCACGCGGAAAATTTAGGTTCAAATTTTACCGAACCATTGACTATGATTATTGTAGACTACCTACTCTTAGTCACAGATTAAAAAATGGTGCTCAGTGCTGTATCATCATCTTGAAGACTATAAACTACTACACTACTACTATATATCTACTTCACATATATAAACAAAATAAAAAGTGTAATCGATTTGGCACTTATTTTGCACTGTTACAGATGATTTAGGCACTTGATTATTTTATTAATAATAGCCTCGTGTGAAGAGAAATATAAGATCTCAAATACCTTCAGCCAGAAGTCAGTTTGGTTCTTAGTGACGTCATGTCATGCAGCTGTCATCACCTTATTAAAATTGTTTAGGAGATTCCTTGTAAAACCTGAAGCCTCATTAGGTAATTAATTAGTAAATGTGCCTTATCAACATTGGATTAAAGGCTTTTTTTCTAGAATTATTTTTAGTGTAGATTCCTTGTGAGATTCTTAGTCACGCACCTCGGCTACATTTTTTTTAATTAGTAAGTTTTTATTTTAATTTTAGGTTAGGTGTAGGCACTTCTATATGAAGCGTTTCCTCTTTCACGCCATTAAAAAAAACTCAAGCTTATAAGGCTCAAGTAGTATTAGTAAAACTCCAGGAAAAAACATGTTAATTCAATTGATGATCATCATTTCTTAAAGATAAATAAGCAAAAGTGACACTTATGAATAAGTATACAATTAGTAAATTATGTAACAATTTTAAGGCATCGTTATAGCGTCTTAATATATACATCGTCGTTCTTAATAAAAATAATGTCGTAGTGTTTAGTGCCAGTAACCAGTGGTTTTAATGAGTTAGTGCAATAAAGTAGGTACAAACTAAAGAAAATCTTAAAACCAAGCATTGCAAAATAAAGAGTGAATAGCACCCAGTCATTAAACAATAGGCAAGTATTTACCCGATATTCCAACCATAGGTCACTGGCTTGTAAGTAGTGGCTGCGTTGGGACGCGCGTGTGTTTGACCGTATTGCTTGTCCCGAGCTGGTTGGTTATAGGTCGATTGGTATCCTGATGGATAAATCTGGGAATTAGAACTCCTAGAATTTGAATTAGGAGCGGAATAACTGGGATTTTCCGATATCGGTCTGGTGTTGAATAAATTGTTTATGCCTCCATTCTTGGATATGTTGTTGAGGAGACTGCCTAAGATGTTGGAAACGCCTCCACTCCCAGAGCCACCTGAACCTGAGCTAGTGCCGCCGCCACCGCTAGCGTATTTGCTAAGAGAATTGAGGATGCTGTCCAAAGGACTCTTTCCTCCTCCTGAAGAGCTTGAACCTCCATATGGGGAATTACCTCCTCTGTTGTTAGACCCCCCATATGGTGAGCTTCCTCCGTAGGGCGAGCTTCCACCGTAGGGTGAATTACCACCGTAAGGGGAGCCGCCTCCGTAAGGAGAGCCCCCGGGATAGTTACTTCCTCCGTTGTGAGTGTTACCTCCGTAAGGAGATCCTCCTGGATAGCTGCTTCCTCCATTATTAGTGTTGCCTCCGTAAGGAGACCCACCAGGATAGTTGCTCCCTCCATTATTAGTGTTGCCTCCGTAAGGAGACCCACCAGGATAGTTGCTCCCTCCATTGTGAGTGTTGCCTCCGTATGGGGAGCTTCCTCCATAAGGTGATCCGCCTCCTGAAGGTGCATTTCCTCCGTAAGGTGAATTACCCCCGTACGGAGAGCTACCTCCGTAGGGTGACTGACCACCGAAGGAGGAACCGCCGACTGGGGGAGCCGGAGGAGGGTAATTGGGGGCAGAATCGGAATCCCTTGAAGGGTACTGGGGCCTCGCTGTTGTTGGTTTTGGCGCAGAAGGCTGAGCTGGTTCAGCATGGGAACCTGTACATTAAAAAAAGTCAAGTGAAATGAGACATTTTCTATGCAATAGCAATAAGCTAACTGACACTGCAGAATGCTATCAGAGGCAAACACAAATAAAATTTATAAATATATTATATAGACTAGATTAGGTATACCACATAAGTAACCTTAGGTAGGTGGTGTTGTCCGGTAAACCATGTGCGGCAAACGGTTTTTTTTACGAAATACGAATCATAGACAAGCGATATTAAACATTCCTTAACGCAATAGAATAGGATGAAATATTACCAGAATTGACATAAGCTTACGAACACTCACATGGTTACGTTATGTGTATGTTAGGTAGGATAACTTATATCAATTCCATTCTATAGCGTTAGCGATTGCAGAACGTCAATAGTTTAGGGCTGTTATAATTACCTCCGGCTACTTCAGTCTTCTTCTTACAAGTTGGATAGGTACCACAATTAGTGCTGTGGCCAAAAGTGCATGGATCTTCAGCTAGCACGCACACTTGATTGCTAAGACATCCTATGTCTTTGCACGTTCTGCCATATTCTAAAAAAAAAAATACAAGCATAAATAATGCAATCAGAATCTATTTTTACACCAGTGCCGTAAGTTGAATGATGAATACCTCAATAGTCCTGATTTATTTCAGTTCCATTTCTTTTATTTAACACGTTTTGATCGACTCGTAAATAAGTTACTATATAATGGAACCTTGGATTCTTATTGGAATGAACCGCGAAGGCATCAATTAAATTATTACTTATCTTGGATTCCATGTTCTAATAGCAGTACAATAATATTACTATATTGGGTTATTTCAATACGACGAGCTGGAAGGAAACTTCTTAAAGGAAAAATGTATCAAATTCGTTTAGGCCGGTTTACGTTCTTAGTTTTTATTTTAACAGTATTTAATCCCTACTAATATTATAAATGCGAAAGTAACTCTGTCTGTCTGTCTGTCTGTCTGTTACGGTTTCACGCTAAAACTACTGGACCGATTTAAATGAAATTTGGTACAAAGAAAGTCTGGAGCCTGAGAAAGGACACAGGCTACTTTTTAACCGACTGCAAAAAAGGAGGAGGTCCACGCGGACGAAGTCGCGGGCAGAAGCTAGTATTACTATATTGGGTTATTTCGATACGACGAGCTGGAAGGAAACTTCTTAAAGGAAAAATGTATCCCATTCGTTTAGGCCGGTTTACGTTCTTAGTTTTTATTTCAACAGTATTTAATATTCAATATAAACAAATAAAATAGATGCGAACAGCCCTAATAACATTTGCAGGTAGAAGGTATATACGAAAGTTTATATATATACCAGTAGATACGTCGTTATACATTTGTCTACGTCCTGCACGAACCCACGCTATGTATTACTTCCACGTACTTTTATAATTATTGGTATTGGCTACAAACTGCGGTAACCGCCAACTTCAACTAAGTTCACTTAGCGAAATGGGCCGTTAATCTTTTGAGGTAATTTCTATCCATAAATCTGGGGTTGACTTTCTATTTTTTCTTTACTTACTCTGTTCTTTTTTTAAGCAACAATATTATTAATGATGTCTTAGTATATCATTACTATTATCTATACTAATATTATAAAGCTAAAGAGTTTGTTTGTTTGTTTGTTTGAACGCGCTAATCTCAGGAACTATTGGTTCGAATTCAAAAATTATTTTTTTGTTGGATAGACCATTTATCGAGGAAGGCTTTATAACATCACGCTGCGACCAATAGGAGCGAAGAAACAGTGGAAAATGTCTAAAAAACGGGGAAAATTATTACATGAAGAATAACTATTCCACGCGGACGAAGTTGCGGGCACAGCTAGTCATTATAATATATACCTCTAGGTGTTACAGTTGCAGAAATAAGTTCTTATTAGTAATAATAGCGTTGCGACGTGTGAAATATTAATAATAACCGTTTCAAATGGTTGATTTATCATTTCAACTGTGTGTGTTGGTGATTATAAATAATAATCGATTATTATTAATAATCACGGATTTATCACATCTCCGTAGCATACGTATTATTCATAAATTGTACCAGTACGAAGCCGGAGTGAAAATAAAACGCAAACAACCATATTTCGTGCGAAACACGATTTATAGTTTCTAATACAGCGACATGATGAATTGTCCTCCGTAGGACCCGAGTGCAAACTATAACTTGCCATTCATACATTTTATTATGATAAATATATATGGAGCATTTTCCTTATTTTCCACCGATTCAAAGTTAACGAACCACGAAAAGTGTATAGAAAATAGCAAACGGGACGTTACGCAGTTCAAATAATAAACGACCACTAATACAAATAAATTATTGTCGTGACTGTTTTCTTGGAGACTTGGACTTCCTAACAAGAAACTCGACATTTAAAGCAAAAATAAGTACCTACATAGCTATTTCATAGCCGGCTCCGGAGAAGTTTTTGTATATCGTAGAAATAAATTGTACACATTTCGTTAAATTTAACGTAAAAAGCGTAACGAGTTACGAGTGAAGGCTCCATTGGGAGAGATAGATTAAGAATATTACGAGCTTTTGTTGTAGAAACTCGCAAGGGAATCATTTTGAACGTTAGCGGTGCTTTTGTTTTAAGTAGAACTGCCGAAGTAGGTACACATAATAATATATAAAAGTTTGTTGTTCTACCAAATAGAACAACAATTTGTATCCTCAAATTTCAAAATAATACCCACTTACTGATAATAAAATTTGCAACTAAACTAGAACACCATAACGCGCTCCAAGTTCTACGAGCCAATAAAATGAGTACCTACCGCGAAGACACTGAAAACAGAAATTTATTACCGACGAATAAAAAATTACATTATTGTGAATTGTAAAAGTAATAAAATGTATTCGACCGAACAACAAAAGCGGATGAAGAAAAAAAAACTCTACGCCGAAAACATTTTAAGCTAAGAGCGAGAAATGTGAGGAATTCTTTGGTGGCTCCGAATTTGCGACTCGGCAAGTGCGAGTTTAGAGGCAATAAAAACAAATAAAAAGAGCATCATAAGGTCGGATCATAACTCATTGTTTTGCTACTCTTGAGGCGGGAGCTCGTTTTATGTGTGCATTAGGTAATGGATTCGAGCCATATCTTATGGTGAGTGGCGAGGACGTGCCGTGGAGCGACAGCGGTGGCTGTCTGGCGAAGCCCGTCGCGAAAGGGTCATCAACTATCGGCAGCATAGATTAAAGAATAATTACTCTCCGAAGTGTGACGTGATTGTTCGCGTATCTCACTTAATCGGCTAAAGTTGCAAAGGTCACGTTCCAACTACGTCGTGTAAGTTGTAAGAAGAAACACAAAGTAAGAAATAGCTGCCTACTGGAAGGTTAATCTTTTTTAGTGTGCGACGAGAAATGATAACAAAGAATATTCGAAACGTATTCTTTTTTGTACCTATATCGAATTCAGTTTTCAAGATTCCATTACATAATAAAAACGTCTTAAAAGTTATCCCTTTAGAAAATAAGTAGGTAGTAAATAATAATTTCTAATGTCTATGCGGTTATTATAACAAACATAATTAAGTTCAATAAATTAATATTATTATAATAAGGTACAAATTAAAAGTAGTCTCCACAATTATACGGATTTAAACAACCTATTTCAATTTATTTGCTAACGTTTAGAAAACAATACAGTTCCTATATTCTTTCTTTCTTTCTTTCTTTCTTTATTGAATCTGACAATTAAGTATTTTGAATCTGAGATTTTATATACCTACTTATCGCTAAAATGTTTAAATGTAGAAATTTGCTTGACGACTTAAGAGAAAAATTATCATAATGACATTTGTAAAATTCTAAAATACTTTTAATTTTATTTGTTCTGTGTTTGTTTATTTTATAATGTAAAAATTTGAGGACCTCACTATGAGTGCATATAATATGACATAATGTGTAATTATAATGTATGTAAAAATGAGAAATAAATAAATGTAATCTAATCTAATCTATTCGTAGTCGATCGTCAGCTCAACCGGCTACGAATATTTAAACTGAAAAGCTCAATAAAATAAAACACGCCAGTTAAATCCGTTATAAATTCATTCCAATTAGTTTAAAATAATTATTAAAAGCTTACTTGAGAAACCATCGACGTAGAGCACCAAAGTTAATGCGAGTAAAGCTGTCCTCCAATCCATGTTGAATCTGCAAAGCGTGAAATAAATTATATTACAAAGGAAATATGCCAACTTTAAATCCCCTTTTCAGCCATAAATGACATGGGCCCGTGAAAAGACAGTTCTATACGTTATTCATTTATTCTGTTTATGAAATTTAAATACATAATGACTAGAGCTAGTCAGCTCTGTACCTTGCGGTTTCACCCACGTGTTTATCTAGGTTACCTACTAAGTAATGTATAATATAAACCAAATTTCACCGTCTCAGATTTTATTGCGTGAAAGAACAAAGTTTCACGTTTATCCCTACTTCCCTACTAATATTATAAATGCGAAAGTAACTCTGTCTGTCTGTCTGTCTGTTACGCTTTCACGCTAAAACTACTGGACCGATTTAAATGAAATTTGGTACAAAGAAAGTCTGGAGCCTGAGAAAGGACATAGGCTACTTTTTAACCGACTGCAAACAAGGAGGAGTTCCACGCGGACGAAGTCGCGGGCAGAAGCTAGTAGGTTATAAGTGTACTCTAGTCTTATGTACCTACCTATCTATGAGCTATACTTAATTATATATTATTTGCATAACCCGTGATCGATATGACACGTACATTTGTGCTTAAGATTAACTAACAATATTATTGTGGTGTTTCCGATAAAAAAATATTTTGTTTTTTTAATTTTATTCTTATATTATGATTTCGTTATTTTCATTTTATTACTGTACCTACAAGTAAAATATGGCAGTAATATTTGGAATCCATTTTGCTATGAAATGTGTGCAACATAATGGAATGATTTCTAACACAATAAAGTGCCTATTTACCAACTACCTAATAATAATAAGAACAGTCTCTACATTTCTAACTTATATTAAATACTATAAATAATTATATTCAATCATTAGAAAAGCGTATGTATTATATACATTTAATCATATCTAGCAGTACATCGGTGAATACATCGTAAGAATTCACTCAAGGTTCGTAGTAATTTATACATGAACTCATCATCCGTAGGCACACAATGTTTCGGAATTCATTAACAACAGAGCTTTCATTCGCTTCCGAATTAACATACCCACATTAAAACCGCGTTATCCTGACTAAGACAAACGAAACTACGTCTACTGTATCTTTTGGAATCTGTAGAATTATAGATTTAATAATTTTTAATGTTTTCAAAGTTAATTGAATGAATTGTGGTCTGCTATAGTTCTCGAAACGTCACTATGTGCTGTTCCAATTATAGACTTATCAACTATAATAATGATTACTCGAAATATAGACGTTCTATTAGGGTAGTGTATTAGAATTATATGCAAATCATAGTCCTGATAAAAAAAAAACAAAATAAAAAGAATAAAACCTTCAATATTAAAAAAAACATCCCTGTAAAGGTTAAACTAGTACTTATATAGTATATATCGTTAAAATTATGACCTAAGTTGATACAATATTAAATTTGCCAACACGTGCATAGAGCATTATTGAAACAGTGTATACCACGCCTGTCCATCAGTACGGTTCTAAACTTTATGACACCTGGCTACGTTCCTCGAACAATTTCACCTGAAACTGGATCGTATAAGCTCGTTACCCACTACTGTGGCAGCCGCAGTCAGCAAACGGTACGCGAATTTGCGCTGAAATGTTTTAGTTTATTGAAAACTTTGGGGCGCGACAAACAGTATACTTAGTTTGACAAATATTAAACCGACACACGAAACGTGGATGTACATAAATATCAGGAGGATCGATTGGAATGAATTTGTCAGTGATGGAAAGCAAAGAGTGCCTCGTGGCGCGCGCCCTAATGTCGTAGGTCAATGAAGGTCAGCCGGGTCGAGGGTAAGGGTTGCACGCGACTACAACTTCACTACACGAGAAACTAAGCTTAGGATGTCACACAATTTTCTTCCACGCTGCTTCAGAGACTCGCTGGCTTGGGATGATTAGTAGCGTTGCTATTAGAATTAATGGCTTTGCGCTGATTAAAAAGGACTGCGGACTAAAAATTAAAAGGATCCCCTGGGGATATTACATGCCATACAGCAGAAATTGGATGTGAAGCGATACGGGAGATATATTGCCCGACATAAAGCCGTGCTCGGTAACTTTCTACCCATTTCCGGCAGCCCACTTGTGAATCGTATTTCGGAATCCTTTTTATCTTTTTGCGGGTGCGGTGTGGCGCGGCGGAACGCGAAGTGACAGCGGCACCGAGCCACTTCGCAGCTCATATATCACTTGAGCCTGTAACGGCGGCGTTAACGGCTCGCCTGTCACCTCCGCACTTCACCGGTCGTCCACTGCCGTACGTCTAACCGCACATTCGTCTCTCGCCTATCCACATAATAGTTTTCCAATGCCCTTCGTCTGTTTCAAATTGTTTTTGCACCTTCCGAGTCACGAGACGAATGGACTATGTAACTGAATAATCGCATTTAGTAGTAGACTACCTTATATAATACAGAATCAAGTGCGAGTACGTGACGAGCGTGGCGCTGAGAAGAACATGGTCGGTCGAGGGATTTAGCGCGTTCAAATTCTAGACGCGGTGCAACGCAGCCGGTCTCCACAAATTCAGGGATTGCACAGAGAACGCCGCGGGTGTAAGGATGTCGCTTACAGGGATTTATATCGGCGGAAATATCCGGCGTGTTCACACTTCATGCCCGTGGGACGGTGACGCCTGATAAAATGCGCTCGAGGTAGAGCCGGGTGCGCTTTGCACCGCTTTACACCTATAGAGTATATAAGCACTATGTAATATCGTCTCATGAAAATGCACACTAGGTATTTGAGAAGATTGGATAGTACCTACCTGCTACTGTAAAGGCGATGGGAACATAAAGTGCTCGCGGTACTCTAGGAACTGATATATACTATCGACAGTTTATACTCACATTGAATATTGTTAATTTTATAGCGGACTCGTTTTGTCTCACAACATTGAAGGACGATTAGCTCACGACCAAAATTTTAATACGCACAAATTGGTGATAACCGCACTCTGTGATGTGCTAACAACTAACTACTGTAAATATTGTTGACTGACTGACCTGATAACAGTGTTTGCTTACTGGGTAATTTGAGAATAAATGATATCATAATTACTCATACGAAGCCAAGACAGAGAGAGAAACAATGGCGAGTTTGTTTACCTTATTTTAATAAGTACTGCAAAGAGCTTTTCATTTAAATATTCGATTTGGAAAAACCAGAACGTTACACGGAAGATTTTGTCGGGTCAATGTCTTGGATTAATTAACGTAGATTTTTTTCCTACATAAAGTAATTAGAAATCATTTAATTTTATTGGTAATATTTAAAGATTAAATTAATACAAACTTATTCAAAAGTTATAATGGTTTGATATTATCAATTCTCATATATATGTTATAATTAGCAGTACCTAACTACCTACTTCATCTAATACTGTTTCGGTTTCCACAATATTTGTCAGTATTATATTGATTTATATAATTTAGTAGTGACCAATAAAGTACACCCACACATTATATTGTTTATTGAATAATATTTATAATAAGTGGGTAAATGAGTCTTAGTAAACATTTAACTAATATTCTACATAGGTAATTACTCATATTATTCATATAGCAAAGCAAACGTAAACAGATAGGTACTAGACTAGCAGGCGCTCGATTATAATAAATGTAATTTAAAATAAATAGCCCGAAGTTCATTTATGGGTAAAATTAAAGCAACGACTGTTAGCAATCTAGATAGGTATTTATAGCTGTTTTTATTTTCCATGGCGTGCGAAAAAACCGGTTGTTTATAGCATGATGTAAACATCCTTGAGATCAGACATTAGGAATCTCAGATAATGAGCCACCGTGCCGCCATTCGACGAGTAATTTTGTATGAACACAACTAATTTTAATTTTGGACACCATATTAAAGATTTTATTAGCTGTTATGTACCTAATAAATAATATGAGAAAGGAAATCAAACGTTATTAGTAGGAAGATACAGTTTTAATTAACTTTCCGAGTAGGTAAATAACATTCAAAGATTATTTATTAATAACTGAAATATACAAAACTGTACTCGGAAGTCTGGGAATGGTCTTAATTGTCGTTTACTGTTATTCGCAATGTTTAATGAGGAGGAATGTCTATTTTGCCCGTTCTATAGAATTATTCGTCTTTTTTAATAATTTATGATGCGTTCGCGGTTATTACATTGGAATGAAACAAGTCGTGCAGTCAGTCGTGCTACGATTATGGAAACTGTAAAGAATCCGAAACGTCAGCTAATAAAATAAAATAAAAATACGCGAGTTAAATCCGTTAACAGTTGGTTTCATTCCAATCGTCTATTTTATTTACATTTCGGAATATTTAGCACTTAAATATAAACAAAAGGTATGATATAAAGTTGGAATGTAGTCAAAACAATTGGTTCAATGTAGATCTCACTTAGGTCAAAGTAACCCAACTTTACGGTTGTTGTTTTACAATATTCTTAGTTAAAAATATAAGAATAACCATAATTATCGATATATCTGTAGTTAGTATAAGTACGTTCATCGCGAACCGAGCACCTTGAAAAAGGTCGTCTCGCTAGTAGGTACAAGCCCGAAATTGTTATCAACAATGTCGATTTCATAAAGTCAAGGAGACGAGACATGACTGTATAAGAGATATATTTAGGGCAGTCAGTTAATATATTTAGATATCCCGTCTAAACCAAATTAAAAAAGTTGGCAATCTCACGAAGAGTTCCACGAAGAGACCTATATCTAATATTTTGTATTATGATCGTTTTGACATCATAACAAAAATTATAGTAAGTATTTTACGATATCGCAGAAATCAGATAAATGCGCAGTAATTAATCCTGATTGTCTAATATAACTAGGCAGGTACTTATTGAGAGCGAGCCTGAAAACGCTAAAGCGATTAATTTTGCAAACCGTCACGCCTCGCTTATCTTCAAACCAATTCAATTGACTTCGTATGAAGGCATTTTGCATGTTAGCATCTAGAAGCAGACTAATTGGGATCGCTTTGAACCAAGTGTTTATACAATCAGGGACCAGGGGCCCTAGACAAGTGCCCAACGTTCAACGTTAACGTTAAACGTTAGGACCAAAATGTATGGGATTTGACATCCGCGAACGACTGTCACGTACGTCACAAACGTTCGCGGATGTCAAATCCCATACATTTTGGTGCTAACGTTTAACGTTAACGTTGAACGTAGGGCACTTGTCTAGCCCCCCAGTTTTGGAATTAAGAGTTTAATACTTCCTACCACGAATTTGAATACCACGAGGAGTATGATCCTTAGCTTGAAATGAGTATTAAACCTTAAAATTTAGGATATATAGCCTACTTTCAATAAGATCAACTGATCTGATTTATACACAAGTTTACTTTGTTGAAATAGCGACAAATATTTTGTAATAGTAAATATTTGTCGCTATTTCAACAGCAAGCTACTTGAATTACAAAGTGGATCTCGAACAGGCGATCCAATAACACCGGAATGCGATAGTCCGTGTCCTACACGACGCCGACATTACGAACGTTGTCCACATAAAGCATAAACTTCCTCTATTCCCGCGCCACCAAAGCTCGCAGTTATATTTTGGAATACTGCACCGGATTTTGAGCATTTTGGTAAAACGTGACTTATTACCGTTTGACTCTGCGTTAATATTAGCGGGCTCCCATTGGCATAACGCCATAATTGCATAGTTTGTACTAGGTTAGCTGAATACTCTAAAGGAAGTGTTCTTTCACGAATCGAGACATTTTTATGGTGATAATAATGTCATTCATGAAATATGCTATGGTATAGACGTTAGATTTATTATCACAAAGTAAGTGCCTATACTTTCGAGATTTTTAAAAAACTACCGCATGTTCCGTATTTAAAAAACTGGTATAAAGTGGTAAATTGGTATTATAGATAGGTTTTAACTGCGTTTGGAGAACCTTACTAAGATTGGATGAGTGGCTATAAAAAGGTTTATTAAGAGAAAGTTTTATGCTATGTTATAACAATATTGTCTGTGACTACATAAACTGTTTCTCTTGAAACTGGTAACTATGATACTATGTTAAATATAAAACAGACTTAACTTGGAAGTGGATTATTTTCAGTTGAATTACCCTGCCCTACCCTTCACTACCATACCAATTTTTTATATCAAATCATTTCACTGTAAAACACAAAAATAATAAGTAATAAGTAGGTAGGTAGTTAGAAATATGATGTAGAAAAAAAAGAGAAGGAATTTCAAGGAATATTACCATAACTGAGGAGAGTAAGTCCATTGATTATAATTTAAGTAGTTAAAGGAATATTTACTTAAAATTTACAGCACTATGGACTAGCAGTAAAACAGCGCTGTGACTATACCTAAGTTGCAGCATTATGCTGAGCTGGTCACCCTTTTGGTGCTGACATAATCATATCTCTCGCTGTGTCTACAGTATCTACATTTATTATTTTTTCTGTATCTAAATTATGAGAGAAGTACCTCCTATGTATGTTTTATTTTATGGCACTAATTTTATTCTTATTCTGTATTTCAATCCTCAGATATGGATTTGTAAGACTGTGTAAGTATATGTGATGTTCTATACACAGTTGTACTTATATATATATCAGTATGTTGTTTGTTAAAATAGCAGGATGTTTCAATTGCTATTGTAGATATTGTATATGCTTGAATGACGATGTCTGATTGCGAACTCTAGATCCTTCCTTCTTTAATATGTTTTATGTATGTATGTATGTATGTTTTATATTGTATATTTTTATCGTAGAATGTATTATTTTAACCTATGACAAGGATTCAAATTATGAGTAAATGTATTTAAAGGTATAAATAATAAGTTTAAATATATATATTACTAACCTTTTCACCTTTAGTTTTTTTTATGACAGTTAAAATGAGATCAAGGAAAAATTTAAATGAACAAAAATAAGCTCTTTAAGATAAAAAATAATGAGCTTTTTGTTATATTCATTATAAAGGTACTAACAGATTGTGGCTATACGGCAAGCTTTATAAGACAAAAAAAAGATTAAATAGGTATGTACATTCAGGTTTCATTACGATCATAGAGAATCATTTGAGATATTATTTACTTACAACCTTCTCATCAAAATATTTTCTTGTAAATTCGATTGTCAGGTAATAATAAAGGATTTTGTTATTGACCAAGAAATCACTATTTTCAAAAATTTTACCTAAGCTTAAAAACATAAAAGTAGCAATTACTTAGTTAGTTTTTACTATTGCAGACTGGTAATAAATGTTTCTTATACCTACCTACTGCACATTTTTGAGATACAAACATCGCTACATTATAGGTAGGGAAGGAAATAACATACAATGATGCTGAGGAAACATTTGAAGTTATTACACATAAGGAAATTCTAAGAAACTAGTTGACCTTACTGCAGTATCCTTATCAGTTTCCTAAACATTACTTACTTAAATTAGGTTAGAAACAGTTTAGGCTTTTATGCAAAATAAAAAAAATACCTCAATAATGTAAAATATTATTTTGCATGCATCAGCATTAGCAAATTAATACTAAACTGTAGAAGTAAATATTAGAATTTTGATATTTACCTAAGTAGGAATATATTTTAGTTCAGTTAAAAAAATAGTTTCTTTTATTTTCTCAGTATACTTACTAATAAGTAAGTAGGTATAACATATTACATTTATATTAAAAATACCATTCTAATTGTAATTAAACAGTTTGCAATCGTCAATGGTGCGTCATTGACCAAAATAAACTATTTATACTAAGCATTTTATTTTTTTACAACCAACAGCTGAGAGAAAGTGCAATGAAATCAGTTGGTTAACTTAAGATTTGAAAGGTTTCTACAAATCTTGTTTACTTGATACGGATGTGATAGTGAATAGTAGGTAGTAATAAATGAGTACGAACTTACTCACCTTTGGTTTATAACCTTGTCTTGCTACCTTGTTATTTAGATACCAGGATGTTAATAAATGAACAATTTGTGTCCAGGCACATCAAGCTGCAGCCAGCTTGATTTAGTCACGCAATACAAGGTCTTATTCTACTGTCATTAAATCAGCAAAAAAAAATCACAACACCACTAACTACAAAAACAAACGTCAATATGACAGCCCAGACAGCAACTTACTGAGTACTGACAGTCTGTTGACAGTAAACTGAGATCTACGTTTGCAAACATTGTATTTGTTTAAGATCAATACGGAATTTCATTACAAAAATAAACCAAAAACATTAAAAGTATCCAAAGAATGCATTTTTTCTATTTATCATGAAGCTAAATTTAGGATTAGATATACGGCAATTGCTTTCAAACCATGAAGTAATAAAAATAGTTTCAGAACGTTCTCTTTCGACAGGCAAGAGCCGATTCTAGTAGACAGTTTTTTCCCGAGTTTTCCGAACCAAAAAGGGATTAACGTTATGAATACCCTAAGAAAATTTATTTTATTATTTTATGTGCGTATAGATGTACACCCCGTCATAGTATTCAATAATAGTACCGAAAGCTGTAAACAACTGATACCTGGTTGTGTAACAAATCTCTTGGGCTCTCCGGTTAAGTATAAAAAATTTATATTTAAAAGAAAGCATTATACTTTAATATTCTAGTTATGACGTTATAGAAATGAAAATTTTAAAAAGTTAGTTTGTTTAAGATAGTACCTGTATGATCATGAAATTTTGTATAAAATTGTGTTACCTATAAATTATTCGGTCTATACTTAAGCCATGGTTAAGTACTTACCTACCTGGTCTATTCGGTATTTGTTTTTTAGCTCCGAAAATTGGTAGTAGGTAGGTACTACATTCTACAACTTAATTAGCAAAAAGGCAGGTAGAATTAGGTTTTAAGCTTATTCTTACATACCTACTTATATCAATATTGCCTAGGGAATTAATAAAAAGTTTCTACTTACTACAAATAATATATAAATAATCTACGATAGCGAAAGTATTTTGAAAGTTTTAATTCCAAGAGAAATTTAATCGAAAAGGTTTTGATTAAATCTAGGTTTACTTAAGGCTATCTTTCAATCATTTATACATGCGACGAGCAAACTTCGAGGCACAGCATTCGGCAAAGGTAAGATAAATTTAAATTCTTCGCTTCACCTGACATAACACAGAAGTTTCCAGAGCGCGAGCTAACTTGTTTGCTCTATCAAAGGAACCTTGACTCGCTGCATAGCTGACTTCACGTTTTCAAAAGCCTATACGCGAAAGAAAATAGTTAGTAGTTGGATATAGACTCTTTGTGTTGCGAACCTCCAGTTGTCCATAGTTGTGGGTTGGAACGTGAGTAGAATATTGCATTAGTTTCAGAGTTATTTGTCTGTTGGAGCGTGCCTTATGAGAGCGTCGAAATTAATATTGTGGATTGATTTTGACTCCGAATAATTGTTGCTGACTTACTTCGAGTCTTTGTGTCGCTGTAGGGTTGGGTCACGTTCACAATGATTGGCACGATTTTATTTACTCTCTCTCAATTAGGTATTTCTGTCTATGAGTGTTGATGAAGCATTGGTATAGATTACTCCTTTGCTGATTAGATCATTAGGTTACCGGCTTTACCATTTTTCTTTGTATTAAATAAATGACATGGGACAATTTACGCCAATTGTTGAAGTCGGAATATAAGCTAAGTTTATACTAGGGGTAACTAGTTACTATATAGACAAACAAATATACTAAAGATATCTAAGACTCAAGTCTTAGCTCGTGTTTATAATACCAACATCTACCCTTACCAAGACTCAAACCTGTGACCTGTGATGGTGGCATTATATATTAAAATGTCTTATTTATAATAATATATATTTAATTATATACCCTTTTTCACTTAGATCCCGGTTTGTAGGTAGATGATTAAAGTCTAGGGTCTAAGGAGACAGACATAAATGTACCTATAGGTTAATCTAAATTTCACGTCTATAATAATTTCTGATGCCTTCGCGGTAAAATAAAATACGCGAGTCGAATCCGTTCTAGTTGATTCATTCTAATTTCATGTTTATGTAAAAATTCCTACTAATATTATAAATGCGAAAGTAACTCTGTCTGTCTGCCTGTCTGTCTGCGACGAAGTCGCGGGCAGAAGCTAGTATTTCTATATACCTAAGTTACTAAAATAGCACCCTTTATAAATATGGAAGTTTGTAATAAAATGAAACTTCACAAACTTTCGCTATCTCGAGGTATTTTTCATTAAGTTTAGGTACAGATATTATAACATGCTTAAGCATCCTTGAATGGATGCCCGAGTTTGAAGGATAAAATAGCTACCTAATTTTCTATTTAACCAGATACCAGCTTCCAACAAAATAAGCTCAGGAAGGAAAACGCCTACGGTTCAAGTTTCACAGGAATATTACAGGAGCGACTGCGGTAAAGGAAATACGAAAAAAGCTCGTGAAAACGAATAGCTAAGAAGAAAATATTACTTTCGCTTTAAAAATGTAAATTGCTTCCAAGTTTGATCATAGCTGAGTACCAGCAGACTAAATTATTCCAAGCAGCTACTATACAACTTCAGTTGTATCTCAAGCAAAGAAGTATGCAAAGAAGTATAGTATAATGATGCCTTCGCTGTAATTACACATTGGAATGAAACAAGTAGGTACTTATAACTGATTTACCTCGCGTATTTTAGTTTATTTACTAACATTTCAAAAACATTTGATTTTTGAATCATAAAGTTCAGTTGAGCTGACGATATTCACAGAATAAGTGGTACCTACCTACAGTCTTCATGAAAATAATAGATATTGGATATTAACATCGTTTAGTTAATAGAACACATGCTTGTCATATTCCATGACACATTACAATTTATCTTCGAACATATATTATGAAAGGAAGTGTCCGTCGCGTTGTCTGTCTAGAATGAAGTAATATCCGGAACTACTGGACCGGGCACATGGAACCTTGAGCAGCCATCTTGGGGGTGACTTACCCCCCCTAGGTTTCATATTACAGTGTACAATGGAACTTCCTCAATTATCTGAGAATTTGGTCATTAACGAATATTACAGAGTTAACTTTTAGTGAAGAACTGTAGAAAATATTTTTTAATTTACCAATTTATTCAATGGAAAAGATTTTGAAAGATGTAAGAATGTCTTTGTAATTTAAATGAAAGCTTGTTTTAATTGTCATAAATGCGATTAAAATTGAAAAATGACAATCATTTCTGATAAGTTCGCAATTGTTACATATTATTGAAATAAAATAATTAGGTACATATAACGGTTTAACTTGGGTATTTCATTATTAATTTTATGATGTTGCGAAAAATATACTAGTCTCTAATTCATAGACGATGAGCCGTTTAGTGTGTAGTGGGAACTGTAAAGTTTTCTAACCTTCAGCAAATAAATAAAATACACAAGTGAAATCCGTTGTAATTATTTCATTCCAATTAAAAAATTATGACAGGTGCTTAATCAAAAAATCTTGTTTCGTAGGGACAAAGGGAAAATGTTTATCAGTAGGTACCTCAAGTCCCAAGAGGACACTCCCTGAAGCTATCAAGTTCCTTAAGTGCAAGCAATCCTAGGCACCATTTCTTGCCTAATCGCGTAGGTAATAGAAACGTGAAACAGTCTGCCTGGCACAGTGCTACTACGGTAAATGTGTTTAAAAAAACTAGACATAGGTATAGCAAGAATATAAAACAAAGAGAACAGTGATATGTATTTATTAGCTTTCTTTTAATAATACCTTTCATTAATAATACCTATGGGTAAGTTGTACAATATGCATCACAGAGACATCTCACGTTACCAGTAACATCCCTAGCATCCATTTACGTCAACGTTTTGGACGCTTCAGTAATTTTCCTCCAGTATCGACATCCATTCATTCTTGACGTTTACCTGCAGGACAATATTTCCTACGTTATATCACAGTAGAGTTTCATACAGTGGTCCGACGCCCCTGATGTTTGCAAAACAGAACTCAAGTGACTCGACGAATACAAAGGTTGTCCCGAACTGCAAACCAATCTTTGTACCACCGTAAGGTTGCTTTGTTGAAACACCGTCGTCAGCTGACTGTATGGTAACTCTGCTGTGGTTGAAGAGTGGCTATTGTCGAGTGCATCTTGTATGGAATGGTCGGTAAAGCTTCAGGCATATCAGAACATTGATATTGTTCTTGTGTTATGTACAACATCCATTGTATAGATATTTGCATCGACGACGCCATGTCAAATTCGTGAGTTTGTATTGTATTCCATGGGGTGCGATACACGGGAAAGTTCTGACAGTTAACACGATCTAGATAAACTTGGGTACCTGTCCAACTATTACAATAAACTACATCGAATCGTAGGTAAATAAACTATAACGCATACAGGCCGTGTAATAAGTAGGTAGACAACTATAAAAGAATAATTTCTGACGCCTTCGGTTATTACACATTGGAATGAATCAACTGTAACGGATTTAACTGGTGTATTATTTTTATTTTCCAAAGTTTCGAAAAGTTTACAGTTCTCATATTCGTAGCACGACTGAGCTAACGATAGTCTAACGCTAAATTGTTTTATTCCACAAGCAGATTATATAGAGTCAAAGCATCATAATTTTATTTAAATAAGCCACGTTCATTAAACAAAAGCTCATGATGTTATATGGTGCACATTTAAATGTTACTTTCATGTAGATATTGTGTACCTAGTACAGATAAACTAGTGCTTATCTGTAAGTTGGTACGTTCAAATAAAATAATTTGTTAAAGGTAACAAAAGCAAGATTGCTAGCTTTACAACGATTGCATCTGTATTTCTGGGGCGAGCGTGGTTTAATGTGCTGTGATAAAAAAAGCAATGAAAAGCAGAGTGGAGCGTGAGGAGCAAAGCGAGCGCAACAGAATCAGTACGGCGGAGTTTGGCCACGGCGCATTTTATTCTCATGAGAAATTAACTGTTCCATTAGTTTTAATTCATTCGACGCCCGCGCGGCACGGTTCATTATATCCGCTATATTCGGTATAAAAATGCGTTAAAACATCGCCCACGCGGTTAACTGTAAAATAAAACTGATATACGAAGTGTAAAGTTGTTTCTCCTTTTAAGTTACGATGTTCACAGCTTTAAATATACGCTTACTCTTTCATGTCATAGTTTCAAAATAAAACAAGAACGGAAATAATATCGTAAAATGTCAGCAGATCACACTCTGTGAGCGACGATTTATAAAATTTATAGCCTACGTGACACGAAAAGGAAAGATTATTTGGTCAAGTCGACATCAAACTTTTAAAACATGCCTACGTGTGTAATACTTTATCGTCGGCTAAACGTGAACGTTGAAGGCGTGATATTATGATTTCGTTATAAGATTCAATGTTTTACGGGGTCCAAACAGTGAAATAAAAATGCGTTATATTAGTTGGTTAATTGCATGTCCGGAAGTTGTCTCGTTTCATTAAAAGTATAATATTTTCGCAAGTCTCATTAGTTGGCGGACTGGCAGAGGCCTTGGCGGAGTTCATTGCGTCTCGCTGTAAGTGAGCACCTTCGTCCGAGTTTATGACCAGCCTGCAATATTGTGCGTGGAAAGTTAATGAAAAGGAAACACCGCAAAATTACACACGCAAGAAAATACAAGGACCTTATCCGGAACAATAGATACGGAACTTGCAGAATTATAGGCCATGGAGGGTGATGAACGAAATATTAGCACTATTGCAATGGAAGTAAAAGTATTATTTACACACATGTTATATAATAATATACACTTCTTGAAGCCAGAGATGAATATTTCAGTAAGTACGTAGTCAATTTATGTCAAACTGTAAATGAAATCGATGTCAATATTTCGTGCTATCGAGTCACGTTAATATAGATATGAAATAGTTTCATCAATGTCTCTTAAAATGAATGCTGACAGTGTCGGTCCTGTTCGTACCTATACTCGTGTATATAAAAAATATTTTTAAAATATATAAGCCAAAAATAAAATGCTGCCATTTACAAGTAAAAATGAATCGCTGGAATATTTCGCATCAATTCCACCTTTCATAAAAATATTAACCGAAGCGATTACACGCGTCAAAGGCAAAAAAGTCAAATAGAAATACATTTTCACTATCAATTTGTAACAATTTAATATGGAGCCGAAACGTGAAAACCATTTTATGGCAAAGTAAACAGAAATCTCTTCGAGACGAAATCGTTTTATAAAATAAAGTAAGTCCAATAATTCACCACTTCGGGGCGCTTAGAGGGCGAGATATAAAATGGAGAAAAACGCTCCTAATTCAGTTTGGCCCCGTCGCGCGGTGTTCTCTGAAGCCACTAGGTCTTTACTTCGAGTGGCAGAGGAAGTAATATCTATCAATGGTCTTTGCTCGCTACTGGAAGCGATGGCGTCACTTATTCACTGTTACTTATCTCCAGTATCGCGATGTCTACTCGGGTGTCGATTTAACCTTTCTTTTGAACTCCGATTGGTAATTCGCTTTGGTTTTCTTCACCGGAATTGTTCTTGAAACTTGATAGAAGGTATTTCAATATGAGTTGGAGTTTTAAAACGTTACGTACATATAAGTTTGTTGCTGGTGAACACGTGCCAGCCTTACACGTGACTCTTAGTATTCGCGCGTGTTAGGAGGCTACTCAAGCAGCGTAAAAGTTTTATATAAACCGTATAAGGGTTGTATAAGAGCGAAAAATCTTATACAGCTTATATATCCAAACATTTTACAGCCAAACTTACTGAGGATTTTTTTTACTTATTATGGTACTTTTCTCATTTAATAATTTGGAAGTTTAATCATAAGTAAATAAGCTTTACGACAGAAACAAACCAATCGCAGAAAAACCCCATTAAAACAGAATACCTGTCTGCGATTCGACTGTTTAACTTTGATAATTTCTCAATCAACGACCAACTTTACCCGTGACAGTCTGTGTTTGAATACCAGACGAATTGAGTGCATTATCTTTAGTTACATAGCTTTGCTAGTTAGGGGTTGTTCGTAGAAACTACGAACTACGGGTAGTTCGTATTAGTCAAGACAAGGCGAGGAGAGGGTGAAGTGTCTCACCCACCTTCGCACAAATTGTAGGCATGCTTCTTCCTTGATTGCCTACACTGTGCCGGCATAACGTTGAGATTTTGAGTAGTTCACTTGTTTTATGTTTCTATGTTAACCATTCGCCACAGAAACTAGTTAATATTCTGGGTTTGGAAATCTAGTACGTTGGTATGTAAGGATTTTGTAGTGCGAAAAAAGTAATAGTGATATATGATCGCGCATCGGAAATTATTACATTGAATAAGTTAAAATCTAGTTGTTTGTTTGGATTTAATAGGCTCCTAAACGATTGGACCAATTTGAAAAATTCTTTCACTGTTAGAAAGCTACACTATTCCTGAGTGACATAGGCTATAAAAAAAGGGATCCGGGCAAAGCCGGGGCGGGCTGCTAATAGCTATATAAAGATCTGTAGGTAACTATAAGCATTGTTTATTACACATTGTTTATTTGTATACAACAGGGTTTCTTAACGTGGGGTCCATGGACCCCTTAGGGGTCCGTAGCTTGTGTGTCAGGGGTCCGCAGTAGGTCAGTCAGTCTAAACATATTTATTAGGAAATTGTGCAGTAAACTCATTAACATCGTAGTAAGTGTAATAAAAGTGCCAATAAAAGATTTTTTTATTGATATAAATAAGACTTTTTTTTATTTCCAAAAATATTTATGGGTGGGGTCCGTGGTATAGTTTAAATTGTAAAAGTGGTCCGTGACTGCAAAAAGGTTAAGAAACCCTGGTATACAAGTACGTAATAAAATATAAAAGGTTAAAGCTGTAAAAATGCACGCATAATCCAAGTAACCTGTCATATAAGCAGGTGCCTTAAAACGGCAGTTAAGTTAGCCCATAACTGCATGTAACCTATCATTCAATGAAGTGCCGATGAGCTGAACACTAAAAGACCAACAAAACAGACAACAGTTTTCAACAAACATGAATTCAACGTGAAAGTGTGTGTGGAAAAACAGGAGTACCTATTTGTTTACGAGGAATGTTTGCTGAATGTTTACGTATTTTTTATCGCTTGTTTGGATAGTGCGCCGACAGTCGGTTTCCGGAAAAGCAGAATCTACGCGTTCCTTAGATATTTGATTTTTTTCTGCAGGAAACGGAATTTCTTCTACCAAGGAAAGATTAAAAATCGCAACTATTTCGTATGTTCGTTAGGAAAGTAAAAGTGTTAAGGTTCTTATTCCTTTTTTAAGAAAAGGTATGTACTTAAGCTTTTGAAGATCAGCCAGGTAGCGATATAATATGTACCTAATATTTTTTTTATTATAGGTTAATACCAGACGAAACATATTTCCTATCACAACATGATAGATATGGTACAACTTAGTCTACAGTAACGAAAACCATAAGCGGTAAAAGCAGTACATTTCATCCAGCCAGAAAGTTAGAACTCAGCAAATTCGACATGCGCCCCGTACCACAATCTAGGTATCTCAATTTACGCTCGAGATTAGGTAAATACTTGTTAAAAATAAAAACATTGCATTCCCTTTATGAAAGTGTAGTGAATGTGTAAATGTACTTTGATGTATCTTGGTTGATGTGAGTAGATGCGCTCGCAGCGGCTGTCGGTTGCCGGCTTCCACGCTAAAAGCCACTAATCCATTTGCCTTTCATGCCAGTATGGAAAATGCACAGATATTCCGAGAAAAATATTCAGAACGCATAAAACATAAGTAACGTAACCAATGTACATGAATTGAATGCGATGGCTACTTTTATCTATGCACTTTTGCAAGTGACTTCGTATGTATAGAGTTATTATTATGGTGTAATTTTATAGTTAACTTTACTACCCTTTTCACTCTCATGAGGTATGATTGACTTGACACGACGTGACGAATGTTATCTAACCAAATCAGCTGTTTAAGCGTGAAGAGGTCTGAACCGTCCAACGATTAACTGGAAGAGATCCCTTAAAGGGATAAGTTCGCCTGTGAACATCTGTACTGTTATCGCTTCAACCTCTGTATTTACAGTAAGTACATACATAGATAACTTTCACATTTATTACGTTTACGAATTTTTAATACTGACAATTTAGCGCATATGTTAAGCTGGCTTAGGTACATTTTTTTTCTTTTTCATCTACCACAAAGGATATCAATAACCATTATGCTGACTCGAATCCTCGATAAGATGAGATGAAATTATCAATATACCTCCGAACTTAAGACAGCTTAACCGCCCCTAGTCACCGAGACAACCGAGTATCGAAATTTATAATCGATCAGCTGTAAAGAGCCGGATGAAATAAGATTCTAAAAACCATTATCAGGGGATCTCCCTTTTGTATTCAGCCCCTGCGATCCACTTACAGGCGAGGCACGACGATGACAGTTTACGGGATCCAATATAGGACGTATTTATTATTCACTGTGCTTCCATATTTCATGACTCTGGCGTTCTTCACCGTTAACTTAAAACGAGTAAATGATGCTGGCTAGACGCAGATCTAATCTGCGGCACGGTGTCGGGTGCAAACGTCATGCGCGAATAATAGAATACGCAGTTTGAATAGTTTTAACGTACCGTGCAGTAATCTGCTTTGTTTGGATAAAAGCTTATATAGTGTAACGTCATATTGTAGTAACTTTCAACAATTTATTTTTAATACTGACTGACAGAATACTTTCAAAATATTATAACGTTTTATCTCCACAATTTAATTTGATTACTTTATCAAGATATACTCGAAATATTTATACACATCGATCTGTTGTAGTGTCTGTACCTTCATTCATTTACAATTATGTAATAATTAATGTAATAAAAAATATTTATTACCAATTACACCCAAATGCAACTTTCTCAAACATTTCATTAGTTATAAACAGTCAAAACTAGGTAAGTATACAAAAAAAGTTAGTATTAAATTTTATTTGGGAGTCCAAAAACCGCATCAAATTTTAAAATAGCACCAATACGTGCTAACACTTGACCACACGTACGCCGCATAGCGTTAAAAGGTGCCGATTCGCACCATGAATTTTCATAAAAAAAATATTTTTGTACACGCGACACGTCCGCCCCCTGCGTCTCGTTTGAACAAAACGCCGCAATGGTCCTAATTGCAGTAATTATGAAACTCTTCGCTCGTTGATGAAAGTAATTTTTCTGCAGGGACTACCAATTAGGCGTTACCAATTAGTGTGGAGAGGAGCAATTTGTAACGTGAACTTCAAGTTATCTCGATAAAAACAACGTGACAATCAGTTTATAAGATCAGATTGATTTGTTTTGTGAGCTCAATTGAATATAGCTTACCGGGAGACCCCAACTTCTGTACCCTTTAAAAAATCTTTTGTTTATCGAAATATTTTTTTTTCATTTAATTTAGAAAAAGAGAACTACAAACTACAATCAATATCCACTTTTCTCTGTTTCTTACATTAATGTAAATTTAATAACCTATGTTAAAATGATATTCAAAAAGACTTACCTACCTATCCAAATACCTACTTTCAACGAAACGAAACCACTTTATAATTTTCATCTATTTAGCAAATAATCTATTATGAAATTTAATAGTATTAATAATAATTTATAACGGATTTAACTCGCGTATTTTTATTTTATTTTATTTGCTGACGTTTCGGATTCTTTACAGTTTCCATAATCGTAGCATGACTGAGCTGACAAAAGTCTAACGCTAAAGTGATTTATACAGTTATGCAAACTACCTTATATTTAAATTACAAATTTTGAAAAACTACCCTATTCTAAATTATGAAATACTATTTTTACATTTTACGCAAAAAATTAAAAAAATAGTATTAACAATGTGTAATAACCGCGAAGGCATCAGAAATTATTCATCATCATCATCATCATCATCAGCCCGTCGCAGTCCACTGCTGGACATAGGCCTCTCCAATTGCACGCCACTTTGCTCTATCTTCGGCTGCTCGCATCCAGCTCCTGCCAGCCATCCTACGCAAATCGTCACTCCACCTTGCCTGAGGACGTCCTACACTACGCTTGCCGAGGCGCGGTCTCCACTCTAGAACACGTTTACTCCAACGGTTATCGGTTCTTCGGCTAATATGGCCAGCCCACTGCCACTTTAGCTTGCTAATCCGGTGGGCTATGTCGATGACTCTGGTTCTCTGCCGAATCACCTCATTTTTGATTCGATCCCGCAGAGAAACGCCGAGCATAGCCCTTTCCATAGCCCGCTGAGCGACTTTAAATTTGTGAACCAGCCGTACCGTCAGTGTCCACGTTTCGGCTCCGTATGTCATGACGGGTAGGACGCACTGATTGTAGACTTTCGTCTTCAGGCACTGTGGGAGTGACGATATGAAGACTTGACGTAGCTTCCCAAACGCTGCCCAACCTAACTGAATTCTTCTATCGACCTCATCCTCGAAGTTGTTTCTACCTAACTGTAATGTCTGTCCAAGGTAGACATATTTTTGAACAACTTCGAGAACGGCGCCGTGTACCGCAATTGGTTCCGGTAGTACATGTTCATTGAACATGACCTTGGTTTTGTCCAAGTTCATCCGTAGGCCAATGCGTACAGAAGAGTCAGCCAGATCATTCAGCATCTGTTGTAGGTCCTGCAGCGTTTCTGCCACGATGACGATATCGTCAGCAAATCGCAAGTGAGAGATGTACTCGCCATTTACTTTGATGCCACGTCCTTGCCAGTTCAGCGTTTTGAACATATCCTCCATTGCATTTGTGAACAATTTCGGGAGATAAGGTCCCTTGTCTCACACCGCGATGCAATGGTATAGGCATTGTTTGCTGATTCTGGACTTGGACGGACATGGTAGCGGCTTCGTATAAACATCTCATCACTTGGATGTATCGCCAATCGACTTGGCATCGCTGCAGGGACTCCAGAACAGACCAGATCTCGATCGAGTCAAAGGCCTTCTCATAGTCCACAAATGCTAAACACAGGGGCTGATTATACTCTTCGGTCTTCTGTATAATCTGCCGCACTGTGTGGATGTGGTCTATGGTGCCGTATCCGCTCCGAAACCCAGCCTGCTCCGGTGGTTGGAATTCGTCAAATCTTCGCGCAAGACGGTTCGTGATTACTCTTGAGAACAGCTTATAGACGTGACTTAGAAGGGAAATGGGTCGATAGTTCTTCAGCAGGGTTTTATCTCCCTTTTTTAAGAACAAGACGACCACACCTCTACTCCACATCTCTGGAGTTCTCCCTTCAAACAAGACGGCGTTAAAGAGTTTTGGAGCTCCCTAAGTATAGGTTTACCTCCTGCTTTTAATAACTCTGTTGTAACGCCATCTTCTCCAGGGGCTTTTCCGTTTTTGAGCTGTCCAAGAGCGATCTCGATTTCGCCAATACTGACTTCTGGCAGGTCTTCGCTGTAGTGGCGTGTTAAAGTGGCTCTAGAATCCTCATTTCCGGGATCAGGTCGAGATGCATGCGAAGCGTACAACCGGCCATAGAAGTTTTCCACTTCGGTTAGGACTGCCGGCTTCGAAGCAACGACTTCTCCAATTTCTGTGGTCAACTTCGTCAGGTGGCTTCTTCCAAGTGATTGTACAAACACTTTTGCTCCCCGGTTTTGCTCGATCGCTCTTTCGATCGAAAGAGTATTGAAGGACCGAAGATCGTGTCGTACGCGTTTACTAATCTCTCGGTTTAGAATCCGTTTCTCTGACGAAGTGACGGGTGGGTTTTCACGTCGTTTCTTCATTAGCCCTAAAGTCTCTTCCGAAAGCTTCGACTTCCTGCCACTACGTTGCATTTTACAGAATCTCGTACCTTCTTCCCTGAGAATCCGAACCACATTTTCAAGGTTCTGGTCAACGTCAGTTGTGGTTTCCACGGCAGCGAATCGGTTCTCCAGATTGGACTGGAACGTTTCAGATCCCATTATAGTTTGGAGCAAAGTTGGTCGGAGCCTGGCCTTCATCAAGCGAACACGTTCAGCCCTGAAGTCAATATTCAGAGAGCCTCGGACGAGTCGGTGATCGCTTCCGGTATTGAACCTATTGATCACAGAGACGTCTCTGAATATATGCTTTTTGTCCGTCATGATGAAGTCGATCTCGTTTTTTGTCACAGTGCCCGGTCTTTGCCACGTCCACTTCCTTTGGAGCTTTTTCTTGAAAAAGGAATTCATCAAGAAGAGCCCCTCGCGTTCCAGGAAGTTGACGAGCATTTGTCCCCTATGATTTCTGCTCCCATATCCATGGGATCCTACTACCGATTCGTTACAATTTTGTACTCCCACTTTAGCGTTAAAGTCCCCCATGACAACGTTGTAATGGGTCTTAGTAGTGAAGTGAAGGGCCCTCGTTATGTCATCGAACATAACCTCCACCTCATCATCCGAGTGTGTCGAGGTCGGTGCGTACACTTGCACCACCTTGAGGCTGTACCTCTCGGTGAGCTTGATGATGAGGTACGCTACCCGATTCGACACACTGGACACTTCGACAACATTGTCAGCCAGGGACTTATTGACCAGAAACCCAACGCCACCTTGAGATTGTTGGTCTCCCTCTCGGAAGTACATTAGGTGGCCTGATTCGAGAGATATGGTGTCCTCCCCTCTCTTCGGACTTCACATAACCCTAATACGTGCCACCTAATCTTCTCAAGTTCCACCTCCAGTTGCGCCAGATGCGAGTCGAGCCGTAGCGTGCGTCCGTTGTACGTCGCCAGGGTCAGTTTGGTGTGATGGCCTCCCGTAGCCCGGAGATTCTTCGCACCCCCCGTCCCACCGTTACCATGGTCGCCACCGTGACCAGGAATAGCGGGACCGCCGGGAACTAGGGGCCGTGGTCTTTGGTGTGCCTTCATGGAGGTAAAAGCCCATAATCGCCACGCTGGGCAGGCGGGTTGGCGATCGCAGGGCGTAGCTTCTTGCTTCGATGACGCTGCTGCCCGTCATCGAGCGGAATTTAGCTACGCCTATGTAGGGTGGATATACCGCCATCAGTCGGTCGCCAGAGCCTCGTTCGTTGGACAGCAGGGTGCACCGCGTGCAGGTGAGGTTGGCTTGGGGCGAGTGATGATGATGGTTTCGCCCCCTCTCACCCACCAGAAATTATTAATAATTTATAAGTCAGATAACTAATTGCAATAAAATAAACTTTATAACTAAGTACATAAAGTCCCTACTAACCAACTTACGTATTGCGACTTCACGTTCTGAAGACAATGTATGCAAACATACTTAACGTCTTTACCTGATAGTTAAAGAACTTTGCATGCATCCTTTGTTCTTTCATGTCAGGCTAGACTGCAAAGTGATAATAAAAGTAAAGAAAATAACACATTTTACATATGGATTTAATTAGTGACGTCACTGTTATTTCATAACTTCTTTATAAGAGACATAGCTTTTCGAGATTTGTTCTAGCTTTGGAGTCACGATATATTTATAGGTCAAAATATATGGTAGGTACCTACATGCGACGCTTTGGCCGAAAAGTCTAACATTGTTAGACTATCGTCAGCTCACCCGGCTAAGAATATAGGAACTGTAACGTTTTCGAGACATCAGCATGTAGCTCATTTAAAATAGGTACGTGAGTTAAATCCGTTATAGCAATTGTTTTGTTCCAATGTGTAATAACTGTAAGCATCTGAAATTATTTGGAATGAGACAATTGACAATTGCTATACATTAATGGATTTATTAATTTGTGAGTAAGAATAAAAAAGTATTCTACTACAAATTGTCTATGATGGAACCTTATAATAATATAACCAAACGTGTGTATGATAATCATTTATTCTATTAAGTATTAACGCCTATATTGAAAGTCAGGATTTATAGGAGAAAGCAGCTTCCCCGAACAGTAAAGTCGACTTAAATTATAATAGATTCTGTTGTTTCAGGTTGCTTTTAGTGAATTCGATTTCTAGTAAACTACTCGAGCGGCGCAAAATGTACTCTCTGGCGTTTAAGTTTGCGTTGTTGTTTTATTCAAAATTCGTTTAGGGGCGTTACTTAGTTTACTAAGTTAACTGCTAAAGGTACACGTGGATGCACAGATTCCCAGCTTGTTTACCATTGATTTGTATGAACGAAATGAGTTGCGTCTTGTTAACGAAGGATGGACTGTACTGAAATGCTAGGTTTAAGGAATAGAAGATTTTAATAACTTTATAAAAACGGACACTATATTAAAGACGACACAACTGAACAACCAAAACTAACTGACAACTAAAAAACAATAGATATTTAAAAAAGGGCAATAGCCAATAAAAAGTAAAACTATATACAAAGCGCAAGGAGTACGCAACAAGTCCCTTCGCCGACATTTTGACCCAACAATATACTTTTACTGTCTTTTATATGATACTGTCTGTTGCCCAGGGCTTCTTTTGCGTATTTTTTAACTCCTATTTTGCACCCTTAGGGCACCTCCTAAGAATTAAAATTCACCTATCCTAATAAATCATAAAACACGTGTTCAATGAAATGCTTTTAAAAGCATGAATCTCAAGTTTTATCAATATCGTTGCGAATTTAAAGATTTTATTCCATATAACCTTGCAACCCGTATTTTATCAGTTTAAGTATAGGCTTAAATTTCTATTTCTATTTTCTTTACGACAAAACTGCAATCAATCTAAAGACCATACAGGCATACACAGTCTACCATAATCAGGCGCCAAAGGCTGCAGTCTAAATGCACTATTAATTATTTTCTTCATTCCGAGAAAATTCCTATGTATAAAACATCTAAAATGAAAGCACCAAAGTAATTTCTCGATCATTGGCTAGCGCTTTATTAAATTCTCTGCAAATAATGGACTACCGGCAACTCGAGCCAGAAATGCAATAAAATACTCGGTTTGCTATAAATGCAATATCTCCACAACGCCCCTGTGTTTGATAGTGCTTCTTAACAAAATAATATGAGAAGCTACGGACTCGCCGGAGCAGTCTTTGTGAATTACGACACCCAAGGTACGTACCTAATAAATCTTTTGAAGTCACGTACTTCCTGGATTGCACTTTTATATTACTAACACCTGATAATAGTCTGTTATTTTAGGTGTCTTCACTTTAACAGATAACGTAGGTACTATATTATTTTAGCACCACGCTTGTGTCTTTGTATAGATTCGTATGCTAGGAAATAGGGAATTTTAGTATATGCAGATGAGATTACAGAGGGTAGTTTTGATTCACAATTACAGTTTAACTGAAGTCGCTTATTATAATATTACTTTTGCGTTTATATTCAGACACGAGTGAGTTACTACTAATTCTGGAGAGTAAGTAAAAATGTGAACGTATAAACTCACCTACACATATAAACATGACAACCACCTTCAGACCGTACACTCGTGTCAAAATAAAGTGTGCTTCAAACGATAACAACGGTTACATTATGTAACCAAAGGCGCACTGTCTTGTGTAGGAGGATACCAGGTTACACCAACATTTGAACGCTTTAGGATAGGCTTTGTTCTGATATTCAAGTGGACTAAGGTGGTATATATGATTATATGGACGTAGTGACGTAAAACAAACTTTGTAGTTACCATAGTGAATACCCTTATCTCTGGATGTGTTTTTTTATTGTTTTGAAATTTAGTTCCAACAGTGAATTTCAATTCGATCTTATGTGTACCCGTTTACATATACGATCGGCTGTATAAGGCTGTATGCACTCATACCTACTAAATTTGAGTCTTATTTTATGCTTCCAAGCTTATATACATAATATACATTATAATCTCATACTATTCGTTGTATGTATTTAAATCTCTGTGCTAATTGCGTTGTGTGTAGGCTCGATAGTAGCTAACAGCTCAGTCCCTTTCTACTCGATAGATCCGTATGCCTGTCAGTGTTCCACTAGCTGGTCGATAAATATTCATACTGGGTCCTTAAACGCGTTCTATATTTTGAAATGAAACAACACACAAAGTGGTCTGACCATAAGGACTAGCAAATATAGAACACAATTTCTGATGCCTTGGCGGTTTTTACACATTGGAATGTAACAGCTATAACTAATTCGCTTTAGCGTTTTCGCTTTAGCTCAGTCGAGCTACAAATATGGGAACACTAAGGTTTTCGAAACGTTAAAAAATAAAATACGCACGTTAAATCCGTGTATAATTGTTTCATTCCAACATCTTAATTGTACGACAATCAGAGAAGATCGTCTTGACCACCTGAAAATTCCTAACTCGCGCGGACTATTACGTTACGGCAATCAGACTCTGCTGTAAGACCAACTTCGAGCTATTTGATGAACTGAGACCAGCCAAATTGTCTGTTAAGTGTAATAATGGCGCTCAATTAAAGCAGTCCTAGACAAGATTGTGGAGGTAAAGGTTTAAGCTCGTGAATAGACTACGTAAACCAAAGAGCAAGGAGAAAATCCTGGCTTGATTTATGGCAAGACAGGGTTTCCTTGTTAAACTTAAAATATTGAAAGCGGTAGGAAACTAAATTTGAGGTTGGCAGACTTAGACTGTAATGGTAATGACAGAACGGTAAGTTGTATAATACCTACTAAGAGATGTAAATCAGAGGCAAATAAGTGTAGTAACAAAAAATATTGACGGTAAATGAAAATTCTAACATGATTCCATAAGTCTACTAAGTCCGCCTTTTATACATTTACAGTTTTTACTGCACAATAAAGCATAAAAAAAACATAACGTACATTTTCCAATATTATTTTACTAACTTGCAGCAGTCAACAAATTTCTGATGCCTTCGCGATGACTGGTACTCATTGGATTGAAACAATTGTAATGGATTTAACTCGCGTATTTTATTTTATTTGCTAGCGCTAACGATAGTCTAACGAAAGTACAAATGACTTTGGCTTTATACTAGTCGTCTAATACTTACTATAATCTAGTATGATAATATTATATACATTGATATACTGTAGCTACGATTATAGTTACCGAATCCTTGTATCTAAACGGCTACGAAGCTCTACGCCGTAGCGCCTCTACGCCAGATAACGCGCAGATTTCGAAGGTGCGTACATAATGACGTCAACACACCCTATCGAACGATATCTTGGCAAAACGTTGGAACATTACGTCAGTTGTTTTCGACGCATTCCAGATGAGGTAATTTTGTTTATTTTACCTCAAATAGGTAATAAACATGAAGAAATTACAGTTCTCTATGGCATTAGCTATTGTCGTTAAAATGTTGATATATTTATATATAAAAAACGGAACTGACTGATTAATTTACTGTCTCAGTGCTATCAGTATACAGCCAAAACAACATCTAAAAGCTACAAATTTTGTATTAAGAAGAGATTTTTGTAAATTCCTACTCTAAAGCCTTACGAAAAACAGACGCTAAAAGTTTAAGTGCGTAGTTTTCTAATTCCTTACTATTAAATTACACGATAAAAATTATTGATGAATTCTCGGAAACATTGATTTTTTCCTTAGAGTTTTGACATAATACTATTTATTCCTTCAACGAAATTCATCTCTAATACAGGAGAAAAACCGAAATCTACGCGCAAAGATGAAAAAAACTATTTAAGCATTTCATATTCCATTGCATTACTCTAAACTAACTCGACATAAGCGCAAATAAGATTTAAAAAAGAGAAACGTACTCCGGGCACCATTTCCTACATTTTATGTCTGCATGTGACATTTATTTGACGCTTACGACACATGTACTACAAAAGAGTGCAGTACAGGCTTTATTGGAGCCCGCTAAGTGACGGCAAGGGACAGCCTCCGAGGACCGGCCTAATGGCCCGCTCCCTCTTTGTTGTTAATGTAATTTCACGGAAACTCCTCCCTAATTCGATAAAGGAGAAATAAACAACAGTCGACAAGTGTTTTCCTTAATACGAACATTTTATTACTGCTAATTACGGATTTAATTATTTGTATGTGCTCGCCACTTATGTCAATACGCGGTGATGTTTTACGGTCGGCGCTCGTATTCGGGTCGCCAGTCGTAAATAATTAAATATGTGCATAACGTGAACACGTATCGATAAATAACTATATTAAATGCCGTCGAATTTCAGCGATAATATTGAACTGTTTGTCCTTCCTCTTGAATAATTATTTAAGGTACCTACACGTTAGTGTAAAACAACTACAACGGATTTAACTCACACGTATATTTTATATGTTGTTTCGAAAACTTTACAGTTTTTATTAACGTAGTCATATTTCGAAATGTCAGAATAACATTTAATATTAGGCTTTTGTTCCAGGAGGGGCCTGACCCTCGAGATTTTATTTGAAGTTTTTAGGTGTTTAGCATAGATCCAATGGATAGCCTAGCTATAAATACATTTATAAGGTTGCTCTCTTCAGTCAATTGAAATTGATAATATTTAGGATTTCGGCACTAGACCGACATGGTAAATGTCAATAGAATACTTTATAAGAATAACGGCAGATCAAATAGGTAGACAAAGACTACATCAACACCATATAGGCTCTATATAAATTGTAAAAATGAATATAAGAGTAAACATCCGCACCTTTATACAGGTTATAATAATATATAACTTGTCTCGCTTGACATTGACACCATATTCATAAAGCATATCACGTTTCTAATACGATCTGCAACTTCGCTCAATAACCGCAACTGTTACTAGAGCGAACCGAATTACCATAGAAGTTTTAATCAAATTAATCTTTCGAGTGCATTGCTATGCATTCTGCACACCGTCATCACGCATTCCTAATACAAGTGTTGGGAAAGTGCTTCCTGAGCTATGCGAACTTTGTGGGTTCTATTCTGGAACAGTACTGTAATCTTTAAAATCTCTCCTTTTAATAAGGTATATGGGTTAAAAAAGAGATATTATAGACTTTAGCGTTAGACTATTGTCAGCTCAGTCGTGCTACGATTATGGAAACTGTAAAGAATCCGAAACGTCAGCTAATAAAATAAAATAAAAATACGCGAGTTAAATCCGTTAATAGTTGTTTCATTCCAATGTGTAATAACCGCGAAGGCATCAGAAATTATTAACATCAATTGATTTTTAATCCAAAGAAACGTGTTTCGCATGCTCTTACTTTTACCAGATATTTAAATTTGCTTTTTACAGTTTAATATTAAAATTAATTATATTTTAAATTTGCATTGTTAAATTTCCATTTTTTACTTATTATAAAAGGTAAATAAACTAAGTATTATTTTATTGCTATTCGAAACCATACGCACTCAAAATATATTTGATATGAAAGTGAAACTTTGACTAGTCTACTCAGCGAACTTCGTATTTCGTTTTATGAAGATATATTATATTTATTTTCTTGTATTTTTTTCCAAAATTAGCTAAATCAGTCCCACCGCTCTAGAGTTTTAGCGAGACTGACGAACTCCAATACATTTATATAAACGAGTTTTTTTGCTAATCAAAGCGCAGTAATCACATCATTCTTAAAATTTAGGTTAAAAACGATTATATGAGACACGTGATTCGTTCAGTTTACAGCTCGATTTCAATACATTGCGTTTATAAAGCTAGCGAGCCTATAATTAACTGTCGAGTCAATATTGTTTGACTGTCGCCATGAAGAAATAGATACTTCCCAAGCAGCAAAACTAAGTCGTATGACAGTTGAGAGCACGTTTTTATTTCCACTTAAAGCTGAGAAAAGGTACTTTAAACTGTCGAGAAATAGATCTGGAAACGTTTACTCGACCCAAAAAGGGCACATTTTACTCAGCTTAAAATGCTATAACTGTCGTAAAATAGTTGAGTTAGGACCCAAATAATGCCATAAAAGTCGAGAAAAAGCGACATACGGCACTATTAATACTATAATAGCAATAATTTCACCTTTAATCGACTAATATGTCGGTTGAATGCAATAAAGTTGCTTTTACTCGACTTAATAGTGCTGTGACAGCTACTGCATCGCATTTACTCAGCTATTTAGTGGGCTAATCGCAAAAAAGCGAGCTTTTTAGCACTAAGTATTCCAGCTCTTTGCGGCGTGATGCACGGGTGATTTTTTTTTTTTCTTAACAATTATCGAATGGTAGCCATATTATAATAATATGTTCATTAAAATAATTGGTTTTCGGTGTTAGCTATCATTCATGTAAGATACCAAATTTCAATGCGAAATTTTATTTGTCGATTAACTACCTTATATTTCTAGTTAAAATTTTAATGGGTCTCCTTATTTTTGTGTTATTGTAAAATCATTTAAAAAAATAAAATATTAAAAGGAGTTATTTCGCCATTATAGAAAAACGTTTGCCATCTTACGACCTTTACTCATCCTTTAGTTGAAAAATAGAAAATATATCACATTTACATTACTATACCGACGCCATTACTGTCAATATTGGATTCCTTATTGCATATGATAAATCCGCAGTGTTTGTAAACAAAGTACTGTTTCATTTTTATATCATCACACATCTTCTTTTGAGTTACCTACTTCCACTGTTCATAATCCATTTTCTAGAATAATTGAGCCTCAGCACGATACGTATTAAACAGATGTAATTAGAATTTGGTGTTGTAAAAGATTTCAAAGATCATTTATGTTACTTTTTGCTGCATGGTGGCCCTAAAAGTGCATTTGAATTGCTGTAGGTGTTATAACAATCACTTTAAAATCTTTCTCGCGACAAGTGCTGTAATAGAGAATCGATATATTTTATACTACACTTAGTACTTTAAGAGTTACTGAGAAGCTATTTTGTCATATAAGCAGCTTTTTTAACATTATAATGCTAGCTCAGGAATTATGTCGAAGGACAGTGCTGTAAAGACGCCTCTTGTAGCTATTTAGAAAATACGAAGCATTTATACAGTCAATTTAGAACTTACCGTTGTATAAAAGCGAAACTTGGTACCATTATACAATAATGGAATAAACGCTCTATAAACATGTGGAGTGAACGTTTAGTCGACAGAGTTTACCAGCCAAAATGAGAAAATGCTAAATAGTTGAGTCTAGATCTTTTATACAATGATTTGGCATCTTTAACTCCTTTTTACTACTATTTCTCGATCGTTAGCTGTAAAAAGCCTTGCTTATACGACTATTTTGCTGGTTGGGTTACGACATCGAGATATCTAGATTTCTCGTTGTCGACAACGTTACCGAATTTCGACTGATCGCCGCGAGAATAAGACGTCATCGACATGACAAGATGTCGACTCGACAATTCATCATAGGCTCGCAGAATAGGACTGTAAGAGCGAGGCATCGATCGCTCAACTGCCTCTCGAAACTAAGTGACCCGATAGATTCAATTTAGAAGGTCTGCTTTGCTTCATGTACGCTTAGTCCTCCGAGCTAATTCAGTTTCGTTATACGGCACTCAACAGTGTAACAATGCATTGTTAATGAATAACAATAAAATACTTATCTACTCCAAATTGGTTTTTGTCTAATTTATAGGGTTCCGTATCCGAAGTTTAAAATGGGACCATATAAGTAACTATCCGCTATTCGTCCGTTCGTCTGTATCTCACGAAACGTGATAGTTAGCCAGCTGACATTAAAAAAAAAGCAAAATAAATATTTAAGGGGGCTTTTTGTATAGGTAGATAAGGTGAATGTAAAATCGAGGCACTCAAATAATAAGTGCTTAAATTTCACACCAAATTCACGTGAATTTCGATAAACCAACGTCTGCTGCAAATATTACCTATGTCCTCCAATAAAATGACACCAAGTGCCGGAAAGAGTTCGCATAAAACTCACTCGCCATATGTGACCAAGAACAACCTCTTTCCACAGCTCACAGTAATGTAAAATAGCTCTATCATTTACCAAATTTTCACCTCACTTAGGATTCCAAAAATTGTTTGCAATTTTTATAATCCCCAACTCAAAAACGACGGGGTGTTATAAAATGAAGATCCTACCTACCGATTAAATAACAATTAGTCAGTTTATTTAACTAGCCAACTGACAGATCTATATAACAATAAGCACATTTTTAAGTAAGCACACCGAGCTACTTGACATAGCCTTCTATAACGCTAAATATTTGAACTTTCATTTATTTCATAATTTCTGATGCCTTCGCGGTCATTACACATTGGAATGAAACAACTATTAACGGATTTAACTCGCGTATTTTTATTTTATTTTATTAGCTGACGTTTCAGATTCTTTACAGTTTCATTTATTTCATTACACATTTTCTAATTAAAAAATCTCATGAGAATAAAGTTCTTCAGCGCAACATACTTAATATAGAAAAATGAGGTCGAAACGAGGCTACTTTGATACGTCGACTTCATTCATTCACACGTTTGATGTCGATTTCTATTCCAATTGGCATCGTACCGATGTTCAGGAACCTTCTGTTCTTCGAATAACTGGCTAGCATTATGTACTAGAGTTTACTACGATATAGACATGACAATGTCATACGACATCAGGATTCATCCGCTTGTCGTGTACGTAGGTAGTAAATGCATTCGTCACTGCGTATCGCATGCGAATAATCTATGCACATTTATTATTGAAGGACTTAATCACAGTAGTTTACGGCACTCCTCTTAGACTACCTCCTATCATATAAAGCATAGTTTGAATATAGTACATATGGAGATGTTATAGGCGTGCAGCGTGCCATGAAGCCAAAAAGATTTTTGCACATACTAGTATAAAGTCAACATAGACCTATATTTACGAAAACATATTTGAATTACAAATTTAATGGGTTTCTTAGAATGACGCCAACCGAATTCATTGTTACTTCATTTAAGATTCTAAGATATCAATTTTATGTTTAAATTCATCTTATTGTGTCATTATTTTATTTATATTTATTAAAACAGCAAAACGTCAAGTTTTTCATAGCGGTTTCGAATGTTGGTGGGTATAGTGTTTGTATGGTGACCAGTTTTGCATGTTTTATATACATTTTATATACATTGTTTGTGAATTCTTTAACTAAGAATTGCATGCTTTCCATTCGGTGTTAATTGTCTAAATTTAATATAATATTTCAAAAATGTTATACCTATTTGAGAACTGTTATACTTAAAGTTAAAGAAGTATGATACAAAAAAAGAACTTACATTTCTCGGTATCGCATAGAGAAAACACACGATGAAATTCAATTTCGAGTTTGCAATTTATGAGTCGGCTTCTTTAAAGGCTTCCATCGATATAACAGAACTAGATACGTAACACTTGCAAGTTTCCGTGTAAACTAGTACACTGCTGTTTCATTCCAAACTTTTAAAAATATCTATTAGGTGGATATAGGTACTGGTGACCTTTTTATTTTGCAGAGATTAATATAATGGGGCTCCTATACGACGATAATAGCAATCGAACTAAATAAATACAAATTTGTAATAATACGTGACGTGAGTTTTACAATTTTGATAACAGATGCATCGTTTAAGCTTCAAATAGTAAACTGAAATCGCTTTTTACTTATTAAATCGTTTCTGATGCCTTCGCTAATACGACTGGTATGAAGAAAGATATACAGAGAAACCTTAGACTATCGTTGAAACGTCAAACAAATAGGAGAGTGAAATAATTCATCCCAATAAGAGTTTTTCATTTGCTAAGATACCGGTAAGCAGCTTTGATATACATAACTTGGTTTGTTAAGTAGACTACATAAATTGTTGTACAAAAATATCTGCAAAGTTAAAGATAAAGCTAATTGTTTAACTAACAAAGAATCGTTAAGCAGCTAACAATGCACTGGAGGTCTTCGATAACATGTTATTGCACTTCTGTCACAAGCACAGAATCGCAGTTAATGGACTGGTAGTTAATTGATTGCCTGTGTTTATGATGTTCCACAAACGTCAGCCAGCGATCGATGCTATCACAGTCACTCGTAATGAAATGCAAACGAATCCAGGCTTCCTCACTTCACATTAATCTTAGCTTTTTTCTCTGGCTCCACAATTTGTACACAGATTTGTCATGATTTCGGGTTTTCCTTGTTCTAGTGAAGATACGTTCTCGTAATGGTATGATAACATTAAAGTGTAGTGAGGTTTCGTTTGACTCTTTTTGTGGCGCTGCTGCTTTTAGTTCCATTTTACGGTAATGGTCTTGCTGGATAAAGGTACTAAGATGTATGTTCAAACGCATGTGATGCGGAGTGAAAATGACATAAGAGCCGGATTAAAGACCACAATGTCCGAGTAAGTTGAAAACATAAAGACGGGTGTATGGTGGTTAATTCATTGTTCGAGGAACGAGATTACAAAATATGTTACGCGAGTTTAAATGCACTGTTTACGAATCAGTGTAGATGTTATTGTGATGTGCAAGAGCTGATGTTACATATTACTATGTACCTACTTACCTTTGCGTTTATCCATTGTTTAGTATACCAATAGCTTGTATAAGCTTGTACCTACTATTGGTATCTTGATCAATTGGTGTGATATGTTCAAATATATTTAATTGTTAAAAAAAATGCGTAGGTATTGCTTTGAACTCAAAAGTAGTCTCACAAATAGTATTTAACAGATTTTGACGGAATTTTGCACTTGAATACTCCTAGCAATATATTATTATTATACGCTTTTTACAGCATATACGACTTTCAGGAATTTAAAGAAAGCTAACGAGCACTTTTCCAAATATTACAAAGAAAATAAAAGGTATATATCACGCTATATTATAATCGTTAACGCTCTTTAGGTTTTAAAGACAATCAACCCGCAAATTCCAACAAGATTACGCACGGTAACAATCCGCTGGACCCATACTCGCACGGATTTATACAATCAAAGGTCGAATGATTATAATAAGAGGGCCGCGTCAGAACAAAGGGCAGGAAAGTTAAATGGGCGTTATTTTATTTGCGGGATCAGGGTGCCGGTATAAGGGCTACAAATTGAATAATTATCCTTGGGTATTGTCCTGGTGCTGTGTCGATAATCGCTCGTTTGACCTCGTTCCTTTGTGCCAGCTCAGCATCGCCATAAGCCGCTGACTCGGTCTCGCAGATAGTTATCTATTGACCTTCGGGATTGGCTTTTAACGAGCCTAGCTACGTAAGTGCCGTGATTAATGCGCATTTTTTAATTTGAACTAGTTTTTTTCACCTTCCAAAATGGAGGGAGGGTACCTAATTGTTATCGCTTATGTTTGTAGTTATTAGAAATTGAAATAACGGGCTTAACTCGCGTAGGTGCTTAGGTATTCATTTTTAAATTTCGTTTACTATCTACTTATTGTAGTTAGGTTCAGACTAGTAGACCAACGTCAAATATTTAACGTTTAAAATTAATCTCCAAAACATCTTTAAAATTAATTCAGTCCCCCAAATAAAAACAGACATTTGATATTGTCCTCTTGACAAACAGAGGGTTTTGCGGAACCGCCTTAACTTTAATTGCCAAATCAATTTCGTCGAAATGCTTACGTCAAGTTTCAAACAACAAAATATAATAGATATGCCTCAGGTTAATTGATTCTATTCATTAAAATGTCAAAACCCAGTCTATTAAACAAAAGACCCTTTGTTTTGTTGTTTATTAGTTGGACAATGGTTGTTATAATGTAGAGGTAAATAAAATGATAAGCGTGGTTATTTCCATCGATACTGCGTCAATTTATAGATTTTAACAGTAGATAAAAACGTTCATAACAATTCGGAGACTTAAATGTAATACCGTTGTCAGAGTAAAAATAACCAAAATTAACTTTCTCGGCACGTTTTCGCATAATGTGGTGCTATCATGGTGGCCATTTTATAATTTCGTGTCGCATAAGAACAAAACTTAACTGGTTTTACAGTTAAGTGGGTACCTATCGAGGAAATGTTTGCGCCAATTAGCTAAATTACACGACAAAAAGGTTAGAATTGTTATTATAAAAATTAAGGGACGTTTCATTCAAGGGAGTTCTTTTATTATTGCGATCAGCCTGACTCAGAATGCTGTAGGGTCTTTTTCGACTTTTTTCGACTCTAGAAGTAGTTACCTAGATATAATTTCGTACTATCTATAAATGTTATGTACAAATTGATTTAGTTGGATCATATTCTAGCATGGCAATGGTACCTACCATTTCCGCATCATAATATGTGCCTACCTGATTCTTCAATAATTTATACCTATGTTTTTTTTAAATTGAATACTGAAGAGCACTTGCTGAAGCCAGCTCGTTTACTGCAATCGAACGGTAGGCGAGCTTCCAGATAAGAAAACTGCCTCAAAACCTGTAATCGTTATATCTATGTACAAGCTTTAATTGGCTTAGATCTAGATCCGTTAGATTTCCCAAAGATATTTGTATATTTGTACTCTTCTATCAGAGTACGATGATCTAGCCTCCACGGCCCACGGCAGCACGGCTCACTCAACATTTTATTTTTGTTCGTCTATTCGAACGCTTAACCCACATTTGACGGAAAAGCAAATTAATTAAACGGCACACACATGCGGAAGACTTTTATACACCGCAACCTTAAATCCACGGTTCAAATTGGAACTAAGACTACCGCAATGGAAGTAATTTGAACTAAAATCTGTTCAAAGTATGGAAAATTGCATGCTAATTCAAGTGCCACTAGCATGCATGCAAGCCACAGGCAGCATCCGACGTTCCCGTTTCATTTAACTAATCTTGTCTGAATATCTTTTGGCTACGGGAAAGCATCGTTAGAGATAAGTTCGAGGCTGAATACGTAAAAGAGTTTTCAAGGAGCCTACGGATTTATTGTTGGGGTTAAATCTTGTATAAAATATTCATACGCTCAGTTGAACTTATGCAAACGACGTTGGCTAGGAATTGTAAATTTATATCATTCGAAAATAGGTGTTGAACAAACTAATGACATATGTACGGAGACATGTTTATAAAAAATCGAGGGCCCAGTGGGATTTAACTCACGATACCTCACAATGGGGCGGCGAAATCTTCCACTATGTTGATTGTTGTTCATCACCGTTCACCTTCATCTGAATGAAGTCTTTTGTAAAACTTAACACTTGTCTTGGTACAAATATTATTATGTAATTAACCATACATACATAACCATAGACATCGACAAAAGTTCCTATGGTCAAAAGGCCTTTTGATCACACACGACTCAATATATACAATTGACACCCTATACATTAAAAAGGTGAAGATCATTGGCGTAGCTCTAGCTCTAGCTCTAGGGCTGGAGCTCGAAAATTCTGTATCTAGCGAAGTTTTTTAAGTTAATTTCGAATCGGTAAACAGTCCAAAAAAAGACTCACCCGGCTCTCCCGATAGTTACATTTATGGTGAAGGTATATTTAAGGAAACGATTCCAAGTAGACCAGCGTGTGGGAGTAACCGTCTTGTTGATACACTTTAAATGTATGCCAATTTAATCTCATACTATATATTGAATAGAAGATGAAAGGCCTTTGTAGATACCATAGTCACGATTTCACACGAGTAATAAAATAAACGGCCACATCTACGTCATCGATGCCGACGGCACCCGGAACTGTGCACATGAAATTGAAATTGCAAGCCTGAAAGGGGTCAAAAAGATAAGCCGACCGACGCCGAGGGGTGGAAAGCTGTTACCATAATAAACATTACTTTAATATAGTATCCGGGGAACGGACTGCACGTCGGAACATAAAACGAAAGCTTTGCTTTGTTCGAGTCCGACTTTTGATTCCTTTAATAAATCTGTGGTTAAAAAGGAGGCTCGTAGTAGGCACTTGGCTTGCATGAATTAATTAGTCGGTAATATAGAAGGGCTGCATGTAATGTTATTCTAACCATGAAAACGGGGTGCGAACTCGCGAATGGTGTTTGCTTAGGTTGAAAAAAATGGAAAACAACTCGGTGTTTTTGTAGGTGCGGGAAGAGGAGATTTTTAAATAGGCTACATTAAGTAGTACCTATTTTTACCTTTCCAAAAATGTGTAAAAAAATCAGTGATCAAATTAATAATTTTAATTGATATTTTTTAAACATTTTTTAGAAGCATCGTAGTTAGTTATCTTTTGAAATAAAATAAAGAGATATCATGGCATATTTCTATTTATTCAAACTAAAAAATAATAATACCTGTATTAAGTTCTTTTAAAAGGAAATTTGTTACCTAAATTCATTCAACACCTAATCTAACATTTACGTATAAAAGATTGCATGGTTGTTCTACAGGCAGCGTCAAATATATCGTAGAGTTCAAAGTGAACAAATACCTTCACGACTCTATTGCCTAGGCCGTTAGAGCGTATTGAGATATATCTGACCCTCGTAGCTGGTATATAATATTTGGCTGACTGTACGAACCTTGCGACAAATTGATGTGTGGGTCGGCAGTTGATCAAGATACCATGCATTTTGTATGACCTAAGATGGGTGTGGAAAATTGTTAAGAAACCGCCGAGCTCCAGGCGCTACTGTTTTATGATGCGGAATATAAAAGCATAGATTATAATTATGGCACGTTTCAATATTATTAAACGTATAATAAAATATTCTGATGCTTTCGAGGTTATAATTACTGTATTTATTACACATATATTTTTAACTGTTTTATAATGCGTTGGAGATAATATTTTAACTCTCCACGTTGTCGGACTATGGTCAACAATGTCTGCTACGATTATGGGAATTGTAAAGTTTCTGTAACGTCAGCATACAATTAATATAGTGGGTTAAATTCGTTATATTTATTTTATTTCAATGTGAAAACATTAGAGATCTGATCTGTAATTATTAGGGATTTTATTTTTGGACAAAATAATTATTGTTATTTATTAGACAGGATTATTTTTAAAATTAAGTAAAAAAAACTGATTCGAGATGTGCATGATTACATAATATTAATAGATAAAAAATATGGATGTCTATTCAAACATTCCACTTAACGTAACGATCCACTTATATAACAGACTAGCTGTGCACGCGACTTCGTCCACGTGGAATAGTAATTCGTCTATCCAACAAAAAAAGAATTTTTGAATTCGAACCAGTAGTTTCTGGGATTAGCGCGTTCAAACAAACAAACAAACAAACAAACTCTTCAGCTTTATAATATTAAGTATAGATTTAATCTATATTTAGAAGCCCATAAAAATAACATAGAATTTTAATACCATTGGGTAACAAAATCTTTACACTTTATAGAGTGAGCGACGTTGAAAGCTTCTTGCGACTTAACATGTAGCGCGTCGCTAGTCAGCTTTAGAGGAAATGCGACTGATTTTAAGTCCTTACTGCACTGTTAAAATAAGGTGTCAAAACAGTCTGCTCGTACCTATTTATATTTTGATTCGTTCTTCTGTATTGTCAGAAGAATAGGGAGGTATGAAAAAAGAAGAAAGTAAGAGACAACGCAAGTGGAAAAAGAAGATCAGAGTAAGTGAATAAAAAAAGAAGAAAAAGAAACTCACAATTGCTTCCATAATATTAATTAGGATTATATGAATTAAATTATTTTATATAACATTTTTACGTAAGTACATATTATTTAACTTGTTTAATGAAACAACAAAACGCGGATTTAATTACTACAGACCGTTTAGGGTTAAAGAAAAAGGACAATTGCTTGCTTCGCATATCAATCTCTCATCACAGAACCTGTTCCTATTTTATTGTAAAGACATCAGACATAATCCGTCTGCTTTAACAAAAGTGCAGCAACACTGAAATTAACTATAGCTGTGTAAACTTCCGTCGCCGTCAAGCCAGCCATTAGAGAATAGTTGCATATCGTATCAGCATCGAGCGCACGTTGTCGCCGGTGGTAAAACAGTGGGTATCGACGGCGTAGCATATTACGTTACTGCAACGGGCGCCGCCTGCATCCGAATGAACCACACTTCAAAGTTACCTCTGCTCTGCACCTATTACGTACCCGGGTTGTGTGTAAGATGAATATTGAGTTCAGAATTTTCAATAAACTCAACGCTATTGATATGTCAGTGACGTGCGAAGCAGATTGCAGAATTGCAGACACTTTCAAGAGTGTGTTGACATTCGATTTTCAAATGCAATGTACGGTCCAATCTAGGGAGTTCATTCATGCATTAGTTCTTTGATCAATGCGCTCCTTAATGCATAAGCACAGGATATCGAAATCATATAAGCAGAGATATGAAAAATCATATTTTTTTTAAATCACGGAAGTCTGGGCTGGCTGAGAATTTAGACTAATACTGACATATCATGTAGATACTAATTTTATCATACATAGCGAAGTAGCGTATACGTAGTTTGTAGTTTGACCGTGATGTATAAAGTTAGGACTCGTTGATAAACTGAGCAATTCTCCAAAATGGTTTACTTTATAGCTGGAATGTTTGCATTACTTATCTAAGTATATGAAAAATGTTTGTAGCCCAGCAAAATCTTGAACTGTATTGAACAATATTTAAAAAAATAAATGAATTACTTTCTGTCATTAAACATTAATCCTGATGCTGATATATATACTCGTAGCTTCGTTAGAATAGATGTTAATTCTATATCATATTATATTAGAACAAAAAGTTGTAAATTCACTGGAAGCAATTAAATAGCTCATAATTTAGCTGGTAAAACTGTACCTAGGTTACACAGTAGTTGGGTACGAGTTGGTCGTAAATACTGAATTCTCTTGGCCGTTTACAGTATAAGAAAATTGATACAAATGAGTATACTTGCTTCCTCGCAAACATTTTTATGTTTAGTATTTTATTTGTGAAAGTTTAGTTTCTATTTTAACGTTTGAAGCGTGGGAAAAATATTAAATACTTAGGTAAACAATCGTAGCGTCTGAAGTGTTCACTTTATTAATAATATACCTAATAGAATAATAATGATCGCCAATAGGTAGGAAAATTTTATTGGCATTTACCCAGTGTAATATAAAACTGATAACTTTTAATAATTTCTTTGTCGGCTACTATACTGTACAAAACTAGGTAAGTAGGTACGTAAGTTAAGTAAATGATTCTTTTCTATCAGCCAACCATAAAAAAGAGTTTAAAGTATCATAATTATATTTATATATTTTTCAACACACATATTATATCTGTTAGTACCTGTTCATGTGTTATTGATGTACTAATTCACACTGTCTCAACAACTCTATATTCTACTCGCTACCTGACTGGTAAACGTAATTCAAAAATGTATCTAGACTTTCAGCCTCGTAACTTCCTGCTCTCATTAATTTCGCTTCAAGTTACAAGAATATATAGCTGGATTTATCAAGTAAACTCGTCGGTAAGCCATGACACCTGGCGGCTACCAAGCAAGCCACCCAATTACTGTCAGTTTTGTTTACTATGTTACTACCCTTTTACTTAGTTACCGACCGTCGGGTAAATTAAACGCATTCAAATATATATATGCTAACATAACTTTATTAGGTATAATTAATATAGCATAGCATAGAACTTACGACATTTTAAGTTTATTATTAAATAATGTGGATTATTGTATAGGCCTTGTTGTGGAGGGTGGACTGTAATGAAAGCAATAGGTTTATGAAGAATATAGGAATTTAATAAGGTAACTTTACAAACGAACACAATATCACAACACAACTCAACCAAATCAACTAACAGACTGACAATTCCAAAAACAATCGATATATAAAAAAGGGCAATAGGAGCATGCAACAGGCCTCTAGGGACTACCACCACTACATTGGTATTTGTTAGCGAGTTAAATGACGATGCAGCTATAATTTCTTTTTAGATGTTTGTTGGAAACAAAACATATTTTTCATAGTCACTGATTGATTGTAATGAAATGTTAAAGTGATCTCAGTTTAATAAAGCTTCTATATGTGAAAAGATTACATCAACCACGAGTAAAGCTATAAGAATATAATAAATATCCCTTAACGTTATGTCTTTGTCAATATAAACTAATTCTACATACATCTCCTTAACTAGTAATGTATTACTTCCATTTGGTTAATGGAATTGTTTGATGAGCTACTCAGTCGGTGCACTGTGGCAATCACTTATTCATGGATGCATTGCAAGCATTGCATCAAGTACCAACATCTCTACTGGGTGTCAAATGATACAACAGAGAGCGCGATCCCACAGAACAAAAGAATTGAACAGTACTACTCACCAACTGCTAAGTCTCAACGTTGCTTCAAATTCACAGCTTCCGATTGGTTGTTCGACAGACATCTCCTGAGCAGTTGTTGTGTGGATACCAGCCCCGTTGTTTACGAGCGCCTGCGATATTGCCTCTTGTTATTCTGAGAAACGTGTAAGGAGACGTTTTGTTGGCTATCAGAAATACAGTACTGAAGGCGAGATGACATGAATAAAGGAGATTATTGCCTGGGGAACAGAAGGGTTACTGTCATTGCGAAACGGCAGTTGTAATTAACATCGCTTTATTTACTCGATCTTACTCGAAAATCATTTTCAAGATAAGTTGGAAACGTTGTGAGCTTTTAGAAAATATGTTCAAGATCAGCAAAAAGTAATAGTGACATAAAAAAAGGAAAAAATATATAAAGTTAGGTATATATATTATGTGTGGTGTGTGTGTTTGGTCTCGTCTCGTGTGGACAAAAGTGGTTTTTTACTGAATTAAATTGATAAGTATACATTGATTCCATTTTTTATATTATGTTTAAGAAAAATTATCAATTAATTTAATGCTTACGTCTCAATTAATTTTTGAACAAAATATAAATCCCATAAAAAAGTACTAATCGACATTGAGAGGCACATAAAGTTCAATTAATTTGAAATGGTTATCCAGAATTGCAGGTGACTGGCTCTTTCCACACCGAGTACCTTACCATTGTTTAAATACGTCTTTGATTTGAATACAATTTATTAGTATCATTAAGTACACTTCTAAAATTCTAAGTGAAATATGTTTTGGGTATATTTAATAATTAATTTCAATTCTTAATTGATTGAACACTTATCTTAGATTGTAAGATTCAAATATTTTGCCATCAGCTATAATATGCAGAAACTACGATCTTCAAAACAAAGGCCACCTAACCGTCTGAAAACCAACACGAAAACCAAGAACTCTTGATTATACAAGAACAGTAGTTTTGTCATACTTACAATAACAAGATTTTGCTTTAACGTGCCGCCACCATACGGCTAAAAGAAACTTACCACTTATGAGTTTGCACAAGTGCTATTGCGCCGAGTGTTGGACCATGGTAAGGGCTGAAGCCTCGACCTCGTTACACCACCAAAGACAATTTTCTCCGTGCAACTTCCCCGACAAATGTGATTACTACGCTTACAGCTTCGAGATAAAACTTCTGTAATTGTGTATTCAAGAACTTTTTGGTTACGCAAATCTTAATTTATGGCGTCATCCGTGGACGAATTGCTATTGTGGTCTCTAAACTGAAAATTAAGTGGACGAAAATTATACGGATAAGATACAAAACGAAATAGAACGTTTAGCTATAAAATTGCACATTAATTGTGCGGTCGAGATTTTTTTTTAAATCCCAGTTCCTTGTCACCCCAGTCTTACGTGATTAAAAAAAAAGGTTTTTTACTATTGATGGTAGATTCTATATTTTATAAAATAAACTTAGAAAGGATTGAATACTCGCTGATTTTACAGTTAGCAGGTGTCAAAGGTCGAAAAAAATCATGCTAACTTTTTTTCCCATATAGTGTAACTAAAAAGACTTCATTTCATAGATATATAAAGAAAGTCGTTTTAGTTTAACTATTTATAACCAAAAACCGGCTGAACTGATTTGGCTGAAAATTGGTGATGAGATAGCTAGGAACCAGAAGGTACCAGGTACTTTATTTTACCAAAGAAAGGTTGCTTTGAGATAATAAGGGCGTTCAAAACTTCCCTCAACATATGTATACAGCGTGAACGTGAATATTCACAACAGAACGTGACGCGCCATCTTCAATATTTCAAACTAAAACATTATAAACAGGATCTCGTATTTATTTGCATAGTCAGAAACGTACCGCGCGAACTACGAACAACTCTCCTTTAATAACAAACTATCTGAAAGTTATCAAACCTTAGTTTCCAATTCACACAACTCCAGGCGTATCGGAAACTTGTACCAGTTTATTTATTTGAAGTGTTGAAAGTCTTTTTGATAGGCGTCTTGGAGATAACAGAGGGAGGGGGTTTCTTTTGCTCACCGGCTTCAAAGCCTTAGGTATGTCTTGGGAACGAGTTCAATTGGATTGAAACGTTGAGCGAAGTAGTGTTGAGCAAAGGGTTCGTAATAGTGACATTTGTACTGAAGGGCACTCTGCAAAAAAATTTGCTGACATTGAACTATTATATATTTCGTTACGACTGTATTGACCGGTCAAGGTATATATTATTTCCTAATATATATAAAAATCTATTACCTTAAAAGCAAAAGCGAGAAAGGAAGCGTCTTTACTTCTAGGTAGATAGCAATCAACGGCAGGACTTTTCGCATAGACATATTTAATTCGTAATGCTGACAATTCAGTTGCAAGATTTCACATACATACTTATAAAGTTACATAATTACATTGAAAGTTAAATAAAAGCTTATAAAATAGTTTAAACTCCGTTGCACAAGGTTTTTATCAAGAGAGCATCGGAAGTTATAACAAAGTGTAGAATACCTAACACACATCCAGTTAGAAAATGTTTCATTCGGCTAAAGCCTAGAAATAAAAACAAAAATAACAAAATACGTTCATTGAAAATACATGCAATGCTTTCGAACCCGGAGTGCAGTTAAGCTGCGGTGAACCGCCGTCACTCTGCGGAAATTCTGACCACCGATGTTTCGCCTGATAACTTTTCAATTTACCGACTCAATTTGTTGACGTGGTAGATTTAAGCTGAAATTCGCGCGAATTCGAACTAGTGAAACAGGTATTGCCGGTGACAGTGTATGAACAAGACAGGTAACTTTCACACGACGATATACTTAAAATTGGTTCCATAAATGTACCAGTGCCTGAATATACAGCTGTTAATTATATTATAATCTCTGTAAATTGCTCAATCACTAATGATATATTTTTATAGATCAAAAACATATCTATTTGTTGTATTATCAATGATAAGCATTTGTTTCATAAGAAGTACCTATTATTGTGTAATTGAAACAACCAGATTTCATTCCGACCTGTTTATTGGAATCGCAAAAGAGTAAACAAAATGGCGGCGAGGAATACCGTAGACAAAATAAATCACTATAGGTCGGGTTAGAGACAATATAGATGGTTATATTAATTCTTAATAACGTGTAACATAACAAATACCCTGAAATGTTTGATAAAAAAATTGTGACCTACAAGATAGGTATTCGTTAAATTTGATTCCGGCAATCACTTTTATACGATCATACGAAAGACAACGGCGAGCGGCGAAAATAAACTAAAAGCACTGATGAGATTTTGTTCCCTATTTTCCGAAAGCCAACTTTTATCATCCCCTGAAACGCATAATACAGTTATTCGAAATACAATTTTCCGATGGCTTATATAAAATGCGGTAAACTAAGTTTGTCCAGCTTAGATTAGTTTCTTTACGGTTTGCAGTTTTATTAGGTTGCAAATCGTCTCAAAGGTAAGGGTTTTTTATGTGTTGACTCTCTGTATAATATTCTGTAGTACCTTTAATAAAAAGTGTACCTTCATACATATAACATAGTCTGTTTCACGTTTCTCTAGTGCTTAATAATGACGTATTCATTTTATTACATCTAAGCACACGTATTTTTTCCATTATCTAACATGCTTTTGTTACGCATCTTTTCAGGATAAAAATCTTCTTTATTTGAAAACTACCGTTACAATATTTATGAGAGAAATGAAACTAATAGTACTAAATACCTACAACGACATTTATGCGCACATGAGTCAAAATAACTGTACATTCAAACCTTAATGAGTTTAATACAAATTGCTTAAGTAAGTATATAAAAATGCAATATACACTCAAATAATCTAAATCTTACGACTAAAATTCTATCTCACATAATTAAAAAAAAAAGGCTATTTTTATATACCTACAGTCCGTATTTATAAAATATCACACAAAGTTATAACCCATATCGGTAATGGTATCCATCAATAATCCATGGCGACTTCACGGTACTCCAAGGGAATAGGTCGCTATTGCGAGTGGCAATCGCAAATAACCCATCCATTTTTCGTCCGACATTAGGGAAATCCTCACAAGCCCTATTTAGGAAATTGCCTTCTTTATCGCTCCTGTGGCTAACGCAGTTTGGGACTCGACCCGGATACTGGACTCGTATTTGGAGGCTAACTTTTAGTACACGTTTACAAGGACTGATCAAGGCAAGATAGTTATCACAGAACATTTCTTTATCTATACCAATATTATAAAGAGGAAAGGTTTGTTTGTTTGTATGGATTGAATAGACTCCAAAATGACTGGTCCGATTTGAAAAATTCTTTCGCTGTTGGAAAGCTACACTATTCCTGAGTAACATAGGCTACAAAAAAAAAGGATCCGGGCGAAGCCGGGGCGGGCTGCTAGTTCCGGTATAAATGTGTAAAATTATTTGTTTTAAAACTATTTATCACTAAGTAACGGTCCCGACAGACGTTGTTCTGCTCGGCAGAGCGGATACACTAAAAAACATTAAGCTCCTTTTTTGGGTAATCGGGTGAAAAGCTTAAATGTTATTTAAGTAGCTAAAATATTAACCCAGCCGTCCCTGAGTTAGTGTCTTTAACCCGACTTGTTTGATTTATATTGATAGATTAGGTGCTACTTATATAAATTAGAAGTTCGACAGGTTCCGTAGTTATTAGGTAGCATTTAAAGGCACTCGTTATCGTCATTTGTTTCGAATAATTCAGTCTATAATCACCACTTAAATTGTAGTAGTATATAGGTATAATTAGGGGATCAAACCAAACCCACAGTTTAACTGGCATCCAATGCATTAGCGTGGATTACAATGAGTTTAATTAAGGTAAATTAAACGCAGAAAACATTACGAGTTACAATTCTATCAATGAAAACATACATTTATAATGGAATCCTTTTTAGTTTTTAAAGTTCATATTTGAATATATCGATAGTTGAACAATTTGAAAGCGTTATCATAATAGCACGATCGCCGTGGAAATTCACTGGATCAAATTAAACGCAAATTGAAATAGGATTCCTAACCAGTGAGTTTAAATTACCATACAATTATAATCATGATCGTTGTTTATAATGACTCAATAACACATTGTTGTAAAAATTATATTTTGTTAGTATTACGAGTATATTGTCTTATAAATACCTACCGTTGCGTAATTATTATTAACTAGCGGCCCCGGCAGACGTCGTCCTGCCCGTCCGATTGTTTCGTCAAAGATCTGTCAAAGTCTTCTAACTGTCACTTAATGAATAGTAATTCTTTATAAGGCTTCATATTTTCCCCATTTTTTACACATTTTCCACTGTTTCTTCGCTCCTATTGGTCGCAGCGTGATGTTATATATATAGCCTAAAGCCTTCCTCGATAATTGGTCTATCCAACAAAAAAAAATTTTGAATTCGAACTAGTAGTTTCTGAGATCAGCGCGTTCAAACAAACAAACAAACAAACTCTTCAGCTTTATAATATTAGTATAGATTATATCTTAGAACAAAGACAGGAGAAACGAAAGAGGCTCGTCAGATTGGTTACCACCAATCTTTATGAGAACTCGCGTGATTTTATGTCATGTATGTATTGGTATTTATTGACGTACAACAACAAATGGAAAAAAAAACAGTTAGATTATTAAAACATATTTGACACGTGTTTTTTCTTTTCTCAATCGAACATTTAATGACAATTATAAGTGCGTTAAAAGTTCGGGAATGGGAGCTCGTGACGTCACGTAATGGTGTACCATTTATACCGAAACGATATGTCACAAATCCCTGCTTTTACCGCTTTAGAAACGCTTGTCTTTGTCATTTCTTGTTCGATTAAAAAAAAAAAGAAAATACGTGTCCAATAACTTTGAAAAAATAACAGTCTTCATTGTGTGTGTAGACTGTAGATCGACTTGAAAAATTAAAAAGTTCGCTTCATTACTTTGCATACAATATAGTGCAGTCATTGAAGCGAAAAATACGGCCTTACCTCCGAATTTTTTTACTGTGAACCGATTTGCATGAAATTTTTGGAATTAGGCACATCTTAACCTTAACTTCAAAAGTGCAAAATGATCTGAACTCCGCCTATTATTTTTAAGAGGTGTAAACAACCCCTTAATGGACAAATTGTAATTGAGCCATTTTATCGCTAGAAAACATGTCTAATAGTAAGTGGTGAAATGGTAAAGTATTTTCTAACATAATTACCTCATATTAAAATTATTTTCAACCCCTTGAAAATCTTACAACCCCCAAATTGAAAAAATCTGAAATAAATACTTTGGTAGGTATGACATAAAAAGATGTAAGTATAGAGTAAGTAATATTTTATATTCTCTATAATAATTATCAAATTTTTAACCCCCTTTCAACCCTTGAATACTACCCCTTGATATTTTTTTTTTGATAAAATGAAAAGGATTTAAATATTATTCCACACTCTCGCAAACGATTATCATGTTCTTAAGCTTTTCTACCCTTAAAACTAACCTAACCTAACCTAAAAAAAAACCTAACCTAACTTTTTTTTTTTTTTAGTGGGGAAATCCTCATTGATACCTTATGCCCTGGGGAAGGCAAAAGGTTTGCCAGACTCATACTGGCTCGCGGAAACCTAACCTAACCTATGCAGCTATGTCTTAAATGTTTTACATTTCCGATTGCGATTTTAGGAATTACATACATTTCCTAGGAATTGTATACAATGACGGATTATATACATTTCCGTTAACATATACACATTACAATAGTTGTGGGTCTATATTATACTGCGTACCTTCACATTGCTCCAATTATTCACACTCCGAAATTTTCAGTTACTAAGTAGAAAAAAATATGATAAGTTTTTGGACCATAGCTCCTTTAATTTTCACGCTATCACAATTTATAAAATATCATTGTAAAGGTAATTAAGAGAGCTACAACATCCTGTATTGCAATATATAGTAAAAAACCTTTTTCTAAAACGGGGAAGGGTTAAAGGGCTTAAGAGAGGCAGTGATTGCGCTGCCACGCGCTCTTTAAACAATCACATTTCCGTCAATTTTTGTTTGTCAGAAAAAACAAAAAAACCAAATTGTTTGTCAGAAAAATACCTACATTTTTTATTTATACACTTTTATTCTTATCTGTCGTCATTCTTGAAATTTTATGAAATAAACGTGGGATTTTTAAAAATTTGAAATTTTGTTTTTTTAGTTAATCGTGAGTTTTTTGAAAAATATGTGTCCTGAAGCAGCCAAACTGATACTATCTATCAAACTCTTCATAATGAAGTTAATTCTAGGCGGAATACGATTAATTTTAATTATGGTGGAAATGGCACTAATGAAACCCATTGATTTTAAAGAAAAAACATTAGTTGTTCCCCTTATTTGCAATACAGCTCACTTATTTTACGTGCAAAAGACTTTTAATAGTGCTCATTTTAAAGCTTATTTCAAGCACTACAAAACCCTTTTGTATTAGAATGCATAAAATGCATCTGCTCGCCGCTAGATGGCATTGACCACATCGATTAAATTTCAGGCAACATAAAAAACGGCTTTGATCTTTTATTTATAGCTTAATATTGCACTTAGAATACTGTATAAAAAACCAAATTGTTCATTGTTTTGCCTGCTACAATTTTGTTCTTTATAAAATTTTCGATAAAGCGTATATTTTTGGAGATTTTTGCAAAAAACCGATGAAAAAGGTGAAAAAATTGCGAATTTTCAATTGCAAATAACTTGAAAAGTATTGGATTTTTTGAAAAACTTTATAGATGATTTTTTCCTTAAAATTAGGCCTTCTATCGATATCCGAGGTTATTTTGAAAAAAAAATAATTCACCCCCGAGAAGGGGTGGCAATCACCCCCCGGGTGGTAGCGGAGTTCAAATCATTTTCACTTTTGAACTTAAGGGTAAGATGAACCTAATTCCAAAATTGTATGCAATTCGGTTCACAGTAAAAAAAATCGGACCCATAATGCTTCAATGACTCCACTAATAGTCATAAAAATGCAAACATTGAAAAGGTATACGGTAGGTAAATAAAAGAGGAAAAATCTAATTAATATCAGAAATTTACGGTCGCGATCCAGGGAGAAAATTAAACAAGTTTTCGCTCCGGGTGGCTTCTTGTCCGATTTCCTTTATAAAACCGGGCCAACATATAATAAACATTTCTACGGATTCCCGGCTACGCAATTATGTTATTTGAAAAGTTTCCAATTAAAGCCTATAAAGTGCGTCCTTCACACTATTAAATTTACTTACAATTTTAATATTCATCGTATATACCTAGTCTAATCTTAAAAACTACAACGGATTTTGGTGCATTTTTTATATAGAAGAGAGTCTTAAGAATCTTAATACAGCTTTTACTGAATTTGTGTGACTTGTTTACTTATAAACTGGTACAAAAACTGAATTTAATACCTGATCAAACTGAATTCGCAAAAGAGAGCACATAAAATTCGAGATTTTCGTTTCCGGAGCCTTTGCCCGGATAATACTTCACCGCCAATCAGAAATACATATCTTTCCTTTCATGCACACCATTTGCTTTACGTAGTAATGTTTTTCTATGCGCTTACGATGTTTTCAAATTTATGAGGCCATAAAAGGTACGCGGTCCCTCGGGAGTGTCTATACGAAGTTATTTTTAGAAACATTGCCAATAATCGTGTTTTCACCGGCAAATGACTTTTGGATACAGTATAGCGACAGTACGTACTGCTGGTGATTTTATTCCTTTATCGACTCGAGCCTTGGAGTCTAATGGATCATAATTGATTCTCGGTAGCAACCAACGTTCGGAGGTACTTTTTTTAGTAAGATGTAGGTAATTAAATAATTAACTATTTTATTACGTGCAAAATTGTGCGTGTGTAGATTCGATCGAAGACTGAAATTAGAATAATAAGTAGGTAACAACTAAGGCTCTCCTGATGTATGAAAATTAATTTCAGGTAGCTTTTAAAACCACAGCATTATGCATTCCTTCAGACACGTGCCACTACCGCAAGAGCCACATAATTACAAAGTCACAGATACGTTCAAAACTTAACGTGTACTCGTTACTCTGTAATATTTCATTTCAAAAAGCTTACTGTTATTTTGCTAAGGAAGCAAAACCGCGCATTCCGGACCGGTGATAATTTAATGAAATAATAATTAGTGCATGCAGACCGTGCTGCAGTTATAATTTATCGGTGTTTGCGTTCCCGTCAGCGTATTCTACTTAACACGAATTTATCACGAGCCCAGCTGAGTCAATGTTGAAATCGAAAATCTGTTGAATCATGGAAAAGAAGTCTCTAGAAGTTTATCCGAACGTTTGTTCCATTTTGAATAAATGGCAACGGAAAATATTTTCGAATGCAATTGAATTATTATAAAATTCCAATATCGATGTGGTGAATCTGGGATTTTGTGACAAGTGGATTTTTATGCATTGCAGTGAGTAATGTGATTTTAGATTTCGCGCTTTCAAATAAATGCATGATTAGATAAGGTGACTGTTACTTTGGTCACTTACCTACCTACTTCTTTTGTGTTAAAAATATTGTAATTTAATTTTGATTTAAGCATAAAGAAAAATTACAAATTTTCTTCTATAAAACATGAAGCTTTTTATCTAAGAAGTAGTACTTTTGAGTACAACGATAACAACTAAGTAGTAAGTTTCTAGATGGTGAAACTATAGTGGTCTATTTTAATCCCGTAAGTGGATGTAATTATGGTTTTCAGCACAGGTTTTTAATTCAGAAATTACATAGAAGTACAAAAAATACTACAAGTAAAAAAAAAGTGCGTTTTATGTAATTAGGTGGATTTTTAGATTTTATAGTTTACTTCTTTCACAATTTATTAAGAACCGTTTGGTGGTGTAGGAAAATAATGACTACAATATATCACATACTCATTTGCGTAGTAAAACACATAGTTAAGTACCTATATTAACTAGGTATAAATCGACTTAAACAATGTGAATTTTAAGTCTGCTAAAGACGATGCAAGATTCATATGTTCCACTAAAATAATACAGCTAGGACAGAGATGCAGTGACACATTCATTTCTAAATCATTAAACGCCATCACGATAATTGCAATAGTATTAACAGAGCAACAAAGTAAACCTACTAGCTTATTCCCTCTTATGGACCGATTAGGTGATACTATGCAGTAAATATAACAATAGGGCTAGAATCCGGAAATCCTCAGTCATTCTGTATTCCATTCCTATTATGACTCAATTCGTATCGTGAGGTCGGGTCACTTTGATCCAAGTATGGGTTACATTGACCCATTATTTGCCCATGGCTGACCAGAAAAAAATCGTAAAGCGTTTTATGAGAAAATGAGCTTAATTTATATTTATTTTATAAATTTTCTCAACGTATAAACTTCCTGGACTTCCACGAATATTTCCAAATTTATTAATAGAAAATAATATTTTAAAACATAAAATAAACAGTAATTTTCTTTTCAAATGGTGGGTATTAAATACTTTGGGATATAACAAGAATAATCGGATAGTTCTGTATAAAGAGCTAATTAGACGTTGAAAATAGGGCTACGTTACAGTTACCCCTTAGAGTTAAAATACCCAACTTCGCACCCTTCACGGTAAGTAATGCATAGGTCGATTATACTATCATTGTAGGTCTATGAATTAGGAAATTTTGCGCTATCATGGAAAGAAATAAGCGCTTACCCAGCTGCAGTTTAAATCGCTAGAACACATTCGCGTGTTTATTCTCAAAGAGCAGCCGCTTCGTTGGAGCTGGAGAGACGAGACAAAAACTCCACCTTTACTCTAAGACCTAAAATAGCCGTTGCCTTATACTTGATCGCTTCGTCGATCGTCGCGGGAGAACCGGATAAAGTAGTAAGCTTATTCGGGCAGCGTGGCTTAGAGTCTTTAGAGGTCTCGCGGCGCCTTGAAAAATGATATTTACACAAGATAGTTTCGAACAAGTATTTAATGTAGTTTAGTTTTATACCAACGATTTACGTTTATTGCCTTTAGAGTATTGTTCTAATTATGAACTTCAACTCTGCTGATGGTCAGAGTGACTTAGAAACGGAGGTTACGGGTTCGAAACCTGCTAGGGGCAGATGTCAGTATGCTGAGTACCCATAGCCAAGTCAAGCTTTGTTTTATCTGAGTCTAGATCAATGAGGGTAAATTTTTCAGAATTTTTTTTTTTTATACGTCTATTATTCGTAGGAATCTGAATACATTTATAATATTACCTATTTTGTACCAGTACCGGTAAAACGGTAGATGCGGATATTTGAAAACTTTGTATTGTAATCATATTTAAATATACCTACTCCGCAGCATGCGTACCTATACTTTATATCAATCGTAAAATATGGAAAAATTTACGATTCAAATGTTGATAAAAATTCTTCATGACTTCTCTCCTAAGTAGACGTCAATCGTTAGCACTGCGCCTATATATCTACCTACGTTTAATATAAAATTTAAGTAAAAACGTCAGATTTATGCATAACAGTCCGTCTCAATCAGGATGTGAGAAATGAGCTGACAAAGCCTCGTTATGAATGCGAGTGTCGACTCCCAACTTTTAAAAAAAATCGTTGACGTTGAATTTTCCTCTCGATTTTATTACACGATTCTGCACAAAACTTGAAAGTTTTGACAGCTTGACTCATGTACTTTGACATAGATTGATGTTAGCTTTATAGCGAGGGAAATAAACATGCTCGAATTAACAACTTTCTGTATAAAATATTTGAGTCGTTTCAACACGATGAATAATTTTTGTCGTCGGTCGGTGCATTTACGGCGCGAGTTTCTGGGAGTGGTTACATGTTTAGTAACTATATTCGGTGTCAATTTGTGTTGTAAATTATAACTCAGTATAATATAATAATGATATAATATAGACACGTTTTTATGAAAATGATACAACTTCTCTTTGCCGATTATTTTTAAATTTTATTTAGTACCTCCGTATTTTTATATTTTGTTTTAGTTTTTTAAATATTTGTATCGACTTAATAGGTCATCTATTTAAAGTGCATTTATCAAATTGAAATTAAAAACTTACATGCGTCAACTAAGTATTGCAAATGTTATGATATCCACCGAAGTTTCGTCAAAATAGGTAAAATAAAACACATTAGAAAAACCACAACACGCTTCGTCCAAATATTTGTATAGTATGAAATCGACGTTTAAAGCATTACCTATAATTTCTGATGTCTCGCGGTTATTACACATTGGAATGAAACAACTTTAACGTCAGCAAAAAAAAATACGCAGGTTAAATGCGTTATAGTTGTTTCATTCGAAAATGACCTATGTTAAGTAAGATTAATGCCGTGTTTTATCTCATCCACGTCAGCATTTCAAAAACACAAACACATTAAAACTTCAGTTAACGCAATAAGAGGACTGTTTGCATTTTTTTTAAACAGATTTCATCTCTCTCATAAGTAATACGACTAAAAAGGACAACAGTACCGTTCAGCTTTGTAACCAAACCTTTGTGAATCCAGGAAACCATTCACTCTTTATTTGTCCCGGACCCTCATACGATAATTAATAGGTCCCGGCTATAAAAACTCAACGACGGCATCGCCTGCACGCATTCCCTTTATATACGATCGTTTATTTATCATGATGTCACCTGGAGAATCCACGTGTCCGGAAAATAAACGTTATACAATTAATAAGGCACTTTCAATGGATTACGCCGGACCTCGGTTATCGACTGGAAAATTAAGGAGAAATGGATTGATTGTTATTGTACGGACGATGAATTAGACGTAACCAGTTTGTCGTGGAGGATTAATTAGGCTACGGTTGGGTTACGGCTGTCCAAATTGTAATTTGTATAGCAAAAGAGTACGAAGGAAAGTACTTGAATAAGTTATTATGTAACATATATGTTACTAGTTGAATTAAAATAACATTGTGAGGATAAAACGGGACTCTGTTACTGAGTCTCCGTTGTCCGTCCGACCGCCTATCACCAGGGTGTATCTCATGAACCGCGATAGTTAGTTACAACAGAATAATAACAACAGAATAAAATGAATATTTAAATTAAATACAAAATATAGGTATGATCTACAAGACGACATTCCATAGGTATAGATTACATTTCCTTTACTCTATTTTTATCTCTTTGATAATGATTTACCTACCTGCCTTTTCAAAGAATCAGAAACTTCTTTTAGAGATATCAAGCAAGCAGAAGAAGCGTTCCCTTTTCAGAAGAAAATGCCCCATTGCCAGGTCGGTCTTTACACACTTCATTCAAAGAAAATCACATTTTCTTGCGACGGAAAAGATTCTATCGCACCGGTAAATCTACCTCTACAAGTCTAGTTGGCGTTTAAATACGTTATAAGGCGAAATCCTGGACCCGGCCTAAGTCTATAAACGCGGTATAAATCGTATCGTAACGCTACTTAATGGCCCAAGGGGGTACAACGAAAAACTTCCGGGGTGCTATTAACTTTATTTAAGAGTGTTATAAAGCGTTTTCAACGTTATCACAATCCCGCGAGCCTAGTTCGAGATTTCCTCAGATTATTGACACCGCGGGACGAACACCTTCAGACTTTACCTCTGCGTTACATATCCTTGATACTTTTTTAAAGGCTTTGTCTATTCGATGCTCGTAGATCCACTTAGGAAACAAAGCACAGTAATTCAGCTTTTTAGGTACCTATTGTGAGCTGGTGGAATGGCATTCTGCCAATAAACATTCAGATAATGATTAGGTACCCAAAGCGGGAGTATTTTCTGAAACTTTGCGGCACAGCTTTTACGTAACACGTTTTCCTTGGCAATTAATTTTTGGAACAATACGTAGCCGTGGCCTTTATAAGCCCGTGTTGCCTAACAATATCCGAGTGAAATAGTCGATACAAAGGGTCAATAGAATAAAACTGGAGAGGACAATCTTAATTTACTCTTGTCCCAAATAGAGTAGAGGCCGGACATCATACCCGGAAACGGGCGTGCGATGGGACATAGAAGAAAATTTAATGCCTACGGTGGGGGTGACAACAAATGCAAGGAAATGAGGGACTTCCGACTATTGGCACGTCGATTCAATTTACTTTGAGCGTGCCCCCAGCGGCGGCCTTCATTATAGGTGAGGAATTTTATCTAAAAAGGCCTTCACTTGGTAAAAGGTTATTCTTGATTGTGCGAGTCTCTCTTGGCAGCATTTGCAAGGGTATTGTTTATTTATAATAATACAATCTAGAGTCGTATAACTAACCGCGTTATGTGACAGCCGGTCGTTAGGTTGAAGTAAGGTTGGAGAAAATTGTTGAACCCATTTTTGTCTATCCTTAAGGGTTTCCTTTCGTTGTCATAATGCTATTGATTATCATATAAACGGATTTAACTTGCGTATTTTATTTTATTAGCTGAAGCTTCGAAAACTTTACAGTTCCCATATTCATAGCACGGCTGAGCTTGACGATAGTCTAAAGCTAAAGTTAAATCTGTTTATAGTTGTGTCGTTCCGATGTCTAATAACCGCGAAGGCCTCAAAAAATATTAATTATCATAAAGTTTTTGCTAGGTTAGTTAACACTAATGCAGCTTGGGTAACTATAAAAATTGAGAACCAAGTGAAGCAAAATAACATTTTTAATAAACAACTAATAAAAAAAGGGTCCAAGACGTAATAATTTTATCTTCGCGAAATTATGAATGCCACGACTACCACCGTAAAATTGCAGCAAAGCAATCTTAGGGAAATGAACGAAAGATATAATTTTATTAAGGTTTCCTGTATAAAATACGGAGTTACGGATCTCCAAAGAACTGCAACATTTCTTAGAAATTAGAAACAGCGTTGCTACATAAAATCCAATTTGCCTGCATTAGATTGAAGACTGATAAAACTTGCCGCTGTGATGCCACGACTGATGCGATAAAAACAAGGACAGGATAGTAATCAGATTAGGAGTGATGGCTTTTCATGTACAGGGTGCTAGTTTTACATGTTGGCGTCAGAATTGTCTTTCACAAGGTAGACAGTAACAAATTCATATGTAACGCTAGAGTAAACTTCCAGTGAAAAGTAAATTCTGAAAGAAATCAGGAAAGTCACAACATACCAAAATGAAATTGTACTCTAAGCCCTTTTTGTAATTCGTATGTATTTTTATTTTTTCCCGTAAGGCAAAATGATTTATTTTTAGGGAAAAACTCTCATGTTTTAATGAAAAGAGCCTTGTTATTGTAAAATTAATGGCCCTTCTTCCGTTTCGTTACACAACCTATGTATCTAAACCTAATTTACAACATGTTAGCAATTTTACGTTGAAACGAAACAGAAATGACAGATTGTTACATCATTTATAAAAACTTAAAATGTTAAATTAAGAACGCGAAAGATTTCATACTAAGCTCTTTTTAATTACAGAACATTTAATGGACTGAGTGGAACAATAAAATTGATAAGTTTATAAAAACGAAATTGTCGGACGGTGTCGCAAATCGTTAATATCTTTTTTCGCAAAATTGTCAACATTAATATAAAATTAATTGAAGTCTGTCTTTCTGACAAGGGTTGACATCGAATCTGACGCTGACCGAAATGATGAAAGGAAGAATAGTCAAAAGGCCCTTCAGGGGACCTGCGTTTGTCAATGATTTTGTAAACGACACAAAAAGAACCATAATAAACTATTGAGAAATGTTTCATTTAAAAATATTTGTGTACACCATAAGTAAAACTGTAACATAATTATAACTGATAATAATACTTTAGCAAAACTATACTACCCTGCTAACAATAATCGCTGTAAATGTAGGTACATACGAAAGTCATATGTAAGTAGGTAGTTACAGCATTTATCGTTAATACGGGAGAATAGACGAGATGGTTTTTTTATATTATTATGATATATTAGACCTCATCTTTTATAAATAACAGGAAATTAAAAGAATTTCCATTACTCCAAATTACGGCAGGTAAGTAGAATGCTTGTAGAAAACTAAACAAGTTTTACTAAAAATTGGAAGGGAAAATCTTAATTTAATAGCTAAAGTAGATATTTAATAATGCACAATTAATCAAAAGGAATTATTGGAATTATAATATACATAGGTATTTATAACTTACTTTTAAAACAACTGCATTTTATTAGTAGGTACGTAATTATAATGGACATTCCATAATCCATAAACTCATAGGTCACGGTACACGCAGATCTTTGTCACGTCGCAATAGTTCGATTCCAAAATTAATTAACCCCACCTCACCCAAATCACTTTCTAACTAAAGCGCGGTTGTATTACGTTCGCTCATCATAGCAATTAATTAAATGCCATTTAGCCCGATTTCTGAGGCAGGGTGTCGGGAGTCGGATTTAATATTCGTGCATACATTCCCAACTTTTGGAACTCGTGACAAGTGCTGAGATATTTAGGGCCTAGGTGTTGATCTTTCGCTCCCAATCTCCTCTGTGCAAACTTGACGCGCTCTACTGACACCGAAGCAAAGTAAACTTTAATATAAAACCGTTATGTACATTATAAGAATGAGTTTCGCAAGTGTAATATTTAAACGAACTATCCGGGTGTACCTCGACTTTATAAAGAAACGTTACGGGCAAATATTTTTATATGTAAAATAGGGAGGAACTGACAGACTGCAGATTAATATAGCCACAATGTTTGCTTTATTAAAAGTACTCTTTTTTGAAAATAAAAAAAATCTACGATGCTTTTTCTTCATGTGTAACAAAAAACTACTCGTTAAGTATTGAATAAAATATTTTATTCAGCCTTTTGATAAAAAAAAGGTTCATTTTTTATTCAAATTTATATAGCAATGTATTATTCACTCGATCAAGCTTGTATTGTGATGCTGACAGTTTCCTGTCGTTTGTTTATTTTGTTAAAACACAAATTCTGCTTTACATTTTACCATATTTTCTGGAAAATGATGTTATTTTAAATTCCAACATAGCGTAACGTTATATACCTACCTATTAGTTTGTTATGCAGTATTCGAAATTAAGCACTACATACACACTACCATTTTAAAACCAAACGTAGCATGTTTGTTTTTTAATTATAACCGGCCAGCATTATCTGCTGGCAACCTTTTTTTAAATTTCAATTCATTAGTTTTCGAACACGGTGTATTCCAGTAATTATAAAAGCCTTTATACACGTAGGTTTATCTTTAACCAGCGTGTGGCGGCGCGCGAATGAGTGAATTCACCTGTACACCGTTGTAATGAGTGCTTAATGAAAGTTCCCGAGCAGTGAAATATGAACGTTTTCCTGAGTTATGAGCTTGTCACACTGTGACCCGGCTCTTATCAATTAATGCTTGTACTATGCGAAGCGTAGACGATTATATCCCATTTCATTGTTTGTGAATATCTCTGGAGAATAAATTTTGAATTCGTGATGAGGTAGCGTTTATTTAACAGTTTTGATTTAAAATAACCAAAGTGAAATTAAAGAATGCTTCGGTATCTACGTCTAATATTTTAGAGAGGTTACGCTTACAATATCAGGGCTATACTTTAAAGATACCGCGGGATAATTCCGAAGTCAAGTAAAGAAGAGAGAAAACTCCTAACACCTATTCATATTGATTAGGTATTTCTGGATTAGGTATATGCCAAAGATGATGTACTGGTCGGTAGTCGAAAAATAAAAAACATTATAGTTACAATTTCAAGTTAAATTCCGTAATTACTGTTGGTTTCCATGCTACCTATAAAAATACCACAAATTAAAATCTGAAACATTTAAATACTGATTGGAGTTAAAACAACTTTTATAGTCCAAGTGTTTTTGTACCTACCTCTCGTGTAATGATTTCATTTTACACTGACCTGGAGATATATTGTATACAGTTCTCGCTGTATACAATATATATAACCTTATCTGGTCACACCTAGATTTACATAATAAAAAAGTTCTAAAAGCAAAATCAGCAATCCCAAAAACCATTAAGCTTACTTAGCTCAAAATTATTGTTACTACCTTAAGCGTAACTCTCCCGGGAACATTTCCTTTCACGCTACTTTCAACAGTAAAATAGGTACTCTTTAGCTCTTTACATTATTGATTCAACGCCACTTTGAGTTTCTTGTCGAATGCTATGAAAGCTTGGATTATGTACGCAAGTAAGGTAAGATCCTACTTTGGTAGCTTTTTAATACGCTTTATTCTCACGTCTGATTTTAAAAGAAAAAATACATAGAGGGAGCAGTAAATTTCAAGGAACTTACTCAGGACTAAAACTGGTCATCATGGAAAGTAAGGATTGATGATGTGATGTTTACAAATAACATAATAAGGGTGGTACTGTAAAACTAATAAAAGCGAGTTAAATGCGAGTTTATATTCAGATTTGTTTCAAAACATGTTTAGTTTTATTTATTTACACTTTATTGCACAATAAAAAACAAATGTACAAAAGGCGGACTTAATGCCATACGACATTCTTTACCAGACAACCTTTAAAGCAAACAGAGAGCTTGTGTAGGCGCAAAAAGATTATTTTATCTATTATTTTATATGTATTATATATAAAATAATAGATACAATATATTATCATAACAGGATGATATTACACTACATAAATACAATACATAAATATACTAAAATATACAGATATACAAAAATACATTAATAACTACAATGACAGATGATGAAAACTAAAGATTTAAAAAGTGCTTACGTAACAAACGCTTGAATGCTAGCTTACTCGGTGCTTGCCTGATAGCTAGAGGTAGAGAATTCCAGAGACGGATTGCCTGAAGGGCGAAAGAGTTGGAAATGAAATTAGTACTCGTATATGGGAGTCTCAAAAAACAAAACCAAAATTAAAAATCCAAAATATTGTGTAATAATGTATACCTATGCGATATACATAGGTACATAGTGATCTAATGCCCTTGATTTTTGCAAATATGTACATTAAAACCACGTTCGACGATATAAGAATATCAACAGTTGTCTCGAACTACTGAAAAAATTAGTTTAGTAGTATCGTATATAGTTTGGACGGTTGCCTCTCTCCCGTAGCTACTGAACGATTGACCTGTCAAGATGGGCACGGTCAGGTATTGTAAATAACTTGGTTTATAAAATTAGTTTAGCTAAAGTCCAATGTAAGCGCATAATTTGGACCCCTCCAAAAATCTGGTCGCAGAGAGTCATGACTCTCCTAAATTTGAACAGTTTCGAAAAGAAGTCCTGTAAAAACAAAAAAGGCGATATCGGAAAATTATTAACAGATATTGCTAGTGACCGCGCCTGATTCGGTATATCAGACAAAATAAAATTACGTGCAAGAAATCACACTTCCAGTTCTAGTAAATGACATGCAATAAAATATTTTTTGCTACAGTAATGTCGCTATTACATAACGCGTCAGGCGTCAGAACGAGCCATTAGGCACGACGCCTTTGAGATGGGTTAGCAACTTCGACGGGCAGGGTCCATGTTCAAAGGGCCACTTACTACATCGTCTTTCATCTTCCCTTACACGTCATCACACAATTTACTTACTCATCCATTGGTGGGACTATGATAATGTAATAATCTTTTGACTACCTCCTCTCGAGTGTATCGGCTACTGCATTTTATGTCTAACTATCCGCCAGTATGGATAATCATGCATAGATTTTGGCTTTCACCTTCTATAAGTGACGTATTTATAAATGTATTGAATCACATTATCAATTTACCTAATGAAGAAGAAGCTATATAAACTTTGAATCACATATTGCATTATTTGTAGGTACTGTCAAATTTTTAAATAAGTTATCAAGTCCAGTCAGCATCAGATATATATACACGGGCGAGGTGCTCAAATACATCTGAACAACATTACATTTCAATAAATTCGTTACGGTAAATAAGGCCAATAATATATGAACGTCCAATTCGTCACAAATATAAGAGCAGCAATTTTTCAATATAATCTGGACACATAACAACGCAAAAATATCTAAACAGTACAAGTGTTCATAAATATCTGAACACTTAAGGAAAATATACCTTATGTCACTGCCATACAGTTTAAATTCTTTTGTACAGATGTAGTGAATATTCTGTCTCATGGTATCATTACTAGGTAAGCAAAGCAAACGAGAATTGCGACGTTGTCATACTTACTATTGTTTCCTGTTGTCAAACTTCAACTGTCACTGTTCAGTTCGTATCCTATTTAATTATGAAAGAATCTCATATATTATGGTCGTTGACAAGTCGTTGTCAACATTGGTAATTAATTTTCGTCAATCTGATAATTGATTCCTTGGCCTCGTGGTTTAAGTCAGATACGCGGTCATAGAACGCAGCTGGTTTAAGTTCGAGACCAGGAAGAATTGTGTTTTTTTTTTTAATTTTATTCCTTTTGTATTTTTATTCAGACCTTATTTTATATTGAAGACGTCGCTGAGACACTTCCAAGACTAACCTTAGTTAAATTGTGTATTTTCTAGTTATAGTTTATTTAGTGTTCGTGTGTAAAGTATAAATTATTATGGTAACCAGATGATGAAATGATGAGACATGATGGAGCTTAATTAATTACATACTTAGTTGTTTAATTAGGTACGCAACAACTTCATCAATTGTAAAAGTCCGTAGGTAATAAACGAACTGCAAATACTAATACGAGTTTCGATTCTACGTACCTATGTCCGATCTCCGAATGTCCTGCCACCGTATTATAGACTATAATAAATGAAGAAAAAAACTTGCGACAAATAAAATTTTAATATAGCAGGTAACCTAATTTATTATAGAAATTATTAAGATCATTATTTTGTACAAAATATAAATAAAAATAAAATTCCAAAATAAATAAAATGAAAAAAAAAATTATCTTATATGTCCTAGTCACGAACTGATAAATTTTTCGCAGAGAACTCCTCGACCAGACTATAATAGATAATTATTATAAAGAGGAAAACTTTGTTTGGTTGTAGGTAATGAATAGGCTCAAAAACTACTGGGTTTTTAAAAAAATCTTTCACCACTCGAAAGCTACATTATCCACGAGTAACATAGGCTATAGAATATTAAAAAAAAAAAATTAGTAATCATGTTGAAGAGTCGGATTCGATCCATGACTCTCGGTTTACTAAGCAACATCTTACGCATCAAGCTGAAACAGTCTTACTTAACCGGTTGAAATTTATAGGTATATTATGCGTTTCATTACAACTTAGTGTGTACGATGAGACAGGCATATTCGCTACATCTGTACAAAAGAATTTAAACTGTATGGCAGTGACTTAAGGTATATTTTCTTTAAGTGTTCAGATATTTATGAACGCGTGTACTGTTTACATATTATTGAAAAGTTGATGCTCATATATTTGTGACGAATTGAATGTTGAGATATCATTGGCCATATTTACCGTAACGAATTTATTGAAATGTAATGTTGTTCAGATGTATTTGAGCACCTTGCCCGTGTATATATATCTGATGGTGACTGTCCATATTTCACTCACGTGACCATTGTCTCGTATTGATGGTAAGTGAAAATTAGGTTTACACGAAAAACTCGATAAGAATCTACGCCGATTGGCTTCATATTGAATTATCGTAATGCAAGGCGTAGGCAGCCTTGCATTACGATTAGTTATCGCGGTATTAAAAGATTAAATAATCAAAATGTTTTATGAAAACTTTTATCCACTCTATCTTTATCCAATCTACTTCTTGATCATTTAACTTAAATATATCTATTTCTCATTCTAGAACCAACGCTTTAAGCCGTGTATGATCTCACTTTAGTATTTTATATTATATTGATTTATATTCTACATATGTCCTTGGTATATTACGTGCGTCAGATATTTCAGCTGTTTACTCGGTACCTATTCAAATCGAGTTTCACACACGCGTATTCGTGATAGCACACATCAACAATGTGGCTTAGATACACACGAGGTTATTTGAACTGAGGATGTTTTATTTACTGCCGAAGGCTCCTCGACAGTGCTCCATGAATTCGTAATAAATATTAATAGCGGTTCCTAATCCTTGAAAACTTTGCTCCGATTACTATTACTTGCTGACTTTCAGATTGCCCGCCGTTTATCTTCTATTTCAAATTCAACCGTTTCCATAAAGTTTTCACTTGCGACATTGCATGACATTAATGGTAACAAATTGAATCTTCCATTGAATATTCTCACACTTTTGTCAATCGAACACTGTGCTAGTAGACGTTTTACGTTACAAAAAAACGCCGCGATCGAATTTGCATTTAAGTTACTTGTACCATAATATGTAAACTCTTTATTTTACAATAAATATAATGCAAAACCCACATATCTCTTGTCATTAATGACTTTGTTTATAACCTATAAAACTAATAGTACCTACTAACACGAACTCTTTCTGTGACATGAAAACTCCTACAATCGAGACACTGTTCATTTAGTGTAAAGTAAAAAAAAATCATTAAAACTTTTTCCGATATGTCAATTAACAACAGAGGCTTATTTAAACTTTTAATTGGCGCTATAGATATTCAAAGATATTACAGGAGTATATTTCACTCTGAATAAAGCAGCCAATAATGAGTTTCGTTCGTGAGTTAGTACCGAAATTAGCAAATTTCGGATCGAATGAAAGTTTCTTAGTGCTAAGCGAGGAACTCGGCAGCACGTTATTACTGTACAAAACTTTTGTCAGTACAAGATTGATTGCGGTGATTGATTTTACAACGTTATTTAGTGGCCTTTAGACTTCGGTTTTGAGAGTACGTAATTAACTGCTAAGTTAAGTGCCTATTTAGTTTATAGCCTACTATTCTGTAATGTAAACTTTTTCATTGGGTATCTATTAGACTATCGCCAGGGCACTATTTTCGCGATTAGGAGTTTCTAGTACTACATACTCGTATTTCATCTGAAATTTACACCAGTCTTAGCCAATATGATCTCGACTACAGCAAGTCCTGATAAATAAAAAGTAAGAAATATCTGATTGTGCTAAGTGACAGTGAAAAAACCCAGAATTCAATTTCATTTCTTAACCTTTCTCACTCTTGCTTAAGAGTTTGAAAGGGATAGCGGTAACTGGTGCAATTCTCTAGAAAACAAGTGGAGATCCCTAGAGAACAATTGTCCGTGGTTTTGCTGCATTAAACCCTTTCAGCGCGACCTCAGCCATATCTACCCTTAATTTGTTGTTTAACAATACAAAAGCAGTTGCAATTATTCGTTATAATGCTAGTGAGTATTATTCGTTTGTTTATTTTCTGAAATATGAAGCGTCGCATGCGTTTGATTACGGCCCAGTTATGAGGGTTGAAATATTACATTATTCCGGAATATCTTAAGAAGAACCGTCACAATCTGACAGTCGGTAGCAGGGTTTAGGGATCTGACTTGCATCTAAATTGATATTATTTTCAAAAGTCAATTGCGATGGGTATTTGAATAGCGTTCATGTATTTACATGGGTACTTACCTAGTCTTTGCATACGCTTATTGTTAATTTGAAATTGATAAAAATATCGATAAATTCTGATGCATATACGATATAGGTACGCGATAAACGCTAGCTTTAGCGTTAGATTATCGTCAGCAAATACAATAAAATGCGCCAGTTGAATCCGTCATAGCGTTTCATTCTAATGAAACATATCGATTTAAAAAATGGATAATCTTAGAACGAAATGAAATTCTTAGGACATTTTTTGTGATTATCTTGGGTACTCAGGTGGGCTGTCCTCCAGGCCCGCTGATTGCCCCGAGGGCCCGGCCCGGCGCGCTCCGAAGCACTCGCGAAACCTTTCATAATAGGGAGGGTTTCTTGCGAATCGTCGTAAATGTCTAAATGGAGGTGTAAATTCAAATTGGGTTAATGGCGTAATACTGAGTCGTATTGATTCGCCGATACGCCTTATGCCATTCAAGAAAGTTTCACTTTTTTTAATGAATTGGAGCTTTTTGTTCAATCGTTATCGCTATTTTTATTTTAAAAGGTTAGTCAGCATTAGCGATATGTTCGTTGTGTCACTAAATAAATAAATTTACCTGCGTAAAACAAATATGATAATGTTATCAAAATAAAACGGCAACTACTTGTGAAAACGATTACTCTGTTAAAATAAAAAAACATTTTTAATTACATTCACAGACAACAAAACGAGCTCATTTTATAGAATTCCCATTCTGTTGATTTAGTAAACATCACTAATTACTATATAGATGTTGGTATTACATGCGATATATCCCGTTACCTATAACTATACTTTATTGTGAGGCCGTAAGAGTGATATTCGAATGCGTTTTGGAATTGGAATTGTTTTGCAAGCTGTTTGCCGACTACAAAGGCCAGCTGTGACGGGAATAAAGTTAAACTATAATTAAGGGAAAGCTGCCCACGGAACTCTGTTTAGATAAATTAGTGACCCTTTTCTAAAATGTCAGCGCTACCCATTAAGCTGCGAAAGGTCCGGTTGACCACCGCAGCCCTGAAAAGTGTCTTTGTGTATTAAAAGTTGATTTACGTCTGGGAACTTGAAGTAAAAAGAAAATTAATCAGTGTAGGTGGGTGAATATTTGAGTTCGTACATATTGGGCAGTTGGAAAAAAATTCAGAATATCGTTCCAAATTGCGTATTTTATATTTTTAACCTAAGGTTTAATATATAAATATGGAAAAAAAAATAAAGGGACGTTAATATAACCAATAAATAAATACATATTTCAGTTTTTATTTTTTTTTAACGAACGGTAATGAGTACTCATTACCGTATCAGAAATGGTAATCAGAATGTATGAAATATGCGAACGGTAAGGAGAAATAATACTTATGGTAGTGAGATTTGCATGGAAATGGTAATGTGACCGTAAATGGTAATGATAATAAAATATTTTTTATATGAAAATATAAGTGTGATTTAAAGAAAATAAGTCTCGAAATATTAGTTTTTAATACCTACATAATTATAATTATCAAAGTTTTAAAATAAAAAATTAAAATAGCCTATTAATACACATTACCATATCTCACTACCGTTTGTAAAATAAAACGGGAATAGACGGTAATTTCAAAAACGGTAACGAGATTTTTACGAATTTTGACCATTGTGCATTATTAAATAGACTTAAAATGATATTTGACATATTAACATAAACACATACCACAGACACGTTTTTTGGTACATTCGGCTTTAATAAGGTATTAACGAACTTGCCAATAAATCTTCAATGGTGAGGAGATAAAAATGTTGACAAACCGTATAAACGTACGAAGAGATCGTCATATTTTGACGGGAAATCGTTTCACACGCGTGCGATTAGTTTGGCTCGCTAGCGACAACTAAGATCGATTGCCGCGTCGATAGTTTGACCAATAATATGGCGCGAATATTTGTTTATGGCTTAGAACATTCTGACCAATGGTAATGAATGGTACCTGCATGGACATTTTGCAAAGCGATGGCAAACTACTTAAAAGTGCTCTTTAAGGTGTATAATTTTTATGATATCTAAACAAAGTTCTATTCTATAGAAATAACTACTTAAAAATACGATATTCGACATATAATTGAATCATTTTGATCATTCATTGATCAAAATTGGGATTTGGGACATGACGGGTAATGAGATTTGGCGAATATTTAAATTTATAAAAAATATTTCTATTCAAAAAATAAATATGTCATAAACTTCCAAACATAGAACTAGCTCTATTTGATATATAAAAAATAAACTAACTCAGATTCCTCCACGTCTCAATAGTTCTTTAGTGTTTGCCGCGTAATATGTACGAACTCAAATATTCACCCAGGTACTTAATTTTACGACTGTTCATATTAATTTATATTTGATTTTGCTATTTTAAAAGTTTGTATAGGTTGTTACTACGGTGGAGTAGAGTACTTATCTTCTAACAGTTAATCATATTAAAGACGTTTACTAGATTAGTGACATCTCGAAATATTTTGTTGCTCCATTTAAGACGGTAGGTCTACACATTTAAATTTAAATTCATTTAGTAACACATTTCGAGTTCTCTCTCACACTGTTCTACTAAACGTGCGAATTTATTATGATGATGATAGGTAATTAAATATAATTTGGTCCTAACCAAAAATCAGAGGAACTTACGCTGCCTTGTCCTATTGATAAATTTTAGAGATTTGACAACCCTATCCTAAAGTACGTAGGTATATCACGCAAAGCGAGAATATTTACCTACATGAGAAGTCCTGATGTATTTTGTATGTTCTCAAAAAAGGACTAAAATAAAAGTTTTTGGAGGAGACATGTTTCGTACCTTTTCCGCAAATCGGAAGCTTTTGTTGTTTAGTTTTATATATTTGAGCTGTCAATTACTACGAAAGTACTTGTGGTAAGAGTGACCGAGGTTCGCTCTTACTAAATAGCGCGAGATAAAACCTACACACTTCACGTCATTGCCCGTAACGTGATGTTGTTTGTGTGGAAATACGGAGTTCGCCCAGAAATAAGGTGAGATCGATTTTGTACCGTAAAACACTATAATGGATCGTACAAACATAGCTCGGTTGATTGTATAGGAGACTATAAATCGAAATCTATCTATTTTACTAACTATTGCTTATCAATTCTCACCAATCAGAAGGCGGCATTAGCGGTGGAATATGACAGTTAAACATCAAACAAGATAAGTGTAAAGTGACCATAAACGAGATTTCACGCTAGGTAATATAAACTGTATGTTTGATACAAAACTTATATCGAGTTTTTGTAAACTAAGTTTAAGACCTATTGCTAGTAGTTACTTAGATTAAAATACCCATCTAAAAACATACAATATATAAATATATTGATAATTATGATATATCCTTGTTGTCTTTTTTTGGTTGTAGTGACACAATTTACCACATTGTATAATAAACTGATTATTATAATTTGATTAATCTATTTTATCTCGATTAATTTAATATAATATAATAAAGTTATGTTTATTTTAACACACTCATATTATTAATGAGATCAAAGCAAAAAATTATAATATTGTCATTAAAATATGTTTTTCTCTTTTGTAGTCAAAGCGATAAGTCAAATAAAAATTACATACAATACAGAACAAATAAATTTACAACATTACTAATTGTATTTTAAATTAAATTTCAATAAAATTTACTAATTTACGTTATGATGATCGATTTTATCTTTGTGTGGTCTAATGAATATTTAAAACTGAGTACTTAAATTATTAATTTATTTTGCATTCGTGGTTTTTACACACTGGAATTACGATATATCGTAACGTTTTAGAAACTTCAGCATAATAAAATAAAATACGAGTTAATTCTGAAATGGTAGTTTCATTCCAATAAGTAAATTACTATTTAGTTACCATTGGGTGACTCCACTGTGTTGTCAACAAAAACACTCGGTATACCTACATTAAAATTTAAAATCAAATAGGTACTGAATAAATTTCATAATTCTCAAGGGAAACGGAGTAGGTACCTAAAAAGTATCATTTTCCTTTATCTGAGAATGATCGTAATTTATTTTCAAATCTCTTGGACGTGACACATTGTCGAATGAATGGAAAACTACAATTGGATGGGTAACAGTTACGGAAAAAGGTTTTCTGTGTAATACATACATGATGTTTATTTCCTGTTATGTTTTCTCTATGACTCGCTTCGTCTTTTATCTTAAAGTTTATACAATACGAAACTTCATTAATGCAAAAAATACAAAATAATTTTGAGAGGATGGAAATCAATAATATTTGCGACGATTTAAAACGTTATGCTTTAGCGTTACACTATCGTCAGCTAAGGCGGGCTACAAATATGGCAACTGTAAAGGTTTCGAAACAACAGCAAATAAAATAAAATACTCAAGTTAAAACCGTTATGATTGTTTCATTTCAATGTGTAATAACCGCGAAGGCATCATAAATCGTCATATTTTTAACAGTAGGTACATAAAAATGCTCAAATACTAACCAAGCAATCACACTAACTACAAATATACAAAATAACAACCTTGACTATGAAAGAAGGAACCACAGATACTATCTCAAAGGAAAATACTTGTCTATTTTGTTTTGTGAAATGTCAAAGGACATACTATTATAGTTGCTCTACTCTTGACGGCGACCGCCGTCCTACACTAAATGTCATAAAATAAACTCGCAAACTTGTTGTCAAAGGAAAGTTTTGATTTCAGTGACTATCACTACGTACATTTAAATAGAAGAAAGTCCACTCTAAAAAGTAATTTAGAGCAACTGGACGAATAAGCTTCGCCCTTAGTAAATAACATGAAATAAAACTTATGCGAAGTTTTCAGTTTAAATTACAAATGTCGGATTATCGATCGGTTTACTAGACAAGTTTGTGTGAAGATAAGAAGAAAACTAATTTTCGAAAAAGAAGCGATGAGATGAGAGATGAGATCGAGCTGTCAATTACTACGAAAGTACTTGAGGTAAGAGTGACCGAGGTTCGCTCTTACTAAATAGCGCGAGATAAAACCTACACACTTCACGTCATTGCCCGTAACGTGATGTTGTTTGTGTGGAAATACGGAGTTCGCCCAGAAATAAGGTGAGATCGATTTTGTACCGTAAAACACTATAATGGATCGTACAAACATAGCTCGGTTGATTGTATAGGAGACTATAAATCGAAATCTATCTATTTTACTAACTATTGCTTATCAATTCTCACCAATCAGAAGGCGGCATTAGCGGTGGAATATGACAGTTAAACATCAAACAAGATAAGTGTAAAGTGACCATAAACGAGATTTCACGCTAGGTAATATAAACTGTATGTTTGATACAAAACTTATATCGAGTTTTTGTAAACTAAGTTTAAGACCTATTGCTAGTAGTTACTTAGATTAAAATACCCATCTAAAAACATACAATATATAAATATATTGATAATTATGATATATCCTTGTTGTCTTTTTTTGGTTGTAGTGACACAATTTACCACATTGTATAATAAACTGATTATTATAATTTGATTAATCTATTTTATCTCGATTAATTTAATATAATATAATAAAGTTATCTAGGTTTAAATAACATGGTATAAAGTAAGAGAATGTTAAAAGCATAACAACGCTAGATTATTAATAATACTTGGCGAAGTTTTAACTTAATAGTACCTACTAATTGTGTACCTATCTAGCTATTTTATTATTTACAAAAATAGTCCGTATGACTATGTAAATATTGATTAGATTTCTTCAAATTGTATTATTTAAAATACATCTCATTCATTTAATTATGTGCCAACAGTTCAAACTGTTCTTTTAAGAAGTACTAATAAGATTTAATATTTTATTTGTCACCATTTTATTACGTCCTTACATCAAAAGCAATTGGTATTTATGATTCTATATAAAGACAATTCAATATAAGCACCAATTTATTTATATTTGCGACAAATAATATTAAGTCACCTTCCCGGAAACAGTAAAATATAAAACCCGAGCAATAACGTATAACACGTGAAATTGCCTTGTTGAACGTTCGCTATAAGCACCGTGTGTAAATAAACTGTACCGTCAAGGACTACGGTTGGTACTTAATTATAATCATACGTAGAGCTTCATGAATAAAACCCTCAGAAGAAAAAGGATATCCACGTACGTTGCCTTTTTTGTTAATCAAATATTTCCTACACAAAAGCGTGCGGCCGCGTCGCGGCGTCCGTGGCTGCGTCGAATAGTTTATGCTCTCGTAAGGCAAATCTCCTTCGCTATTTATCTTTTCTTTTCACTTGTCCTTTCGTAAAAATGAAAATTTATTGTCTGTGTAACCGGAACGTCTCGGCTGACCGCTAATGAAATGTTATATAGCTCGGAGGCAGCGTCTTTTGCTTCCGAGAGATTTATTTTTTGCGCCACGGGAGTCTTAGCAGCTTTCGAGTAGAAGGATAGTTTGTATTGCGTAAGCAACGTATTTATCATTCAACCATAAGCTCTCGCTGTATTAGTTTATATAAGCAGTGTCTTGGGATTAAAAGATATTATGATAAGAACCTTAACTAGGATAGGTTGACAGTTTTGGGTGAATTGTTGTTAAGCTAAGCTATTTGACTAAAGTTTTGGGTACATTTATACCTCAAGTCAGAATTCCTACAGGGTTAAGTTCAGATGCCTACAAAGGTAAAAAACGTAGTTAACACTTTTATCAAGAAAAACTTCCATTTCAATAATTTAACGCATTTAACGTTTGTAATATCTTGAAGTTAGCACAAATAAAAATAACAAGAAGGTAGCAACATTTTGATTAAAAATTCTTAAACCTGTAAAAGAGTGAGTCATCAGAGGATTAAAAAATAAATCTTCATAAAGATAACCTTCAACAAAATTGCTCAATCAATATTTATGAGTGGTGTAAGAATCCAGGGCTGGCACAAACTTTCAAGTCGAGTTTTCACATCATTCATAAGGCTGCGAGGGGGCGACGGAAGGCTCATTACACTCCGAACTTCCCCAAATCGTTAGAAATATCAACTTCATCTAATGAAAATGCAAAAAGTTTTTGAAGAGCCGCTAAAACGAACGTGTCAGGAGCTTTTCATGTTTGCTTTAGACAAGCGCTTTTCCGCTGTTTGATAATTAGTTTTTCCATATTGAATACATTCGGGAGTAACTTTGCGGAAATCTATTGATGCAAAGTCGGTGAACAAAAAAGCGGGAATTTAGAAGCTTTTTGTATTGGTCTCTGAATTGGATAATTAATTTCATTATGCTTAATTAAATTAGATCAATAACATAAACTAGATTCTTGGGAAAAGGTACCTATATAAAATGTCTGAAAGATTCAAAACTGGGACTAGGATCTTAACTTTGAAGTTCATTCTAAACGATGCTATAAGGATTCTGATTGCGTCATACCTTTTTACCAGTACACTGTCCTTGTTTTTACATTTTAAAGTTGACGCTGTCTTATATCAACATCAAACTTGAAATTCAATCATTTATTCCCATTAATAATTAATAATTCACTTAACTGAGATAAAAATAATTATACCTAACTAAGTTAAAATAAACGCGAGAAGCGCTAAATGCAACAAACAAAAGGGTAATATCTAATTTACTACTAATAATATTAAAGGTTACAATTTATTCATTCGATGATACACTGAAATGAAAAACAAATATTGTATTACTAAGCTCTTGTTCAACTCTAATATTGACATAGGTCTTGTTCAGTAATATTAAAAAACCTAAGTCAATTGTTGCTTGCGAACGGTAGAGCTCAATACTACAGCTCCCTTTGCACATTCTATCTTAGTTTTCCTGAATCAAGTACTTGGTCCCTTTGTATAATTATTCTTGTTTACTGCAAAGCTACTTGTTTGAGACGCGCAGAGATCTCATTAAGATTGTTCTAGTATTTTCTTTTCTTCGGTTGTTCGAGAAACATAGGTGAGCTCATGCATAATTATGTGTGCAATGCAATTTCATTATCGACAAGGTAAAAGCGACTATAATATTATGAAGGAGATTTAAAGTTGTATTTCTATTATTAGAAAAATAGATAACTACTTAGTAGGTATGCACATAAAACAGTAGGTATCGTGGGTAAGAAAACAAAATTTTATTCAGTCTATTAGTTTTTACTACGTTTTTTTTCATTTCTCAAAAAAACAAAAAATACTAAATTCTAAAGTGGGGGCTAGTGACGTCACGATATGGTATAGCTTATTCAATAACATGACGTAACGAGTCGTTACGTCTATTGTTTCATACACGGAGTTCTGTAAGTGAAATACTGATTGAAAAATGTAACAAATGCGTGAAACGTAACGAAAATAATAAAAAACGTAAACAAGTCATTAGGTAGTCCTCACAACAGACACCCGAAGCGCATCACTTGCCATTTCCTTTTAAAAACATTCTCTCTCCAGTCACAGCCAATTTGCCCCCAATGAATAAGCCGGTTAAAGTTTCCTTTGCAATATGGAAGCTGATGTATTCCCTCCGCAGAACAAGCTCAGCGTGTAAGAGTTTCAAGTTTATTTTATAAACATACATTTTTGATATTATAATGTTACAAGATGAGAACCCGGCTTTGCTCGGGTAAAATATGACTCATTACACATATAGCTATAAAATGTAGGTAGATATTTGTCAGTATTTTTTTATCTATGTTTATGTTATGACAATCGGCCAATCTCAGGTTATAAGAAAAAACATAACACAGAGTTAAACCTAAGTAACGACTGATAATTCACTACTCTAGGGGGTGTAGACAAGGTGCCAACGTTCCGGGAACGACTGTCAGTACGTCACAAACGTTCGAGGATGTCAAATTCCATACATTTTGGTGCCAAGATGACATCATGTCAGTGACGTTTCGCTAGAGGGTAATATGCAGACGGCAGACATCAGGGGGGCTAGACAAGTGCCCAACGTTCAACGTTAACGTTAAACGTTAGCACCAAAATGTATGGGATTTGACATTTGTGACGTACGTGACAGTCGCTCGCGGATGTCAAATCCCATACATTTTGGTCCTAACGTTTAACGTTAACGTTGAACGTTGGGCACTTGTCTAGGGCCCCAGTACCATTAGAATTTAATAAAATATTAAAAAAATTAAAAGATCGCCTGAAATAGTCTAACAACAACTCTTTTCTATGTTCATATCGATGGTACCTATGTGACAGAAGACTTTGACATATATATTTGACGAAACAATTAAGTGGGCAGGACGATGTCTGCCGAGACCGCTTGTCTATGCTAATCTATACTAATATAATAAAGTGGAAAGGTTTGTTTGTTTGGATTCAATAGGCTCCAGAACAGCTGGACCGATTTGAAAAATTCTTTCACTGTTGGGAAGCTAACACTATTTCCAAGTGACACAGGCTATAAAAAAAGATGATCCGTGCGAAGCCGAGGCGGACAGCTAATTATTAATATAGATAGGTAGGTATTAACAATGTTGCAGCTAGCTCCCGCAGCGTCAAACAGTGTTAGGTAAGATTCTCGGCTAATCCTCGCAACTCTATTCCAGTAATCTCTGCTCCTGGCAACGCAACTTACTTGAGACTTGTTACTTACTTGTTCCCGATATCTAAGGCACCGCGGGAACGTTAATCCTCATAAGATTTTCCCTTTTGAAATAGCTGATTACGTTAAGTTTTGTTTAGATCGTAAAGTTAAAGGTGCTTTAATGTGAAACAATAATTTTGAGACGAGTAATTTTAATAGATAAATCTTTTATGTTGCGCGGCAAGGGGCTGTTGTGTATAGGTAGATTGTGTAGACACCGACCCATTAATTGGCAAAGTTTAAATTTATTTTATATCAGATTTGTTCTGATGCAGAATGCGCGTCAACGTAAATTTTAAGGGAAATATATCTTAGTTATTTTCATTTTGTTTATGTTGCATTGATAAAATATCTTTGTTTCGGTGTTGTTTATGATTATCTGGTTTTTTCCTCTATCTTATTAAGGTTTAAGTTTAATCAACAAATACACGCTTACAGGTACGGTTATTTCCTTTTTTTCGTAGAAGATCACTTTGTCCTACTTACAATGACACTGAAATTACCTAATACAAAAAATGTTAATACCTATGTATTGAAAATGCTAATAAATATTCTATATTCTACTACTCTACTATATTTCATTATAGGAAATTGTCACCAAATTTTGGACATATCGCAGTCAATTTCAAAAGGTTTTACATCGACCATTAAATATTAAATTTATAATAGGTACCTACTACGAAATATTCATTATAATACAAGGTGTGCCGAATTATTTTTGTCGACGTTATTAAAATTGCTTACAAAATTTACAACAATTTGATCTGTTTTCGACCATGGCTCGCTATTCCAGCTAAATGATAATATCCGATAGCTGTATCGTCCCAATCAATAGCGCACTGGCAAATTTGCTTTATTTAATACAGATTGTAAAGCACTATGGCACACAATTTTCCCACAACGCGGAACAAATTTCAGTGCAAAATGGTTTAGTTTGCGAAAATGCAACATTGATTTTACGGTATTGATTTTAGTAGATTGGTTGTGCCGTTAGGAAATATTAGTTAAGACCACTAGCACATAGCCTCGACTAGATTATTAACTCTAGTAACCTCGACTAGTTTGTGGGTACATGATGGTTTAGACAGACTTGTTTCATGACGCGACGAGAAATACAATACAAATATTATTCATTGGAAGCTACTTCATGACATGTTGGTGTAGATAAATTTGTTCCATGACGCAACAAGGAATACAATAGGTACAAATATATTTTTTGTATACCCTTGATGACATAATAGTTTAGATAGACTTGTTCCATTACGCAACGAGGAATACAATATAAATATTCTTTATTAAATACTTTCATGCTGACGAAGTACTATATTTATTGTAGAAATGAAGGTGCATAAATATATATCCGTCCATTATCAAGGCTTTTAGCTCCTAGATATATTTGATCTGATTGTACATGTTCAATTTATTACCGTTAACAAAGTTGAGGTCAGAGCCGAGTAAAAAACCTTTTTAAACTTCATGTCGGTAATATTTTCTTAAACAATTTTACGTTTTTGGCACGGCTTGTGCGAGATCGGCTGAATTATGAACGGCGGGTAAACCGCAGGTAGTCACGGTAAAAGGCTAGGTAATTAGTTGAATGCATAGAAAATTGCAACTTAAGAGGGTTTGGGATAGAGTGCGTGGAGCTGTAAATTTTAGATGTACTCATTTCGTCTATAAAAAGGTAGAACTTGATAAACAACCGACTAAACTGACGACAACATGATGAGAATTAATAAATACATAAATAGGTACTTTATTAATAAATTAGGATCACAAAAATAATCTGGGTACCAACTGTGTTTAATTAAGTGCTATTATATAAAAGTATATAAAGTATCATAAAAAAGATACAGTACCTATATACCCAGTAGGTAATAGTAGTAGCAATTATGTTATTACTTACTTTTAAATATCAGAAGAAAAGTAGGTACATCAGTAACGTAATTTAAAATAAAGTAAACAAAGACACACTGCACATTATGCACCTATTCCGCATAAAAACCTATATGTAAACAGAACAAAAACAACAGCAAAATAAGTGGCACAGTGCACATAGACAATACGGCGGAAGGTTCTAGCAGGAAACCTCTGCCGTTATGAGTTATCTAAATCCGGCCGATGTCATAGGCGTTTTCTGTTCGTTTGGTCATAAATTATTCAACGGCGTCAGTGCAACGTTGGTATGATATCACTGCAGGTTCATATTTCACGAGACAGTGCGACGTAATTAATGTGCAAGGGGTAGTGTGGATCGGATCCCAGAAACAGTTGTGATTGCAGTAGTGTGGACCACGGTTAGCAAAAATGACTTAGACATAGTACAATTTTAAATAAGATACAAAAATTTAATTATCTTTATTCCGATGGAATGATGTTCGTTGTCCTCTGCTGGATATAATAATGTCCAGGACCCGCCCCCGTCGCCTAAAAAAAAAACAGATCAAAAACTGTCTTAACAGGCTAAATGTACATTTCTTTTAAAATAACGTAGTAAATAAAGTTATCCAAAACTTTATCAACTCTAAAATAAAAACGTTACTATGACAATTCTTTCTCAAGCTATAACCATTTAAAATCTACCTATGTAGGTTTCACTTAAGAGCTAAATACAAAATTTTGCGATAGATTTATTACGACCTCACCTATATTTATTACTAAAACGTAGGTAATGAAAAAATCGAGAAGGCAATGGTTAAACGATAATATGGTGCAAGTTTAAGCGAGCGACACGGTATGGGTTGCTTTGGAGGTGCTTGGCAGGGACTTGCTTAAGTCCGTATCAAAAACAAAGATGATGATATTGGCAATGACCAGACTTTTATCGCATTGACTATATGGAATAGTAATCAATTTTAATTTATACTAACGTTTGGAATGAAATATTTGTCGGAATGAAAAAATGAAACAACTATAACGGAATGAAACAACTGTTAACGGATTTAACTCGCGTATTTTTATTTTATTTTATTAGCTGACGTTTCGGATTCTTTACAGTTTCCATAATCGTAGCACGACTGAGCTGACAATAGTCTAACGCTAAAGTGATTACGATTATGGAAACTGTAAAGAATCCGAAACGTTAGCTAATAAAATAAAATAAAAATACGCGAGTTAAATCCGTTAAAAGTTGTTTCATTCCAATGTGTAATAACCGCGAAGGCATCAGAAATTATTAACTATAACGGAACTGTAATCCCATATTCGACACGACTTAGCTGACGATAGTGTAAAATAAGTGAGTTAAATCCGATACAGTTGTTTCAGTACAACGTGTAATAACCTATTTGTTATATATATATTTGTTATGTCATGCTGATATAAAGTATACTGTGTGAGCACATGGCCTCCATTCCCTGGCTATCCCGATCACAATCTCATCCATAATCAACAATGATGGATGCCTTGTGACAAACTAATTAGTTTCTGATCTAGTGGACCGTTGAGTTTATTTTGCGTATATGATTTTTTATACAAACTTTTGCATAGCGAACTTTTTATTGCATATTTTTTCATGTTTAGGTATGTTTACGTATTTTATACATATGGATCTAGGTATAATTATAAAAGGAAAAGTTGACTTAACGACTGGCATAACAACGCAAGGCCTACACTATGAGAGTTAGAAACTTGATATTTTGCACAGGGGTTCCTTTTATAACACAGGGTAGTAATAAGAAAGGTTTTATGAAAATTCATCCCCTAAGGGGGTAAAACGGGGGTGCTTATCGTACGCAGGTTAATTAGCATGCAGAAGCTAATAAATTAAAACAATTGCAAAAAACTTGCATAACAATGTAGGTATTAATTTTATGCTGATGTTTCGAAAACTTTATAGAGTCCATATTCGTAGCAGACTGGGCAGTCTTAAATCTAATAATTACCTAATTAATCAATTGTTTTGTAGCACACTGTTCTTTTTGTCTAGTAACTAATGAAAGTATATTTTTCAGTATTTGATAGTCACTTAAAAGTACCTAGATACTTGATTGGATTTAAAACTACATTTCTCACTAATGCTTATTTTTGATGTTGGCAGTAATGAGTCTAAAGAAAGCTACAGAAAAATAATAATAAATTCTAACTCATTCAGTACAATATGTTAATTAAATTAAAATAACTAACAACAAACATAAGTAGCAAGTTTCGTAAAATAATTGTAGGTATCGTTTAATTGTCTTAACTATTATAAAACTCACAATATAAATCTGACCTAGCTAAATACATTCGTTTTAGTTTGACTAGATAACTTTTGCCATTTCGTTCTAGTCATTAAGCTTTCGAAATTAATCTAGTTTTATCATAAAATGTTCACCCTAAATTTCGCAAAGTTAATTTCTATTCAGATTATGAATACGAATCAGCTGAGTTGGTTTGTGTTTGACGCACAAAAACTAGGTAACAAAGGGTTTGAGGTACTAGGTACTTACACAGATACCGAGCTTAAAATGTAAATCTTCTGTCTAGGCACTTATATTAAATATTTCGTTAAATGCTTAAGCGTAAACTCTACGCTTTGTTGACTTTATGAATGTTAATTTTCAAGTGACTATCGATAAATATTTGCAAGAAGTTTCAGAAATCAAAAGATTAAGACCTAAACAAATTTTATATTTCAACAAGGTTTTTACCGCATCGTATTGAAATTACCATACACTTTATACGATTTACAATCCTTTGTCCTGAATGACTGACGGATACGCGCACAGCCTAAATTGCTGATCACAAAGACCTGAAACTTGGAGGGTGTATTTTTTGTATGACGTAGGTATCTGATAAGAAATGATTTTCCGAAACTCTACCACCCAGCGGGAGAAAGAGAGAGCCAAAGTTTGTACGGAACAACGTAATTCTTTCATCCAATATGATTAAAATGTAGCTTAACAGGATTAATAGCAGTAGTAAATATTTAGTTTTTGATTGAAATTCACTTCATTACCGGGTTAGAAAGGACGCGTACGAAGCCACGGGAAAAGCTAGTCTTATAATATTATATCTACCCGATATTGGTGTTGTATTTAGCCTTGAGCAAAATTTCGTGGTACAACGGTACGGCTTTATGTACCGCATGCGTTGCAAGTTTTATGTTTCTAGCTTGAAAACTAGGGCTTGCTATGATGCATGAATTTGCAAAGCATTTGTACATGTATAACATATTGTTTCCTCAAATCAACATGTTTCCTCAAATCTTAAAAAGTGACAATAAGAAGTTTTAAAAAAGAAGCTTAAATAAAAAGTTATAAAAAGCGCGTGCTAGCCGTGCGATTCAAAAACTTACGATAAGCGAAGCTGCAATAAGCGAGCAATGTATGGACACAGACAAGTAGGTAAGGTTGGAATGAAACAACTATTAACGGATTTAACTCGCGTATTTTTATTTTATTTTATTTGCTGACGTTTATTGAATAGGGTAGTTTTTCAAAATTTGTAATTTAAATATAAGGTAGTTTGCATAACTGTATAAATCACTTTAGCGTTAGACTTTTGTCAGCTCAGTCATGCTAAGATTATGGAAACTGTAAAGAATCCGAAACGTCAGCAAATAAAATAAAATAAAAATACGCGAGTTAAATCCGTTAATAGTTGTTTCATTCCAATGTGTAATAACCGCGAAGGCATCAGAAATTATTAAGTAGGTAAGGTGCAAAATAAGTGCCACTGTACACATAGACAATAGGTCGGAAAGTTACAAGTGTAGGTACTACCTGCTGTATGTAGGAATATATCACTCACACACACACGCGTGATCTTTACACGACAGTTGGTTTTAAAGTACATTACGGCATTCGTTTGTTGAAGCCACTATCAGTAACTGTAACTAACACATAATAAATCTCCTGTCACAACAGCATTTCCATCTGATATTTAATAATAGGGATAAAGATAACAACACGTCCCGTCCATATTTCCCCGGCTTTCTTCGTCCGAAATAATGTGGCACATTAGCCGCAGTTACAGTGATTAAATGACTAGCTAGTGTGAGAGGAAGTAATAATGTTTTACTCTCACAAACCCATAAATATACACACACTAGTATTTGCGTGTAGGCGTATATACCTAACTAGAATTTGTTACGTATTCTTGCATGCGTACGATTAACTCATTTCATATGGCTTACTTTGACTTTACTACGTTGAAGTATTATAATGGTTGCCTCCGCCTCTTACATATGCGGTTGAGTAATAAAGTTATTGCTGTTTCAAATCTCTAACTGCCATGCCATAGGTTGCAAGTTGTAATCTCGAGGGACACATACCTATTTATACTTGATTTCTGTATGTTTTCTATTTATTTTGAGTATAAGTAAGTACCTAATCCATAAAAAAAAAGATTTTTTCAATTCGATCCAGTGGTTCCTGAGATTAGCGCGTTCAAACAAACAAACTCTTCAGCTTTATAATATTAGTATAGATTATTGTTCTTTGTGTTGACGATCTCTAAATGAGTGCATTTTACATAACAATGTAACTATAGTGTGTGATTATTGAGAAATAAATAATTATAATCTAATCTGATAATTTCAGTATTAAGTACACCTATCTTTCACCACATAACCTGTACTTATATAGAGGTATTAATTATATAAAAATGCTTAGCTGTTATATACAATACGAGTACAGTATTTTATTTAACAAAATGATTTTATTGTCATCAAAGTGGCATAACTTGGATGACCTATTTTTTCGTAAATTAAATAAATAGGTACCTACATTTATTATTATTAGGTACATCAAGTAAAAAAATGGAAACTAGATAAGCTATCCCGTTTGTTCCTAAACGATTGATTAATTCTACAATACCGTATTTCACCTACGTATTTCATTTTTATTAGAATTTTAAATTAGGTTTCCCCTTTATTACTTGCACAGATTACGCCCCTTTTTCCCGGTTATCAACAATTGTAATATATTTAGGTTTTAAAGCATAAATCAGTATTATTAAACTAAAGCTACTTATCGCGGAAAAATGTGAGTTGTCTCGTGCCCGGGTAATAGTTGTCGTTTGGCCCCTTACTCGCCGGAGGGGATGTATAAGATTCTTAGCTTTGCTCCACAAGGAATCTGCTTTAGATAAATAATATTCAGAGGCTAGTCAGAGGCCATTGTAATATCGCACACCTAGATCTACTCGTAAAGGGAGCAAGAAAACCTTGAGTTTTGAGTTATGCAGACCATCTAATTCCTTACATCAAAATCTACCTACCAGTAGATCAGACTTGAGCTCTTCTAGCTCCATATAAAAAGTATAAATCTTGTTGTTAATGTTGTCTGTTAGAAATAGTTCATAAGATAAATTACAGGTTTTTAAAGTACGTAACTGTTAATGTATTATAATAATTTCTGATGCCTTCGATTGGAATGAAACAACTATTAACGGATTTAACTCGCGTATTTTTATTTTATTTTTTTACCTAGCTGACGTTTCGGATTCTTTACAGTTTCCATAATCGTAGCACGACTGAGCGTTAGACTATAATAGTCAGCTCAGTCGTGCTACGGTTATGGAAACTGTAAAGATAAAAATACGCGAGTTAAATCCGTTAATAGTTTTTTCATAGCTATGTTAATGTATTCTTACCAGTAATAATGACTTATTCTGTATATTAATATGCACACAATTACAAGTATTTTCTTTGATAATTCATTAAAATACGCAAAAATAATAATGTATTACTTAACAGCAAACTGACATGTTTTATAAACAAAGAAATATCGAAATTATAAAAAAAATATAAAACTAGCATTCAGGTTTTATATCAGACACCACACTAAATAATAATAAAGTTTTAGCATCCATAATAAGCTTTGCTTGTTTGGAACAAGATTCTGTCCAAAGTTATAAAGAAATACTTGTTGCACTATACTTTATAAGTTGCTATTTTAAAGATAAACATAAAAGACTTTCAAGATAGCTCGTCTTTTATTTTAATATCTCTTAAATACAAAAATAAATAAAAACCATTAACTCTAGTAGGCAAAAGGAAGTTTTAACCAAAACATAAACAAAATTTTGTAATACGATATTTTATTAACAGGAGGGTAAACGACACCTAACTCTATAAAGACTCTTGACTCTTTATTAATGCGCTACCCTTATAATAGGGTGAGTTTGAGCCGCTTCAAAATATTCTAAGCCTGAAAGGACACAACATGACTCTTTAAAACTATTGAAAGCTACTTAACCTGACTATTTAGTTTGTGTATGGACCCGATCAGGATCATGTATCTACTAGAACAGCCCGCCCCTTCTACTGGCTTGGTCATGTTAAGTAGAATGAAACAAATCGCATCGCTGTCTCCTTTTATCCTATGAATTCCGAGAAGGCAAGATATAGGGCTAGTGTGCTAGAAATGGCATTTGGTTTTAAGGTTGTATAGTGTAGTGGATAGGTTATAAATTACCCCGCCCATGAGAGCCTTCTGTGAAGCGCTTCCGCACCGTTTCCTATTCCCAAAGGGACAGGATTTATGTCAACAGAAAAACTAGTTGTTCCTGTCTACATAAATGTAGAGTGATACCCTTTTCTCTTATGAAAATAGTTGTTTTCTTCCCTATGGAGATTAATCTTGTCGGTAGCATGGAGATTGGAAATTGGATTTCTGTCGATATTTAAATAAATTTCACTTCACTTTAAATTTCTATCGTTTTATAATATATTTTAGTTCTAGTACAGTTAAAATCAACCATTATGAACAAAATCGTAATTAATATTAGAGAATTACAATCGAAATTGAACGAAGATACATCATTGCGAAAAGTATGTTTATTATTAACTATTCAAATTCAAATGTGTTCATTGGTCCTGTGATGATTTATCAAACATAAAAATATTAGAACACATATAACACCATAGTTACAATTTAAACCAGGAATATAAGTTGCATAGGTACGTATATATAACTAGCTGTGCCCGCAACTTCGTCCGCGTGGAATAGTTATTCTTCATATAGGCTTCATATTTTCCCCGTTTTTTACACATTTTCCACTGTTTCTTCGCTCCTATTGGTCGCAGCGTGATGTTATATAGCCTAAAGCCTTCCTCGATAAATGGTCTATCTAACAATAAATATTTTTTCAATTCGAACCAGTAGTTCCTGAGATTAGCGCGTTCAAACAAACAAACTCTTCAGCTTTATAATATTATTATAGTATATAGTATATATAGTATATAGTATAGATAAAATATATACATACACAAATATACATAAATAACTACTAAGTTATTTATGACATAATTAGTATACATATAGTGACAGGTGATAAAACAAATGGTCAGAATTTTTATCACATGTATTTATTACAATTTCTCTTTGACATTTAAACATGACTTTTATTTATACAACCGTTAAAAATAGTTTGCATGAACACAATAGGACGAGCCGGGAGCGGATCTAACCCTTTGACTGCCAGTGCATGACAATTTAACGATAAAAACTCTGTATTCACATTTAAAAAAGCTAAGACGATTACAGAGGCAACAAACTTTCAAAGAAATATATCCAAACGGTTTTTTATTAAAACAACATTATAACTTTGTTGTTTTCGTTGAAGTTACTTTACTCAAAATGTGTCAGTACCCGATTTTAATTCAATAAGAACAAAAGTAAAAAACCTTTTAAAAAGAAGATTTTATAATTTTACAGCGTCTTCGTGATTTTACAATGACGGGTTATCTTCAATGAGGGCCACCGCGTGTCAGAAATCCGCTAGATGCGCTAGTGTAGAATGAGGTATAGCTGTCATGTTCCACCAATGAGAGGCAAGCTACTGGCCTGTGATTGGTGGTACATGACAGCTGGACCTCATTCTACACTAGCGCATCTAGCGGATTTCTGACACGCGGTGGCCCTCATTGAATAACGACATAATAAAATTTGTGTTATTATTCCATAACAAAGACCAATATAATTTTCAATTTTCAGTTTAACATATTAAATTGAATAAATCCTCTTGAATTATAGATACGCAATCTAGAACATTCTCAACGCTTGAAAAAGAACTAGCTCTAAAGGAATACCTACAACATATTCTCTGTCGTCGTTCTAATATCGGAAAATCCTTGGAAATCCTTACACTTTCCACGACGTGTTGAGGCGACGAAGTACTATCGGACATCGCTCTTTATTCTATAAAATAGGTATGCTGTTATAGAAACGTACCTAGTACTTAGTTTTATAGTTGTTCTATGATTTAAGGATAGGTGTCGGTAGTCACCATAATTACAGTAACTTAGATTCTTACTTCATTGGGATGGATTTTCCGTACAAGCAATTTGGAATCTAGTAGTTCACCTTATGAAATTTTATGCGGATGTAAGACTGCATAGACTACCTAGGTACCAAATTATATATGTCGCACTGTTATATACTACACTAACTGAAATGAATCTGGATATATATATATATATGTTTTGTATATAAGTACATATTTATAAGTCTTTTACCTATTTACTTGTGCAGGTTCTTAAATAAGCACAATTTCCTGCCACAAGTAATTTCTCATCGTAATGGACATTATATAAAATTTTTCTTCAAGAATAATGCACTTAATCTGATTTTATTATAATCTCTTTATCAAACGAAAACGTGCGAGATATGAATGGGTTTTCATTTGAAGGAGAAATAATAACTAAGGCGATTTAAATGCATTCGCTGGCAAGCCTGCGTTCATAGGAAATTGTGCTAGCAAACTGAGTCAATCGAATAAGTATTATATTATTATTTTGTCTGTAACTTTGTCTTCGTATAATCTATATATGTATAAATAAATCTTAGTCTTGGTCACGGCATTACGATAAAAGGGCTGGACCGATTGCATTAATGTTCTTTAGTGTGTTTGTTATTATAAGAATGAAATCATCTTGTGTGATGCATCGAGAAAATTGAGATAAAATAATTTATGCTTTAACCTCTATTTTAAACCTATTATTTACAGCGGATACATCATTATTGATTTTAAAATAATTTCTTAAACATCAACATTGAATTTACGAGAAAACGCAAGTTAAACTCAGATATGTTTATTCAGAAATTGTGATAATGGTTTATGTTACGGCGTAGCTACAGGAATATTGTGTTACATCTGCTTCCTTGTGCTACAATAGTGCTACGGCTTCGCTACAAATATTTCGCTTCGCTGCTTCCACGTTAGAGCGTGGAACATTACGCTACAAAATAAAACAATAGCTACAAGCATATCGACTTGGTAACGTACAAATACCTGTACAGGGTATATTATTACAATGTATAGGTATAACTAATATATAAAATTCTCCTGTGTCCGCGTGTAAGTTGCTAAACTCCTCAGAAAGGTCTGGACCTCTTTTTATGATATTTTGGTATTTTTTTTATTTTTATTTTTGTCAACATTGAAAATACACATAAACATGAATTTTTACTATGTTTCATCAAAAAAATGTTATAAAAAAAATCTCTAAGAACGCTAGCTCGTACTTTTATAATTTTTTCATGTCGGATGAGTTGGTTACGACCAAAGCCATAATTTTAATAGTAAATGTGCGTTTAACGGTCTAATTTTAAATTATCTTTAATTTACCACCACCTACCTAACGTAATATAAATCTCAAAGACATCAGATTTCTTTATAATGCGTGCAAAGCAAAGCCGTTCACACGGTCAATATACTGGCTTGCAGTTCATTCACCGTGGGATATAAAACACGCCTGGGATAAGGCTATATTTCACTTCTTGTTACACTGAATATTCTTATAAGGATATAGCTTTCTATTCCTATATTCCCTAGATTAAGATACTATATGTGATCATTTTTACGTAATAATTTTTGATGTCTTTGCGGTTATTACACATTGGAATAACAAGTTTGAGCAACATATTTTATGTTATTTGCTAACGTTTCGAAAACTTTACAGTTCCCATATTCGTAGCACGACCGAGCTGATCGTTAGCTCAGTCGTGCTAAATATAAAAGAAGATGATTTAATGACTTATATCAACAGGGTCAAACTATAAATGTTAGAAACTTATCTAAAGTTATCGTTATTATAAGAAAATATTTTTGAAAATTCAACTCCTGATGAGGTAAACGGGGATGATAGGCATATCGTGCATAGACGAAGTCGCGGCCAGAACATAGTTTCATGTAGGTATGTACTGTAACAAATCTATTTAATACAATAGTACCGTTTAAATGTCAATGTGAAAATATCAAATCCGCAACGCAGACTTCGTAATGAGGTAAGAATTTATTACGTAAAAATAAATATCAAAATACAAAAATATAAAGAGCATGATTTTAATATTACATATCTGCAACGTTCCTACATTTAAATGCAATATTTCATTAATTATTCTTTATACAAATAAAAATAAATTTGAACACAAAATAAAAAATATACACTCTATTTTTGTTTACCAAAAGTAATATTTTTATGCATGAGATATAACCTAAATATTTTATTACGCCAGGTTATTTTATATAAAATCGGACACAAACAAGGCAACGGTTTATTTAAATCATAGATTACGGCATGATCCGTTAAAGTTCCGTTTTCCAATTTCACAGCTATAAATTAAATAGAGAGTTAGTCGGGGACACCCGTGCTTTAAGTAGGCGATGGGAGTTAAACTCAATTCTGCCAACAATTTTCATAGTTGCAAAAGTTTCGCTTATAAACGCAATTACCTCGCTATCTACGTCGCCGCTCGCCGAAAGAACTTCAAATTACACCTCACAACTCTGGAGATACAATTCAACTTGAAAATACACTTAGAGTGACGTGACACAGAATTTAAACGACTATATTTAATGTCAGCTTGGATTAAAAGCTTTTTAGAAATGACTACAGTTTATCATAGCAGACAAATTTCCACACTGACTCATATCAAAACTTTAATTTATATAAATATTGCTAAAACATATAAAAAAATAAGTCATCGAAAACGAATAATAATAGCACAACAATAGTAGCTACTACATAATATTACTATTTTTAACCGATTCTCATTATAAGTACATTAAGTTTTGTATGTACCTAAGTAGCAAAATGCTCTTTCATTTGATACCCAAAATTTAACTGCAATAATATTCGAATGGGCACTAACAAAAACGCTTAGGGGAATAGAGTAGCACAATTCGACATAAAGTTAGGTAGTATAGAGATAAACTACGAGTAGCATAGTAAATTTACAAACTATCATTTAAAATGTATAATAGTTTAATAGTTTAGACAATATTTAAGAAATCTAAACTCTCATTTAAATTATTTCTCATATTAGGAAAGCAATGATAAGCTATACAAGCAGCACAAAGGTTCTATATGAACCATATTAAGACTGTATAAGAGCAAACAACAAAGAGCCTTTTTTTGTGAAATGAAGATAGGTAGTAATAAATAGGTATCTATTGTACTAAAAGTAGTGTTATACAAGTCAACTTACAAGTTGGTTCCTCTCAGCATGTCCATGGTCCATGATCCATGTTAGTTAAAAGGTTATATTATATACTTAAAGGTATTTGCTCTTATACAGCTTATGCGCTGTTTGGGTTTTTTCTTTGTAAATAATTAGCAAAATTAAAATAAATAATATTCTCAATGAGCAAAAACGCGGAGTAGGAGTGACGTCATATCCTGTCTACTGCACGGGAGAGTAGTTAAAAAGTTGAAGTGAGATTTTAATGAATTGGGGGTTACTGCATTGAGTTTTATAAAGTGCACAGAAATTATAAACGACCGCTGTAGCATTGCAGATTTTTAACAGATATTTCTTTAAAAAATGCAATAGAAAGGGATGATCGGGGAAATGTTAATTTCAGAGACACAATAACAATCAAAACTGCCTAGTTGTTAACCTAATTTTGGTTCAGTTGTTTTTTAAAATTCTTTATATTGTAAATATAAATTAAATTCAGAACTTTATATTTGCGTTTTCCATAAAGTTTTCTTTATGGAAACCCCACCCTGCAGCCTGCACGAAAAAAAAAGTTGCATAGTTTTTTCCTCAATTAACTATCACCAACAACATTGGAATGAAACAACTATTAACGGATTTAACTCGCGTATTTTTATTTTATTTTATTTGCTGACGTTTCGGATTCTTTACAGTTTCCATAATCGTAGCACGACTGAGCTGACAATAGTCTAACGCTAAAGTTAGTTAAGTAAGAAATTATTACATCACCAACAATATCGCACATATAGTATTATGTTAAAAATCAACGGTCGTTCGGTACATCTCTACTGCTCGGAGGTCTTAACGTAGATGAATGGAGTGGAAACAACAAAAAAAAAAAACATTAAGAAAGACTCGCAGTCACAGTTCAGAAGTTTTATTAATATGAATTACTATTCTCTTGTGGGTGTTGTCTAATGTATTAAATGAGCTCGAATTGTTTGGAAAAACTTTTGCGACGACTGTCTTTTATTAGGATTCTTTAAGTTAGATATTGCTGATATTGTAGACTAGTGCTACCTAAACTTAAGATAATAATGTCTAATGCTTTCGCGGTTATTACTCATCGGAATGAACAATCATAACACATTCAGCTCCCGTATTTTATTTACTTGCTGACGTTTCAAAAACTTCAGTTCTAATATTCGTAGTCGACTAAGCTGAATATAATATAAGACTAAAGTGATTTTACATTATGCAAACTACCTCATTTTTAACCCCCTACGCAAAAACGACGGGATTTTATAAGTTTGACGTGTCTGTTTTTTTTTCTGTCTGTCTGTCTGTGCGTGTGTGTGTATGTGTGTGTGTGTGTGTGTGTGTGTGTGTCTGTCTGTGGCATCATAACTCCCTAACGCATGGACCGATTTTGATTCTGTTTTTTTAGAAGTTGAAACGTAAACTGATCACGTGACGTTTTGTTTGCTTTAATCGATTGTCATTTGTCCAGTTAAGATAGCAATAAATGTCTAATGTAACCCTCAAGCAAAAAAAATGACGTAACTATATAAGGTTGAAGTATTGAGTAAAGTAACATTTTCCCGGTAAGCAACACTCGTACAGAATTTGTCATTAATCAGGCATAAAGCCAAGTTTCCGTCAATCAATCACATCGATAGCTCTCAATAAGAGAAACTTCCTTTACTACAAAATTATTGCTGTATTCAGCAGTTGGCGTGTAAGGGAATTGCTTTATTAAATTGTAATAATTTAGGTATCTTTACATTTATTTTTTTGGATCACGTCAGATAAAAGATATGTAAAAGTAACTTGTAAGCTGTCGTATGCAAAGAAGATACTATATTGTACATGTAAATATCGTTATATAATATATGTACCTAATTTGTTATAGGTATTTTGTAATATCTCCGTAGAAAAAAGTCAGTCTTATCCTAAAAATAACTGCATCATAAATATAACCCATATAATAACTATGTACTTATATATGCCGAAAAAATGCCTAGTTATTAAACCCAAGCCCTACCTTAACATAATAGATCTAATAAAAAAAAAGTTTTTATTAAAATTAAATTTCTAAATTTACCTTGCGAAATTTACTTTTATTTTAATTTAGAATACTTACGTTTACTTTTATGCCCTCCTAAAAATCAGCATTAAAAGGTGCCATATTGTTACTTAATCGAGGCAATTTTGGGCGATAATTAGGAAAATGCAATTATATTACAAAGAGCACGTCACGGAGCTCTAAAAGGGAGGCAGGGCCTAATTTATTATAGCTACCTACCTCTTTGCGTTATGATTCAATTTACGACACAAAGGCCATACTGCAACTCCATGTAAAGTGCCCGTACATTAAATTCGGTTTTCGGTTTCGTTAAAAAATATCATTTGTTTCCGACTATCATAGCCCTCATGCTTGTTACCTTGTTCAATTGTAGGTAATATCGTGATGAGATATCGTAGTCTTATTCTGACACTACCTAATATTAAAATTTATTGATCTTAGGTACCGAAATTTTAACGAAAAATTATTAAAATCGTACTTACCTGCTTATAAATTGGCAAATATATATTTATTTTGAAATAATTATAGAATTTCGTATGAGTCATTGAATCAAAGTTTTAGGAACATACTTACCTTACGTTAAAATACCTCTTAGGTATCTTCAAGTCACAAAATTACGGTTTTAAAGCGAAAAATCTAAGAGTGTAAAACTTTTAATACGGTTTCGGTCGATCTCTACATGAACGTACAGCGGTCTTTCACAATTTTACGACAAAATATCCCAAACGTTGTACAGATTTCAAGCAGATGCTGTTGCATAAAAGTGTTGCTTTCAACAATTAAGAATTTTCAGCAACTAAATTTGTAAAAGTTCTCTGTGAAAAATTTTCAAAGGATCTTTTCGGGTTGTAACAATTTCAGCGCTTTTTGTTAAATTTGAAGTGATAAAACTGAACAAACCCCATCTTAACTTTAAAATTCATAAAACACTTTACAAAATCCATTTCAAAGATCCAAATTAATAAAGTTAGTTCATTGAATTTGTGTAAATTACGTCTCATGGTCGTCCTTCGAATTAAATTTTGTTCGATAACTCAATAAAAGTGGTTTAACATGACGTCCTTTATTATCTTAAGCGATGCCAGTGACAAAGCTAATGGTTGGTTATTTAATTCGGAACCCTCGGTAATTTCATCAAGTGCTATTCATTTCATGTTCCATTCGATCCAAAACCCCTCAATGCCGGCGGCTGCGATACACTAACTTAGTACCTACACGGTGCGCTGATATTGTAAATTTCACTTCCATGGGTAGCTACCTAAGTATCTACTTCTGTGAACTATCCATACTACAAACGGAATCTGAATTGCGAACGATAGCATGATTTGGTAGAATCAACACGTTAGGTAAACTGTAATATTATAGTTCATCATTTTCTTCATTATAATCCAATGTGTCATAAACGCGAAATATATAGAGCGAGGTCAATATTCGGGACACAGTCACGTAAACAAATATTCTTATCAAATTTTCATGTCCACATGTCTTATTAAAGTAAAATAGCGCAGACAGAATAGGTACATTTACCAAGAAACCTCATGCGCCACGTGAACCAGTAGATAAAGTGCTACGTCCAGACGTAAAATGTCTTGATTAAACTTAGCAGCACCTTGCAAAATTAAATCTCTAACTAGGTAGGTATATAAAATATGAGAGAACTTATAGAAGTAGAGGAAGCCAAGTATCTGAGACCTGTGGAGATAATTATCACACTTGCGAGACCGCGTAGCGAGCTTGACGACTAGTTATCTCTATACCAAATTTCCACAGTTTGAAGCACGAAGAGGTGGCAGACGGATAAAGTTGCCTTCGCTTTGTCCCGATTTATAAAACAGTGTTGTGATAAAGCAGTTCATTTTTTAATTTATAACAATATTAATAGTGTTGTGATAAAGCAATTAGAGTATATTTCGATAACACCCGGCAGTCAAACGATCCCTATTATCACCAGGCAAAAATTATTATCTACCTATTGATTAAATTATCGATAAATTAACATTGACTAACTTTAAACGATGGATTCATCCAATCCACGTGTTCAAATTACAGTTTTCTGATAAATAGATATTCTTAAAATACCTATAATATGCAACTTATTTCAGATATGGCATGCAGTCGCTTTGATGATTATTACACATTGGAATGGAACAACTAGTATAGGGGATGTAACTGGCGTAGGTATTTTTTGTGCTGAAATTTAAACGTTACACTTTAGTGTTAAATTCTCGTCAGCATAAAGCACATAGCTAATTACACCTACAACATTTCATCGTCCAAAGTCATTATATCCCTATCCCTACTAATTTATAAATGCGAAAGTAACTCTGTCTGTCTGTCTGTCTGTTACGCTTTCACGCTAAAACTACTGGACCGATTTAAATGAAATTTGGTACTAAGAATGTCTGGAGCCTGAGAAAGAATATATGCTACTTTTTAACCGACTGAAAAAAGGAGGAGTTCAGAAGCTAGTATTCAATAAATCTATGTATATGCAGGTAGAACAACTTATAAAACTAGCTTGACTAAAAGCAAAAGAGGTAAAATAAGAACTGAATTGAAATTTAATACTTATTAATGTACATACAAAAAGTTTATTCATGGTCTCTACTACCCAGCAATGAACTAGCTGTTATTAAAAATGTCGGAGTAAACATAACTTTCAGTATAAACCTAGGCTTAACCTGAAAGGAATCCCCTTAAGTAAAAAGTTTCATCACCTAGTTAGCAGAAGTTAATGAAGCGACGGCAAGAGACCAAAAATGCCTGATAGCTGAAGAAATGAAAGAAAAAAAGTTGTAAGATAAGAAAGGGTATTACATTGCAAATTTATTCGGAGCAATTTGAAATTTAAATTCGAGTTCATCAAAGTTTCTGCTTGGTGAGATACTCTACATGTGAACATGTGGATGTGTACAACTTGAGTGCCTGGGGATATTCAGTGGGTACAGAGGTACAAAATTTCCTAATTGGTTATTACATCTTATTAGGAAATTCCAATTTTGTTGAACGGAAAATTTTGTATTTACAAACTCAATTCGATCGTTGAATAGATGTAGGCGTTCCATTCATACCTTGAATAAAGGTTTTTGGGATCCTATCTTTGTAAGGAGCTGTTCTTGGAATATTCTAATTGGACGTAAACTCCTGAAATCTTGGTACTTAGAGTTGTATAATTTTCAGTTAGCGTCTGAATATAGAATGGAACTGTTATTATTTGTATTACGAAGTGCGGTCCAAAAGTTTTCAGCCTAACCATGAAAAGGAGTAAGTACATATATTTACAGTGCACTTTTCAGATCTCTTAGTAATAAGCATTTATTTATTATAAAAATACGGCACTTTTTTAAATCCACCAAAGTTTTTCAGCAAGAAGAAACATTTTGCTTGTGAATTATCATAATTAATGATTTATTGCCTTCATCTAAACGAAGTTTTTTCATAATTAATTAATATATAAAATTCTCGTGTCGCGGTGTTTGTGTCCAAACTCCTTCGAAACGGCTGAATCGATTTTTATGAAATTTTGTGTGCATATCGGTTAGGTCTGAGAATCAGCCAACATCTATTTTTCATACCCTTGAATATTCACCACTGAAATATTAAGTTTATTTAGATATTGGTCATGATTTTAATAATGTCGTAAGTGCATAATATTACAAACATTGTATTCGCTTATTAAAATTCAGAAAATTTACATAGCTACCTAGTCTATGAAAATTTAATTTCAAAGTATTTGTACGTCGATAATAATGCAATTTGCTCTAGTAATAGAATGGTTTGTGACCATAATTAGACTAGCGCTTCGTACAACGTAATTAACAATACAAATTACAAACTTCATTTACTGTGACTGATGAAATTGTTAAGTTTTGTAATCAAACTTTTAACCGTAACAATTTAGTTAAAATTCATTGATGTAATTACGAAACATCAAAAATCGTTGTCAATTTGCGGGTCACTTTCATAGAGTAATAAGTTTATTTTTTTAAGAAAAACATAAATTTTGTGTTGGAATGAAACAACTATTAACGGATTTAACTCGCGTATTTTTATTTTATTTTATTAGCTGACGTTTCGGATTCTTTACAGTTTCCATAATCGTAGCACGACTGAGCTGACAATAGTCTAACGCTAAAGTGATTTATACAGTTATGCAAACTACCTTATATTTAAATTACAAATTTTGAAAAAACTACCCTTTTCTAAATAAATAAAATACGCGAGTTAAATCCGTTAATAGTTGTTTCATTCCAATGTGTAATAACCGCGAAGGCATCAGAAATTATAAATTTTGTGCTTAACTAACGTCATTCGGTATCATTTAACTGGCGAATAATTTATTTAATATATCACTATTAAATTTAGAAGAAATCTGTAAGAAAATTTGTAAATAGCTTAGAAATAAGTACATTGTAAATAAGTTTTTGATTTTATTATTAAAATATATAGTCTGCATTTGGTCATTGATAGTAGGTACATCACTTAAGTGTTTTCAAATACATAAGAATTTGGTTGTCGATTGAAGTTTGAGTTATAATTCAGCTAAACTAGACGGTGTAAAGGTGATTATACCCAATGAGAATAAAGCATTAATTATAAAGTACGTTTATTTGAAGGCCTCTCTTATTGGGTATTATTATGATCTTTTTAATGAGACGTAACCAATGTTAGTTCGATTGTAGTAATTTCGACGTTTTAATAAAAGGCAATAAATATCGCTTAATAACCTTTTAGGACGTTAAATTTAAGTTTCTGAGCCTTAACGTCCGAACTTTAGCAATTCTGGTATTCCACAGTATCGGTCTTTTGGTCGGAATTAAATGATCCTTTAAATACAGTACTGAGAATTGTTATAGTTGTAGAAATTACATTACTGCCTTATAATTATGAATTATTTGTCACACCGGTTGTGTTAACGATTTAAACCACTTGCTAATCTAAAGGCGTTAATTTCAAGTTTTGATAATTCCTATATTATTATATTGTGTAAAATATCAGTCTTAACCTTTTAATATTATAAATAAAAAACAAGTATGTTCAGCTTTCACGGCTAAATCTAAGCATATTTTAAATAGGAAATTACTATATACGTTAGCGTCAGACTATCGTCAGCACAGTTATTGTACGATTATGAAGATTCAAACAGTCTGTACCTATATAAAATAAAAAATGCGAGTTAAATCCGTTAGAGTTGTTTCATCGCAATGTGTAAAGGGGCTCCTACACGGGCCATGTTTTCGTGCGATATGTGGCTGCAACACAGTGGCCCAGCAACATTGCAAGCAATACCAGCCACACTATGCAATAATGCAGTTATGTCCCGGACATATAGCCAAACATTTTTTGTGTTGCCGTGTATGGCCGATATTGTTCCGAAGGGTTGCCGGACGATCGCTAGGCTGTCGATTTTAAATGCAATATTGCCCAGCCAGTTGTATTGTTGTTTCACTCGTTCACTTTGTACGCCATAGTGTATCCTTTTCTACGCGACATGCGCCTTTCGCGATTTTCGCGCCGTCCTCATGTTTGTATCTTTTCTTTTTATTTTTGGTCCGATTTTGTTTAAAAGAAAATCGAAATCACTCTTTGACATTCTAGTAAAATTATTAAATAATTTATTATCAAGGACTACTATCTAGACTCAAATTATCTAGAGTTTCATGTTTATTTAAGTCAGGTCGAATCCATAATTTCTTCTTCTTTTGTTTTTCTTTTAAAACGATGAAAGCTGCTGCGACAAGTCGCACACCTAGATCTAAAGGGCTCTAACTCAAAAACCGGAAGATTTGAGTTATGCACACCATCGGATTCCAGCAAAACCCACCTACACTAAAACTGATTTCAGCTAATATAACTCTGCTAGCTTTATTATAAAAAGGATAAATTTATACAGAAAACTCATGCGTGCATATGGACATATTAATCGGTTTTTCACCTCTCCTGAAAAAGTAACTTTTTTGAGTTAGCTCCCTTTAGATCTAGGTGTGCGAAGTGTGATTTCGTCAGCCATTATTGCCGGTTTGTGTTGCCCGTGTGAGTCTGCGTCTCATCAGCCATACTATTGCAGACATATATGCACACATTGCCCAGCCATAGATGGCTCGGCCATCAGTTGCAATGAAATATTTTTGTGGTTGCTGGGAAATTAGTTGCCAATAGTGCAGCCACAAATTGCACAAAAACATGGCCCGTCTAGGAGCCCCATAATAAACGCGAAGGCATCAGAAATTATTATGTACCTACTTTTATTAATTTTGATACAAAGATAAATAGGACCTTGGAAAAGAACGACTACCTACTTTTTATGTCGATCGCCAAGGACAATTGAATCACAAGCGGAGGAGCACAGCTAGTAGGAATATATATTTACTAGCTTCTGCCCGCGACTTCGTCCGCGTGGAACTCCACCTTTTTTGCAGTCGGTTAAAAAGTAGCCTATGTCCTTTCTCAGGCTCCAAACTTTCTTTGTACCAAATTTCATCAAAATCGATCCAGTAGTTTTAGCGTGAAAGCGTAACAGACAGACAGACAGACAGACAGACAGAGTTACTTTCGCATTTATAATATTAGTAGGGAAGTAGGGATGTGATCATTTTATTTGACCATAAAAAGTTATAAATACAAATCATAATTACAACGGATGATACGAACGAGACATGGACGGTTTCCACTTATTATGTTATGTTGTATTGATTTATTGAAATGAAGCCGACCATGGCAACGAAATTTGATTTCACGTCGGAATATTTATATTGCGTTATTTCTAGTGTTGGTGGGGCTGCCGGCTGACCCTAAACAAACTTCTCTAATACTAAGTCAACTAACTGAACAGCCCTTCGAGAATCACCTTTGCCCTTAAACAAAACTTTGCCAACTCTTATTGCCTTTTTCGTCACAAGTCGAAGCGAAGGGTCATTCATTTTATATTTGTGATTGCCTTTTATTGATAATAATGGAAATCTTGCTGCCCAATTTTGTTACTGTGGGAGACAATTTTTTGTCGCCGCAATTTTATCGTTCACATAAAATAGTACTTACGTAAGAACGCTTTTTTTTGTTTTTTGGCATTGATTTTAATGATCGGTCCTATTTCAAAGTTGACATCGATAGTATTCTCGCTGTATTCTAGTTTTTTATATCCCTTTCGATTGGTTAAACTGAATAAAAATGTATCAAATAGTAACCTAACAAAAATCTAAATCGATCAATAATAACCTAACAAAATTCAGTCAAATCAAAGTTCGTTTACTATCGAACTGTCTAAGGGTCTTAGTCCTAATAGTTAATGCTAATCAATCAAATGATGTAGAGATATTTATATAGAAGCAAATAGGTAAATGAGATGAGTATAAGTTTTGGGAACGCATTAAAAAAAGTAACAACTTGTCTGGTTCACATACCGTTAACGATTAACATACTAAACACGATCCAATGCATCGGATACGCACAACTTCACGACCACATCTGATATTGGTTTTCAACCAGCAAAGTTTGCGTGTTATACACGGGTAACATGCACTTCATTACAGGTCCGGTCGGCTGCGTGAGGGTTGCTGACAGGCGAATATAGGCAGTTGGTAGTCTTTATGGACCCTGTAAATCACTTTTACCTACTTGACCCGAACGTAACCGATAGTGCCCGAACATTAAAGGGTTTGATTTATATTCCAAGTTAGCACATTGTCGCCATGTGTTGCCGCAGTGAGTAGTTTATTATAAAGGTGGACGGTCGTCGCTGCAGCGCTGTTTATTTTGATCTATAACTTTTAGGTGTGCAGTAACGTTAGTGCATTTTGTGCCGTGGATTTTGAACGTTATCGTGCACAAAGTTACTCAACTTCGTATGGATACTTTGTTTGTTACAGTAATTTGAACGTTTTTCGAATTTTGTATTAGGTAATTAAAAAAATGTAGAATTATCATTTCATTATTTTTAACTAGCTTCTGCCCGCGACTTCGTCCGCGTGGAACTCCTCCTTTTTTGCAGTCGGTTAAAAAGTAGCCTATGTCCTTTCTCAAGCTCCAGACTTTCTTTGTACCAAATTTCATTTAAATCTGTCCAGTAATTTTAGCGTGAAAGCGTAACAGACAGACAGAGTTACTTTCGCATTTATAATATTAGTAGGGATTATCAATCGTTATTTATGAGTCTGATAGAATTGCTGACAAATCTGGTTTTACATCAAGATTTAAATACGTGGAAATGTTTAACGAAACAATTATAATGGATTTAACTCGCTTATCTTATTTTATTTGCTGTCGTGTCATATCCGTAGCCGACTGAGCTGACGATAGTCTAACATAATAATATATATTAATGCAAAGTATTCCAATATTAATAATCACAAAGGCATCTGAAATTATTACTTTAGTGCTATTATAAAAATAAAAGGAATTATGTCGCAAAACAAGAAAAAGCCTAAATAGGTAAAGGATTCGAATCGAAATAAAAGTGGAACCTCAACATAAAACTGGACCTACATAAAAAAATCATTGCACGTAAATTTAGAATATGTTGTGTATTGATAGGTCTTCATTTTTATATTCGGTGAGGTATGTTTTCTTAAGTCATAAAAAGTCCCCTTCTTTATTATTTTATCTGGGTGTTAACCTTTTGACTTGTTCGGTGAAAAGTTCCCAGAGCGTCGGAGCGTCGCGAAGCGTAGGTATATAGTCTTAGAAATTGTTTCTATATCAGTTTGGGAACTCCAAATTGCACAGACTACCCGCAGGTTCTGTGACATTCCGTGAAGTTTCCCCGCCTATGTAATTAGAACGCAATATTAAATTAGCTTTATTACCTGTTCTTGAACGTGTTTAGTTGAAAGCCTTAAGACACGAGGCAGTATATGTGTATAATTAAAAATATCTAGGTAGGTACTTTATTATGTTTTAAGAAAAATAATAATGATTTTACTATGTCAATATTATGTAACAGCTTGATCAAACATTATAGTAAGTATGGTAAATTATTGAAGTATTATACTTCCATATATACCTCCATTTGACATCGATCTTCTTTTCATCTGACCACTTCTTTATTGTGACACTGAAATACATTTAAAATAATAAATTTCATTGGACAATTAATCTAGTCCCAAACCAAGCAAAGCGTGTACTATTTAACAGTGGATATAGAAACATAAATATATATTGCCAATGCTTATCACACTAACCCTATAGCAAGCCTATAGCAGGATTCAAACCTGCAATCTTCGGTTTCGTAGTCAGGCGCTCTGACCACTAGATTGACAGACCGAAAAAAAAGGATTCGATAATAATTATCATTATTTTAATAAATAATGTAGGTAAGCACAAAAGCAAAATAAGAAAACAAAATAACCCTGTAACACATATATTCATTTATAGGTCTCGAAATATAAATATATGCATGTATTTATAAGTACATTTGTAAATGAGTTCTCGGAAACGAATCTGACGATTTAGACGAAATTAATATTCAATTTCGTTTTTGACGAAATGGTATATTAAAAAAACATAAGTATCTACAATATACAGTATCTAATTAAAATTTAATCAATTACGCGTGTTACTTTATCGAACTAACTATGTTTGTGGATATACAATAACTATATAAAGGTTCAATGTATATTCAACATCATATTACTACATAAATGTTGTTCTTGAGAACAAGGTCAATGATCGAAGGGAACACATTTATGCCAAAGGTATTTATGCAGATTGTATAAAATTCAGACATTCCGATTAATAGTCACCATCTGTTTTTGTAACACATGTTCCGTAATAAATTTCATTTCGATTTCATGTAATTTTCAGCCGGCTGCCGATACGATTAATAGAAGAGTATTTTCCTTTCTTTCCATTTCGCGATTTGAAAGTGGCCATTAAAACTAAGCATACCAGGGGGGCTAGACAAGTGCCCAACGTTCAACGTTAACGTTAAACGTTAGCACCAAAATGTATGGGATTTGACAGCCGCAAACGTTTGTGACGTACGTGACAGTCGTTCGCGGATGTCAAAGCCCATACATTTTGGTCCTAACGTTTAACGTTAACGTTGAACGTTGGGCACTTGTCTAGGGCCCCAGTTCAGTAAATAACCACTAAACCTTTGTAGGACTAAAACTTACCAACTAATATTGACAATGTGGATAAATTGGAATGAAACAACTATTAACGGATTTAACTCGCGTATTTTTATTTTATTTTATTTGCTGACGTTTCGGATTCTTTACAGTTTCCATAATCGTAGCACGAGTTTTTGAGTCGTTCATCGTTCATTCCAATGTGTAATAACCGCGAAGGCATCAGAAATTATAATGTGGATAAATATAGAGAAAGTCTATACAGGTAGGTACCTAAAATTTGCGGGTGGGCGTAGGTAACTAAGAATAATTAAAACCATAAAAGACAATTATTTCTTTTTATTGAGCCTGGGACTTAGCAACGGGAACATAATTCTTTTTGCTAGAATAGTCATCTTGAAATATTTTGTTACTCCATTTAAGACTCTAAGTCTGGACATTTAAATTTGAATTCACGTGGTGACATTTAAAGTCACAGTATTGAAACACAGTTGACTAATGCTAAATATTTCAATTTCTTATTCTTAGTTATGTACACCCATTAGATATATATATAGATACCTAAACGTATCTATTCTGAGCTGTAGTACCATCATCAGAATGAACTTCCATAAGTTCACACAACAGATGTTGGAAGTAAAATATTAAAGCAGTGATGTACCATAAATACAGCGAAGTATCAAGAGTAAAGGTTAATTTCAAGTTAACGCCAAATAAATCCCCTTTCTCCCAAGTGGATCCACCGACATAATAATTCCGTGTTGGTTTTGATAAAACGCATATATTTTATCCGCGAAACAATTTTCGTAATACCCGACAGCTTCTCAGCATGGCCGGAATAACAATATCACAATCTTCCGGTGTCACGTACTCGCCACTCGTTGGACCCCCAAAGGAGAAAAGTAATCATTCCTACCAATCGAAATATCTAAATTTATATTCAGAGACCGTCAATTTTAATGTTTAGCTTTTTTTCACAGAGCGAAATTGAAGATAAGCCCTTGTTATCTCGAAAAACGCTCTCGCAAATTGATTTAACATTTATTTTCGGAGATTTGGAAATAATTTGAATTGTGGCGGAGTTGGATTACAAATTAAGTTAGGTTTCACCGGATGAATAAGAGCAATGGTTTGTTCATTTTTGTTTCAATTAGGGTAAACATCGCAACAATTACAGATTGGATGGAAAATCTTGTAACAATGGTAAAGTAAATAAGTCCTTCTTAACGAAGTATAAAAGTATAACATGTATAATTTTAAGAATATAGGTCTGTAATAATATTAAGGCAAATGATTAGTGATATAAATACCTATACTTCATGAAACTTAGAGTTTACTTATCCTTCACCTATTATTTTAAAGTAAAAGGAATCACGACACCTTAATAAATTGTTCACTTCTAGATACATATGATAATAGTACTCATAATGATGATAAAAATATTTCAACGATCAATGGTTTCATTATAAAGGTAATAAATAGGTCCAACCCTTTTTTGAAAACCTTGCGAACTTCACGGAAAAAATGTTATTTCCCAAACCTTTCACCGGATCGCTTTCATCTGGTATCATTTTTCCGCCAATCATACGCAGGAATTTTTGGAAATATTCCGTCAATGCTTGCCCAATTTTGATACATTGAAGCATGTCCAGATTACTCCAATACCCTTTGCTTTGAAGTTTCGGGTTTTACAAAAGCGATTAATTAAAAAGAGAACCTCAAAAAAGGATCCAATATCTATGTTTCATTTGCGTTCTGTAGCAGAGTTTATACCTACTTCATAGCACCTACTCAATACTCGATATCAATGATACAGCCAATTATTGGAGTCTGCGAAGTTTTCGATATGTCTCAGATTATAATATATTAAACATAATGAACTAAGTAAGTAGTTTAATTTTGGTTTGTTAGAGAATCTTATTTGTGTTTTCGAAAGTTTGGCTTCGTTATTAGTTCAGTTCAGTTTATCAAATTCGACTTCTAATTTCCAATAAATAACATGTATAGGTATTTACGTTTAATGTGAGATGAGATTCCCGTTTAGTTTTGAAGCTACATTAACTTGCTTTATTAAGCTTCAAGTCCCCAAGTTAAAACTTTATATCGTAAAGTTGAGTTACTTTAACTTTAAAGAGTTTGGGCTACATCGGATTTTAGTACCATCATACTTCAGTTAGAAAGCTACTCTAAAAATGCAATATGTCAAACTGTCCGAAAATTAAAAAAAGTAACTCTGTCTGTCTGTTCCGCTTTCACTTTGAAACTACTAAACTGAATTAAATTAAACTTTAGTACACAGATAGTCTAGAGCCTAAGAAAGGACATATAGGCTACTTTTGATTGCGAAAAAAGGGTTGTAATGGGTGAAAAGGGCGGATAATTACTAATTGCACACAGACGAAGTCGCGGGTAAAAGCTAGTTGGATATAAATCTATACCTATCCAATTATAAAAGTAAACGTATTAAAATTGCCAGGATTGCAAATATATTTTATATCCATATCGCAATTTATACTTGTACTTTCTTAATGATATACTACGTATACCAAGAAAAAAGTACAAAATTGTAATCCCACTGGGGCTTGATCCTTCACACCCTATCACGGGACGGTATTGTGCTTTCCAATTGCTTCATGGCGTCATTGATCGAATTCAGCCAACCATTAAACCATGGATACCGATTGAGTTGTTGGTTCATAATATATAAGAGCTATAATAGCTAATCAAATCTCATAGAGAAAATTCTCGTGTAATGGTGTTTGTTGCCAAACACAACTTCCGAAATCGTTCACCGATTTTTATAAAATTTTGAGTAGGTCTGAGAATCGGCCAATGCATCTAAAGTTTAAGGTTAAAAAAAATAATCTATTTTTTATATCATTAAAAAAAAATCAAAGAGAGTGAAAAAAAAAATGTAGGGCCTTTATGCAACCCTAAATTTTCACTCTTCAATAACTCCTATTTTTTAATAAAAATAATTCAAAAAAGGCGATACAATATTACCTGGATCAGATATTTTTTTTATTTAGTGTGTTGATTTGTTGCTTTTATATCACTTCTGATTGGACACTCTCAGCTTGGTTGTAAACTAAATATTAGCGAGAAGGACGCACCGCCCGTGCGTGGACGATTGCCGACGTGACAACACCGACGATACGGGGACACAAAAATAGAACCTTTCTTGGTATTTCTTTTGTTTTTCTTTAACGTGCCATTATGTGCATAAAACAAGTCGCAATTTATAATGGAATTCAAAAGAGAGTTTTGCGTAATAATTGTAGACTAAGTTTGTTTGTTGTGAGTATTCAGCCAAAATCGATTTCAACTTTATTAGGTGTTTAAAGGAACATTCTTTAAATTTAGAGCTTAAATATTTGTCATAATTTAAAGATTAAATTTTAACAGAGATTACATATTTTTATAGCCCATTTTAGTTTAAAAGAAGAACAACGAGAGAGTTCTTGAAATAGTTGATTAACTTTGAACAAAACTGAATTTCAGATGAAATTCTTGAAGAGACGTAAGTAAATTTATGATAAATTGGCAACCACTGCAGCTTCCATTTTCAGGCTCCCAATTGATTTTAAAACCGGAAACCAAATCGCACGTTTCCGTTGTTGTCAAAACTGGCTCTGAATACTAAGGCTAGAGTCCTGACCTGCACAATAGCATCCTCTAGCGATTGGCTAAGCGAACAAAAGACAATCGTCCCAAGGAATTCCCTCATTCGCTATTCTAGTGAAATCGCGACTCTACTCGGCTATTAAAGCGAACGAATCGCCAACTCACTGACAATAAAACGCTACTGAATTTCCTACGGCCGTATTTTCAAATCGCCCAACGCCTGGAATTCTTGTTTGAGATATTTAGGGGGTACTTACGCCTATAGCTGACTTATGTGACGGGCGCTACTGTACCTATTTTTGCGCTGTTTTCCCGGGTCTTTTTTCGTGAAAAGAAATTTTCCCTCTTCTATTTGGTCTTATTTCTCTTACTTAGTACCTGTAAATATAAGGTCCCGTAACATTTACTTTCATTGAGTAATATTTCTTTTTGTTCGAGTATGTTACTTAACTTATTGCTTTCTCTAATTAATTACACAAATATCATATCGATATACGAGAAACAAACATGTTTGTGTATTGGAAAAGAAAAATAAGTGACAATAAATGAAACGGTGATGTCTGCCTTCTGAAACAAAACCGAAGACATTTCAAACAATAAATCCTCAAAGGGTCCTTTATATATAATATTTGCAATAAATCAAAACTTCTCCCCGAGTGTGTGAAACACCGACGTCCTGTTATCGTCATCTTCCGAAGTTACGTATTTTGCTTCTGAAATATCTTCGTGAGATAGAAAAAAATAAGACTTTATTTTTTCTTTTAAGCAAAGTATACGATAAAGTTTTTGGACATTGTGTTGTAGATAAAAAGAATTATGACTAAACCTCAACGCGTTTAACCTTGGAGCAGCGAAGCGATTCCTGGCCATAAGCGCTGGTAAGCGAAAGGAGATAGTGGTATGATAACGTGAAATATCTTAGCACATATTTTTACGTAAAGTGTTAGGATTACCGAAACGTAATTAACTTTGTAACCTAAAGTTGTCACTACGCTTGTAGTACTAAATCACGCCGCTTAGGGAAATTTGGAATTATGCCTATAATTATTATCGCTAATAGGCAGGGCGCCTTAAACTTTCCTCGACATCCATTGGGATAAGTTAACATGCCACACTATCGTTCCCTGCGGTTTAACCCGACCAATATAAATCATTCGTAGCGCCGCTACAACTTTGTTGTTTTCAGCTATAATTAAACTAGGTGTTTAACAATATATCAGTTGGTATTTAGACATCCCCTCGTTAAGGGTTCGTTGTACAACATTATTTGACGTAACACACTACTTAGTTGCGCATGTGTGTGTGGATTTAAGCTGTCATGGACACGTGGTGCAAAATGTATGTAGGTATATGAGAGCCAAAGTGCAACTGCCTATCTACGTCAGGCTTTAATGTCCCAGTTCTGGGCAATATTCGTTGAATTAAAGGGGATCTGGAGCGTTACTAGCCACAACGTCCTCTGGTGTGTGTGTGCAGTAATTTTCTTACACAATTAACCTTGTTTGTCGTTTACTATTACGTCTGGCAACCGTTACAAGATATTCTTAGTATATTCGTTAGTATAATAATATATATGTATACATTATATTATGTCATGTCTCAGAAAGTAGGAAACATAGACTTATAATAGGTATAACCTTCTTGTTATTCCAATGTGCGAGTATAAGCTATATTATTGTAAAGTTTCAACAAAATCCATTCAGCAGTTTTAGCTTAAAAGAGGAACAAACATCATCAATGGATGTCTGATCAGACATCCATTGATGATGTTTGATGATTATAACAAACTTTCGCGTTTATAATATTAATAGGATATATTGCAACAGGCAGTTCCTGTTTCTAACTCATTCTGATCTAAGCCATTAAACATAAATCCGTGCGACCAAAGAATGTAATACAACTATAACAGGGACAATGGCTATTATACGTACAAGTATTTGGCACACAAGTTCCAAGTTCCCCATTAAGGCTGCAGGGCCCTTATTCGCAAGTTGTTCGCGGATACGTCAATGTTTGAACGATAAGGACCTTCGGAAGAGGCGTTTGGTTTATATATAAAGAGAGCAATACACAATAACACGCCTTTCTTGATATTAGGTAATGTATTTAGTCTGGTCGAGAATTGAGTTCTCTGCGAAAAACGATACAGTTGTCTTAAAAATATAGGGATTGTTGCATTCGATTGAGAATTTAATTTCGAGAAGGGGATATTTTTTTTCCGCAATTGAAATTTGCAATTGTTATAAATAATATATGTAGTGAAGAAAAGGTGTCCTATTTGTAGCTGTTACTCGGAAAATATTGAAGTTAGCCATATTTTTAAGACAACTGTATCGATTTTTCGCAGAGAATTCACTTCTCGACCAGACTAATTGTAATTAGATTAAGAGTTTATCTTTGTTAGTAAAAGAGGTATATAATTGGGGTATCTACCTGTAAGGAACAATAAAAATAAATTTTTGAAGGTCATCTGGTAACAAAAAGATTACATTTAACACAGTTAAGTTTGCATGTATTAACGTCTTGTGTGTTTACTATAGGTATAAATTTATTTTATTCTACTTTTTGCTTAAAATACCCATATTGCAGTAGTTAATGGCCATAGGGGCTAATTCTTATTCGTATGTTCGTTCAAATAAAGAAAAAAATAATATTATTGAGTAGAGATTTTCAATCTAGAACAATCAAATTTTATTCTCATATTATTTAATTAATAAGTCTATTTTTATTTCGTGAAATAGAAATACACTTGTTATTGATTTCTATGTTGATACTTATTTTTTAACTTAAGTGTCCAAATTGGAATGAAACAACTATTAACGGATTTAACTCGCGTATTTTTATTTTATTTTATTTGCTGACGTTTCGGATTCTTTACAGTTTCCATAATCGTAGCAAGACTGCTGACAATAGTGTAACGCTAAAAACTAACGCTAGTTGTTTCATTCCAATGTGTAATAACCGCGAAGGCATCAGAAATTATTATATATAACCAAAATTAATTAAAACTACAACTGAAAAAAATAAAAGTTGCTTTATAGCAGTAAGTTGACAGGCGTGGAGCGATGAATGATGCGGCGTACTTATTTGTTGTTGATGTTATTCAACTTTGATTTATCGGTACAGATATAACACTTATTAATTGTTGTGTTGTCGCTGTTATTTGTAAATTGCAGCGCCATACACTTTATAGTGACAAAACACGATCGTAATTAATTATCAATTATTGAGCGGAAGGCATCAGAAATAATATTAATAATAATTTTAATTATGAAGAACTTACCTATCAGTTATGTTATTACTTTTATTCGAAAATGTCATTTATAGAAGTTAAGCGTGACGTATAACTCTTAATGTATAGGTAGGTACTAGTCTATACTAATATTATAAAGAGGAAAGGTTTGTTTGTTTGGTATTCAATCCAACTGCTCCTGAACGGCTGGACCGATTTCAAAAATTCTTTCACTGTTGGGAAGCTACACTATTCCCGAGTAACATATCTAGGCTATAAAAAAAGGGATCCAGGCGAAGCCGGGGCGGACAGCTAGTAATATAATAAAGAGTAAAGGTTTGTTTGTTTGGCTTAATTAGGCTCCAAAACGACTGGACAAATTTAAAAAATCTTTCACTGTTGGGAAGCGACAATATTAGTAAGTGGCTATATTAAATTTTGAAAATTAGGGATCCGTGCGAAGCCGGGGCGGATCGCTAGTGGTGAATAAACACGTTCGCAATTACCCCTGATACCCTGCCGCCCTGTCAGTTTATTGGTTACTGTATGAACGTAAGTAGCGCTAAGTCGTTTAACAGGGTCACCTGTTAATATATATTCTACCTACTATACGGGGTACACTAAGGACTTTAAATTGTTAACGGATTATGAGGATACATTTTGAGAAACAATTGAATAATTTTCAGACATCATTATGTAATAATTTATTGATAATAATATAAGATTTTATAGTATAGGTACAGTAGGTAGTAAATTGTTTTACCTACACATAACATTATATCTGTCTAAATTAGCTTCCTTACCGTTAAAATAATTGTTGGTGTCCCTGTAACCTGGTAGGAAGACGGATTAATTACAAATAATACAAGCCTTTTTATTTCGGTTTAACTTTTTCTTCTTTTTTGTTACCCTTGCGGCCCTGTGGAGGTAATTACCCCCAGGAACCACTGATCTAAATGAACAATTCTCATTAATCTCTAAATTCACATTTTAAAACCAGTACACAGATGCCACTGAAGAACAATTTTGCTTGTAAATGTATTTTAAGATGACATCCATTTGTATTTCTAACGATCGATGTTATGTATATTTGACATTTTAATTAATACTTCAATGTTTAAAAATACTTGACGACTAAGAGAAAAAATATCATAATGACATTTTGTTATTTCCCAAAATAATGACTTGTTTGAATTTTGTGTATTTCTTTGTTTACTTATATATTATTGACGATCTTACTATTAGTACATATAAATACAATGTAATTATGATGTATAAAATATTGAGAAATAAATGAATCTGAATCTGAATCTGAATCTGAATCTTGTAAACAAGAAAGTACCAAGACAGAATATACCTATTTATAGTGGTAGCAAATTTTGTCGACTCGAATCAGTGATATCTATAGTGTACCTGGAATGAGCACGATGCCCCGCGTATAAGCGTAGGTGGGTTCATGTTCCCCCGAGGACTCGATTATTTCTACTCTTATTTTATATTTAAAACAGAACAAAGGTATAGCAATGACAGCATTAAAAAGTAACTTAAAACATAAACTAATTCAAAGCAAGGCACATAAAAAAATTAAGCGATAATCACCCTTAAACACAAAGCAAATTCCGGAAATAAACATGAAAGCAATTTAAAGGAACGTAATTACAACTCCGATTGCGCTAACAGCAATTTGAAGCGTTTTAATCAGCGCAAATCTAACAAACGAGACTGAACAAGTGGTGCTAACTTCACGTACAAAAAACACTAGGAACTCTGATAAAATTAGGGCTAACAAACTAGCTGGGTCGGTGTAGCAAGTTGGAACTTTACGTGTACGAGTAAGACTAATATAATTCCTCGCTTTTGAATGAGCGTTTGCGTAGTTTTTGACTCTTCAATTTAAGAGTAATGTTGTTTTTAGGTTTTACGGGTGCGCAACAAAGAGGACTTTTGAAAGGATTTTGGTTTATTTTTGTTGATCATAAACCGGTTTTACATGGAATTTTATTATATTGCAATTTGATGAAACAGATTTTTTAAAATGATTATAATGAATTGGAATGAAACAACTGTTAACGGATTTAACTCGCGTATTTTTATTTTATTTTATTAGCTGATGTTTCGTCGTGCTACGATTATGGAAACTGTAAAGAATCCGAAACGTCAGCTAATAAAATAAAATAAAAATACCTACGCGAGTTAAATCCGTTAACAGTTGTTTCATTCCAATGTGTAATAACCGCGAAGGCATCAGAAATTATTATGATTATAATGAAGCTTAAACATGTGTTTGGAGAGACTATAAACAAAAGTAAGTTAAAAAGATCGCCAATCGTTATTTCACTGCTTACAATGATATGTAACAATTATTGGCATCATTAAGTAAGAGAAATGTCTTAATAATAATAATTCTTTCAACGCAATAATCCTGTTGTTGCGGATGAGAATGAGCAAGTTTGAATTTTATTTTTCCCAAAACATTTCGGTGCCTCTAAAATCATTAATCAGGCTTCACTTTGGCAGTGACCCAACGTCCCTACTTCCTCCTCATTTGTATTTACCGAAAGAGTTTCTGTCCATAAATCATGCCATTTTGATAAATGAACCCATTGAATTTTTTAAAAATATCACAGACACACTATTAAAATTAAGGTAATGTGGTCGTCATAGTTACGTCATAATGAATGTTTTGTATGGACCATTTTTAGCGAGTGGAGCGCAAACATCAGAAGCGGAGCCTTAGCTAAGACTTAATCTTTTATACCTACAGTTAATATTATACTAGACATACTTCTGATAAATAATAAAAAATAGGACACAGGCCTATTATAATGACAAAACGAGCAAATTACGCTCCTTCTTCATTCTTTTAGCTGTAAAAAAATGCTTCTACAAATTGAGTCCGGTTTAAGTTTACGTTCGCCGAGTAATAAAATAAATGTAACCAAAATAAATTACGAGCGAAGCTAAAGTATTCAGAGCATGATATTAAAAACTTAATTTATGCTAAGTACCGCCCTTGGCAGTGTATTTTGTAGACGAATACATAACTCGTCAAAAGAATACGAATGTAATTACTTTAAAGTGTTTCTACAGAACAAAATAACGATGTTTATGTTACTTAGATAAAATGTGCCGTTTAAAACTGAACAATAATAAAATGACTTTTTTCTGGTAGAAAAACACCGCATGAGATGTAGATCCTTTATAAAGAATACATACTCTATCAAATGACGTATTAGAGGACGCACAGTAGGTAATTAATTGCACTTACTAATTAAGCATGTAGGTCATTGTAGGTACCTATAACAAAGCGTATGTTTGTTCTTTTCTAATTGTACCTAGATTCTTTATCATCAAAATTACGGTTCTACGGTTTACATGTAGCATTTTTTTTTCTAAGTACGACTATCACCGTAACTAAACTTAGATCCCTTATCACTAAACGGTGTTACGGTTAACATGTACGTAGAAAAAATATTATACGTACGACAATAACTACCTGCTTAGATTGCTCATAATAAATACCTACGTTTTGACAGTTTAGATGCAGCAGAAAAAAAAGTTTTTTCTTTCTAAGCTTATGTCTTTTATACTTAGATTCCTCATCACTAAAACTACAGTTTTACGGTTTACATGTAGTAGAAAAATAAATGGCACATCTCCGGGCTGGGAGAGGGCCGGAAGCAGCGCCGCGGTCTGCGAGCGTCTGTCACTACCGGTCGAGACCCGGTCTTATACTGAAACTTTACAAAAGTACGCCACAAAAGGATTGAGTATCGAACTTGCTCTTAAAGTTTCCACCGAGGAGACAAAACAAAAAATCCTGTTTTTCTCGTAGACAATAAGATTATGTCGCGGAAGCACTGTCTGCCAAGTAGGCTTTGATCTTTAAAAGCTTGCCTTTATTTGATTTTTATACTGCCACATCAAACTGATTTTTTAAGTGTAATGTTTACAGCTCTAATAATGTCGCATTTATTTTAACCACTCGATGAAAACATTTGAAACAAAAATTGAAGTAGACACCTATGTTTATATTTGTATACTGTGATGAATTTTCAATAAGTTAAAATATAATGCGCGACTTCGTCTGCGCATGATGAGTACTTTGTATCGTATTGATATCGTGTATTGATCATTTTAAATTAAAGCCCACATATTATTCTGATGTATAAGGTATTTTATTGTAAAGTTTCATCAAAAACCATTACGTGGTTGTTGCGTGACAGAACAACAAAAACACATCCAAGCATCCACACATTCTTACAAACTTTCGCGTTTATAATCTAGGAAGGATAAGGTTTAGTAAGGATAGTTAAGTTTACGATAATTATCAACACTAGTGTATGCCTTCTTGTGATCTAAAGCGTGCTTGTTTTCCAGCCAGTGTACACAGATTAATTGCTCTCTAGAATTAGGGTAGCTGCGTCCAGAAACAGCAAAGTTATGCTTTGACGTTAACGAGTAGCCTCCGACCGACAGTGTAAATATTAGAATATAGTATGGCAAGGATATTAAACGAACCCCTTAGACCATACCTATCTGCAAGTTTGTGACCGTAATTATAGTTTAAAACAAAAACAGCTGCGTGAGACACCTCTTTCCGTTAACGGGTTCCAGTGCCCTTATCAGATCAGAACATAACTATTTGTGTTGTCATCAAAACTGCATGTGTTCTCCAAATTTAATGAAAACCCTAGGATCGGAAATGGACTAAATTAGGGTCTTGAGCATCTAATACTTAGATTATTCGGCAGAATAAAAGCATGTTAAGAAGCGAAGAAAAATACCATTCAATAATCAAACAGCCGGAAAAAAAATTAACAAAAACATTTAGTAAATAGTACAAAATCGGCAGACAGTTAACAAACATCACTGAAGCACACTTTCCATATCGACATTCATCATTTACAATGTTAATACAACAAAAGATGACTCAGCAAAACTTTGTTGCTATACTCCGCGGTTGTTTTTAAAACTCTCAAAGCTCGGGGCACATACAGATTCAATCAGCAATGCTTCTCGTGTCGGTAAAAGCAGAGTCGAGAAGCGACCGCTTCTTCCGGCACTCCGAGCCCCGGAGATGGGCCATTCATCGTATCGACTGGCGATGCTTGCCTGCAACTATTCAAACTTACATTTTGTCTTTCGTTGGATAAAAGAACGGAAATTGAGCGAGATACGGAGGTGAGTGAGGGGATTAATCGAATACGTTGTGCTTGTGGTTTAAATCACGATTGCACAAGTGTGCAATTTAGTTTAGAGAGCGTTAAGTGGTATTTGAAGATCCTTATTACCTGCTTAAGATGGTTTATACTCAGGAATAGCCACCATACAGTTCAATCTTAGTTTAGTTACCCTGATATTATAATTTCTGATGCCTTCGCGGTTATTACACATTGGAATGAAACAACTATTAACGGATTTAACTCGCGTATTTTTATTTTATTTTATTAGCTGACGTTTCGGATTCTTTACAGTTTCTATAATCGTAGCACGACTGAGCTGATAATAGTCTAAATCACTTTAGCGTTAGACTATTGTCAGCTCAGTCGTGCTACGAAACGTCAGCTAAAAAAATAAAATAAAAATACGCGAGTTATCTAAATCCGTTAATAGTTGTTTTACCCTGATATTACTGGAATTACTGACTGAAGATTATGCTGGGTTAGTTTTAATTTTGTAATATAATAACCTATTTCGCTTTTAGTTCTCCTACTTTACATAATATTATTCCCATTCACTATCCGCGGGCAAATTTGTTTAACGAAATTAAATTAGACATCGAAAAAAATTTACCACACTGCTTTTTTCATTACATTCACGGATCTAAAAAGCTACATAACGATAGCCATAAAAAGGCCGTTCACGAAAAAAAATATCTAAAAGTGTTCAACAAACACCCGGAGTATCAATTAAGCTTGTAGACCGGGCCGTCTTTTTGTCGCAATTGCGAGAAGCATAAACTCAAAACTTTACGATTCCATTGCTGTCTGTGTAAAGCTTTCGCAAAGTTACATCGTACTTTAATAAAACTTGTTAACCAGACCACTCTATTCATTCATTCGTAAACTTTAGCAATATACAATCTCGTCGTGCGGTGCACCAGATGTTTTTGATTACGTTTAAAATGCGTAGCGGGACGTTTAGCTGAGAACTTGGTGTTAAAAATAACGGGCGTTACGTAGCGGAACCGCGGTATAAAAGCTTGTATGTATTTGAATACTGAATAGCACCACGACCCCTTTTCCTCGAAAGACGTTTCTCACTTATTCTTTCGGGGTTATACCGTCACTGGCGAGGCCGCACCGAGCTCATCATTTGCATCCAAATAGCTCCTATAAATTCGCTACCCGAATTTTCACCATTCTCCCCGTTCCTTGGGAGCAATTAAATACTTTTTTCTCGTACTTCGGGCCTCTTGCTCGATTTTCCGGTGTGAATAAATTCGGGCCAGATTGCAGTCAGCGCCAGCTAGCTTCATTAAATTATTTCGACACGTTTTACGGTGCAGCCGCAACTAAGTAAGTTGTTCTTGACAAAACAGGGCTAATTAGTTACTTTTTAAAAGATATCGCAACATTAAGTTAGCCTGGACATGGAATTCAAAATGTGTGATAGATAATAATTACTGATGCTTTAACTGATATTACACATTAGAATAAAACAACTGTAACGGATTTAACTCGCGTAGATAAGTATATTATGTTTAGGCTGACGTATCTAAAGAAAAAATATCGTTCGTTCGTTCGTTTTGCAGCTGCAATGGAAACGTAAATTTTCTAAAAATAACAGTTAAATTACAACTGATTTTTTGCTTTGTTTCATTCCAATGTATTTTGTTACCGATTATTTTTAATGAAGAATAAAAATCGGATATAACATAATCAGGTTTATTATGCATAAGCATACTATTCCGTAACCTAGGTACTTAGATATTCTGAATTAATTAAATAGGTAGGTTACAACAGAGTCTTCTACTCTCATTAGATTTAATATATATCCATTGACATTTAGTAAAGTAACCACCTTATTGTCTAGGTTTAAATAGAAGTTTCCTAAGACATATTAATAGTCGTTGTTGACTCGTACGTAATCTAAAAGCTATGTAAACCCAGCCAAATCTCCGTTGTGTGAAAATGCTTCCTAGCTCGCTCCGAATCTTAAATGTACGTGACTTCAGAACTTCATGCGGGCTACTCAAAACCAGATTGCTTTAGGTGACAAAACCTTTATTGCTTTAGAAATAAAGCTCTTATTGTTTGAGATAATTTGCGTCCGGAGAACTCGCATGCTTTAAAGAAACTTCGGCAATATTTATACTCCTTAGCGCAATCTTAGTGAAAATAATAGCACCCTCTTAACTATCATTATGCAACTGCATTCAAGTTATCTTAGTAATAATAGTATGAGTAAAGTTAACTGTTAACGTAAAAGAAAAATGGACATAAGAAAACAAATAGAAAGTTCACCATCGAGAGAGTTGATTAGAGAAAGAAAGAAAAGCAATAAAAAAGTACCTAACCTAGGTACTTCTTAAAAAGACTAGAGGTAAATAATGACACCTGATAGTATTTATTTAATAATATTTATGGACAAAATTATTAAAAAAAACTAAGATAACGGAGACAGAAATTGCTAACTCAATGCCACACCAGTTATTCAGTCAGCTTCTTATTTTATTTAATTATATTATATATTGATTAAGCACAAAATAAATATCGAGCGCAATCTAAAAATCAAGCGATACAAATGACTATCACAAACAACAAATGCATCGAACTAAACGACGTAAGTACATAAAGCGTGACTCCACTAAATACAACGCAGATGTCGTGTTAATCTCATTTCGCATGAGTAAATTACAAGATCACGACGCCGCTGGCCGCCGGCCAAATAGCCGTTCGCATCAGCGACCGCACTTGGTCACCGATAATTTCTTTCAGCCGTTGCCGTTTTGAGAAATTCGTTAAAGTTGAATCACGATTTTATAGGTCCTAAAAATAGTGGGAGATTTACACGCGATTGCTTTGACAATGTAACTTGGAGAGTTTATGCTGTAAAGATATTTGGTCTCGATATGAGTGGTGGTGGGTTAAGGGCAGTGTTGCCAACTCCTAGAAAGTCGAGTCGCTAAACTCAAAGACAAAAGTCGCCAGAAAGTCGCTAAAACTAAAACATAACCATAAAAAGTTCGCCCCCCCCCCCACCCCTCCCTAATGATATACAAATGGAACTTCAATTAAATAAAGTTTGAATTTGGTGCGCTATCGCGTTTGTCGTTTTCCATATTAAGTATCTCTTGGCATTGAATAATTATGTGTCGATTTGATAAAAAATGTATCTATTATTGGCTCTAGAACTATTTTAATTTGTACTCCAAAAGTCGCCAGATAAGTCGCTAAACTATTTTTGTCGTCAAAACTTTTTTTTGGTCGCTAAGCCTTAAACAAAAGTCGCTAGTTCTAGCGACAAAATCGCTGAATTGGCAACACTGGTTAAGGGGGTTATTAGTAATTGAGTAAGAGGCGATCTATCCTCTAGACAGTGTCATTTGATAATAGCCAACTCAAACATAAGTGAATGAATACTGACCACGTGCCTTTTTGTTAGCTTGCATCAATTCTATATATTACTATGTAGGTATAGTCTATATATTTTCATTCGAGTTGTTTGATAATAATGCAAACTATATTACCTCATAGGCTATATAAAATCACCTGATGAGGTCTTTCTATTCACAGATTTTATATTTATCTTAAATTATCAAAGTCGATTAATTTTTTTTTTTGCGTTATTGATCAAATTTCTATTCTACATCAAAACAATGCCGTATCGCCACTGAAACAAAATTCAACAATCGAAATCTAGAATTAATCATTAACAACAAGGTGAGATAATCGTATTTAAACTTTCTTTTGTACTCGCATTGAAACAAAAGAAGTAATTACGACATCAAAACAAATGAAAGAGCAAAAGAAAATCGCCTTCCAATTTATCAAAACTTCTGAAATAAACAGTTTTAATCAACCTAAACATAACGCTTAAACGTAATGGAAAGAAAAACAAGGCTCCAGGATTTTACAACGGAATAAAATTCTCTCCGGTGCTAGTATTTTAGCTCGAGCCAGTTCAAGCAATGGGAGAAAAAAGTCATTTGTTCACAGCCGATAAAGATTAGTTTGGATTTTTAGTGCAGTAGTTCCAAGGCACGCTGGGCCTCATACCATGTGCTAATAATGTTACTGTCAAACTGCCCCATACCTTTGATATGGGTCGAAAAGGGTTCACTATAGCCTGTTACGATTACATCTCCCTACCAGTATTTCACCTGAATTGTGCAAGAAAACATAACACGAATACGTTTTTTATTACATTGTTCATTTGAACCTTGTACTTCTTTGGATTACTTATACTAAACCGGTTTATAGATTTTGATTTCTCAAAAATATCATTAAATGAGAGACATAAGAGTAAAATAAATAAACTTATTCAGTGAGCGCGTATGTAAAAAACTTAATAAAATGTAAGTGTATTTTAGAAAATGAAGGCAAGATAAAAGCATCGTTAAATACTTTGTAAATCTAAATAAGAATGAACTCAATACCACCTAGCCTAAGTACCTACTTCTTTATTTAGGAACTTACTTAGATGATATAATATAAATATACTCGTATTATGTCTATTACATTTTTATATGGTTTTACACAAACAATCTTCGAACTAAATAAGAACTTAATATACTTCATATTTTAATAATTATACGATTTCTTTGGATAAACCATTTGTTATTTTTAGGTACGCTTGTAAATTTTTGACATAGTAACTTATAAATTTTACTTAAGTACCTAGTAATTTATTTTAAATACCTACATTATATACACGTAAAAATGTGCAATTCTGAAATATTTTTTCATTTACAATTTACATGAAATATTTACGCGCTCATATCGCAAATAAAGAACTACTAATGATGTAAAATATGAAATTTCCGATTCGAAATACAGATATAATGGGTTCGATTTTGCTCGGAGCTCGCAAGGAATTTTTCCAGTAATTTGGATTCAATTCACAGCAAGCAATGGAGGGCAATAAATAAAATGCAACTCCAAATGAGGCTGGCTCCAGGGAAATCGAAATTGGATATAATCCAACTCACTGGTACTTTTTGCTCTATCACACTGCAATAACTGGTTGAAACGAACTCCCTGCCTAAATACGCAAAGGGTTGTTAATCATTTAACAAGCTTATAGCAAATGTTTAGGTAGGATAGGGTAGGACCTCGGCAAGGTCATTATCGTTATAATTTGTGAATAACGTACCAGGATGTGGTACGTGAATAAACAGTGAGGTAACATTGGGATATTTCGGTAGACAAGGACGTTAAAATTTGTGAAATAAAAAAAATAGGTCAACTATTTACGAATAAGATACTGTTGTGTTTTGTTCATGGTTGATTATGTTACAGGGCAGTGAGGGTGTTTTATCCATTGGTTACATATTTATTTAGTCATCATAATAATATTATTATGTTCTAATAGGGATGACGACGGGATAAAGAAAACGATATTCTATTTAGTCCGTTTTTTAGGTTATTAAAAATGATTAGACACGTATTTTTCTTTTCTCAAACACATTTAAACTATACTAATATTATAAAGCTGAAGAGTTTGTTTGTTTGTTTGAACGCGCTAATCTCAGGAACTACTGGTTCGAATTCAAAAAATATTTTTTTGTTGGATAGACCATTTATCGAGGAAAGCTTTAGGCTATATAACATCACGCTGCCACTAATAGGAGCGGGCACAGCTAGTTGACAAATATAAGTGCTGCTAAAGGTTGGGAGTAGAGGCCCGTACAACTTATACTATAAGGTGACGTCACGAGTCTCATACTATTGAAGCGCTAATCTGTTATTTTTCGTTTGTTTGAGAAAACGAAAATGTGTGTCTAATTATTCGTGATAATCTACTTGTACTACTAAGACAAAGAAAAAAATAAATAGTCGTCATGCCTATTGTATAATCCCTTTGTGGGATTACTTTTGTTTCTTATTTATTATTCATGTAATTTATATTTTGGAAACACTTGCTGTTATATTTTTATATACTCCAAAGTTCCCAAAATCGTATCCAAATGTTTGGGGTTAGTAGTACCGAAGTATCATATAGATGGCGCTGTACCGGTCAGGGAGTTTTCCTGTATCGCGCTATAGAGATTAGAATATCATAGAATTCATATATAGGCTCTTTATATTTATTAAATGTGCTTCCAAAGTAACGATCGAGTTTTATTTCAAGTGAGAATCAACATCAAGTATCAACACAGTGCCTCTTTTTGATGTAGGAAGTACATACACCAAATCCATACGAAACATACCCACATTATTCCAACGTACATTATTTAATTTTCTTCACATCAGATAATTACTCTGTGCACTCGAATAATCACTATTACGTACGCCGGTTTCAATTGTTTTATTAATTAAATTATTGTTTCAATTTTGCGTTTAAAATGAGAGCAATAAATAAACGTTTGATCATAAAGAGCTTATAAATAATTCAGAATTTAATCGGAGCGTTAATTGCCCCAGCTGGACGTTCCGCTGTCCGACTATGATTTAAATGTATTTTTTCATCAGACTGGAAACAAGAATTTACAATATCACCCCCACATTGTTTTTCTTTGTTTGTGTAATTTACAACTTTCATAACTTCGGACGTATAATTAATACTCGGATAAGTTGAAACGAGAAATGTAATTGAAAAAATAATTAAGTCTTCGTTAGAGGAAAATTCTAGAAATATAATATCTTTAACACTAAAATGTATAAGACTATATTTACCTTAGTATGCAACGAATATAGGAAGTGGAAAGCTTTCAAAACATCGGTAGGCAATTAATATACTCGAGTTAAATCCGTAGGTACAAATATAGTAATGATTGTTGAAATATTTTAACAATTATAAATATATATATTATACTTTAATATTAGGTACCTATATGTAAGTATACATATATATTTGAATCGAAGACTAGGTAAAACGTATTTCATTAATTCTATTAGACAGGTAACTTACATAGTATTATTACGTTATATCGATTCACTGAAATACCCGTTCAATAAATATACCCTAATTAGATACTGTCGATATGAATTACGCCAATTATATAGTATACGTCCTATGTTTGATGCCCCACTTTTGTACCTCCAATAACAAATTTTATTTGTTTTAATATCGATTCGGTCAATACAAAATATGTAGTAAATACAAAATCTACTACTACTTCTAGCTAATTCAAATACAAAAACATTTCTACGGAACACAATAAAGTCATGTTCACATCGTACGTCTTAAGTTCAAGACAAGTTGGCGTTATGAAATCCAGGTAATGTGAGTGTGTGAAACAATCTTCGCCACGAGTCGCCTCGCGTCCATTTCACGGTTGATTATCCTCCCAGGCTCACGCCACACTGCATCGAATTGCACCTTACGTGTTGTTATTGTATATACGGCTTTATAAAAAAATATTTATTATTGGAGTGAGTCTTGGAACGTTAAAGGTGTTCCTGTGAGTTAGATTTATCTTCTACTAATTACTTATTATATCGTAGATACGTCAGTTATATGAACAAATTATTGGATTTTTTTTTCTTTGATTAAAGTTACGCTTGACGTCACAACGTGCCACTTTTTCTATCACGGAGTAATGTCACGAGAAGATGAACTATGAAGTTTTAAAATTTACGTAACAACATGAATATTGTTTTTCGTAAGTTTCCTATTTATTACGGCCATTATATTTTTTCATGTAAAATTTTTTTTTTTTGGGATAAGTTTTTTGTAGTTGGTCTTAACTTTTTGATAATTTCTGATGCTTTCGCAGCCATTACAAAATATAATAATAAATTAAGTTTCTATATACGTAGCTGACGGAGCTGATGCAAACACTTCTTATACCATCTTAGATTAACTTGAAAACGCAACATGTTTGGAAAATCACCTATAAGGGGATGAAATACCAAAACCCAAGAGCGCGCAGCCACTGCCAGAAAGATCGTATGAATATATTCAGAATAAATATGCTTAGTTGACAGAATTCAGGGAAGTAGGCAGAATATAAATCTCGGGTCAATACGAATCTGCCCTAAGGCGAAGAAAAAACCCCTCGGACCCTACGTTAGGTTTTTCGCATTATTTTCGATGGCCGACATTATGGAAATTGTTATAGATAGATTTCATTAGCATTCTAATCCTGATCGTTTGCAGGGTAACGATAGGCGTATTTTAAATTCAAACTGACTTGATTACACGATAAAAACGGCTGTAACGTTTGTAAGTCTCTTTTGTACGCGCAACTTGGAAAAACGATAAAAGTGTGGATATTGAATTCATTTGAAATGAGTCGGTATGGATTACCAACACACTTAATTATATTAAATAATATTATAAATATAAAGTATAGAATATATTTTATTTACAGCTACTGAATGGGTTATTATATACTCGTATGTATTTTTGAAACACACTTGCTCGTAAAGACTCCTATTAACCTGGGGCCCTAGACAAGTGTCCAACGTTCAACGTTAACGTTAAACGTTAGGACCAAAATGTATGGGATTTGACATCCGCGAACGACTGTCACGTACGTCACAAATGTCAAATCCCATACATTTTGGTGCTAACGTTTAACGTTAACGTTGAACGTTGGGCACTTGTCTAGCCCCCCTGTTACATTTAAAATTTATCAAAGAGTTGATAACAATGGAAGTCTGTTAAATTATGATTTCTCCTGTTCTGTTTGTTGTACATACATCAAAGTTATATTTAGTTTACTGTACAGCGTTTCACTATTGTCATCTCAGTCTGCAGCGAATTTGGGATGTAACTATTTTCATAGTGGAATGAAACAACTATAAACGGATTTAACTCGCGTATTTTTATTTTATTTTATTAGCTGACGTTTCGGATTCTTTACAGTTTCCATAATCGTAGCACGACTGAGCTGACAATAGTCTAACGCTAAAAGTCTATTGTCAGCTCAGTCGTGCTACGATTATGGAAACTGTAAAGAATCCGAAACGTCAGCTAATAAAATAAAATAAAAATACGCGAGTTAAATCCGTTTATAGTTGTTTCATTCCAATGTGTAATAACCGCGAAGGCATCAGAAATTATTATTTTCATAGTATTAATAAGGTTTGCAAATAAAATCCACCATGATTATTTATTCCAATCTAAAACCTTTGATAAAAGCGTAATAAGCTACTACCAACAGTTCAAGTTAACTAAATTTAGTGAAATTCCAGAATAACTATCGTAATAGCGGCCAGTCGTTTAATACATGCAGCCGGAGTTAAGTCAAACGTGGACACCCGGACTATTGACTTCAAACTAGCGTTTAATATTATACAGAGCTAATAACTATATTTCACAAACATATTCAAAACCTTTGACCTCCTGTATACTTTTCAAAGCAGGAACTTTAAATATACGCTCATTCAGTAATCGTTTTTACTTTATTAATTTGGGATCCTTATGAAAAAGGGTATAATTTATCTCATTCAATTATTGTATGTTGCCAGATTTTATTGTTTAGTTAAGATAGGTATTTTAGTTTTATAAAGAAGGTGCCTTCTCGAGGTTCCGACATAAAATTTATACTGCTGAAACTCCACAGAACTGTCATTTGGAATAAATCTACATTTTCCATTAAAAGATAAAGTTTCATTACATTTAAACCTGCTTTCATATAAACCAGAACTAAGTTGCTTCAAATAATGCTCCACAGATCAAAACATCAGAGTCAATAAAATGGGAAAACGTAAAACAAGCCGAGAGGTCAAGTTAAGTAGCGTTACGGTCGAATGAACATAAATATCGAATGCCAAATAAAACCGAGCGAATTTATTGTGGCTGTTTGTACCAAAGGAAAATTACAAAGTATCGCCAAGGGCAAATTGAGCGTTGCATTTTAGCATCGGAAGAAAAAATGAGGATTGCATCAAATGTAAAGACAATTCTGTAGTCAAAGCCGCTTCGCTGAAAGCAAACACCAAATTGCTCGCTAACTTGAGATTACATGGCGACGTTGTAACCTTAGCCCCCCACTACCCTCTCCTTCGCTGCCTCCTTGCACTCCCAATCTCACTTCCTCTTCTTACTAGTGTTGGAAAAACTAATGAAACTTGACCGAACTGACTTGCCTGAACCGTTTGCACAAGGTTTGTCATCTTGACGGTATCGTATAAAGTAACTTGAAGGAAATCATTCAAGTTTTTGCGTCCCCTTGCCCTTTTGATGTAATATGCTGTGAACTTTGGCATATCATATTATTATTAAAAAAAACTTTGTATAGTTTGGCAACTATATGCATATAATTTGAATTCTTTTCGCAATATAGAAGAATCGTATGTATTGAAATGAAAAAATAGGCACATAGGTCTAAATTACTATATGTACCTATTATATTAAATTACTAGAACCAGTTGCCGAGGTCTACTTTATGAAAACATAGATAAAACGAAAAGATACAAAATAATCAAAAACTTATTTACAAATTACACAATTTTAATAGTTTTCTCTTTGATAAATTTCGGCTGTGTTTATAGTATACCTATTACAATGATTAATAAATAGATAAAAGTAAAATGTTCATCTTGTGCTATATGTGCGCTGAAAAACTGTCAAATTTCACCTCTAGATAATCTAGAAGTGAAACAAACGAGTCCCTAAAAAAGATCAGCTCTCATTAACAAAACAAAACTTTGCAGCGCTGAACATTTTACATGCGCATAAAATTTCATACGAAAACATAGGCTTCCGAAAACAGAAATTTCAGGTCTAAAACAGACGATTCCACGTACAGATGTGGGATTGCCTGTTTTACCTTTAAACCTAAAGTTTTCTGTCAAATAAACACTTGATCCAGTAAACCTCCTATAAGTAATTACTTGTGGTGTTTATTATACGAAAACGACAGCTTTATTTTATACCAAAATGAGGACGTATCTCGGTTAAAGAGTATAATACAGTCCCCTTAATTTGCCCAATAATTTTACCTTCATCGTCGGCAGCGGTATCGTACCTTAAACCATAATGAATTTGCTACAAATTCCCCACGTAACAGATGCAGGCCTGTCGCGATCCATTATTACAAGTTGATTAATGAAGAGCTGCGGAATAATTATTAAAAACAAGAGCTTTAATTTAAATTAGAATCGCATTAAGCGGAGAATTTCTCGAGGCGTACAAATTGCGAGGTCTAGGCGAGATGTTTTTGAGAATTTTTCAAGTAATTTGGATTCTGTTCACAACATTCGAGCGTCGAATAGGAGTGCGACGAGACGCGCCAAATGAACCGGACAGAGCTGCATTATGCTAGCAGTCAAAGTGCATTCCACTCCGGCGTCGCTGCCTCCATATTAAATAAGTCAGTATCGTACCTATACATTAGAAAAAAAACAATACCATTTATTTATGGTATTCCTTTTCTCTTTCTTAAGAGTAGGTAGTTACTTAATAAATTTAAAAACATGCTTAATTTCATTTTTTAATAAGCACAGTAAAAGATAACAGAGATTATTAACAACATTCACACCCTTAGTGGATGTATTCCCAAAAACTTTGGATCACATTTATTTCTTTAAAAATTTAGACACAATTTGATTTAGGTACTCACCTTATGGAGAGAATATAAATATACAACATATTTAGTAGGTACTCATTTATGTTATGTTTAAGCAAGGGCGTGCATTCCATATAGGCATAATGACATACATGTATGGAGTGCCTACCCTGACGCAGTACATACGCAATTCTCACTGCACGCGCCTGTGTATAATATTATATGTACTACAGACTGTGCTGTCATAACCTTTTCGTCTAAATTTTTCACTTTATAATCCGGTCATTTAAGCTTATATTAGATAAGAATCTCGGAATGCGAGATACCCGGCTGTAATTTTGTAAACAGTTGTATATTGACATCCTCCCAGCTAGCATACAAAATTCTCTACAAATTTTGTTTAAAAAAATTCTATATTAAAATTATATATTCTACAATATTGCCAACAAAGACAAAAAGCGAAAACCCATAGGAAATGAGAAATTTACAAAAATAACGATTTTTTGACACTTTGACCTTGAAATTTAATAGTTGCTCACACCCTACCATATGTAGGTTTTGAGACAACTTTAAGGATGTCAATATACAACTATTTACAAAATTACAGCCGGGTATCTCGCATTCCGAGGTGAATTCCTAATTTGACCGGTCTATTAACTGGATAGTAATAAACGTTTCCCGATCAACTAAAATCAATTGGTTTTATTGAATTTTCCTAACTAATAAATTAATTAAATTAATACCTGTTTGAATTACTAATTCTCATAACAACTTCTAGCGAAGATCACTTAGATTGTTTTATTCTTTAACAGTGCTTAGATATAATAATATATTATGTAACACTACACTACTATCGCGTGTTAAAAGGCTCGGTCTGTGTAATACAATATTCTGAATAATAAGCAAATGAACAAATTATTATTGATGTTGATTCTGAACAACATGTTGGGCACGCCTTGATCTGAGGCTGTAATACAACTGAGTAGGTCTGATAAGGTTTCATTATGATACGTTCATCCTATAATATTACCAACCTTTCATGTTATTTTCTGACTATCCCTATCTATGTATAAGTACAATTTCATTACATGTTTATATCGTTTTTATTATGTAATAGTTTGATTGGCATATTGCGTCATGGGATGTTATGGTAGTCGGATTAGCCCTTTCTAAGTGATAAATTTAATAAAGATCAAGTTAACTTATCAACATAACAATTGTTGTGAGTAATATAACACAAATGTTATATGTATAGGTATAAACGTTACAAATGTTAGCGATTCAACAGTGTGAACGAGGTTTATATAAGATTCTATGTGTTAAAGGAGTTTAATGATCAATGGATTGATGTTATTGTCTGTGGTAGTAGTGTGAGCGTTTGGTGTATGGATTATCTGTAGTGAAACTTTTGGCGTGGAGTTTGAGAGGGAACGTATGCCGGTGAACAAGGTCTTACAAAGTGTCGAATAATTATTGAGCTAGAAGGTTAAAACAAGGAGATTCTAACACAAAGAAAATACATATCGATAGCAAGGTAAAATTTCCTTAGGTATTTTATCTTAATATTCATAATATTAAAATGTTAGCAAATAATTTAGTAAAATATGAAAAACCACTTTCACATTTTTTTCATAAACTAGGTAGGTATAACCCAGCTAACATTATTTTTGTCGACAACCTTTTTTAATAATTGAATTTACTGATTTTTAGCTTGGCTCTATCTATCAGCTGTCTATTTCATAACATATGAAAATATGAAATAATAATTACTTATAAAGTTTTCTTTTGAGGATATTTCAATAGATAGGCAATTTTACAAAAAACATGTAACATTGAATGAGAATCGATGTAATTGTCTTTTTTAATTAAGACTATCTTTATGACAAAATTATTTGCTGCAGTTAATGTTATTATTAGGTATTACATACGTAGTAGGTACGTTTATCTTTTTATCCAGTCCATGACAAATCATAATTATTAAAAAAATCCGTTATATTGTTAATATTTGTACCAAGACAAGAGTAGAAATATCATTATCATTTTATTAAACAACTAGCGGTTCGCCCCGGCTTCGCACGGATCCCTATTTTTTTTCAAAATATTATATAGCCTATGTTACTCAGGGTGAACGTAGCTTCCCAACAGTGAAAGAATTATTAAAATCGGTCCAGTTGTTTTTGAGGCCATTCATTACAAACATACAAACATAAAAAAATAGGTACAAATCTTTCCTCCTTATAATATTAGTATAGAAATATAGATGTAAGTAGATAAATATCGATCAAATTTCGATTGATACATCGTAAACATTTGCTTTCGTTATTTTAACAAATATATCTTGCATAACAATAGGTAGTTGTTATACGTGTGCCGTAGGAGTTTAATCATAACATAATCTTAATTATTTATCAAGCATCCATGCGGTAAGTAAGCCGCAAGCGATTTTGAGAATGCTGCGGTTTACACTCCATACCCTTACCGTGAACATTCTATTCAAATTCAGAGCACCACACATCCTCTTTCCATCACACTCAAATCTCATATGAGTAATAAGGACAAGCAGATGATGTTTTTTAAGACGGTTTGTACGTTCGAGTGTATTTTAGTTATTAAGGCTAATGAACTGCAATAGGCGGGTAAATTCCAATAACCTGTTCTTATTGTTTACTATCGGCTAAGGACTTTAAGCTGCTTGGGCTTATTTGGATATCATAGTTTTCATAGCATAGTTAATTAAGAGATGTTGGAATGATATCAGTAAGCTTATAATTGAATGTGTAATGAAGTTAAACGACGGTGAGATCCGTTTTGAAGTTGAGCTTTGAATAAAAAAATAACAATATATTATGATAATATCGGATGCCTTCGCGGTTATTACACATTGGAATGAAACAACTATTAACGGATTTAACTCGCGTATTTTTTTTTTAATATAAGGTAGTTTGCATAACTGTATAAATCACTTTAGCGTTAGACTATTGTCAGCTCAGTCGTGCTACGATTATGGAACCTGTAAAGAATCCGAAACGTCAGCAAATAAAATAAAATAAAAATACGCGAGTTAAATCCGTTAATAGTTATTTCAATCCAAAATATATTATGACTTTACCGGAGGTAAGTTTTGTCCCCGGGGACATGTTGATAACACTATAACTTTATTTATTTCGCAAAACATAACACTTATATACTAACTCGAGATTGCAGTAATCGCTCCTAGATCTAATGTCTATCTGGCGGATGTAACTGCACGACTGTGGCAACCGCAATGGAATGATGCGATAAGGTCGCCATTGTGTCTTGACTTCGATTTTTTATTTTATATATCAACTTAAGGGTTCCAAACAAGTGTTACATAAGCTTAAGCTATGCTTGATTTTTAAAGTGAAAACTTCTTTAGCGGCGCTGAACACTTTTTTTTGTATGGGTAAAAACTTTCAAACTCGCGTCAGGGTCACGTGATGCCTCGCGTCAGGGTCACGTGATGCTGATCGAAAATGCGTAAGATGGGGAAGGGAGAGGAACTAGTATCTCCCGCTCTTTCTACCGTGCCTGAGTGTGCTACTCCGTTTAGGTGGCACAGGGCGCTTGCGCGAATGTCGTGTGTGTTTATGTACAGCGTGCCACGCGTATCCAAGGATGGTGACAAATTGTCATATTTGTGTACGATAGCACAATAAATAAACATTGTATTCTACCTCATAAATGATAGTACTTTTGTACTTAAAATTAAACACAACGTTCATATTGAAGTTTTCACTTCTGCCGGCACTCCCGGAGTGCTATTTTTTTTTTATTATAATGCTAACTCATTTCCAAGCAGATAACCCATAACTAGCTTGAGAGTGTTGTTGGTAGGTAGCGAACAATATACACTGATAATTTGTATTTTTTTTGAGGGTCTGTTGGTTTAGTGGCCATAGAAGGAATATAAGTTTTGTGACACAAAACACGTTACGGTTGACTTGACGTTAAAGTTACATTTCGTACGAGGAAATAAATATAATAATTGCTTATGATCTTGGTTTTCCCTTCTTTCGTAATTTTCTTCTTTATGATAATGTTTTATTTTTATATTGTCCATGAACTTTAACGTTATGTTGCCAGAATTTGAATACAATCTGAATTCGTTTATTTTCTAAAAAATCGCAACACAGGTTCGGTTTATTCAGCTTTATTTTATCGCCAATTAAAATGAAAAAACGAAATGAAAACGTGTTTTCCCGTTTGGCAGACCTTTGGTCGTGGCTGAACAGCGACCGTGTTTGCATTTTCCATCGGAGGTTGTTAGGTATCATACCTATTCCACACCAAGGTAAGAGGGGTCCAATAAACTTGGATTAACTTTTTAAATTATGCGAAAGCTCTGTTATTTCCAAGTTAAACGTTTAAAGTGGCTACCACACCGCAAACTTGTTCCTTAACTTCGCTATTTACAATTTGCCATTTGTTGCCAATTTCTGAAGTTGGAGTATTTCTATTTAAACCTAATTCTATTTATACATTTGTGAATTATTCCGCTACTGACTTCTACTGACCTTAATATTAGCTTCATTTTTTTATTTTATCTTAAGACGACCTGTTGGTCTAGTGGTCTGAGCCCCCTGGATAGAAAACTGGAGGTTGCGAGTTTGATTCCTGTTAGGAACAAATATCAGTGTGATGAGCATTGGCACCATTACCGGAGCCTTGGAAATCTTATATGTATTAATGTAGGTATGTTTTTTTGTTGTCAGAAAATGCTTAAAACACTAGTGTCGTTGTAATGTCATAGTTACAACTTTGAACTGACGCTTGGACCGCACTAAACAGTACTTAAGTGAAAAACCAGATTTAAGTGGAAAGAAAGAAAATGTCCCTATGGAGAAGTTTAAAATAAATAAATGTCTAAGCGTGTATCTACGCAATCTGTATGCAAATCACGCGAGTTCGCGGCGCGAGCGCGTGTACGCCATAATGTAAATAAATACAGAGAAGTTTGGTTAAGCTAATGTAGAACCAATATGTCACTGTACAATTATATTGCTGTCACACATTTGTACTGGCATATCGCGCACCTAGATCTAAAGGGAGCTAACTCAAAAACCTGAAGGTTTGAGTGCACACCACCGAATTCCTTACGGCAACACCTACCTACCTAATACAGAATCAAGCGAAGCATAAATATATACAGAAAACTCCTTTAGTGCAAATGAACCCATTAGTTAGTTTTTGGCCTTTCTAGATCTAGATCTAGGGGTGCGATATGTAGATTAGTGTAGTATCATCAAAGTGACATTTGATGTTTAATAAAGAACGCCTCTTTACGTATTTAGTTTTGTAAAATTTGTAGGTAGGTACGCACTTAAATATGTTCTCTATAGTGACATCTATCACAAATTGGGCTCAGTAATTCTTAGTAGACGTTTATATTACATTGCAATTAATTAATCTTATCAATAAATACATAATTATAAGTACTTTAATTGATATGGTAACTGGTTTTTATGTTTTCCAGCTACACATTTTTTCAACCGTTTTTTTTAAACGTTAAGAAATAAAACATAAATGGTTTTGAAGCTATATGAAAAAGCTACAATAAAACAACTACAAGTGAAACTTTTCTACTGTCCATAGTGAGACTGTGCCAATAGCAAAACGCGTGCGATGACGTCACGTCGTCGCTTTTCCGCTCCTTTTTGCTCCTGCGACGATTTTAAACCTATTGTTTTATTGCATTTGTAAAAATGCCAGCGTTTATTTACGCATGGGAACACGCGACAGTTTTGTGACAATGTTTTTACATGACTTTATGATTTTCCAGTTGGCAGTTGACAACCAATATCTGTTACACTTATGTTAAGCTACAGGTAGTTGCTTATATATAACGTAAATGATAGATTAGATGACGGTATGCAGCAAGATAAAGAAAATTTGGTACTTTTAAATGAGGAATATTTTGGAATGAAACAACTATTAACGGATTTAACTCGCGTATTTTTATTTTATTTTTTATTTTATTAGCTGACGTTTCGGATTCTTTACAGTTTCCATAATCGTAGCATGACTGAGCTGACAATAGTCTAACGCTAAAGTGATTCATATAAATCAGCTAATAAAATAAAAAATAAAATAAAAATACGCGAGTTAAATCCGTTAATAGTTGTTTCATTCCAATGTGTAATAACCGCGAAGGCATCAGAAATTATTATGAGGAATATTTGTTTGAAAGTTCGCAAACGAACTCAAAAACGACTAACTATTTCGACAGCAATATTTATAATGTAGGCGTTTTTGGTGGTGTCTTCTAAAATTCCATACATTTTTCACTCGTTTGCGAGTGACAAATTTCACTTGTCTAGAGCAGGTAGTTACGAAAGCAGATTTATTATGTAGGTATTAATTCTTCTCTTTTCTATCTCTATTCTTCTAATTAAAGTAGTCTTCTTAGTCTAATTAAAATAGTTCGCCTTTAAGTTATATGTAACGACCCTTTTGCTTCCTGAAGGAAATATTGTTATTATATTCGTAGATACAAATAATCGTTTTATTTAAATGCAATAAGTCCTTTGTAAGACAGGATATTTCCTTATGCCGACGGTCGTTAGAAACTCCTCCTAACCGCATTATCCAAAACAACGGAACGACCGTTCTGTTGTTTTATTTTGCAGTTCCTGTCTACTATTGTGGGTCCCCTGAGCTTAAACACGGGGAGAACGTCGACTTCAGAAAGAAAATGTAATTGAGTAGAAAATATTATTTCATATTAGCGTCCGGAACGATACCTACTAAGATTCAGTTGAGCGTGAAAAGAAATACACGGAATTTATTTGTCAAAGTAATATTTCTTTGTAAGAAAAACCCGGATAATCGTTAATACTCTGCCCCGGGCGGAATCCCTTGTATAGATTGCGGTATCACCATAAATAACAGCGTAACTGTTTTTATGGAGGAGAAAATTACTCTTTTCACTCACTGCGTTTTATATATAGACAGTTTTTGTTTACGATTGATGCTTCCATTGAAATTATGCAACTAACTCGCTTTTAACTGTTTCCAAACAACCGCAAATCCGCAAGCAAAAAATATTTACGAAGCATTTTGTAAAATGACTATGTATATTGGACCGCAGTTTCATTAACGTGGAATTTAACTATCGGGATCGGGACAAAAAATAACATTCAAAATCTTTTAAATGTATGCTTTTTGGTTTGCTTCGAACGGTGATCCGAATTCTGTTAACAACGTACCTAATCTCTCGTTCGATGGTCATAATTATTCGAACTTAAACACCTTTGTGGTTGCCAATTTTATAACGATAAGGTCAACGATAGGTACTTAAGTTATCGTCGAACAAATAATGTTATTTGTTCGACGATAACTTAAGAATTAGTCATTCTCCTAACAAGTTAATCTAAAATCTTGCTTTCAGTCGATTCGTAAAGATACTTTTTGAGTACCACTTTGCCCGTTCTAAAGTCATCAAGACTTTGCCGGTATTAAACGAGCAATGAAGGGCTTATGTAATTAGGTGACGCTCGTGTTACAATGAACGATATTAAACAATCTGATAACGTGACAAACAACTCGGGAAGAATATTCATTCCGTTATATCCTTAATAATGAATACAATCTGCGTCACAAGAATAATTAGGGAGAGCTTTGTCAATACATTTGCGACATAATGTATGTTTAACTAGATATAGGTACTTACGGATTGAATATTTGTGTATATCTCAACGGCTGCTCAATTGTAGATTGATGGATTACCGATTCCCTTTGTTTGTTGATCGTTAAAGCCCTACAAAATAGGTAGAAATACATATTACTTAACTACAAAACAATTAAATCGTTAAGTAGTAAAAGAGTGCACGTGTTCGAATTCCGTTCAGAGTAAATAATTCGATTTACGGAATTATTTTGTTCTTGATTCTTCATTGTTTTCTTTTAAGTAAATAGGGTTTTGATTCGTTTTGTGTAATAAACTTAGTTTAGTTTTGAGGCGTAAAAATATTATAGCGGGAAAAAATAACCGACACTTACTGTTTCAATAATTAAAATAAATGCTAAATTATGCCAATATCTGAACTTTCTCAAGCAAGCTAGCTTGTTATTGTGACTGGTTCAGCACTAATAATTATAAATAAATATTTTTGTATAATTCACACCAATTGATCGAGTCTTAAAATAACGTCAATATAGGTAATTACAACAATTGTAATTAGTTGGATGGTCAAATATTATACTTTTTAAAATGAAGATATCCTGTTAGTGATTTAGGTGTTTACATAATATTTTAATCATATTTTTGGTACATATTTTAACTAAGTTCCAAGAACTTGAATCCATTAAAGAAATGAAAAGTTTTATACTAAGTTTTACCCGCTGCTATATCGCTCCCTTAGGGGATACATTAAAAATATCTCTTTTTACAAAACTTGTATAGTTCTCTTTGCAAAATGATCCCTTTTTATAGCCTATGTCCTTTCTCAGGGTCTAAAGATTGTCTGTGCCAGTTTTCAAAATCGGTTGAGAGGTTTAAGCGGGAAAGCGTAACAGACAGACAGACAGACAGAGTTACTTTCGCATTTATAATAATAGTAGGGATTATATATTATGCAATTAACAAAAGCGAACAAAAACGTGTTCAATTTTCATTCGCAATAAAACATACAATTTTGCAATCGCGTCGTTCCTTATTATGGGGGACAGATGGTTTCTACTATTATTATAGGTAGGTATATTGATTTATAATGCTTCTAAGATACATGTGGCTATTCTTCCTACGTCGGAAAATAAAGCGATGATACGGGTAGATTCATCGCTCGCCAGTGTGGTAAGCGCTAATATTTATTCTACGAGAACCAATCAGAATCAATAACCATGCGGGTGATCTACTGGCTCGTTATTTTCCAATCGCCTATGACCACTGGAGATAAAAAATATGGTAATATTTCGTTTGTATTCTGATTTATTTGGCTATATATTGCTGGCATAAATTTTGATTTCTTATTCGCGGCGTGACAACAATTGGGGTGACACTGCGTAAAACGACAACACGATATCTGCGTATGCAGATTTTTATGTTGGTAAAAGCATTATGGGCAGATTATTTTTTTTATGCAATAATTTTTGTATTATTTATGTATATTCGCGATTATTAATAATTATTTCGTTGAATTGATTATGATAGTGCGCATTGACTAAGTAGGTAGATAGATACCTGAGATTAAATAAATCACCTATATATTTTTATTTTAAAATATAATATAATATATTTACCTAAGCATACATTAATAATTTATTGTAATAGGTAGTTATAGTATCACTGACAAAAAAAAGCTTATTATTGTATAATGTTGTACTTAACTACCATCAAAATTTGTTGATCTTAACTTTTGCCTACCATAATATAATATGTAATGTTTATAAACTCCACTCTTAGTTAGCACGCAAGTCGTACAGAGACTGTATAAAGCTCGCTCTTATATAGCCTTTATACATTATAATATATTAATTATACAACACGTAGCATGCCTTAACGGGCCCCCGTAAAAAAAAATGTACGGGGCCCCTTAGGAAGGGTAACCTATATATAGAGTGTTGCCAACATTTGAACGCACGCTTGACGCGGAAAAAAATAAAAAATAAATCTATTTTTTGACTTTTGATATTAAATAACACACATTATTACATTATGAAAAAAAATGGGCAGGTTTTTATTAATCTTCGCTTACGCAAGTTGGGGGCCCCGTATAATTGATACGGCAAATACGGCGGTAGCTACGCCCTGATAAAACTTGTGTATCGCTTTGGTTATCTTGTTCATATACTGTATCCATAAATAGGCTCCAGCACAGATGAGCGGTCGCTATGAGGGTTTGCAGGCTCACTGCTCAACCAGGACGAAGGACGCTCCTTAATGAGATGGAAAACAATGGTCGACCAACTGTGGTGACCCCTTTCGCACCCCTTGCTTTCAATGTGCTCGGTGACTAATTATTTTTAATATTATTATAAAACTCCTTGGAATTAAACAAGTAACACGGATTTAGGTCGCAAACTTTAGTCTCCATATTTGCAGCTAACTGATATTGTTCTAATGTGAACCGCGAATGCATTACAAATTATAATAAATTGCCCTCAAGTAGGTCCGTAACCATTCGAATTACAATGTTAGGTTCTTTGACAATATTTTTTTTGCAATAGGTTTTTTTGTCAATTTTACGCATATTAAAAAAAAGGTATGCTTTTTAATGATACCCAATATCTACAAAAAATTAGGACAGCCATTGAAATTTCACACTGTATTCCTCTTTTACTGAGAACATGGTGATGAACGTGAATACAACTTTTGCAATTAGGTACTATCATGATGAAATGATGACTTTAATGTAAAGAATCGGAAACGTCAGCAAATAAAATAAAATAAAAATACGCGAGTTAAATCCGTTAATAGTTGTTTCATTCCAATGTGTAATAACCGCGATGGCATCAGAAATTATCACTTTAATGAATTCAGAGTATTTTTATAGACACGGAAAAACGTCTTACCTATTTCTAATGAAAACAAGGTTCAAGCTCGACAATGGTGTATGTCTGATTATTTCTGAGTAAGATTTTGAATAAAAACATTCATCGATCACTTTTTTTATTTCAAGCAATCCAAACAGACGAGTAAATATTTGCCGTTGCAAAAATAAAAATGCAATAGGTTTGCAGTTTAGATGTTCATAGAGTTCTCGGATTCTATAAAAGTATCGAAGGGAATATTTCTCGGAATATTCTAGCGTATTGATTTGCACATGCTTTTGTGATAGCTGAAGATGCATCCATTATTGTTTGTGTGCAATCGAAAGCTGCGTTTCATACCTGGCTGTGAATTTTTCACTACTTTGTTTGATATTTGATTTCATACCTACCTGTATAAAAGAGGAAACTTCCTTAAGGAATAAGCAATGTTTTAGGAGAGAAAAAATCCGTTTATCTTTTTTCAAAACAAATCTAGTACCTATAAGGATTAAAAATATAAGTACCTATTTGTTACATGAATGGAACCAATAATTTTAGTAGCATTGTATAAAAATGGCGGCATTTATTGCTTATCTTAATTGCTTTTTGGGATCGCAGTGACAGAAATCCCAAAATCTTCTCAAAAATTAAAATGCTTTTCAGCAATGAAACTCTAAATGCGGTAAGATGAATATTTTTTTTGTTTAGTATTCGTTTGAGTTATAGGTAATATCATAATATACCATCAAGAATTTCCTATTGCGTTCTTAATTGAAATATTTTCAATCAGCATTGTTAACTAGGTCATAAATAACTACGCCGTCTCTTGTGTAGTCCAAGTGGTTAAATTAGTTGCAAGGAGTACCTAACTTTATACCGCGCAAGTACTGTGCCGTAACTAGTAACTCAATCAGTTAGTAATTTAACTTCCAAGCAGTAAATCAAGAATAATATGTTGATACTCCCTTTTACCACAGCCAAATTGCTACACAGTCATCAACCAACCTATGATGAATTGTCGAGTCGACATCTTGCCACGTCAATGTCTTATTCTCGCAGTGATCTTTCAAAAATAGGTAGCGTTGTCGACAACGAAAAAGCTTGTCATGTCGAAATCGTCTCTTATTTCTTCATGTCGACAACGAAACAATATCGACACGAGAAATCTGCTCATCGACAACGTTCTCAGTATTATGTCGACTAAATGTAGAAATGACAGTTCATCATAGGCTTGCTGACGATGGCGTCTTGATAAGCCTATCGTGCGGGAGGCGTGGGGAGAGACGCGGGAAATGACAGCCCGAACTATAATTATATAAAAATTTGTTAGCAGTTCAGGACAACTTTTACTATTTATTATTTAGTCACGTGATTTTGATGAATTTTTGACGAACGTCAAGGGCGACGGACAACTGTATGAAGCTCCACTGTGCTCTCACAAAGCAAAACAGCGAAGAAGTTATGCAAAAGTCATAATTGCTTTTCAAAGTTCCGGGTTCGTTTTAAATTATCATAATGTCTAGGTCCTAACATAGATCAAACTAGTCTTCGTTAAATCTTTGCTCATTTTGTTAGTATAATTAGATATGTTATTACATTTAATTATCTACTGAGAGCAAAACTACTATTCAAAGAGCGCATAAACTACATAAGTATAAAAAAGGAATTTATTTAAAATAGTTCCTCTTTTAGCTTAGCGAGTATCCATTCCGTTCTAAGTTTATTTTATAGTACCAGTCCCAAAAAAATATCTTTTTTAAAATCACGTAAGTCTAGGGTGACTAGAATCTTGGTCTTTTTGACAGCAAAAGTATTACGAAAACTTTCCCGTAGTTGCATAAATGCATTGATTTGATATGACACAATAATATTGTCAGTCGAAATAATCTCGCACAAAGCCGGATTGAGGCTCTGAGTAATTCCGAGCATAACTCATTGATTTAACAACGTGTCGAATAGATAATATTATATTACGTTTGATTGTTCGATGCTTTGTACGGCGTAGAGTATATTCTGTCTCGGGGGTTCATTCTGAACGATGCCCCTGAGATTCTACGTTTCAGCATTACATTCACGGTTCATAGTGCCTGTTGTTTGCCGTATCCATTCGAAATATACAGATGCCGTAATGGAAGCAAATCGACTTCAATGTGTTCTCAAAATGCACTTTGAGGAAATTTGAAGCTAAATTGTGTTTATGTCTGTTTATTTTTAATATCAGCCTTCAAATTTTATACGTGTAATGATTTGACTCATCAGACCCACTAGGCAAGTGCGAACACGATCGAAGCTAATGAAAAACATATGATATGGACAATTCATTTAAACGTTTTTTTTTTCATTACATTTTACTTTTATTTTTTATCATAAAATCCAATCGAAAAAATACGTAAACTACATACAAGATACGCCTTTATAAAAATATATCTTATAAATGATATTTTATGTTTAATCATAAGTACGCTTGAATTTTACTTTAACAAAATTCTTCTATTTTTTATCATAAAATCCAAACGAAGAAATTACTAAAACTACGAGAACGTTTCATGTCCAAATTTTACCTGTCTAAAAACAGTGACGTTTACGAAGGTGAAACAAATCCTGTTTCGGGCTCCTTTAATAACAATAGGCTTTTAGGTTCATAATATAACAACATAGAAAGGTCAAAATAATATACGTAAAAGCGAGGTCGATAACCCGAACATTGAGCTTACTTAATATTCTTTATGAATACTATTGTGCCGCAAAGTAAAAGCATTAGTAAATAATGGTGTGCCTTTGTTGAAGTGCGTAAATACATAACTTACTTACTTTGTGCTTATTTCAAGACCAAGTTACAATACCGAAATGACTTAGAGTAATCGCTTAGTGATCCTAGTATTAGACCATATTAAAGTTGCTCTCTATTGTTAAATAGTTACGGCTTTTACAACCCGTATTTTTTATTTTTAACTAGTTTCCAATAGTTAGGTATAATAGTAATAGAAAAAAACTAATAGAGATATCATAGATACTTAGGTCTATATTGCAGCCAGGTCGTATAATTCGTTTTTTTTTTTTTTTTTTTTCGAATTGACCCTTTGCAGTTGGCCCTAGGGCCGTTACTAGGGCAGGGTGAGCGCTCCGAGGTGCGCTCACCCTGCAAGGCTGGTCCTACTCCGGACCCGGGGAGGATTGCCGTTGATAGGTTTGATATAATTCGCCATACTAAATAAAGGCTAGCTGTCACTTCGATACTTTTAGGTTAGGTTATAGGACTGAAACTCTCGTGTACCTAAGTAGGTACTTCATTCGAATTTTACCAGCAAAGTAGGTTGGATTATAACTGCGATACTTGTTGATAATCCCCCGTCATCAACGAATAGCCCTATTTTGCAAAATATGAATACAATGCTTATTTTGCTTAGTGGACTGAAAACTAAAAAAAAGCACGCGTAGGAAACAATAAATAGGACACAGGCAATTGCTATAAGCAATAGCGTAGCGGAGATTCAATAGGCAATATCTACCTTCCAGGTCCGTCATTTCATCAGGGCGAACTCACCGTAAACCTCAATCGTCAATATTACCTACATGTACAAAACTCCGTTAATAGTTGTTAAAAAAATCCGTTAATAGTTGTTAAAAAAATCCGTTAATAGTTGTTAAAAAAATCCGTTAATAGTTGTTTCATTCCAATGTGTATTAACTATGCTATCAAATTTTAACATGGGTTTTAGGCAATTTCGCTTCGAAAATTCCTCTATGTACAGAGTACGTTGACCTGTTACAGAGTGACCTAATAAAGTAGCATTATAAAACACAAAATTACCTCATTCTTTCGGTGTTCTGTAACACAGATTGCAGCTACACAGTTTCAGTAGTAAATTTTATTAACCAAGAGCAATGACAATTTGGAACTGCCAAACAATGTTGTATGTTTGTAATTACAAGTAGGTGTTCAGGGTAAGTTTCGGCGCAAGGTAGTTTGATACAAACTTAACTCGCTCGGGGCGTTTGATAAGTAGGTACTTGTACCTGGGCTCTCATTCAGAAGGCGTACATAGTATGTAAGTGATATGGCTACCATAGATTAGAAATAACCTTTACTGTTAAGTCAATAAGGCTGTCTTTATGTCGTTTGGCGACATAGCCAGAATATTGCGTCCGTTTTTCGAATAACCATGCTGTTTTCGATAGCTCGCAAATGCTTAACTCTGCATATGAGTTTGAAATTTAATTTCGATACACAATATTAGCTATTCTCAGAAATATCATTACGTACCTATGTGGCTGAGGATAATACAAATTATTAATTATTTTTCAATGTTAAATAACGTAGGTACCTATCTAATATTTTGTGATATCATAATTTCTGATGCCTTCGCGGTTATTACACATTGGAATGAAACAACTATTAACGGATTTAACTCGCGTATTTTTATTTTATTTTATTAGCTGACGTTTCGGATTCTTCACAGTTTCCATAATCGTAGCACGACTGAGCTGACAATAGTCTAACGCTAAAGTTTTAGCGTTAGACTATTGTCTATTTAAAAAAAAAATACGCGAGTTAAATTCGTTAATAGTTGTTTCATTCCAATTTTGTGACATCTCTTATTAATATTTCACTAAGTATGTAAGCTGATTATGAAAAAGTATAATTTATATCTACAATGAGGTAAGCTGATAATGATTCCATAATTTGTGTGATTTTCAAAAATGATGTAGGTATCAATATGAATTATAGCTTTATATATTAATAATTTATATTGCTTTTACGGTTACTCTACTCATTAACTGAGTTGACAACAGTCAAAGATACTGAATATGAACTAAAGTTTTCGAAATGCCGGCATAAAATAATTGATTTATTCCAAATAATGTTATAAAGGAAAAAACAAATTGAACCAAATTAAAGATGCACAAAACAATAATAAACAATACCTAATTTACATTGTTGTCACTGAAATTCATGCATTTCTCTTTCAATAATAATGCGGGACAGAAAATAAAAAAATACGAGACGAAAATTGGGAATACCCTTCTCGAAATTAATTTCACCTTATTTTATCTTGTACTTAATGCCCTATAATATCTTAAATAATGACGACTCATAAGAAAAGAGAACGAAATTCAATTACAAAGCATTAATGGTCTCCTTGTTTCTAATTTTGAATCGAAACAGTAAATAATTGCTCTTTCTTTTACAGAATCACGTAGCATTTTGATTGATTATTGAATATCGAGGTCCTTTTCCGAACTTTTTCTTACGTTTGGAGTTTATGGATATACGTTACTAAGTAGGCCTGAAATTTCAACATAAATGAATTTGGTCAAATTATATTTATACTTAACCCAATATTCTAGACTCCCCATGATAACCCAATACCATTAGAAAAATAACGTACCTACATATTATTTATAATTAATATACATGAGAATTACTGTCACGGATAAACTACAGTTATTTTATTAACAAATGCCTCTCGTTCGAATTGTTTCCTACTAAATTTCAAAAATTAAAAATAATAAAATATTATAAAAAGTCTGTTCACAGATAGGGTTCCGTAATATATTTATATAAATAAAAATCACCGACATGTATGTACGCCCATAGCTTCCGTAGGATTGGACCAAATTGGATAATTCTTTTCGTTTTGTGTTTGTCGGGGAAAGGTATGTATAAATTAGGAATACTATAAGCGTTTCGGAAATTCAGAGAACAATTATAAACAATACGGTACGATGTTCGTGGATTAGCTAGTTGTCTATAAATACGTAGCATCAGTGCATCCCTACTAATATTATAAATGCGAAAGTAACTCTGTCTGTCTGTCTGTCTGTCTGTTACGCTTTCACGCTAAAACTACTGGACCGTTTTAAATGAAATTTGGTACAAAGAATGTCTGGAGCCTGAGAAAGAACATAGGCTACTTTTTAACCGACTGCAAAAAAGGAAGAGTTCCACGCGGATGAAGTCGCGGGCAGAAGCTAGTTTTCTATAATATCATCATGATCATCATTCATCTAAAAGAGATTTACAACGGCTGGCCGCATACATGTATGAAAATGTCACATTGTAGCCTTGCCTCAACAGACTCAGAGCAAGAGAGGTAGACTATAAATCTATGATTCCTATTACTACGGCACCCTAAAAACGCAATGCATTCATTCAACGGATAGGCGGATCTGACGGATGCAGCATCCGATGTTACAAAGAACATCTGAAAGCATGAACGCTGTCTGTAACGAGGCACGCACAGTGAAAATAATGTCGTTAATAAAATTGAGCCAACAGGAGCGCACGGCAACAAAAATAACACATCTGGGGCGAGCTTGGCACGCGAATTTTAGTTTCGGCACAAATCCGTTTTACACGTGACCCGTCGCGTTCAGATTCAAACTATTGCCATAGGATTAAAAAATAGTGTCTACTGTTGGTGTTTGAAATAAGAATTTAGCAAAAATGTTTAACCATACGAGTACAAGCAGTTCGTGTAATCCGAATTATAAGAGGACAGCTGAAGCGACGAAAAGTGAGTCATATAATTTGATAAAACATTATAACATTAATATCATTAAAAATTGGTAAGGTTGAATATAATCTTAAAATAAAAAAAAACTTATTATGGTACCTACCTATATATGAGCAGTCCTGAAAATATTTGAAACATTGAAATTTATTTATGAAATCGTTTGGATTATTTTCATTTTAAACTCGCCCGGAAGCTTAAGAAGTTATGACAAAGTTTGGGTCTTAGTTTCATTCCCGTTAAAAGCAACCGAAGACATAATTCTATACAATATAATTTCTATATCACTACCTACTTGCAAAATCGATTAAGGTGTAAGTATGTTAAATTATTTCGTAAAATGAGAACTAAGTTATAAGTATATGAAAACTTGCCTAGCTACTAAACAATAGCTTTAATCTTGAGGTTCAATTCCATAACAATCACAAAAATATCAATATTATATATAACCACTCAAGGACTCAAAACAAAACTTTGCGCGAGAAGAGTTGAACCGTCAAAACGTAAAAGCCACGAGACGAATGAATAGCTAATTCATAAACTCATTATTTAATTGTGCAAATCCAACCTCGACTGGAGTAAGTTAGTGAATGTGCGAGCTAAATCCGGCACCTTAAGACCTTAACACGGAGCCTCGGAGCTCCTGAAGACTTATTTAATTTAATGCAATTCACGGGTGCTTTAATTTCTCGCTCGGTTGATAATATTCTGGCGTAGGTTGCCATGGTAACGTGACCACTTATTTTTTTATTCAAAACGGGACGTTGGTTTATTTATATATCAAGTAAAATGTAGTTAATAAAAGAAAGTCTAATGAAAGTTTGTAAATTGGTGGGGGGCGAAAGTGGGGATGGAAAAATAAATGTCTACAGATATAGTATCTGAGTGGGGTATCAAATGAAAGAGGATTACATCCGTATTACATAATTGAATGTAGCTGAAATTTGCGCGCTGGTTTTGAACACCGTGTCCGAAAACTGCATAGAAGTGTTCCGTTTTCGGAAAACGGGACAATTTCGTATCTCAGAGAATATTTCCGGGACACCGGGACTCATAGTTACAAAAAGGGACAGTCCCGTTCAAAATGGGACGTCTGGTCACGTTGGTTACGGACGAAATCTGAGTAAAAGTTCAGTCTGCAATGTTATTTAAATGCAGACGTTGTACACAGCCGCTTTCATATTTTATTACATTTGCGATAGTTCCAGGCTACGTTGCAAAATGTATCTTGCTCATATTAATTGAGTGCCGTAGCGAGTTTGTTGAGAATTTTAATGGTTTTTTTAATAAAGTTATTGATTTATTTTACTATAGATTTTTTATTGCATGTCAATTTATAAGACGGAAAGTTAAATGTAAGGCAACCTATTTTGACCGTTTATCGTAATTTAGTTATAAAATACCTACCTACTTTTGTTATGGAAAATATACTTTTTATCTTCCTTACTTCAACTACATTACATAATTTTCTAATGTTAGTTAAGAAATAATATTATAGGTATTAGAGGTCTGGATTTAGCTCGCGTATTTTATTCTATTTGCTGACATTTCACATTTTAAAACTTCACTTTGTGTAATAGCCGCGAAGGCATCAGAAATTATTAAGTCGATCTCATATCGATAACGATCTTTTTAAAATAAAACCAACATTTATGTAAATGACGCTTTAAATCAGGAAGGTTCACTTGTTATGAAGATTGGAAATACTGTAATAACAGTAAAACACATCGGTATCATCAAAATACAAAGTTAATGCTTGAACCCGTCCGATTATCGTTCTGGGCGTGGAGGAAGTCAGTTTTCTGCTAGAAAAACAGCTTTAACTATGGAAAAGTAAACGAGTATAGATATTCGTTCATGGATAAAATTTTAAACATTCTGTTCGGTTAATTCGGTGGCCATATTAAGAATTACTAAAATAGTTCGTTCGCCGCACAATAAATTGTGATAATTTTTGTTTTATGACAACCAACCCCCTATTATTTTTAAAGAATCAGCAAACTTTTGAAATTGTTACCCATCCAACATCCTCTACTGCAATAGGTACAAATTATAATGAGATAATATTTATCTATTTTTTTTCAACATGATAATGTATTTTCCAGCTAGTCGATGATAACCGAAACAATTAAATGTAATAAATATCAACATAATAACTTCGATCAATTTTATTAAAATTCCACATAAACCGTTACGTCAGTTATTATTAATAAAACCCGGACAGTGTCAATAATTACTAATTGCCCGTAGCAGACACACAAAACGGTATGTTAATCAACAAGTGTACTCGGTAATGCTGTAAAAACCGCCACCAGCAATTAGTACGCAATCAATAAGAGACAACACAATGCTCGATCTGTTAACTGGTTTAAACTCTCGGTCTATCGGCTTTCGATTGATGCCAACAATAAATTGTACATTGTCCGGAAATTGCACTTTATGCTTCGGCTCGAACTGGGCTTACTGGTCGATGCAACGTAAGTGGCTTTCACACAATAACATTTTAAAAGTATGTTTCTATTTACATCAATGACCGGTCGATGTGGTCATCGTTGGGGGAGACCTATTTAAGCAGTGGACGTCTTTAGGTTCATGTGATGATGACGTTGATGATGATTAGATTAATATGCTCTAATTTTGGTGGGGAATTGGGACTTCATTATCTTATATTATATTGCAGCATCTTCTTAATGAGATTCCGCTGTTTGTCTGTTCGTTCATCTGTTATCAGGCTCACCTCATGAAAATCGAGATCACAGTGGGACTTGAAGCCACGTCTATACTACACTGTAAGATATCGTTCTTTATCCAATTGCGATACCCATTCTATTAGGTAAACATTTGTCTAAGAAAATATCTTTTTATTAAAATTAGAATAATAGCTATATTGAGGAACGTCACGGTAAATAAGAAATAGGGAGTCGTGAAGTTCTATCTTGAAGGTGACCATGAAAACTTTTTTCCGCCATGCGATTATTTCTCTAGAGAAATACGAGCCTATTAGGTATGTTTTCCTTCGCTAGTGGATGAAAGCAAAATAGTTGTGTAATTCGTCAACCGACATAGAACCAGTGTGGACTCTAAATATAACAATATCAATGAACTGTGGTCAGCAGTAGGGCAACACTTTTTTTGACTCTTTCAAAAATGATCAATATTATAAGTGTAAAACACCTCCCGAGTGCACGTCACACTGGAGATATTTTAAAGAGTTTATTCAAACTCATTTTTAAGCTGTCGTGGCCAACGTATCGTTTATCATTCACTTTCTTATAATTTGTAACGTTATTTGCATGTAACATGACAGCATTATTAAATCTTGATAACAAAGGAAACCTAACAAAATAACCTTCAAGATGTATTAAGTTGCCGCAAGGATTTCAGAAAACTCCAGTAAGAATCTGCATTGTCTGGCTCGCCTGCATATATTAAATTCTATGGGCGTTGTTTTCATACTATACCCGCTTTATGTTATACAGAAAGCCGTTACGGGTTGTGTGTGTACAAGATATCCAAACAGGACATAGTTTGAAAATATTTGAACATAATTTAGGTGCAAAAGTGGTTACAACTGGGATATAAGGAAGGTTTTATCGGGTTCCGAGTTTATAAATTTTATTTGTTGGTATCAGAACTGAATCCGTATTCGGAACAAAAAGAATAGAAGTGTCGATATTATTTACAAAATTAATTTGGTTAAAATTTCAACGAATTCCCTATTGCAAAGAAAATCTTTACCTAATAACTTGTTCTGAAGCAAAATACCAGGCGTAACATAAAATACGCAATAGGTATCATTTTTAACAGCAAATATAATTTCCTCACTTATTTGTGTCTAACAAAAAAAAATAACCAAAAAGAAATCCTGGTTAAATGATTTAGAATTTTTTACATGTTATTTATATATTATTTAATCTTATTGTTCTTTGTCTGGACGATCTAACAAAGTAAGTACCTATATTGTGTTACTAATGAGAAATAAATGAACCTAACTAATCTAATCTTAATGAATAACATTTTTTTTATATTAAAGGCAAGATTTTAATTTAGTATACATATATACCTAGCTGTGTTTTTTTATTACTATGCGGTTCAATACTACAGCAGCGGGTGGCAAATCTCAAAATTAACCGCTCCCCGAGGCCGAATTTGGCGTCGATACGAATCTTATCTCGCTGAAGCGTTTACTGCTACAACTCAGGATTCTTTGTATAACTCCGCCATTGTCTACAAACCTGGTGATTTAGTACTTTAAGTCAGAGACTGAAAGCGCGAGTTATACTGTAGGTAGTTTCTAAAATTTACCTTTTCAATTGTACGTGTTATAACGTGTCGTGACCCCCAATATCCAGGTACCATTTTGACATATTTTATATGTTATTACCTATATACAATTTACTTTGTCTTATGTTGTGTACTAGACGTTAATAAAATAGGTCATTTAATGTGTTATACTCGTAACCACAAAGAAAAAAATATTAGCGGTTTTATTACGGATATTAATTTTGAATATACTACTGCAAACGTTTTATTAGTTACTTAAACAAATCAAATATCAATTAAGAAAACCTATTAGAACATTACGTCATGTATGATATAAAATATTTCTACAGAACTTATTTAAAATAATTACAATGTTAAAACTCATTGTTGCCGCTGAAAACCATTTAGATAATAGCGTTTGGAAAGCTTGCAATAGCTTCAATTTATTTGGAACATCAGCGAGGCTATGATGAATTGTCGAGTCGACATCTCGTCATGTCGATATCGTCTTATTCTCGCGATGATCTATCAAAAATCAACGTTGTTGACAACGACAAATCTTGTCATGTCGATGTCGTCTTTTATTTCTACATGTCGATAACAAAATAATATCGTAACGACGAACCTTTTGCTTGTCGACAACATGTGGTCGACAATTCATAATAGGCTCGCTGGTCGATGAGCGAAGGAATCAGGATCAGCCTTAGGTCCTTGGAGCACAACACTAGCTGGCTAGCTTGAAATCTGTATACAACTAGCACACGCGCACACAATTTAAAATTGTATAATTAACTAGCTCCTGCCCGCGATTTCGTCCACGTGGAACTCCTCCTTTTTTGCAGTCGGTTAAAAAGTAGCCCATGGCCTTTCTCAGGCTCCAGACTTTCTTTGTACCAAATTTCATTTAAATCGGTCCAGTAGTTTTAGCGTGAAAGCGTGACAGACAGACAGACAGTTACTTTCGCATTTATAATATTAGTAAGGATTAGTAAGGATTGACAAAAACAAATCAATGCGATTGTCCGCATAAGTCGGCAATAGGAAGACTTCTGGAGGCTTGATTCGAAAGCGAGACCAAGCGTCTACTGTCGCATGTGGGAAAAGGATAGAAAGCACATCAAGAAATTGCAAGATACAACTACCCTACTTTAAAAACTACCCTCAAATATAAATATGAAACTTAACACTCACGTCTGTTAATAATTCACTTTGACAAAAAAACTTCTAACCTTTAGTATTAGTAGTTTTGTAAAATTAAATAACAAAAAGGAATACGTTACTTTTAAATTACGCTGGCAGTTTAATCTTATTCCACACACCCAACCCAAAGGATTTATATCAGGCGTGTTAAGTGCGCTTGTTACATTATATTTGTCAGATAGGACAAAAAGGACGTTGTCGTTGTCCACGTCACGATTGTTCTAAATTATAAAAAAATATTAACGTATTCAAGATAACAGGTGCTTTTATAAAGTTCAAGATAATTGGTACCTAGTTACAAAAGAAAACAAATGAGATAGGAAAATATTTGCGGTAAATGGCAATGAAAAAGAGCGATAGATAGGCTTATCGTATCACGCGTTCTTTATAACCAGTTAGTATTAGTTCAATGTTACTTTTGACGTTAATGTTTACGTTTTAATTTGCATTGGGTAATGATTTTTTGTGTAAACGTAATTGAACGTACTTATGTGTAAAAGGGACGCTTGCTCGGGCCTAAAATAGTACATAGTAATAAAATAATTACTACGATAATTGCGTTTACTCGATTTGTGTCTTAGCCAAACAAAATATAGTCGCTAATAAAACATTTAAAAATATTGTCGAGCACGCCACATCATCTATACTAATATTATAAAGAGGAAAACTTTGTTTGGTTGTAATGAATAGGCTCAAAAACTATTGGACTCATTTTAATAATTCTTTCACTGTTGGGAAGCTACGTTCACCCTGAGTGACATAGGCTATAGAATATTTTGAAAAAAAAATAGGGACCCGTGCGAAGCCGGGGCGAACCGCTAGTGGTAAACATAAACAGTAAACGGAACTCTAAAAATTCAAAATATACAAACATGCAACGAACGCAGACGAAATCTACGAGAACAAAGCGTCTCACTGCAAACGCAATAATATTTTATTGCTTAGACAAAATCTTTTCCATTCCTCAAAGAATCCGCGTTTAACAAAGAAACGTAAGGACCGACGTATGTAGACGAGATAAAGATTTTAATGCACTTTCGATATTGCAGGTAATCTTTTCGTACGGTCAATACGAATATGAGGGGGTATAAAATAAAATTGAAAGCAATAAAACGGGTAATACATGGCGGGCGAGGATACCTCGCCTATTCGGATGGCCATACTCGTAACTGTTAGATCCCGTCTATATACATGGCCCAGGCTGCAGGTTTATATGGTTAGGTGCTAGTACCGATTCGAATGAATTGCTATTATTATGTGGCAAATTCTAAGGATTTTGGAGTAAATGTGCCATTACTATGCCCTGTATAACTATTGCTTCGGCATTTATGACAGTACGTATTCTAACGTCTTTAGTAGGAATCAATAGGTGTTTTATAATTATTCCCTGACAAGATTATAATTATACTTAAGTCCAGATACCAATTTCATACAATTTCGCATTCGTTTTGTTTGGTTGCTATTATTTATCGATTGGTATTGGTCTAAGATCCCAGGTGATTTATTTATAAGTCAATACTGAAAAACATTTGAATTATTTTTAATGGTTTTTCTGATCAAATAAGCTAATAAAGACTACGTAGATTATATCTACCTGTTTTTGAAATTCATATACCTAAATAAAAATGAATCGCCGTTCGACTGCACCAGTTTGACTTTAAAAGTTCTTTTTGTATCTATTACTGCCTGAACAAGGTGTGTATATAAAAGAGAAACAAGATCTTTTTATTTCATAAAAAAAATATAACGGTACGAATTTCGTCGAATCGACTAGTAACAATATAAATCTTCAGCTTTAACAACTACAAAATATAGATAATATCAAACATGGAAAACCGTGTTCCGAAATCATTTTTTTCGAAAACGGTTCACCGTATAAAAAAAAATTAAACAAAATTTGTAGAGAATTTTGTATTCTACAATATTGACAACAAAGACAAAAAGCTAAAACCCATAGGAAATGAGAAATTTTCAAAAAAGTGCAAAATAACGATTTTTGTGACTTTTGACCATGAAATTTAATAGTTGCTCACACCCTACCATATGTAGGTTTTGAGACAACTTTAAGGGTGTCAATATACAACTATTTACAAAATTACAGCCGGGTATCTCGAATTCCGAGATTCTTATCTAATATAAGCTTAAATGACCGGATTATGTAATGGGCAAACGACCATACGAAACCGTGCTAAATACTTTAATAACACTGGCTGTAAGTATTATGTAACACCGTGCGGTTTAAATACGGATAACCCGTAATATGCCGTAATAAAACTGCATGTACTGGATAGACACAAAACGCTAGTTACAGTTATAACTAAAAATGATGGGGCGAGGGTTTATTAGATTTTATTTGCAGTTCGGTTCTAGCTGAATGAAAAAAAATATTATTTTGAAATGTTTGTTATTTTTATTTTCGAAATATAACACTGCTTGTTATGTTTTTATTAAGTATAAAATTCAATGTCTAGAAATAACTAAGTTTAAACAAATGCTATATAAGAAAACTTTTTAAATGAGATTGTAAGTGAAAAAACGCTTTGTGTGAAGTTAATCTACTAATATTAAAGACGTCGTAGGTGTTGATTTTTTTATTTAAGTCCATGCGATAATTCAGAGTTTACATGTATAATATTGTGGTGTCGTTTTTAGGTTCTAAATATATAAAAAAAAATGTTACAATTTTAGTAAAAATATTTAGTCCGTCAGTTAATTTTTTGACAATTATTGGATATTTACCTTATTTTTCTTTTCTCAAACAAATAAAGTATGTCAAAGATAGGTACTTATGAGGTTCGGGAGTGGGGGCTTGTGACGTCACGTTACAAGACCACGTTACCACATCGTACCTACTATTTATACCATATCGTGACGTCACGACCCCGCACTCCCGAACTTATGAAGGGCTTATATGATTTTTAGTAATGTACTAGATAGACTAAGAAAAAAAACAGTTGTCGTACCCATTATAATAGTTTAATTATCTATTTACTCTAGGGGTATAAATATGTGGGTACTTTATTATACACTTACAGCAAATGGTACAAGAATAACTAAACTCACTTCTAGCTTGATACTGTATTTCAATAAATATAAAATTTAATACATTCTCATAAAATAAATTAAAGTTAAACGGCATTCAATTTAAGATGAATACTAAAAGAGCGACAGCAAAAACAGCAGGATTTCAATAAGAAGCCTCGAGTGTTGACTTAATTGCTTTTCTATTCAGCGTAAATTATGTGTGAAATTTAATGCTTTGTCGAGACGCTATTCCAGATTTACGCTCCGGTATCTGAAGATGGAATTGCCTATCATAACATTTGGCATTTTTGTCAAATGATTTCAATTTTGACACTGTATTTTAGATTTAGGAAACCTAAACTTTATGTATTTTATTTAATCTTCTATACTAATATTATAAAGAGGAAAGATTTGTACCTATTTTTGTATGTTTGTAATGAATAGGCTCAAAAACTACTGGACCGATTTTAATAATTCTTTCACTGTTGGGAAGCTACGTTCACCCTGAGTAACATAGGCTATAGAATATTTTGAAAAAAATTAGGGACCCGTGCGAAACCGGGGCGAACCGCTAGTTCATTTATAAAGAAGTTAGTAAGCATAAGGCATAAGCAGTGGTAAACTGAAAAAGATAACCGAACTTTATAAGCTTTGCTATTTAATGTTCTATTGAGAAAAAAAATACATGTCCAATATTTTGTAGTAATCAACTTTATAGGTTAAAAAAAAGCAGTCTTCATGCCTATCAAACCATGTTAATAATACCTTAATAAACTTTATTCTACTAACATCACTTGTAATAGAAAGTTGGTAGGTACACATCCGACTACGGGGTTCATAATGTTTAACTCTATGTCTAGGTACTAATTATATTTTTCGTTCCATACACTTATAATTAGGTTAGATTAGATTAGATTTATATGTATATTATATGTATACAGTATAATTACACAATTATGTCGAATTATATGCACTCATATTGAGATCGTCAGAACAAAAATAAAGAATAAATAATATGAACAAATTACATTATAAAATTATAAAAAAAATACATTATTATGTCAAATTATATTCACTCATATTGAGATCGTCAATACATATTTAACTACATTTACAGTATCAGCAAAAAATATAATTTTGTTACATTAAATTCACTAACATATTGAATTATTCTTACTTTTAGTATATTTTCCAGTTATTCACTAGGCAAGCCAGCTGTCCACTAAGCCTCACATAAAATGCGACATCTAAGGAAGCTTAGATTCGGTTGTTAAGGATACAGTTATTTGTCAACTCTCCATAGATCGCTCAAGTTAAATTGATTTCTACAAATCTAATCCGCGGGTTACATTTTAAAATCCCTGGCGCTAAATTTTCATTTTCAATTTGGAAATGTTTAAAAGTTGCGTTATTTAATTGAGTATACGGGGCGGGGGCGTCGTAAAAACGACCCAGTGTGGCTTCACTGTGACGTAATAAAAAGGCGAACTGGATTTTTTTGTGATTTAAATTCTGATGTTTATTTACCGTGCCAATGGCTCGTGTTGGAAGGTCGGGCTTTAGTTGTAATCCCATCGGACACATAAAATGGTATTATTGAGTGACACATTTTTTTTTATAACATAGCCTATTGTTAACGTTTCCCGCTTAACATCGGAAACATCACCTACGAATAATTTAAGGTAATAATTTCTGATGCCTTCGCGGTTATTACACATTGGAATGAAACAACTATTAACGGATTTAACTCGCGTATTTTTATTTTTATTTTTATTATTTGCTGACGTTTCGGATTCTTTACAGTTTCCATAATCGTAACACGACTGAGCTGACAATAGTCTAACGCCAAAGTTAAGTTAATAATTTCTGATGCTTTCGTGGTTATAACTCTTTCTTTTAAAGATGCCTTTTTGTTATGATTATTAATAACTAAAAATGGAAATTCAATTACCTGCGCAAAATTTTTAATTTTTAAATGTTGGCGAATATTTCGCTAACATTTATTTGCGTTATTTTTGTTACTAAAAAAACGCCTCAATTTTAGAGCGTTATTTTTAAATGACTCTTTATAACTTACGTCGTAGTAAGGAAATGCCTATATTAAAACGGTAAACTCAGGACCGGAACAATCTCCTTTAACAATAAGTAATTAGCGCGACGGTACTGAACACACCTGACTGGAATTTTGTATCGATCTCAAAAGATAATGACATTTCTGCAATACCTCAAATAATCTAAGAGAAGGTACAGCTTACTGCGGCTTAATCACCGAACCCTTTTGAATAGGGCCCTTCGATAATAATTCAATATACGCAAATCATAGGGCCCAGGGCAGTGTTGGCAAAAATGTAACCACGATTACTGATTACCCGATTACATGTAATCGCGACTACCCGATTGACGATTATATTAAGTAATTTGGAATAAAACATTTATAAAGGATTTAAGTATTTTATTTTATTTTAATTGCTTTTTAGTTTAGTTGTTAAATTTTGTATTTTCTAAAGTTAGGTAGTTTGTAATGTATGAATCACTTGAGTATTAGGTTAACGTCAGTCCAGTCGATCATGAATATGGAGACCGTAAAGCTTAAGAAACGTTTGCTGTTGTTTCGAAAGCTTTACAGTTAACTTGACACAAAATTAATTACCTATGTGAGTTAAATCCTACCACTCGAATGTTCAAGATAATGTATTGTTATTTGACTGCTTGGTTAGCTTATTTATATTTCAGAATGAAAATATGAATAGTGCGTAGTAAATAAAAAAATACAATTACGTAAATCAAAAAGTCAAATTACTCAGTATTTTAATGCCTAGGTATTCAAACCACTAAGTAATCTAATTACAATGTAATCGGTTAATGCGTAAATAAATAAGTAATTTGATTACATTTGTAACCGATTGGTGCCAACACTGGCTCAGGGCTATACGATTTGCTATTATTTTGAATGTAAGAAGTAAGATATATAAATGACGGGTGAGGTATTTGAACTACTCTGTTTCAAGGATGGATATTATTATTAGTTGTAGTTATAATTATGTTAAATCACATACATTTACATTTTTTATGTCAGGGTCATATTTTGTTTCAATCTCTTCACATATTTCGTTTTAAACAAATTTTCTTTTGTACAATATTAAGTCAAAAAAATGAGCAGGATCTTTTACTTAACAAGTAGCTTATTTAGACACAATTAAAAAAAAACACTATAAAAATCTCTTCACTAATAGTTACATAACAAAGTTCACAAAAACACAGCGAAACATAACTTTTGCACGAAACAACACAGAGTAATTAAAAAATACCAAAAACCAAGTGCTGTAAAACATATCCTTAAAAAAATCTGTAAAACAAAGGGCTCTGTGGAAACTACTCATTCCTCACATTTCATTTCATATCAATCACGGCTTACAGTGTCGGGCGCGGTCGGCGGCGCTCGGCAAACTTCGGAGCATTATCTCGTAGCAACTCTACTCCAGTGTGTCTACGCCGCTACGAGAACCGCACGTGTGTCGGCGTAGCGCCGTAGCAGCGAACGTCTACGCAGGGAAATATAAACCTTCATACTTCATATCTTCGTACTTCATACCTTCTTGCTTCATACTTGTGGTAGTGAAATACGTGAAATGACAGTGCTATAAACAGTTTCAAGGATTAAGCTGGTGGTTTCTGAGATTTTTTCCAACGTTTTATGGTGAGTAAAATAAGTTTAAAAGTAAATTTGCGGAGAAGGCGCTAGCGTAACTCTTTTGCACTTGCTTCTTAATGGAACGACATGTAACTTTAAACCCTTGTTAACTTACATTTGACATAATCATTTACAGGAAATATTTTTTTTAAGATTCTTTGTTTTTTGCGTTACATCAATACATAATGTAAAACAAAGTCGCTGTCGCTGTCTGTCGTATCGTCCCTATGTATGCTTAAATCTTTAAAACTACGCTACGGATTTTGAAGCGGTTTTTTTTAAATAGATAAAGGGATTTAAGAGAAAGGTTTATAGCACCCGTGACAATGTGGGTCGCTTCGTTAAGTGTTAAATAATCCAAAATTTTGACAGTGCAACAATAAAAATGAATCACTTTCTATGTATAAGTTTACTAAAATATTTGTACCGATACATATATTTAATTGATTATGTAGTAAAATAAAATATCCCATATGTTTTTTCTTCACACGTAGGTATGAATAGAAAATATATGGGAGTACCCACAACACATATCTGTGAATCGGATTATGAAATTGGTTGATCTGAATTTTATTGTAAATAATATTCAATTTAATTTTATTAATGTGGTAATTACGGAGTGTTTACCAGGCTTTGCGTTGATTAATGAGATGAAACCAGTGTCTGGTTAAAACGGATTTACTTTGAATAAATGGACATGTAATTTTGCATTAAAATGAGCTCGTATGATTACAGTACTAAGTTCATACCGCGGTTAGTCTTGATTTTAAAAAGATTGGAATGAAACAACTTTAACGAATTTACCTCGCGTATTTTATTTTTATTGGCTGACATTTCGAAGCCTTTACAGATTCCATAATCATAGCACGACTGAGCTGACAATAGTCTTATGCTAAAGTGATTAATACAGCTATGCAAACTACCTTATTTATTAAATTACAAAATTTAAGTACTACCCTGTTCTATAATAACCGCGAAGGCATCAGAAATTATTATTTTAAAAAGATTGTTTTTCATTAACCTAAATGACTTTAGCAATTAATAATTTAAAAACTAAATAATATGCTGATATTACATCTTTTTACGTTTTTAATGCCTACCTTACAGCATCATCATCAGGACAGAACAATACATTATTATTATATTATTAACAATACGATTATCACTTTAAAGTATAAAACAAAGTCGCTGTCGCTGTCCATATAGCTCTCTTTAAAACTACGCAACGGATTTTGAAGCGGTTTTTGTTTAAGAGATAGAATGATTAAAGAGAAAATATAGCACCTGTGTGAAGTCGGGGCAAGTAGCATTATAATAATTTCTGATGCCTTCGCGGTTATTACATATAGGAACGTAACTATAACATACTCGTAGCGTGACTGAGCTGACGATAGTACTTTAGCGCCAGACTAAACTATCTTTGCCAAATTTTTTGAATTTTATATTTTTTTCTTCTTATAGTACACTTTAAAAATTTTTAAAATAAGATTCTAATATGCCTACCGGGATATAAATTTAATGACTTTCCCTTGAATTTTTAGCGGCATGTCTTCTCAACAATTTATATTGGTCTATCCGAACATACAGGTATTTCTTCTTAAGGCACATTTACTTATAAACAATAGTTATTGTAATCTTTGATAAAATCGTGTTAAAAATTCACTCTAAAATACTAAAACGCTGATACACCCACGCGTTACGATTTTCCTCTACAAAACACTTATACACGCGTCCTCCTATCATGTAAACAAAATCAAATACAAAAGCACGGCATTTGTCAAGCACACGCTTCCTATATTTAGACCAAAGGGCACATAGATCCTGAAAGGCGTATTATACCCGTGAAATATGCGTTTACAAAGCCAAAACACGGCACCAGGCAACGAGCTTCGAGAGAGAAATTCGAGTTATTTTAATATCCCCGCTGACTATAGCAAACTAATTTCATTACTGAATAACTTTTTACAACTACCTTGCTTACAATGGATTATAAAATGGCGCTATTGTTTTATATTTATATTAGCGTCTGCCCTCGACTTCGTTTGTTTCATAAAAATCCATTCAGTAGTTTTTGTGTGAAAGCGGAACAAACATACATCCAGACATCCATAATTTTTACAAACTTTCGCGTTTATCTATACTCTATACTAATATTATAAAGAGGAAAAGTTTGTTTGTTTGGATTGAATAGGCTCCAGAACGGATCGACCGATTTCAAAAATTGTTTCACTGTTGAGAAGCTACACTATTCCCGAGTGACATAGGCTATAAAAAAAAGATACATACCTAAAAGACTTTTCGCACGAATCTTTACTCTTTGGTCCTACTACGAATATGGAACTGTAAAGATTTGGAAACGTTTCCAAAGAAAATAAAATACGCGAGTTATATCTCTTATAGTTGTTTAATTCTAAAGTGTGATAACCACGAGGGCGTCGTATATTACTATTATATTTTGTGTCTTCGGTGTTAATATTATTTATTTTACCATTTTTTATATTATAAATATTATAATATAATACCTACATCCGTCTTTTTAGACCGTACTCATCATTTCTCCGGAGAAGGAAACAAAGAAAATAACTTATCAAGAATCATACCTACAATTCATGTTTAATTAGCTATTTAAGGAACGTTTTCCAACAACAAGTAATAAGACACAGACGGAACAGAAAGAGACACAACTATCTATAGGGATCAAACTAATTAGGCTGTAGTGTAAGTCTCTTGTGGAGATGAGTAGGCGCCAGTTCCACTCAGCACTATCACGTGACAAAAGCCACGGCGCTACTTTTCAGCGTAACCACCAGGGGACGTATGCGAGTTTCATATATTCATATTCGTGTTCATATTATTATGTTTATTGTCTAAACTAAATATAATAAAGAAAGATATGTTTGTTTGTCCAAAATGACTGAATGATTTAAAAATTATTTCACTGTTGCGAAGCTACACCATAATTATTATCGAGTGACATACCTTGGCTATATTATATTTAAAAAAAATAGGGATCTGTGCAAAGCCAGGGCCGTTAGTAGATTATACTTTTTTTTACTGAAATCATAATAATATAACATTTTTATTGGATAGATTAATTATGGATTATTAATATTATTATCCATAAAACTAAATGCAAAACATAAATTCTTAATTAACTATTTTTGTGATGGACCAATCTATCATAGCCGTATATTATATCAAATTTCCTATATGCATTCATAGTGAGATCGTAAAAATACAATAAATCACTTAAAATGGTTAAATAGGGGCACGGCAGTGTCTTCGCCAAGTCGAGCAAGCCAAGGAGTCACTTTATCGAATTCATTTAGATCAGGTTTACTATCATGTAATTTGGTACTAACTAATACAAATTTTATAACATATTTTTTCTTTTCGTCAAATAAGATATCAAATTAGATTAGTTAGTATTCTAGACTAGAATATTATAATAAATATTTAATTCAAATCTAAATGAAAAATAAACTAATTAAACTGCTACTCTGACCGAGAGCCATGGACTACGTAATAAAGTTAGTCAAATATTGTATCAGGTCTTAAATTGTAAGTAACATTCTTAGTAAGCCAGACCTCTAATAATACCTTTGATTTTACGACCTATTCCAACCGGCACAGCCTGGACACTTAAGCGAAATGTTATGTGATACATTAAATTACTTTGTTGATACTGTAATGTCTCGTGGATTAGTGGCAAGGTGAATGAAGGTTAAGCTTTACTAATTACTGGGGAAAATTTTCATCTACAAACAACTTGGCTTAAATACTTCTAGGCACAAGGAATAAATGGGTACTTAGATACGTTTGGCATTTTTTTAATTGTGAAAAATGATGCCATTATATATTTTTATTAAGGTCTAAGTTGTGATTATTGTAAAACTAATGTGAAGAAATTTAAATGGTTGCTTATTTTATGTCATACTAGCTTTTGCCGGCGACCCCGTCCGCGTGGAATTAGTAATTACAAAATTTCAACCCAATTTTAAAGTTTTACAATCCTTTTTATGCAATTAAATGTAGCTTATGTCTTTTCTCAGGCTCTAGACTATCTATGTACCAAATTTCATTTAAATCGGTTTAGTACTTTTAGCGTGAAGGTGCGATAGACAGAAAGAGTTACTTTCGCATTTTTAATATTAATTAGTATTAGGATTTTTAGGTCACTCAAAGAGCAATGGAGTAAATATTATTTACATTAGTAGTCCTTAAATTTTAAACACCCAGAAAGTCTATTTATATAAACTTTCATTTTAATTGAGAATCAACTAAAAGTTTTCATATGAACAGTATCAAATAACTAATTTTATGATTGATGTTACAATAGATATTCAATAGCTTACTAAATTATAGTGATCAAATATTGAGATGTGATGAAGGGATGAAATTTGTTTTATCTGCTATTATAGAACGAAGTGTTTATGTATTTAAAATACATATATATAACCTAAAGACATTCGCATCGGCTTCGCACTGATCCCTATTTTTATTTTCAAAATATTCTATAGCCTATGTTACTCGTGGACAATGTAGCTTTCGAATGGTGAAAGATTTTTTAAATACGGTCCAGTAGTTTTCGAGCCTCTCATTACAACCAAACAAAGTTTTCCTCTTTATAATATTAGTATAGAAGTATAGAAGATATTCTGAGATCAAATCTAGGCCGTCTTTTTAAAAGACCACCTTGCCTATTACTGAATAGGGATGACGTAGTCTAGTAGTAGTAGTTACCTAGTGGTAAAGATAAGAAAAAAAAAATCTGTTAGTAATTTAATCTGTTAGTTAGATTTAAAAAAAATATTGTACGCGTATTAAGTCTTTTCTCAAGCAAACAATAAAATACAAAGATAAGACTCGTAACGTGCAAAACGTAAAATTTACCTATGCTATAACGTGACGTCACAAGCCCCCACTCCGGAACTTTTGAATGACTTTTCTTTGTCATTTATTGTTCAATTGAGAAAAGAAAAATACGTGTCCGATAATTTGATAGACTATTATATTTTCTGATTGTTCTAAAAAGTATATGATATTTAACAAGATCAGTTGATATAGAAAGTGATTCACCACAATAACAGCGTAATGACTTCAAGAAAAGCGGTAATTACGTTGTGTGACTGTTCATCGGGAGTTTTATACAACCTTCATTCAGCAATATTAAGTAACGTATATGTTGGTGAGGAATGGACTGTAATGCAAACAAAGGAATAATAGTGGAATTTAATTAGGTAACTTTACAACGAACAATACAACACAATATCAGAACACAACCAAATCAAAAACTAAACTAAGTGACAATACAAAAACAATCGATTTATAAAAAAGGGCAATAGCCAATAAAAGTAAAACTATAAAACTATATACACACAGCAAGGAGTTCGCAACAGTATATTTACTTGAATGATCTTTCACCATGGTGTTGAAAGCCAATAATTAATTGATAAGATTAATTAACGTAAGCTGTGTTGCCAGGAGTTGACAAGTTTGATAAATTGACAATTCAGAGTAAGCCTCAACATCGCAATGTGTCGTATTGCCTATAAATGTATGTATGAACATGCAGAATTAACAAGAAATACGAACAAAAATGCGTTAGCGCTGAACCCTTTGCTAAACAAAGTACTAAGACCAGTAGTGGAAAAATTCGTCCCGATAAGTCCATAGCGCAAAGCACAATGCCGGGCAGTATTTTACAAAATCGTGAGTTTTTGAAGTTATTTTTTTCTAGTTTTTTCCCGCTCCTCCATCCACAATATTTCATCCCCCCTTACAACCCTTTTTTTAGCAATTAAACGTAGCCTATGTGCTTTCTGAGGCTCCAAACTATCTGTGTACTAAATATCATTTAAATCGTTTGGTAGTTTTAGCGTCAAAGCTAGACACAGACATACAGTTACTCTCGCATTCATAATATATTATTTAGGATAGAATCCTAGTTGACCCAAAAAACGCAGCCCCTTTCCTAATTACTGAGAGTTATAAAATATATTTTACGACCGATTCTCATAACAAATATACATTACAGAATTTGATGGAAACCAGTCGAGCCGTTTCAGAGGAGTGCGATGACAAACATATCTATAAAATTATCGTTACATACTAGAGGATTATAATAAACTAGCGGTTCGCCGGGCTTCGCACGGATCCCTATTTTTTTCAAATTATTCTTTAGCCTATGTTGCTTAGGGTGAACGTAGCTTCCCAACAATGAAAGAATTATTAAAATCGGTCGAATAGTTTTTGAGCCTATTCATTACAAACATATAAAAATAGGTACAAATCTTACCTCTTTATAATATTAGCTGTCCTCCCCGGCATCGCACAGATCCCTTTATAGCCTATGTCACTCGGGAATAGTGTTGCTTCCCAACAGTAAAAGAATTTTTCAAATCGGTCCATTCGTTTAGGAGCCTATTCAATCCAAACAAACAAATCTTTCCTCTTTATAATATTAGTATAGATATACAAATAACCTATTTCTTTTCCAGTTATTCCACAGAAGCAAATAATAATTACGTGTTAAAACGCCAATTTTTCAACGTACTTAACGTAGTAACATGTTCTCTCAATCGGCAAAAGGTTAACTGGTATATCCATTAAAGTAATTCCAGTAAAAACAGTCCTATAAAAAAACTGAGTCTCGCCACTTAGTTCTTCCATCGTAAAAAGTTGTGAGATCCATGTAATATTAAGTCGGTCAAATTTAAATACCTATATAGACTTGGCCATCGCACTAAACAATATAATTTAACATAGTACGTATTACATGTGAGATACTTTGTATTTCACTGTTGACATTGTACATGTTCCGTATATATTTACATCGATTAGAAAGTTAACGATATAAAGCATTTAATCTACACCTACGCAAATTGTTCTATTCGCGGATAAGGGAGCTCGAAAACTGAAACTCACAAACGAGGGCAATAAAATGGGCTGAGAAACAATTGCTACTCAACGAAAATGAAACCACAGCCTATTCCAGAGCCCTTCGCTATAGCTTTTGTGATAGAATTAAAATGAAAACCAGCGTTAAACGAATTTAACACAGCCTTTTTTCATTTCAACGTTTTATTTTTACGAAAGCTTTATATTTTTCTCTTTGATGATCTTCTGTATTGGTGTCGTTTGTTTTTCTTTTTGTTTCCTCTTAAGACGCTTAATATGAAGTAGGATGTACCATTTTTTATAACAATTATATTAAATTCGAAAACGTTTTGGAACAGGTTATATGAAAAGTTTTTATTGAGGTTTATTAATTCAACACAATATTTGTATTGGAATGAAACTACTATAGTAACGTATTTAACTCGTGTATTAATTTTATTTGTTGAAGTTTAGAAAACTTCACAATTTATTACTACCTACTTAACTTAAGCGTTAGGCTATTGATAGTTTATCGAAAATAAATCCGTTTATAGTTGTTTGATTCCAATGTGTAATAACCACGAAGGCATTAGAAATTGTTACCTATATTTGTATTTAATTTTTAATGATGTTTCCTAAAGTTCATAGCAAAGAGACATTAGGATTTACTAACTTGATTTAATAACACGGTGAACCTAAAAAATATCATACCTTTAAAAAATCGGTATTGATATAGGTACATGTTCTATCCATTTTCTAAATAACTATAACGTCGATCTGCTAGACAAAGGTTAAAGGCAGGTAGTTGATTAGAGATACCATGACATTTTCAATAATGCTAAGTAGTATGCAAGACCCTCGCGTTAATTCTACTATCCTGTCTTTACCTACATTATCATACATTAACCATAGTTACCACGTCGTGCCCTGATGAGTGGTTACAGTATAGGCGCCTCCGAACAATTTACATATTTAGCGAACGACCTACTTTATTAAGACGCAAGTTTAACTTTTATTTTGAACTCGGAATGGTACGTTCATTAACTCTTTCGCAAGTACGTGCGTTGCATTTTCAGTTCAGTTTCTCGTAATTTAGGTTGTTCCTTCTGTTTGCCAAAGCCAGCCTTTACTACTGTTTAATGACTAGACTGCAGTGTATTGCGTTATATATTTTGGACAATTAAACGCGTGTAATTGTGGTGTAATTTTACTCGGGGTTTATTTTTATATGTACAAAAGTTACAAATGTACTATAGCCATTTAGTTTCTGATGCCTTCGCGGTTATAGCAGATTGTAATAAAGCAACTAAGTCGGAAGAAAAATGAGAACAATAATAGATATAGGTATTCGTGATAAACCCTTTACTTATATATATAGTTGTTTTAATGCAAAATTTCTTTTATTTATGATACTTACCTACTTGACATTATTTATTTATATTAGGTATAACTTTGAAAGAAAATGTCATAAAAATAAACTTATCCACATTGCTAAAATAAGTGAAAAAACAAAATAAAAAGAAATAGAATTTCATACGTACATAAATATTCGCCGACGTGAAATATACAACTTAGTAATATATTACATAATAATATTCACCCTAAGGGGTGTTCCAAAATGACGTATAAGATAGTCACGGCACCCTTATCCGTTTCCTTATGAGCCAACCCAACCCGCGAAGCCTTATTGACCCCACCCCTAAAGCTCCACTATACACCACATTTCATAAGGCTTCAATCTTCACTATTTCTAAATAACAGTGAACATTGATCAAAATTCGAAAACTATTAAGCTTTTTAATATTAACAGTACACCTAGATTTAAAGGAGAACACAAAAAGTTATTTTTTCTGGAGAGGTGAAAAAGACGCTAGGAAATCAAATGTCACATACAAACTTTTGATATTATTTGAAATGGTCATATACCCTTTCCTAGAGTTCAATAACGTCATAATAATACTTGAAAACAATGAAATTAGACTGGTCAAAATTTATATTCTTAAAGTAACTCAGCTGCTTAGCTGAGTTACTTTAAGAATATAATTTTTTCGTAATGTTCGTATGTGCTTACATTAAAAAAAACAATTGACTACTCGTGTCAGCCACTTGAAGCACTCTTTGTCATTACATTCATTAATATTACCTACAACATTAGGCAGTATAACGTTTTCCGGTCTATACTCATAAATCCCATAATAGTAATAGAACTCCCAAAAAAATAATAGTAATCATTATTTTATTAATAATAAATAACAAAGAAGATAAAAACCCGTCACGAGCATGTTAGACACAGTGCAGAGTTCCGTATTTATTTATCAGTAAACGGCATCAAATACCCTGGATTTTCTATAAGAAATATTACTGAAAACAGTTCTATTATTTTAATATGGGAGCTTAAAAACCAATCCAAAACAACACCGTACACACTTGAGATAAAAAATGGCTCCCATGGCATATAATTTCTACTTAACTAGATTTATACATCATGCGTTATTATTTTTCGCTTCACGCGGCGCGTGCGTTGTTTCTATAATAATACATCTTCATTTTTCGTAATAAATTCTAATTCTAAATCCGAAGTGCAGTAGGCGCTCTGTTGGTTAATAATCATTATTTTCATTTTGCGTCGGGATAATGCGGGTGATCCATTAGTAAGCCAACGAGGCATGGGTTTCGGGTGCTAAGAGGTCGCGCGCTCTTGTGTCGGCCTTAACGTAATATTTGCCGTGTTTTCACGGAGCTAGATTTTGCGACTTCGTTACGGACAAATATTTACGTGATGTATATTTAAGTATTTGGAATCGCTAGACTCGAGTGGCAGTGCGGCACATAGGTAGAGTGGATGTCGGTGGGGCCAGAAAGTTCTCGAGTGAGCGTTAACCCGTATGAGCAGTGCGGGTAGGCCCTTTACAAGCTTGCCCATCGTCCTGGTGAAATCGATAGTAGGTACATTTTCATTGATTTAGGTACTAATACCAATTATAAACATAATAGTATAATAGTACCTACCTATCTACGTAAGAAATTTGTAACTATGTGAATTAAAATGTAGTGGATTTATTTATAAATAAATGTCGGTCGGTTATGGCTGAAAATTGATAGGACCAACCTTAGAACTAAGAGACGGATATAGGACACTTTTCATCCCGTTCCTGTGGCAAAAAAATGCATAATTATTTTCCACCTTTTACCTACTTTCTGTAAAATGCTTTCAGCTTAGAGAGTGTCTATTCCTTTCTAAGTTTATTTTATACTACCAATCTTAAAAAAAAACATCTTTCCTAAAATCACGTAAGTCTGGGGTAACTGTGATCTCACTCAATTACTTATTTTACACATTTCACAACAATATATATTTTTTAATCTAAAGTTATATTACAGTATGGTTTGGTGGAAAATATTAAATCTTAAACATTAAATTGTTTGACGATACAACTTGTAAAGAACCGCTGTCAACACTCACTTTGAAATTAACTTGGGATGTTGTTGAAACTTTTTAATTTTCATTTCTTGCTGCGTTTACTCTGACTCGTTCTGATGTAAGAGCTTCTTTTAATGTTAGCTTAGCCCTCGTATATTTGAGATCTTTGTTTTAATCTTAATTTTGATTCTTAAGGTATTCCATTAGAATTTTAGCCCTATAAATGGTGAAATTTTGATATTACTGTTTTTATGACTTGTGTGACCTACAACGGTAATATTTTCGTAAAGCTTTCGTACTACTTTGCTACGCAACTTAGGTATTTATTTTTTTCACAAATAAGAAACCTGATCATAACAAACACAACAAAAAAAGAATTAGTGAATCCGGTACAGTTGGTCTAGCGTGATGCCGTGATTATATATAAACATACCTAGACTTTATATTCAATCGTAGTCGATTGCAAAATGTAATTTCATAAAATCCATGACTTGACATAATTTTGTTTTATTATGTCACGCATTATATTAATTAAGTAATAATAATAATAAGTCAGCATTAAAAAAAAAACAATTGAATCTAATTTATTATTATTAACCCACGCCCTAGGAGTAGTAACCTAGCCGAGGAGTAAGTGATTCAATTTGAATGTTTTTATTTATGTATGTATATGCAGCAGCCATAAAGCTTACTGTTTTCATCCGGGTTTAGCCGGATAACCGTAAAAATGGTCCGAATTCCAAACCGTTTTGACGAGTTACATTTTATATGCTATTATTATATTTTTCACTTTCAATCAACTGCAAAAACGGTTTATTCTATTTTCACAGCGGCATGACCAACACTTAGCGTTAAAGTCTAACAAAATATGACATAATAATATTATTATTTTCCCAAAATAAACTTGCAAAAGTGTTGTAAGCCAGATTTCGTTCACTCGCCCTGATTCTTCAGTTACGTGATAAAATACATAGAACTTAACAATTACTATTTTCTTACTATTTGATTTTAAGTCGCACGTCTTGAGGGAATCTGACAATAATGTATGTACATAACTAACGGCACTTCAAAGTCACTCTACGGCGTGCCTTGGAATCGAAACTGGGAGTTTAGCCAATAAAGGGGGAGACAAAAGCGTGTGAAAAATAACACAAAAAGTAACGCTGTAATATTTCACGTCACTATTCTCTCCCTCGCGTGCATAATTTTGGTAATGCCAACAGTTATCGAGCATAAAATAATTTGGCTCACACTCCGTCTATAATAAATAGGGTAGATAATCGTGCTCGGAATAGATTTGGTAACGATGGAACTTTCATACGTGTTATTGGCTACTGAAACGTATACATATAATATTATATAAAGGTACTTATATAATTGGTAAATACGCGGAGACAATTCACACTGTCCCTAACTTTTCACATTCATACTGTTGCTACCTATATTTTTTAGGTTGTCCTAAAAATAACAAATGCGTAAAAAAATAATTATCCAATTCGGTGCAGTCAATATGAAGTCATGCGCGTATATACACTTTGGTCAATCACTTCTATATAGGTACTTATTATTTTATATAGTAATCTATACACACTCAGACACTAATGTGTCTGAGTGTGTAATAAACACACCACTATGTTTTTGGACTAGGTTTAGTATTTATTAGGCCGTGGTACATAGATACAACTTGTATAGGATTTTAGTAATTAGTACCGAATTAGCAATCCGTCCGAACGGTCACCTCGCCTATATATTTTTTTTACAACAACGTGTACCTTCGTAACCCCTTGCCTGATTATGCACATACACGATCTTAAACATTCCATTAAGGTCATCTAATCGCTTTCCAAATTTAATGAAGAACAACGACACATGAGTTGTCTTAGAACAAACATAACATCGACTTATTAATATGTGGAACCTAAAACCTCGTATCGCTTCGTCAAAAACTTGATGTTTTTCAATTTAAATCATGCTCGTTATATAAACTTTGTAATCTTTGCATAATTATATAATGTAGGTAATTGGAAACGTTTGTAATCTATAATAGGTACGTGTAAAATTCTCTCTTCTGAATGGCTGATTGACTAAACGCACAAACTTAACCGCTGATTGTAGAGATCTGAATCTTAGAGGGTGTGTTTATTGATTGATGTAGGCATACAATACGATAAAAAGGGTTTGCATAAACATTTATTTTGACACATTTTTGAAAATTCAATCCAATTTTATTCAAATAAGAATGCACTCACATAAATACTTGAAATCCTATTAGAATCATTTACTACGCAGACGAAGTCGCGAGCAAATACTAGTTGTTTCTAAAATTAATTTGTTTTACACAATATCTCTAAATGCATAGGAATTTAACTATTTCACGCACATTATTTTTATACATAACCTCGACCGAAACTCAGGTTTTATGGTCCAAAAAAGTTCCCCACGATAAACAAGAAAAAAAGACATCAAATAAGCTATAAAAATAACAAAGTTTTAGTTACAACGAAAGTCGACATTAAAAATGTACCTACCCGTCTCGTGCCGAAAGTTTCTGAAAATAACGTCAGCAAACATCAAACTGTCAAAACTGGTAACACGTATAACGTGTGACAAGTATCGGTAACGAATAATGTTACCGAATTAATATAAACTTTAAGTATGGAAACAGAATAAGAGTTGCGACGTCACGTCACGGGATGTGTATCCTTAAATTAAGTTGGTTATTTTTTCTTTCCACATTATCTTCACAGAAAATATAGAATATCTCTCTAGTAAGGTTTCATAATGTTTCTCTCATGTGAAATCCCTGTATTTCTATATTGTATCCATCTACCTGTGGTCAACGGCGTTGGTGCATATGTAATTTATACTGTATATCGTTTATTATGCTATCATTAAATGTATATGTGTATCTGCTTGTAGTATCAAATTATTAAAAATATAAAATATTTAGCCAATAACATATTTCATGCTAAAAATAAAAGGCAGCTGTGGTTCATGTACCTATTCCTTAGGTTATTTATTCATAAAATATTTCAACCGTAATTATACTTATTTATATGAATCGTTAACTGAATAATAATGTAATTACAACACGTTATTAACGCAGTTCATAATAAAATATTGCGTAACATTTCCTACAAGCAAGCCGCAAGCCGTCGCGGTAAATTTTCCGAACAGCACAATGGTTGCGTAATATTTATTATCCAGCAGAGAGCTTATGCAAGCAAATGACTCGTTACAAGCACCCCACAAAACAGTAATACACGAGTCTACCGAACATCTTCATTTCAGGAAGGCGCGAAGAGAGATATTTTACCTTCACACATCAATACCACAAGATATCCATTCCCATTCTGAGTTCAGGCGACAAAACTTCCCTCCGAATCGTAATGTATGGAAATGTGATGGAGACATATATCGTGGCCTTACCCTACCACCGGTTCCATAGTTTATTCTTCCGTTGTATTTTCTCCCGCGTTGTTCGCTATTTGATGCTTTTCGCGCGAGAAAACAATGGTATTCGTTTCGAGCGCTTTGCATTAAGGAGATTCAGCCAGTAGTGTCGCGAATTGAGTTACGAACCAAGGTATTGTTTATGTGTAGTATTCAATAGCGGAAAAGCGAGGAGGCTAGATTTTGTTTTTGTTGCATTGTTTCATTGAAGCGTCGATAATGGATTTGCACAATGTTATATTCTTCCGAGAATTATTGTCTTTTCTTTACGATTCTTCTCTTTAAAATATCATTTTATGAAAATATCGCGTTGTACTTGATAATGTCACGGGAATTTATCAAGTAACTTCTAGGAACGTGATGCGATATTCTGTTGGGAGCAAAATCTATAAAGCAATATTACGTCGAAATCGTATCAAATCGGGGCGCGTTCAGCAGACGCGTACAAAAGCATTTTTATCTCAAAATATATTCTTATACAGAAACGCGTTCCAACTTTATTTTTCGCCAGTCAATATACACACGTTCCATATAATGTTTCAGTCGGCATAACAAATTACTGCGAAGCAATACAAAGGCTGTACCCCAGAGAGCTGGACTAACCTAAAAAAGAATGTGTACAAAGTGGTGCGGATCCCTGACTTCCAGTCACCTTTTGTTCAAAATGCACGGTGAATAGTCCATATTTCATTTTCGTTCGCCTCCTGAATACGCAACGAGTACAACACTATGAATACTAACCAGACAACAGTTTAAGCGGTTAATCGTGTAAACAAAACTTTCACTTCGTATACATTATGAGAAAGGGGTGCTATTCTAATACCGTAACTTAGATACATACGCAGACTCCCGCAAATTATTGATAAGCTGCCAAATGGATCTTTAAAATTCAATTTAAATTTAAATTCATCTTATATTAATATCTCATTTTTTCGCGGTTTCTACAAACGGGATAAAACAACGAGATAATTCTCGTATATTTTACCTATATACTATATCCAAGGTAAACTGAGGTGTATTTAATGTTAGATGCTATTTTAATCCGTTATAATTGTATTCTTCCAATTATATACATATATAGGCAGTCAGCAAGGGACGCATTTTATATATGTAACTACAAGATTGTTAGTGCGTCATTGACTGATGGAAATAATTATCAAAAATCATAGTTCTCTACAGTGTACGTCAACTCGAAACAGCCAAGTAATTGCTATTGGATATTGTCAGGATTTCACAATATCCATTTTTTTTATTAATTAATACACTACAGATAAAATGTGCGTTCGAGACAATCCGTACTTATCGTCAAACTACGAATTGTTTCGACATGTTTGGAAACATCAAAAGCATCGGACCATTGTATGCAGCTTAACTGTGCTAAAGCTACCTCACGTTAAGTGCCAGTTGAACATTCTTTTAACGATCGTAAAACGTAAACGTCATTATCTACTAAATGTACGTAGCTTATTCGGGACTTACTCGGACATTGTGGTAGGCCTTAAGGGTGTTCAGTCGGCCGTCCCTGATAACAGTGATAAGGCTTTCGGACAACTCAGATGATATCGCGTTAAATCATCGTGACGTCATGATCCCTCGAATAAACCCCTTATCCTATAATTATTATCATTATCTTATCTTTATAATTGACTTGCTTCTGCCCGCGACTGACTGAGATAAGCGCAGCAGGGAGTTAATTTTCAAGCACTAAGAAAGTTTCAAGACAATAAAATAAATATTTAGTCTATGTGCATTGAAATAAAATTCAATTTACGAAAGTATACCGTTATAATTCTTTTGCGCGTTACTTAGTCATTCAACTCCTTAATGAAGGGATCAAGTATGAAATTTACTGTATGTTTTCAATTTATTGCTTGGTTGGCACATATAGAACATATTATTTTACTTACAACTGTGTAGGCTTGTGTTATATGTGTTTTTTTGCGTCTGTATTTTTGACACACACGCATATACCTACTGTAACATAAAAAATATTCTACTTGGTGCTTAAGTACAGTTAAATCAGATTATCTCCTTGGAATAACCGCGAAAGCATCAGAAATTACCAGATTATCTCTTGACAAAATAATACGAAAAGATAATTTTATCTGAGGAAAGTTTATCACTTAAAATTCATTATTAATTTCAGTTATTTGAGTTATTATGCAGTCAAACTAAATAACTGGATAATAAATTAAATCTAAACATTTACTGAGAAACTTAATTTGCGAGTCACGTTTGTGTGGCGTCAGTGACTTTGGTAAGTAAATAATTTGGTATAATTACAAATGTCAACAACCTTTCTAAATATATGTATTGTATTTGAAAGACTTTGAACTTTTGAATGAACAAAAATAGATTAGGTACCTATAAAAAAATAGTCCGTTACATGAGAAAAACCATTGGACACGTATAGGAAGGCATATTTATTTATTTACTAGCTGACCCAGCGAACATTGTGCAGCGTTTTTTGAGAATCTTTTTTGTATGTTTTTCCAAATTTCTTCGCCATTTAAACCACCCTGCATGTACGTTTTCGTGTTTTACAGAGACAAACGCGCGTCAAAATACGTAGGTAAAGGTACAATATTTATAAATATAACTTACAAAAAAAACAGTACAAAAGCCCGTTAACGCCTGTTAAACTTTGGCATAAAACTAGACACGGAATTTGGTTCGAAGTTTGAGAAAAACGAACAGTTGTCCGGTTTTTTATTTACACTAACGAGTAAAAGGGGAAGCATTTTATGCATTTTATGGAATGCAAAAATATATAGGTACACAAGAGTAAAGTGTATATGTCTGCTGATTTTCATTTATTAATCTTAAATAGAACTTAAATTTAATTAAAACGTGAGAAGTAGACATAAGGAATACTTAGTTTATGTCTATAACGCGAAAGTTTTGGCTAATACTACGTCTTACATATTTCTTGCGACGTTTTTTCCTGGCAGTATGAGCTCCCCACGAAGTACCCTGGTAGGGATAAAAAATGTCTTAGAAGACCCTTGGAGGGTCTTTTCATAATAAAATAGTACCTAATCATACGTAAGAAAAATATTCTCTTTTTTGTGTGAAAACAAGGGCAGTAATACAAAATATATTTATTCCAAAGAGGTAGTTTACGTAATATTCATAATCTTTTAAAGTCATTTTACTTCACAATAATCATAATCATTAATAAAATAAGCCAGATCATTAACTTAAGCCGATTAACACCGCTAATGCAAATTCCACTTTTGACTTTCAAAATGAATCTCGTCAAAGGTTAAGCAGTTTCATTTCAATTGGCGTAAAAGTCAAATATCTTGGAGTCAGTCTGGAGGTTAAAATGAGTTCCATGTCGATGGAAGTTGCCGGAGTGATTGAGTGTCAGGATAAATACAACCCAACTTCGGCCTCCTCCGTCTCCATTAAACTTAAGAGAGCGTAACTAAATGAAAGTTTTATGCCAGAAAGAGACGAAGCGATTATACGGAAACGGGCACAGATTTACAGTCGTAATAGATACGGCTGTGCTCACACATAGGCGGGCTATACCCGTCAATGTCAGAAAAAAGAGACAGAAGCCATGATATTTTCTATTCCAATCATTGCACAGTGCATTATGCTCTTTTAAACATGGACTCCAAGATGTTGGCGTTCAAATTGTGTAAGTGTGGGTGATGGCTCATGAAAAAGATTTATACATATAGGTACAATTTTTGATTCAGACGTTTATCTACACGTATCCGTTAATTAGTATATTATAGTAGCATTATAGGCTGCTGCGTATGTAGTGGTGTGTAAAGAGTTTCCTGCTCGGTGGCTCGCCAATTATGTCGCCTTTAAGCATATTCTAACTCTATGGAAACCGGGAAAATGTGACGGTAGGGTTTTTGTTTCAATAAAACAATGTGCAAAAGTTTGTCGCTTCGCAAAACAAAGGCTTAGTGCAACGATTACCGACGAAAACTCTTCGTTTTAAATGATTCCAAAACCCTTATTTTAATGACGGTTGTGACCGTGATACCGTATGGTTATCGTTACGGGCTCCCTCTTTGCGTCTTCTCGTTTTAAATTTTGCTTACTTTGTTACATAATGGAATATATTTAGTAAGTATATTGGTAGATATGGTAGAAGATTTATTGAATCTGCTTAAAGCTGCTGCTATTGCACTACCCTAAGCAGTATCTTGTCGAACAAAAGTTCCCAAGCAACCAGATGGTAAGCAATTCTTAAATTAGAAATACACACATATTACAAATTTAAGAATTGCTTACCATCTGGTCACTTTTATGGAATGAAGAATTCAATAAAAACATTTTCATAAAATCTATACAAAACGTTTATTCTTAAAGACCTTATTCAACAGCCTGTTTACTACTCGATTTCGTTGACCCATTATTATGGTAAAGGAGTTAAAGCACTTTCGACCGACTTCTCGCGGGACAAGAAATGATCCGGAAACCCCCTTAGAGATATTCGAGAAGCTCCACAAGTGCAATCCTAAGTTTCGACCGCGGACCATTGCCGTCCAAACTTAGAACCTTTTTTATCTCTAAGTTTCTCGAAGTTTAAAAGCTTGGTCATTCCATTAGTGAACTAAAGAGTTCGATCCACCTAGCATTAAATTGCCTTGTTTTGTTTTATGAGGTTAAATAATTGCTTTGAACTTGAAATCAAGTTAATGTATAATAAAGCGAGCTGTGTTTTACAGAGCACTTTCAGAAAACCCATTACACGTGCAATTATAGCTATTCATGGACATTTAAAGAACTGTTTAAACTTCAGTTAGTACTTTTGTTTCAGATATTTTGTATGTAGATACAGAAATCATCTAAAATGCTAATTGTTAAAATTTTGCGACACTTCATTAGTAACCATATCCTCGCTTATATAGAACTCAGCAAAGCCATCTACAAATCTGTACATAAGACTAGTAACTCCAAATGCCTCATAAAATATTAAACAACGGTCTGCCAAACTTCAAGAACAAAGCATAACATCACGTCGCGCACATCAAGAGCGGTAAAAGTTTAAAGTCACATAAACACCCCTGAGAAGAAGCCATCTGTTTTAAATTGTAAAAATCCGACAGCGATATCATTGTAATATCCCTCACGCACTTCCCGAGATTTCGTCTCATCACTGTTATTACCGGAGTTTCAAGCACCGAGTGATTGATGGGCAGGCGCGAGGTCGCTAGCGTCTTGGGTGACATAAAAATCGCTGTAATCCGCCACCCAATTGCTTGATTATGGCTGTTAATCTCACCGAGATGGAGCCGGCGCCTTCTGGGCCTACCTTTTTAATCTCCTTTTTTATTTCGGCCCACTAAACAGATTGTAGTCGTTCGGAATTACTTAGCCAAATTGAAACGGAATAGCTGAGATAAATGCACATGCTCGCGAGTGGGCGATGTGGCGTGGATTCATTCCTCAATGTTTTATTTGGCAATTGAGTTTGGTATGTTCGATACTGAAAATGATTGCATATTTTACCTATTATTCTGTCCGGCGAGCACGTAGGGGTTTCGTCGCACGAGAAAATATTATTTACGTATTTTTACGTAGGTAGTTGTATCCTAGTAAGTGTGACAGTTATTGTTCCGTGTAAAACCTCACGTGCTAACGGGTTTATCCTAACTAATATTATAAATGCGAAAGTAACTCTGTCTGTCTGTTACGCTTTCACGCTAAAACTACTGGACCGATTTAAATGAAATTTGGTACAAAGAAAGTTTGGAGCCCGAGAAAGAACATAGGCTACTTTTTAACCGACTTCAAAAAAGGAGGAGTTCCACGCAGACGAAGTCGCGGGCAGAAGCTAGTACTAAATAAGTAAAAGTGATTGAAATTATTTTATTTATTATGATGGTTTTTGTCTAAATTGTTATGTTGAAATTAGCGATAGGTCTAATATCGGGTACAATATTACTAGCTTGTTAAGTTCGGAGGTACCTAAAGTAGATAGGTATTATTCAGATAGATTTTTCACCCAGGTAAAATCTGTTGTTGGTAATTTCTTAGTCTAGACGTTTTCAAGAATGAAATCACAAATATGTGTACACAATATTCGTTATATAATTGTTTTTAGGGATGTTCATCACATTTATTTATAAATTAATTTGTGGATAGTTCATATTTGTTTGACAATTTATTTGGTCAAATGGGAAATAAACAAAGTTAGCGAAAGTGAAATACATATTCGCTAAAATTGGTAAATTAAATTATGATGTGCTTAGCGCAGTAATGTTTCGGTCAGGAAAACATTCTCATTACTCAGTGAAAATGACCAAAGTTTCTAAACTCGTTAAAATAATCCCAGCGTTAAAACATATCAGCTTCCTTTGATGTATGCGAAAAGCGGCCTCACAATAATTACTTACGCAGCGTATCATAAACATACAAAACGATAAAGAAAAATCCCTACTATCCTTACTAATATTATAAATGCGAAAGTAACTCTGTCTGTCTGTCTGTCTGTCTGTTACGCTTTCACGCTAAAACTACTGAACCGATTTAAATGAAATTTGGTACAAAGATAGTCTGCAGCCTGAGAAAGGACATAGGCTACTTTTTAACCGACTGCAAAAAAAGAGGAGTTCCACGCGGACGAAGTCGCGGGCTGAAGCTAGTACACCATATTTCTGAATCTTATTCGGATTTAACTGATACCTATGTTCAAAAATTTACTAAGTGACGTTTCATTTGCGGGTGTCAATACCATTCAATTTTGCGTTCGCTTTGTTTGATTGATAGTATCGATTGGCACTTGTCTAAGACAATCGCGAATCGCGAACTTGTCTAGACAGTCATAAAAGGTTAACAAATATTCTGAAAATTGTAATCATCGCTTATTTTATTTATAACTTAAGTGTTTGGCATCCATTAAGTATAAGATGTGTGCGGCATCCATCAAAAGTGGGCAATGTAATCTTCTTAAATATCGGCTATATTTTCCTCAGACAAGTTCAACCAAGGTCGTCTCCGATGGAACTGATTTACTTTGTAAAGTCAGCAGCAAAAGTGAACGGAGCAAATGAAACCGCTCAAATTAGCCTAAGGCTTTTAATGTTTTGAACATCAAAGAATTGGTCACTGATTTTTCTTTTTTCCGTGTACCTATATTAAATTATGTCCGAAAGAAAATACTTATTAGTTACTTACTTAAGTACTTTTCGAGATTAAAATGTTTGCCTTATTTAGGTAGGTACTTACCAAGTCGAGGATTTATAATACTAATCGCATTTTTGTTAAAAATCTTAAGAATAATTTAACAATGTCAAATGTAACGACGAAAAATGAACCTACTCGTATAGTACCTACTAAAGAAAAAAATATTACAACGCTTCAGATGGATAGCTATAAACATGCTGAATGCGCTTTCCATATGTTTTTGCTTTACTTACTTATGTATAAAAGAAAAAAATATGTGTAAAATATATTTCAATGTAATGTTGGACTAAGTATTTATTTTTACACAGGCCATAATACTAATTACGTGTAGGAAATATTAAGGAATAAAAAATAATTCCGTTTTTAATCTTACCTTTTACGCACCTAATACGTATTAGTATTAATTACGGCTTATGCTTTGTAAATAATAAACCATAATTATAGATACGTACTTAAAAGTGAACGGATTTTACTAATGCAGCCAATGTGTAGGACTGCAGTAATTAGCTGTTTACCTTTATGCCGTGCTTAGTCAGTAAATTGTGAATTTTCCCATATAACATCCGCGTATGTGCCCGTTCTTTGATCACTCGTTCGTGAGCCCATTCGACTGTAACATACCCGTGACGTGGACATACTTATACCCCACAAAGCGTCGAGCTAAACAAAGACATTAAAACCATAACCGACAAGGAGGCGAGCGCAAAAATAACTTTTCAAAACGAAATATCAATCAATTAGCACTTTCAAAAATCTCTCCCGTTCGTACCCAGAAAGTTTCTGAATAATTTAATATAAAGAGGCAAAGTTTATCTTCCGGCAAAGTTATCAAGAAGTTCATCTTTTGGGCGATTACTACGAGTTTCGAAGGTGGGCTCCGTTTAACTGTGAAGGTCATTGGAGCGGCGCTTTTTGTTCATTAAGCTTAGGTGCCGACGTCTTGATTAGGTATTAATATTCATCTCGATACATAAAACATAGACTGAGCTAAAATACCTGAGCGAGCTTGGCCTTTACAAAATTATACGCTTAGGTAACTTCGTACCTACCGCGTTTTTTGACCAGCGAGACTATGAAGAACTGTCGAGTCGACATTTTGTCCTCATAATGTTAAGAACGTTGTCGACTAGGTGAAGGTTTGTTGTATTGATATTGTTTTTTTGTAGACATAAACAAATAAGACACCACGATTTCTCGTTGCCGAAAATGTTATCGATTCATGACAAATCACCGCGAGAATAAGACGACATTGACATGACAAGATGTCGACTCGACTCATCATAGGCTCGATGATGGTGCTGCAGAATTCCGACTGCACATATAAACCATCTAGGGCGCCACCCAAATACATACAAAAAATCATTCAAATCAGTCCAGCCGTTTAGCAGGAATTCAGTAACATCCACATGTACAGTAGAATTATATATATAAAGATAAGACCTACACACTTTCACATCATGTCGTGTAACATGACGTTTTCTGTCCGAATTATCAATGTCGGATTTGTCGGTCGGTTTGCGCAAAAAGTATTTTCGTAAAAGGTTTCTTTATTAGATCGATTTTTCGGCCGTAAAAATAGTATAGGATAAATGATAGCGGCTTACAGAAAAATGGCAGCGTTATCCATCCAAGTACCTACTTACGCTTTAATCAGAAAAAAAGGAGCCACAATGAATAGTAAGAATGTACTATATATATACATAATGAAAAATCAGAAAAACTGAACAAGAAAAGAAGACTCGGGTCGTTCTTTTCTACCTCTTATTACAGCATCTCATTAGAGTATTGATATTTACGGTTTTATAATGTTCGCATAGACGTCCATATTTTTTATCTATTAATATTGTGTAATCTTTCATTTTCCCGAACTAGCATTTCTTTTATACGTTTGTTTTTTGTAGAATACGATGACAGAGTAACAAACCGAAATGTGGAGTCCGCTGATAAAATCATATTCAATCAGTCGTTATAAAAGAAAACGCATATTTTTTAATCGTACACCGAAACCACAATAATCAATACCTAGTTCAATAAACCAGAACACTTTGATTGACTGTCGGTAAAATAGAAAAATTACTCACTCGCGAAAATAAGCCTATTCTTTAAGTACCTATTGTAACTAGCTTAGTTTTTACTCAAGTAGGTATGTACTCTTCCAATCGACACGATTATTGTGCGCATTTTCCTTATACGGATTTTTCCAATTGATGGATTGATGATCTATGGATGAATCAAAGCCGAAATTTGTGAAATTAATGATTACTTATATTCATTTTGTGGTAATTTTACATAACTCTGTTTTCTTGTACGCAGAATTACACATACCTTCTTTTTACAGTATATGCTATATTTACAGAAGTCGTATCTCAACCCAATTGGAATATTATACACAATTCAAATCAAAAGCTGCCTAACATTATTAACCTATTGAATGAACACAGTAAATGAACGTGCAGTAGTCACTCTGTTCGGCGAACATGAAAGCATTTTATTAGGTAGCAAGATTGATTAATACCATGTTAGGAACATAGATGCCTAATACGCTACGCTGTGAAGTCGTGTGTATGAATGACATGAGGTTGTATGATTAACGTGACCATTTATTTTTAGTCTCAAAACGGGACATTGCTGCATTGGTTTATTTAAGTTAGAATGAAACAACTATTAACGGATTTAACTCGCGTATTTTTATTTTATTTTATTTGCACACTGCTGCACTGAGCTGACAATAGTCTAACGCTAAAGTCTTTAGCGTTAGACTATTGTCAGCTCAGTCGTGCTACGATTATGGAAACTGTAAAGAATCCGAAACGTCAGCAAATAAAATAAAACAAAAATACGCGAGTTAAATCCGTTAATAGTTGTTTCATTCCAATGTGTAATAACCGCGAAGGCATCAGAAATTATTATTTAAGTTAATTATTGAAAAATAAAACACTTAACCCCCGACGCAAAAACGATGGCCCGTTATAAGTTTGACGTGTCGTCGTGGGTGCTCCTTGAACGGATGTTGTGGAAGTTGATTTTTTTTTTAGTTTGAAAGGCGATTTAATCAGCAATGTGCTATATTTCATGGAAATCGGTTCAGCCGTTTAATAGTTATTGGGGGTGAATGATATGGAAAAACGAATGTCCACATATATACCCGAGTGGGGTATCAAAAGACAACCGAATCCGCATTGCAAAATTTGAATGTAGCTGAAATTTGCGCGCGGTTTCTGAACACCGTTTTCGGAAAACGGGACAATTTTGCGTCTCAATTTTTTTAGGGACACCAAGACTCGTGATTTCAAGGGACAGTCCCGTTCAAAACGGGACGCCTGGTCACGTGAGGTATGATCTATCTGTGAGTCTAATTCGCAATAGGTAGAAGCTAGACAAGGAGGGGATTCGCTTCTTGATTGATTGCCGCTCGCTCGGATGCCTCGCCATCCATTATTTTTGCCGAGATCCATGAGAGAATGGCTATCATTTGTATCCAATTGCGTTGTTATGCCGACGACATTAACTTTTGGCGTCTCTGTGGGCGATGACGTAACGTCCCGATATGCCTAAACGTTCTTTGTGAAAACACCTAATATACCTTTCTAATGTTACTCTTATTTTTTGTTTGCTTGTTATGATAATGGGCTCTCTTCTACGCTCTTTTTTCGCTTCGGGATGAATATTTTATGTTGTTTTATTATAATTAGGATATTATTATCTTAGTAACCGCTGTAACTGAAAATAATAAATCCAATAAAAATGTTTTTGTACCTACTATAAGTACTACAAGTTTCATAAGCCACAGAAAAATAGTAAATCAATTTTATTTGTTGCAACTTTAGTGGCTTGGAAATTTTGCTATTGCGTGTGTTAGAGAAATACCTATGTAGTTACCTACCTATTTACGAGTTTGGTCTATATGCATTTTAGATTTTTTCTATGCTTAAGTCAGTTGTCATAAAGTAGCCTCTGGCGCACGTATTTTTGAAGTATTTTTAAACAGAAACTTATACTTAGTTATCGAACTGTGTGTGAAAATTTTCAATCAGGATAATAGGTACCTACAACAACAAAATATTGCATGGAATACTCCTAATGGTAAAATTATGTCGTGCAAGGCACACCAATACAAAGAAGAAATTAAATTTATACGGCAAAGAATTCCAGTGAGTAATAATAAAAACACGTGTATACCTGAGTAACACACCGGTCGATCCATCACCGTCTCGCGGGACCGATTTCACCACTTGCGATTGCAAAATCAATTTTTCCTCAACTTAAAATAATAAAGTATTTTTCCAGGAAAACAGATATTGCTCGCTAACTAATTAACTTTCGACTTTAAAAGTCAAAGTCAAGCAGGTGTTTAATCTAGGAATTTATAAGTCTTTGTGATTGTAGGTACTACTAAATGAAATCAAATTTTTAATAACGGTATACGTGAGAATGTATAGCAAACAAACAACCTCATTTCTATATAGATAATATAAACGGGGTGTGTGAAAATGTATAAAAAATATATATTAGATAAAAAACGGTCAAGAATCCTTATACAAAAACATTTAATGTTTTTATTAATGTGTGTAGCTTTTCAGAAACAAAGTTTTTTAATGCTTTCAAGAAAAGCTCTTTCTTTCGACACATTCACACATCCGACAACAGTATTCCGTTTGATAATAAATATTCATGCTGATGATGATGATCACGATGGGTAAAGTTGCTCCATCGCGCTGTTAAAAGTTCAGTATGGTTTTTAGGCCCCTAGCACACGGCGTATTTTAAACGCTCAGTCAACGCGCAGAAGACGGGCGTATACGCGCTTCAAACGCATTTTGAACGCAACCTTTTACCCCTAAGCACACGCGGTGTGATCGTGAAACGCGCGTCTACAGATACAAACGCGTTGTAATCGCTCGTAGCTCCTACCCAACTAGCACACGAGTTCTACATAAGTTATGTAAAGGCTGTACAAGGATGATTGCTCTTATTAAGCCTTTGTACTGCTTATATACAGCTTGTGTGCTTGGGTATGTTTTGATGGTCCACTGCGCTTCCTCCACTCCCTTGCACGCGCGTTTTCTTTGCGTTACACGTCCGTTTGAATCTATAGAAACGCAAAAATCGGCATCTACGGGGTAGTGATTAGCACACGACGTATTTACGCGCAGACTACGCGCATAGTCTGCGCGTAAATACGTCGTGTGATGGCGGCCTTAAAGGGACCTGGAGTAAGATTGTGTGATAATAGCTTGAGCATGATTGAGCATTATAGCAGATTACATCCATCGTTGGAGAGCAGGTACGAAATGTGTCATGTGGTGATCGATTGGATACGTTTTATTACTTCAATTAGGCCTCCAAAGTGTTATCGTTGTACCAACGAAAAAAGGGAGCGTAAATCGTATTTTTGTGCAGGCAGGTGTATCCGTAAATTAGTATTATGTGTTATGAATAATTAATGATAAGGCATACAATTATTAAATAAAAAAACACATGACATAGATACTTATAGTAATTAGCATGCGGCATGTCATTGAAACATCTGCCGAAAGGTATCCCATAGTGAAACTACCATTATATATTATGATATAATCGTATTGTGAAAATGAAATAGTTGATTAGCTTGAAAATTGGCATGGTACTAATCGGAATTCTGAAAAAAGAAATAAACATGTCTTGCTAAAAGGTTAGTTAATAGGGTTTAACATTGAAAGAAAGATACTTAATTAAAAAATCTGCAGGACGAAATTGGCTAATACGTATCTCTATTATTACGAAAAACAGGAAACCTCACCGGAGAAACCAAATTCAGAAAAACAAACATGCTGTTTTACGTAGGTTTTGCTGTACTTTAAGTCCAATTTTATTACCAACGCTTCCAGCTCGGTTCCGTTTTAGGAACTGCAATCGAATAAACAGTAAAAAGTTTTGGCATCGCAACAGCCATTTTACTATATAAGCAAAATAATGACGCCATTACTTTTTCTTCCTAAATCGACAAAACAATATTCAAACATCCGTTCGGTAACTCTCATTTTGCTTAAAGGATTAATCAGCAATAATATTTAAAACGCTGGCAAAAAACCGGTATGCTCAAAAAGGAAATGGATCCGAAAAACAAAGTACAGAATTGGAATTTTTACAGTCGAGTGAATTCTGTACAATAACCAGAAGGGCAGGAGGGAAACTTTTCCAGTTACTCAATGCCGTGAAAAAAGTTAGATTTTTTTGGATTTTTAGGTAAAGCTCGTACTTTTCGGGAGCGAAAGGCAGCCGAGATCACAATAATGTGAGTGGATTTTTAGTATAGTTAAGTATTTCTTATTTTAAAATGTTAAAGAATGTTGAGATCTTTTTTTCGTTTTTAGTAATAACCCCGACCGAAATGGGCCGACATGAATACATTTTGAAAGAATTTATGCTAGACGAAGATACTAGTAAATATTGCTTAATATTTTTTAATAAGAGATATTGTTTACATTTAATGAAATTTTAAAACAAAACAATAACATTTTGTTATTGCATGCTTTAAATTCAAACATGATTAAATATACATAGGTACAACATTATATTTTCCATGATATTAGATATAATAATTAAAATAGTAGTTATATAAAATTATTAACTTACCTACGTTCTTCCAACAAAGTACCTATAAAATCCCCACACAATACTTGCAAACCGAAATATATTACAATCGCACCACAAAACAAAGCAAATAATTTGGGTCACACCGCCACAGACAGCGTTATGGTGGATTAAAATCACAAAGTTTATTATAAATTACGGTAATACCCAATTCTAAGGTTTAATATTATCGGGGCTATAAATAAACTTGTACATGTCGGGGCTTGGCAAATAACCGGTCTCATAAGCGGTGCCGCAGCTCGTGACCCTACACAGAATAACTTACAATAAATCAAAACACCGACCATCCCAATACCTCCAGCTCCTTGCAAAATAATGAAAACTTTGATTCATGTCCTCGAGGCTTGTTTACTCAGGCAGAGTAAATACTTTGGCGGTTATATAGTATACCTACCTACAAATAAATTCGTACTCTGATGGCTCAGTTACTAGTAGTTTATTAATTTATTTGTAGTAGAAGAGAGTGAAATAGATACTTTATGTAACAAAAGACGGTAGGAAATGGTATTATCAAATTATGACCTCGAGCGTTTACATTAAACATAGTCTACCCCAACTGACAACTTCAAACGCTTGTTAAGTTTAATGTCAAAATAATTGAGTGACATCTGTCAAACTTATGAAATTTAGTAAACGCTTGGTGGCTGGGCTCTGGGGTACGACTCGGAAACGCAACAAATATACCCGTAGTGATAAAATCAAGTGAAAACGTTTGTTATTTTCAAATATATAAACCGGTGACAGAGTCCTAATCAACTATCACTGATAATTGATTGGGAGGAGTCAAGTATAATGTGTCATAATTACTGACAAAGAAAAGCAGTAGGTCCTTAACATATCACCATAAGAACATAATATATTGGCAAATAACAAAAGAAAACGTAAAAAAAATGTAAATTATTTTTTATAAACTGTTTTTCTTGATAATCCAATTATAACCCTCGCATTTTCGTTATCATAAAAGTCAATAGAGAATAAAGATCATAACAGAATGAAATTACTACGTCTTCGCACTGTGTTATTGTGCTAGAAATGTCTTTTTCTTTAAATCTCTCTTTTTCAATTATTACTTAGCTGTGTTCAAGTTAAATTTCCGTCATTCTTGACAAAATTGTATGAAAGACGGTACAATGAGTGTACGCAAAATTTTAATATATATTTGTTTCTGTTACAAGCGAATTTTTATTTGTTTCTCTGCATTTCTGAAATAAATAGCCAACCATTTTATTATAATAGCACTAGCTCTGCCCGCGACTTCGTCCCCGTGGAATACCTAGTAATTCTTTTTATAAGGCTTCATATTATCTCCGTTTTTTACACATTTTCTACTGTTTCTTCGCTCCTATCGGTTGCAGCGTGATGTTATAGCCTTCCTCGATAAATGATCTATCCAACAAAAAAAGAATGTTTGAATTCGAACTAGTAGTTCCTGAGATTAGCCCGTTCAAACAAACAAACAAACTCTTCAGCTTTATAATATTAGTATAGATAAGGCATTGTGAATTAAACTTTAATAATAACAAGTTCTTAAAATGGGATAAACAAAAATTGTAATAGGCATCACGATTATTTATTTTTTGTTTATCAAGTAGATTATCAAATATGATTAGACACGTATTTATCCTTTTTTCAATCAAACAATAATTAATGACAAAATAAGCGGTTAAAAAGTTCGGGAGTGGGGGCTCGTGACGTTCAGTGTTGCCAACTCCTAGAAATTCGAGTCGCTAAACTAAAAGTCAAAAGTTGCCAGAAAGTCGCTAAAACTAAAACATAACCATAAAAAGTTCGGGGACACCCCTCCCCCCTCCATAATATTCAAATGGAACTTCAATTAAATAAAGTTTGAATTTGGTGGGCTATCGCGTTTGTCGTTTTCCATATTATATATCTCTTGGCATTGAATAATTCTGTGTCGATTTGACAAAAAATGTATCTATTATTGACTCTAGAAATGTTTTAATTTGTACTCTAAAAGTCGCCAGATAAGTCGCTAAAATATTTTTGGCGTCAAAACTTTTTTTTGGTCGCTAAGCCTTAAGCAAAAGTCGCTAGTTCTAGCGACAAAATCGCTAAATTGGCAACACTGGTGACGTTATGTTATGGTGACATTTGTACCATTTTAACCGTGACGTCACGAGTCCCCACCCCCGACCTTTAGAAGTATCTCTGTCATTGTTTGTTTGCTTGCTTTACAAAATAAATAATAGGTGTCGAAAAATTTCCAATAATCTAGTTGACGGCATAAATAGAATTTCGTTTTCTTTCCAGTCCAACCAGTCATACCTATTGAATTTATTGTGATTTTCTTTTGTAGGATTATACGAGAACTACTAATAATACTTAAGTACTCCACTATCTTTATTTTGACTACATTTTCATTTTTGATACGACAACAACGATGACGCACTATCCTATATAAAATATTTACCTAAATGAAATATATAAAATATTTGCCCGGTAGCTAAAAACAATTCAAAATATCCTGATTAAAATTACCCTTCAGGATTCGGCACAAGTAAAACTAACTAAGAACATTGAGTAATAATAGATGCTGCTAAAATTTATCTCATCAAATAAACGTTCTAGGGAAGCTGTAAAGCACCGTCACTTAATAAAACTTCTCTCAGGGGAAGTGAAGAAAACGGCTCAATAAGACGGGGACGTATCATCGTGGCTTGGTGAAAAAAAAACTGCTCAAGCGCGAGTTCGACTCATTTGTGGAGTGTTCTGTATATTTATTTATAGATTAGATTAGATTTATTCATTTCTCATTATAATTACATATTTTATGTCATGATATATGCACTCATAGTGAGACACACACGTCCTTAATTAATCTTAGTTTACACTAGACTTTATTAATACAAATCTAACTATACGATATATACTAGATGTCTATCTAACTATACGATAGACTTCTCGTATATATGGGTGTATTAAAATGGGCAATGGGAATTTTTCATATACTTAGGTATTTATTTTTAACCGACGAAAAACTGAAGGTGTTCTCAAGTCGACGCGTATTTTTTTTGTTTATGTATGTATGACCGCGCCTATTTTTTTTACAGAGTAAGTACGTAGTTCGATTTTTATATTTTTATACTAGCGGCCCGTCCCGGCTTCGCACGGGGGGACTTAAGATTTTTTTAAGGCCTCAGAAACGATACTTTTCCCCCGTTTTTGGAACATTTTCGGTTACTGCTCCGCAACTATAAGACCTAGCGTGATATTATATAGCCTATGTTACTCGGAGATAATGTGGCTTTCCAAAGGTGAAAGAATTTTAGAAATCGGTCCAGTTGTTTCGGAGCCTATTCATTACAAACATACAAAAATACAAATCTTTCCTCTTTATAATATTAGTATAGATATAGATATAGATTACTGACGTTAAATAGCTCTGCCATTTAATGCATTACATACATCCTTAAATAGATACAGGGAAAATAAATAACCATATATATTTGCAATTCATTAATTCACAGGTCAAAAAGATACAAACTACTAACTAATTTCAACTTAACCGAGAATCCAGTAGTTTCTGGGTAAATCAGCTGTCATAGACTCAAATGACCCTATGACGGTACCATTTTTTTTTTAATTTGTGGAACCCTAAAAAAGCGTAATAAAACGTAGGCGGGGCCGCATTAAATAAATTGCAGGCGCCTGCCGCCAGTCGCGACATCTGCGTGCTTGCTGGGAAGGTTCCGCTTTAAAACGTGGGGTTTACCCTAATCTAAGCCTTGACGCACCAAATTAGGTCGTACCGAGTTCTTTCGGTTAAATCGAAGCCCCTTTTCCACGCATGTTCCGTCTTGGAATGATGCTTTATTAGTGTAAATTCGGTGTAAGCCTGTTTGGAAAAAGGTTGGAAATCTGAGGTTGTTTTATACTTGCATACTTAGTCCAATGATTTCACATTTGGTTACATATTTATAGGATATTTTTGATGCTTTCGCGATTTTTACACGTCATGGGAATTAAACAATTATGACAGAAAACTTTAAAATATAATAATATGTTCGCAGATAACCAAGCTAACGATTGTCTAACTCTTAATTGATTTTACCTTATGCATACTACCTACTTTATTTTAGAAACTACCAGTAAAATTTTCAAAACGTGATATACCACCCTTAACATTGAGGAATATGAAAAATAGATGTTGGCTGATTCTCAAACCTACCCGATATGCAAACAAAATTTTATAAAAATCGGTTCAGCCGTTTTGGAGGACGTTGTCGACAAACACCGTGACACGAGAAATTTATATATAATAGAAGATGAAACTGGACCCTGTAAACTTAAAAATCATTTTATAGACCAAAGTATAACTAATACCTAATATAACTTTTTTTAATAGCTCTGCTCGAGTTTTAGTTTCAAGGATTTAATTATAACTTACTGTTCTGTAATTATAACTTAGTCGACACGATGCACTTTTCTATTTGTACGTTTTTATTTATACTGGAATGAACTTTTTTTATAATATTCAAGCAAGTTCCAGGTTTCCTCTTTATAACTTTTCTGGCGGATAAAAATATTATTCAAGTTTCATATTGTACAAACATTAAACTTTAAAATTTTTACATTTTTACAAGGTCCTTGAACCTTCGACAGCTTGTAAGTCGGTACCTAATATTTTCGTGCTAATACTTTCTGTGATAATTTTAAATAGGTACAACAAAATCCTCTTTTACACGTATGCGATATTTGGCTTTAAATACTAGAAGCTAAAAGGATTAGACGCTGGAGCTAGACACATTTACATTATATGATCATGATAATGTTTGCAGAATTAACAAAATATGAACAACAAATTCTTTTATAACACCATTGTATAAGGCCCATTAAATTTCTATTGAACAACTGAAAGCTAGTAATAAAATTGCTACAGTTCATTCAATCGAAGGATTTCACACAAAATTATGTGACGTCTATAACATTTAAGTCACAAGTACTGACAACAGAATCCTCTATTACACCGTGGTAAAAGGCACGTTTGCACAGTTTCTCTTTACAAAAAGTTGACGGGGACATATAATTGTTCACGGTGGAACTACTGAATGCGCGCAGCTGCCGCCGCGGCCGCACGCATGCACTGAAGCGGGAACAATGGGGACACGTATGCACAATAAAAAAGTTTTTCTGCACCGGTACACTATGCAATGGCATGGGTAACGGATACTTTTTGATGTGGGGTAGGATGAGTTTTATTTATAAAGTTATAAAGGTGTTACAATTGCGGGGTTGTAATTATAAAATATCTATGTGGGTACATAGATTACGGTACGGTAGGATAATTTCTGAAACGCTACGCGACTTTAGCGTCAGACTATCGTCAGCTCAGTCGTATTACGATTATGGAAACTGTAAACGTCCCGAAATGTCAGCCAATATAATATAATACGCGAGTTAAATCCGTTTATGGTTGTTTCATTCCAATAATATGTATACGTAGGTACCTACTGTTGATGAAATCGAAAATTAAAATAATGATCTTACTGATTAAATACGCTACATAATATCTGTTAATACAATGCTATCTATATACATTAAAATCTCTTTATATAATGGTGATTCTAACATTATGCATATCAATCAGTAATTAGAAAACTTAGCGTTCTAATTACCTAATATAAAGTGTTCATATTATCCAGTGCTGAATATTTTTAGTGAAAATTTAATATTAAGTAGGTATAGAAGTTAATTTATTACTCCGTCGGTTACCAGAAAGTGGAAGAAAATTGAATTAGGGACTGATTACCTACCTACTTTATCTTATAGTTAGGTTCACAGCTGTGAACTAAATCCTAATCACAAAGTCGAGCAAGTCTATGTAATACATATACCTACTAGTACCTAGTTAACTGAAACCATAACCTTGCCCGATACATTATTTACATTTCTGAACTCACAGTTTTCTCTTTTATTTGACACCTCACTAGACATATTATTATTTTATATTTTTTTTAACCTTTAATAATGTATCTTCATAGCCCCGTGAACTATTACGCTCATATTTGATCTTGAAAACTGTAAATAAGGTATTTTTTTATAAGTTATTTAATTTCATAAAATCGGCCATAGGAAGATAAGGTAAGACCTTAATGAAAGAAAATCATAATTTATGGGATAGTACCTACTGGTTTTGAGGTGAAAAAGATATAAGTGTCATAAGGTTCCTTTATACACTTACCTACATCTTTTATCACTGGCTTCGTAAGATAGTTCTAATATTTTACTAGAACTCCATATTAAAGAGTTTACAAAACCATAATAATATTAATAATTTCTGATGCCTTCGCGGTTATTACACATTGGAATGAAACAACTATTAACGGATTGAACTCGCGTATTTTTATTTTATTTTATTTGCTGACGTTTCGGATTCTTTACAGTTTCCATAATCGTAGCACGACATAATATTAGTATTGAACTCTCTACAATAAATGTGAGCGTAACTTTACCATCGAATTCAATTTCCTGTCAGAGATCCGTTCATACGTCTAATTAAATTAAAGAGCTTAGCTAACAGGCCCGTAAATAGGATAAGAGTCCTAGTTCACGAAATTTCTCTAATACGCTAAATGTACGCACATCGGATTACCTCAGGAAATCCACCCAATTGCACGGAAGGTACTTTTGTACAAAGGAATTTGTACAAATTAAATGTAAGGCCTCAAAGACTTAGCGTGTAATGAATAATTGATTCAGAAACTCGATTCGTTACTTAATATCTTCGAAATGTCGATTATTTAGACGAGATAGATTTAGGTCTCGCGATTCTTTGTAATTGAAAATTTGTACTAGGTCACGAAGTTGAGCTGACTAAATTTAGATAAAAATAACTATATCATCATCTTACAATTTACTCTTTTGACATACTTGCTTTGCAAACTGCAAAGCATCACATGTCATAAAGACTCTTTTCCCATTGTGCCCGTGTTCAGATGCCATTTATCAGGTCTTTAGACCTTACAAGGTGACAGATCCTAGGCACTGCAGACATTTAAAACATAGTACCTACCTGTACTGTATAACATACCACGTATCTTACCATGTAGCTGGGTGGATCTTCGAGCGTTTGAGACGCCGCGGCGCGCCGTCATTGTCTTCTACATCTATATTATTCTATATCTATAATGTTTGCAAATAATATTATTATGTATCGATTGAAATAGTATTTGTAACAGTACCGGGGGATAATATCACTCAAATTTTCTTTACTTATTGACTCTGTTCTTAAATATAGATGTAGAGGATAATGACGGCGTCTCAAACGCTCGAAGATCCACCCAGCTACATATGCTGCTAAAGTTCGTAACTGTCGAAAAACATAGTAGGTAGATATTATAATACCTAGAGTATCTAAATATTTTCAAGGTCACTAAAAACATCGCAACAATAATCCTCCAATATTATCTCACTTGACAACAAACGGTCCCGTGTAGATCACATCATTCTCTCAAATGAGTTTTATAAGCTGCGACTCCGATGAGACTTCGGCTTGTCTTTAGGAACGTCGCCGTAATTATGTTTAATGACAGCGTTTAACGTCGCCATTACTATTAGAAACTTTGTGTTCCTCTTTCATTCCAGTATTCGCAGGCTGCGCATTGCGAATAATTTTAAACGTTGCGGTGTTAACTCGCTGTAACGACACTTGCCGAACTGATGCGAGTGGTTATGGTTTGCATACTTTATGTGTGAATTTCGTTCATATTAACACTGAATTTGAGAAGTATGCATACTTTAAGACGCTGCGTGGATAGACTCAAGATAGGGCAGTCCTACGCTGATTCCACGAAGAAGTTGCATAAAGTAGTAGAAAAGCCTACAGATACAAGAATAAATTCACTCCCTAATGTAAAAAAGAGAGTCGCGGGCAGAAGCTTATATTATCTATACTAACATTATAAAGAGGAAAGGTTTGTTTGTTTGTTTGGATTGAATAGGCTCCAAAACGGCTAGACCGATTTGAAAAATTCTTTCATTGTTGTAAAGTTACGTTCACTCTGAGTAACATAGGCTATAGAATATTTTGAAAAAAATAGGGATCCATGCGAATTCGGGACAAACGGCTAGTAATAAAATAAGACGGAGGGAAACACTTAAATATTATTACCTGTCGATAAAAATATAAAATAACTAAGTAATTGTTATTAAGATTAACCTAGCATTTTATCCATGATTTTTTGTCACAAAAGAACCTCTGATATTTCATTTCAAGGACTAGGTACTTAAATAGAAATTAACGTTGGCACGACACCGTTCCGTTACATAGGTACTGTCTGTTGGATTTCAAGCGTTTGTTAGGTACACAACGGTTGAATATTTTAAACGTAATAATTGTGGACTATTATCATTAAAATGTTAATGGAAGAGTCAAACAGATATAAAGAGAACCCGACCGGTGATTATTACACTGTAAAATGGGTCACATATTCCGCTTTTATTGTTTACCTATTCGACATTACTAAAGCTTTAACCGTGGCTTGAACAATGTTGGTAAATTGATTTATAATTGTAACAATGAATGTGGCTTTATGAAATATTTGAATAAGTACATTTACAAATTCAACAGTTGACTTATTGCATTTCTAATAATGACTAGTATTACATTCCACAAAATAATAAGCTTTGCTGATTTTGAAACAACAATTGTGTGTATTCATAAATTGCATAGGTATCGTTTTATGGAGTTTAGTTAAATTATAATTTGCAGTGTAGTTTTACTTATGAATAATTTATGAAATCAGGTAGTATTTTGCAGCATAAACTATGACTTTATCTGCTGAAAGACTGGCAAATAACTTACTTCGATATTGCAAAGCAAAAAGATAGATACGGGTTACTCATAAGCTCATGAAACGTAGGTTGTTACGTACAAACAAACACAAGAAGACTCGATTGATATCTACTGTTTTATACAAATGAGAAATAAAAGTAGGTGGCTAACAAAAAAAACTTATCCCCAGACACTGGGCGTCATTTAATTTAATCGAATTAACCACAAAGCTGTAACAAAGTCTTGTAATAATAAAAAATGCGGTCGGTCCTAAACGTTGACAAAAGCCTGGACAGAGGGAGCAAAATAATTGAATTTTATTATCGACGTCCTTCACATTGCGGGGTAGGGTCGAGAAAATGGTAAGTTTACGAAGAAATGAAGCTTACATTGCTGGGAAGGTTCGACGTTAACCCACGACCACGGCGACTGAATATCAATATCCACCTGAGCCGAAATTCTATTTAGAAAACCTTCGACAAAAGAACCGCGATTCGTCCTAATGTCTCGATAAATCCACTAGCCAGTACTCGGCGTGGTCACGTATCGTGTGAAATGGTGGAAGATATCTATTATGCCGTGAATAACATTCGAAAACAATTGCTAACAAGGTTTATTCATTTAGCTTTCCTGTAAAAATGTATGCTTTCAATCGTACCTTACCCGCTTAATTGCTACAATGATTACCAAATACCGAGTTGATAATTAAACAATTACTTATTTTTTTGCAGTCGGTTAAAAAGTAGCCTATGTCCTTTCTCAGGCTCCAAACTTTCTGTGTACCAAATTTCATTTAAATCGGTCCAGTAGTTTTAGCGTGAAAGCGTAACAGACAGACAGACAGACAGACAGAGTTACTATCGCATTTATAATATTAGTAAGGATAGTAAGGATGTTATTTTAACTAAGAATGTAAAATCTTGTCTTGTAAGAACTGCCTAAAATACAATAGGTATATATTATATTATACATATAGCTAATCAAGTATTTGACTGTTCCTAGGTTTGAGTTACTTTCGAATCAATAATTACCTTGAGAGCAATAAATATTATGTTTAATCTAGTAAAAGTTGGTCTCAGGAATAGAACCTCTAAATTTGACCTAAGCATAGAATTTATTCTGTAATATTCGCTAGGATTCGAATGAAATTCCAGAATGGAACAAGTATGACCCTTATCAATGCCAAGCTTATATTCTGAAAGCGTGTTTATTAGTTTGTCTTTCTTTCGCCTGGCAACGGAAAAACAAATTGACTTGATTCTTGCGAGAACATACTTTTGCCTTGGGACAAAATCTGACTAGAGATATCACATTGTTTATAAATAACTTATAATAATTTCTGATGCCTTCGCGGTTATTACACATTGGAATGAAACAACTATTAACGGATTTAACTCGCGTATTTTTATTCCATAATTGTAGCACGACTGAGCTGACAATAGTCTAACGCTAAAGTCCAACTATTAACTATTGTCAGCTCAGTCGTGTTGATTATGGAAACTGTAAAAAATCCGAAACGTCTGCAAATAAAATAAAAATACGCGAGTTAAATCCGTTAATAGTTGTTTCATTCAAATAACTTCTATTTATGTTTCATTCTACGTATAAATTAACTATTTTACAATAGTACTTATGTAATTTCTACTTCAAATAGGGCGCTGTTTGATTCTTTGATTGAAATAAAACTAAGTCGTTAAGTAGGTACATTAAAAAAAATCTATAAAGTGTATATGTAAATCTAGGGAACGCACCATCTCTTCGCCATCTATACGTAACCTTCGATACTAATTGGAATAAAACAACTATAAATGGACTTAACTCGCGATTTTACGCGAGTTCTAATTCATTCATAGTTGTTTTAATCCAGTGTGTAATAACCGCAAAGACATCAGAAATTACTTTAATACTAAGTTAGTCCAAACAACAATACAAATAAAAGTTTTGTGTTATGAAAATAAATAATACAGAAGATACATAGGACAAAACGGGATTATGAGACATTCTGTTGGTGGAAGAATTTTTTAAAAATTAATTGTTTTATTTCCCCGATTCCCTGTTATAGTTTACCTATCAATTAGGTACGTAATAAATCACAAAACCTAAAATGGAATGTTCAATAGGAAAGCAAAGGATGTCGATTCAAAACATTCCTCAGCAGCATTTTAGGTTAGTTGACAGAGAAAATAGTAACTAAATTAGCAGAATAAAAGTTTTATGAAGTTGTTCAACAGCAGGTTTGGTTTACTGTTCCTTTTTGGATTCACGGCTAAAGTTTGTCGTGTCTATCTAAATGGAGGTAAACTTATCTGAAATTCATTAATTGAAATATTGTCTACAGTATCAATTTCTTACCAGAATAATATATAAGTTAAGTTAACTGTGCTAAACTTCAGCTCGATTAAGTCAATTAGTAAAATAGACATTTATATATTGAAAATAATTTAGGTTAACACGATTAATTATTTCGTGTTGAGGTAACCTAGTGAACAGAAAAAGAAACAAAAAATATAAATATGGGTATGTCTATAACATTATTATTATTATTATAAATTAAATGAATCATCGACATATAGCTATGCGTGTACGCATAACTTTGGAACGCCTGCACCAAATTGCAAAATTCCTTTTTTGCTGTCTACCTATTTTAGGATAATGTTCGTACAATTGCACCCGTGCAAAGCCGGGATGGGCAGCTAGTAAAATATAAAATCATACGAATATTAAAAAAGAGAGATGCGAATTGTAAATGGTTTCACTTTTATGACCTGTCTTTTTGTGATTAAAATTGTACAGTATGATATAAAATAGGTAGGTACATATATTCGTAGCCATATATTTAAAAATTGTATGCTTTACGATTAAATGGCTTTACATACAATGTTGATATGAACCTATATAACCAATCATCGTTTAAATTCAACGGTCCATTGCAGATTGAAAAGGGTACACTCATTAACCTAATTGAAAATCGTAACCGCTTAAGTTTATGTTTCATTTCATAACTTAAAGGGCAATAATGTTGAGTAAGTATGTTTATTTAGTCAAGTGGCATTACGTAATTAAATATTATTATTACGGAGTACTCAATAAATACAAATAAGTGCTGTCTAGCAGCACTAACATTAGTGTAAAAAAACATCAAGTACCTAGTACTTAGGGTCACAAAGATTAATACATAGTACATTACGTACCAAGGCCAGTAAAATAAAAATGTCTCAGATCACATATAATTGTCGTCCGAGGCGAAGCCGAGGTTGACAAAAATGTGATCTGAGGCTTTTTTATTTTACTGGCCGAGGTCAGTATACTATTTTTCTGTTTGACGAAGCCAGAAAGCGGAAATTTCATTTAGCGAAGCAACCACAAAGTTGGCGGTTTCTGGCCGGAGGACGGAAAATGAACATTAATGATCACGTAGGTACAGATAGTATTATTATCAGTAGGGAACTACGATACAGTAGAACTTTGATAAAACTACACTATACAAAGTTTACGTTATATAATTTGTAAAATTAAATATTACATTCTAAACATACAATATCATAATGACGTATGTGCAAAACAAAACAGTGGGTACCTACGTCAATACAGAAATTGAACATAACCGAACTTTGCTAAAGGGCAACAGAATTGTACTTAAGAAGCTGGATCGAATCACGGAGAGATCATCAATTTTGTGAGTTTCGGTCATTAGGCCCCCGGGAATCGGAATACGTTCTGGTTTGCGACAGAATGAGAGAAGCATTCTAATTTCCGTACATCACTTACGCTTTGAGTGCTTGTCACTTTTTGAACTGTCTTACAAATTTAACATTAAAGTTAAATTTCGTTGTCTCCATAATGAGTTATGATACGATTCCACTTCTGACATTACGTACCTAATAAAGCGTTTGGGTGCAGACGACAAGAAATTATAAGGGTAGGTACATAGCATTAGCTGTAAGTGAGGGTATATAATTATTATACGTTGTGTAGATAGAAACTACTAAGAACCTTATAATAAGATGCCTTTACCAGCTTGTGATCAAAGTGAAATGTAGTAATAAACTAATTGAGCTCCGCCCTCTGATTGTCTAAAGCACTTGGTTTGAAAGCAAACTCAATTGGTTTTTAGAATGCTCAATTGGTCACATAAAACTTCGGGACACTTAGTATTAAGTTTATTTAATTGGTTTGAAGATAGTCGAGGCATTAACAAAAGCGAGTGTGGTTTTAGCAATACGATTGGGTCTGTTTAAAACCAAGTGCGTTGTATGCACTATTAGGGGACTGTGCTGTTAAATGTCTAGTACCTAATCATATTGGGAACTACAGAAAATCTTTATAAGTTTGCATAATTCAAGCCTTTAGGTTTTTGAGTAAGCTCCCTTTAGATCTATTTAGCGCGATGTGATAGGCAATATAAATTAGTATTATTCAGGTAAATAAGTTATCCATTGTATCCGATTTCTGGCTTTATCGGTCACAAAAAATAAAGGGTTTATGGTTTAGGGTCGAACAATTTGGCCGAACTACGCCATTATTCCTTAATTACAGATCCTTCCGTCCCTTTGATTTAATTAATCGATTGAGTTCTGGTGGATATGGCGCGGAATTTATAGATACGATCAAATTAAAGTTCTGCTTAATTATATAAGATATATTAGTTGTCTATATACAATAATATACATACCGCTGTAGGACCTTACTGGACCAGAGTGGTAGATGATAGAGTTTAGTGGAGACAGCTGGAGGAGGCCTATGCCAAGAGGCACACCGAATTGAGTCATAATATAGTCTAAAAATGTAAACTTTGTGAATTCGGAATAGAAGGGATTATTATTTATATACATATATCTACATATGAATCATTTTTTAAATGACCTTCAATAATGTGACCATAATATAATATGAAGAAGAGAGAACGACACAAACTAGAAAGAGGACGCATGAAATAACCTAAAAAAAGTAAAATGGTAATTTATGATACCTTCGCGGTTATTACACGGTTATGTTTGTAATGAACTCATAAACTAAGTACTGTTCCGATTTCCAAAATTCTTTTACCATTGGAAATCTACAGTCACTCTTAGTAACATAGGCTATAGAATATTTAAAAAAAAAATAGGGATATACGCAAAGCCGGGGAGGGCCGCTAGTATTATGTATACGCGTCATGTAGCAACAAACCACGTAATAACTTAGCAATAACATTTAATTGGCATAAACCACGAAACCGCTGACAAATCCAACCTCAAAGTAACACATCAGCTATTGAATATCAACGTAATGATAAAGTACATTTATAAAATAGGAACAGTGATAGCTAATTAATTGCAAGCCGAGCTCCTGCGGTGTCATACCTGTCGGTAGCATTAACATTATTGCTATTGCGGCTATGTCAATCACGTGCCCATTTGGTCTAAACTATTATGAATTAGTAAGCGTTGTGTTACATGTGTCGGGATAATGGTTGAAGTTTTCATCCGAAACGTATAAGGGCTTTTATCTATAGTAATATTATAAAGAGGAAAGGTTTGTTTGTTTGGATTGAATAGGCTCCAAAGCGACTGGACCGATTTGAAAAATTATTTCACTGTGCTCACACACACTATTTCCGACTGACATCCCTACTAATATTATAAATGCGAAAGTAACTCTGTCTGTCTGTCTGTCTGTCTGTCTGTCTGTTACGCTTTCACGCTAAAACTACTGGACCGATTTAAATGAAATTTGGTACAAAGAAAGTCTGAAGCCTGAGAAAGGACATAGGCTACTTTTTAACCGACTGCAACAAAGGAGGAGTTCCACGCGGACGAAGTCGCGGGCAGAAGCTAGTAAGCTATAAAAAAAAGGATCCGTGCGAAGTCGAGGCGGACAGCTAGTTTATTATATACTAGTGGTCCCGGCAGACGTCGTTATGCCCGTTCGATTTTTTCGTCGAACATAATTATATTGTATGTCAAAGTCTTCTATCACATACCTTCAATCACTTTTTATATTGAATTGTATAAAATAATTCTGATCAAATCTATATATTTTTGATAATTTTTCTTATATAAGAACTTTGTCTTGACATTAAGGAGCACATAAAAACATAATCGTCTTTGTAAATTAAACCTAAAACTACTATTTCTGTGAGAACTTGGGCTTTTAGGCAAATTATATACTTACTAGGTACATCTCATAAAAATATTTTTCTTTGCTCCTTTTATAAAAGCCTTCTTAGAAATTAAGGCTAAAAAGTACCTACTAATAAAAAGTAATTACCTATCTACTCTGTGAAATTCTGCATCAAATTTTTCAACACAGTATCTTACATTTTACAGAGCTTACTTTTTATACAAAACTTTTACGTAGTCAAATTAAACAGCATTTCACAAAATAATTACTGCTTGTTAAGAAATCCAGTTTAAAGTCTTTGTGTGTACATTAAAACTCACTCTCCAAGTGAACACACCATATAACATATAAGATAAGATATATAGATATATGTAAGTGATGCACTGCCTTGTATTGGTTGTATCGTTCAGTCAGCATCAAACTTATCGTAACGACCAAGGTGGTCAAATATATCGCAGCTAAGGCCCTTATATTATAGATAAGATTAGATTCATTTATTTCTTAATAATCACACAATATGAAATATGAAATTACATGGTAATAATATAGAGAAATACATAATAGAGACACGCATTTGATATATTTGACAACCTAGACATAATACCATATAAAAGCTGTATAAGCGGTTTTCGAGATTTTGCCAGCGACTTCGTCCCCCGAAACCCAATTTGACTACCTTAAGGGGGGAATTTCCTAAAATGCTTCCGTTGAAGAACTTTCATACTGAATTTTATTTCGAATAACTTTGAACCCCCGTTTTACCTTCTTAGGGGATGAATTTACAAAAATCTTTTCTTAGTACTCCCCTAGGTTATAAAAGGAGACTATGTGCAAAATTTCTAGTTTCTAACTTCTTAGGCTCTGCATTGATACATCAGTTAGTATATCGTTCAGTCAGCTTTCGCTTATATACATACGAGTAAACTTAGATACCCTAAAACAGCTTAGATATAACTGGTGAGGTGCCCGTATCGTACGAGCTTGTTCGTAATTCCCCCCGGGTAAGCCCAATGTGTGCAACAATCGAAACTTCGATTCCAACAGCTATTAAACGAATAGACAGATGCCATTGACTAGAGTGCATGTCTCTGTCACTTCTTCAATTTGCGAGTTAGACTTTGTTAAACAGATAGCTGTGGGAACTGGTTTGACAGTTGTGGTTTTAAAGCGGCTATTAGCAAGTGTAAAAGGTGATTAAATTTATATGTACCCGATGATTTTTGATGCTTTCATGATTTTGCGGGTAGCGATATAGAATTTACAAATGCAGGTCTTTACTATCTTACTAGGGATATAATGATATCGACATGATCTAGTATAATATAATTATATTATTCAACACATTTAAGTGGTTCTAGTATATATATTTGGATTAGATTAGATTCATTTATTCCTCAAAAGTCATACAATATAATTAGGTACATTATAATGTCCAATTATAATGCACTCATATTGAGATCGTCAAAGCAGAAACAAAAATAATAACGAAATTTGATAATAATAATAAATTATTACGAAATAATACAATGAAATTTGAAAATACAAAATGGCGCCGTTGTCAACCTGATCCGTGTAGTACTAGCATTATTTTTTTGAGGTTGTCAGAATTGATTGCAGTTTTTCTGAACAATTTAGTTCCTTGGTTAAGAGCATGAAGCTAGTATCACTAAATCGTGTTTATGTAGTAGTACTAGTTTGTCTTTAACTATTTTAATGTGGCACATAAAATGTTCCTAACTTCAAACGTTTACTGAACAATGCTTATTTGCTTACCAATGTGGGAACTGCTGGTAAAACATAATTTTCCCAAATCGTGCGGTTTTGCACGACACTGAAACTGTAAATAGTGTTTGTATTATCCATTGTCTAAACTTAGCTACTGGTGCTATAAGTAGGTGATTAAAAATATTTTATCAAATAATCTATACATATAAAAATGAATCGAATATTTGTTAAAAAAAGTACACCAACATAACGTTATTAACTTCATGTTTTTAAATAGGCGCATATAACCTTTATGTTAATTATATTATAGTAGGTACCGCACCAATCCGTTGCCAATACATTGTTTAACGCTGTAACAAAAATGGCATAATTATATATTCACGAGCAGGTAAAGTTCAGAGAAAATATTTACATACAAAAAATATACAAAAGCGACATAAGCTTACGCAAAGTGGCTTTGTCAGTATTCGTTAGCTCATGTCAAATCCTTTTGTATATAACCCCCTTCCCCTGACAAGTGATATTTTGTCTATGGCAACGTAGGTATGTTAAATTTCACTTGTCAAGAGATTCTAGAAGGCTGGAATTCGTTGGATGCAAGAGATGGGTCATTAATCCAATGGGTGGCCTTTCGTCCAATTTTGTACGTCTCCTTAAGATGATGACGATCTATTTTCTCCTGTCTTCTTTATATTATACTAGCTGTCCGCCCCGGCTTCGCACGGATCATCTATTTTTTCTAGCCTATGTCACTCGAGAATAGTGTAGCTTTCCAACAGCAAAAGAATTTTTAAAATCCAGCCGTTCTGGAGCCTATTCAATCCAAATAAACAAACGAACAAACCTTTCCTCTTTATAATATTAGTATTGACTAGCACTAGTGGTCTTTGCAGAATCGTTCTGGCCGGCAAAGCAACGCTACATTAATCAATCGATTTGACTGTCATTGAGATGGTCCTACGTTTATATATTCGTAGTTTTCTAACGTTCCGTTCAAGTTTTTTTTTCTTATATAAGAGTCAGTGCGATTGCACCGACTTTTTGGACCGATTGGTCCAGCCGTTCTAACATGATCGTTCTAAAAAGTATCCTATGTCCTTTTCCTGGTTCTGAGCTACATCCCCAGCAATTTTCAGCCAAATCGGTTCAGCCGTTCTTGAGTTATAAACGGTGTAACTAACACGACTTTCTTTTATTTAATAAGAAGATAGATAGAATAAGATAAGATATAAGATAGATAAGATATATAGAATAATGTGTGTATGTATGTGTTGTTTCAGTGAGAGGCGGGGGAGGGATGTGGGGCGGGGGTGCGCAGTGCGTGCACGCCTCGCTGCCGCGTGCTGCGCGCGCGCAACCCGCGCCCGCGCCCACGCTCAGCGGCGCCATTGCCAGCCGCCGCCCGCCCAGGTAACTATCTATTCAACCTATGATATATTGTAACTAGCTTCTGCCCGCGACTTCATCTGCGTGGAACTCCTCCTTTTTTGCAGTCGGTTAAAAAGTAGCCTATGTCCTTTCTCAGGCTCCAGACTATCTTTGTACCAAATTTCATTTAAATCGGTTCAGCAGTTTTAGCGTGAAAGCGTAACAGACAGACAGAGTTACTTTCGCATTTATAATATTAGTAGGGATTTCTGATGCCTTCGTCGCGGTTATTACACATTGGAATGAAACAACTATGAAAGGATTTAACTCGCGTATTTTATTTTATTTGCTGAGATTTCGAAATCTTTACAGTTTCCATAATAGTAGCACAAAGGAATAATTCGTATTTAAAATTTGAAGTTTAGGCGAATGTTAAAATGATTCTGTATACATAACAAAAGTACCTATAACATAGAAGTCGATGAAGGTACAAAGTCTTAAACCAGTTTTTGCTGGATATACTTTTAAATCTACTCTAAAGGCATATTAAATAAACTAGGTAATTAAACAAAAAAGTTACATAAAGGGAAAATCATTATAATGAAAATAAAATGAAAACCAAATATTCAAGTAGGTAACACAGGAACAATTATTTTAAATTAATATTATAGGTACATAAAATAAAATAAAATTGATGCTAGAACACATAATATATTGCATGACTAGTCTGCTGTAATGGAGAGTTAAGAGGTCTACCTTCAGCGTGTAAAAATATAAAGTCTGCTTGTAAAATTGTAACTTACACGATCCGTAAAGCTGTACTATAACATTACGGTTTCCAACCAAACATAAAACTATTTCACGAGTTTATACACAACTTTAATGGTGAATAATGGTTGGAATTCACTAGAATTGCGCTTGGTGTGAAATATTCACTATGAATGTAAGTAGAAATACGTAAATATTTCTTACCTCCTTTAACAAACAATGACAATCAACTGTAGGCATTGACGGAACAAGATCGTCATGAAACCGATTATCAATGCATTTCTTTCGCAATGTTGTTACGTCATTTAGATCTATTCGTTTCTTCATTATCCGATATTATTCCGAGGTTAAAAAGTAGCCTATGTCCTTTCTCAGGCTCCAGACTTTCTTTGTACCAAATTTCATTTAAATCCAGTAGTTTTAGCGTGAAAGCGTAACAGACAGACAGACAGAGTGACTTTCGCATTTATAATATTAGTAGGGATGTCTAGATGTTCAAATGGAAAAGGTTTAAAAAAAGAGGTAGTCCATGTTGTGATGTCTATGACTATAATTATTTTTCTGAATCTATGGTTCTTATAATGTCATTCCGACAAATCGCTACTTTAGTAGAAAAGTGACTTAACTCAAAATGTTTCATTGCGTGAATTTAAATTTAAAAGAAACCATTTACAATCTTTAATGGCTTACAGCATATTTTGTTTTAAGTCACTATTCTCTTAAAGCTGGTAAAATGTCTAATGAAAATAACATAAGCTATAGTTATTTGTTTGGTCAGTAATCAATTAAGAAGCTGTATTAGACCCGAGAATAACTCATTCATTCAAGCTATTTTTAAGCTGTACAAAAGTGGTGTAAGGGTGCTATAGCAAGCAAAGAAATCTTATATAAAAAAAATAGGAATTCGGAATTACCAAAAACGTTCTTGTGCTTCTTAATAAGGCTTATTAGAATGTACAAGTTGATTATAAGTTAGATAGAGGAATAATTAATCCTATAACTGCACCAAAATCTTTATTTAAAGCGCATTACAAGTTTCTTACAAGATAAAATAAAGTAGTCTTAAGAACGCTGGAAGTTGGAATAAAACAACTATAACGGATTTAACGATGAAATTACTATAGAAGGTTTTGATTTTGTTCTAATTTGGTGTTTGTAACTGTAAAGATAATATTTTGATATGATATATTATGTATTATATTATATGCTTAATCTAAAGAACAACATATACCATAATTAACGTTTTGGTCACGACTGTTAGTTAATTATTGTTTTTAAAGTAATAAATAAACAAAATCATTGGAATGAAATAATTATTAACGGACTCGCGTATTTTTATTTTACTTTATATGCTGACGTTTCGGATTCTTTACAATTTCCATAATCGTAGCACGATTGAGCTGACAATAGTCTAACGCTAAAGTAAATAAAATCACTTTTGTACAGAACACTCGGTTTAAAATTATAATTCACTATTTCCAGGCCTATACCCCCCTCGCCGACGCTCGTGGCTCAGATCGACTCTTCAGTAGCCTGTCTCTGGCTCCTAACACCACTGTCGGCTGGTACAGCGGTCGTCGCAGTACTAGTCGCTGTATCTACGAACAATTGGTTGCACACTGAGGAGAACATGTTGAACCCACTGTACAATGGAACTGGGAGGCATAGTTTAGTGGCGAAGCATACTGTCTCGGGTCTTTGGAGACTGTGTCATACTGAACGTAAGTATGATGTTATTAATTTGATAGTAATGTTTGGTATCAATGGAGAGATTTGTAGAACCAACGATTCAAAGTTACAACCGAACGGGGCATGTAAAAGGATACAATCAGTTTATGTCAGACACATCAACCAATAACAATATGTTTAGGTCCTAATAGACTATGGGCCCATGTTAAAAAAATGATGGGTCATTTGAACCACCAGATGACCTATGTAGAACGATATAAGAGCATAAAATAATAAGATTTAGCATTGTGCCGTCACTTGTAAGCTGTCCAACTGAGTGTAGGTGAGAATTCAAAAGTACAGGTAGAGTGAGTACATTTTGGTCATATATTTTTGAACGGCATTGTTACCATCGATAGATCCATGAAAAATAATACTAAAACGCGTAGTGCCGTAAAAAAATGGTGATCCAAAAAGTCGGAATTTTTTTTTGATTTTCCGACAATTTCCAGGGTGAATTTGGTCATTTGATACAGTACGGCATCAGTTTCATACTATTTCAATACTGCTTCTAATCCATCATTCCGCAACGCCGTAAAAAAATCAAGCGACAAGCGGAAAAAACCGAAGGTTGCAGCCCCCTCTCTTTCCGTGGTCCAGGGGTGATTTGATAAAGTACGGCTTCGGTTCCAAAACATTATCTAGCACTTAAAAGTACTATTAAAAATAATGCCGTCAAGAAATGATTGTTCATTTGAATGTATATCAATAATTATCTTAATTTCATCGTATTCTTGATTTATAAAGCTGTAAAATCATATGATCCTGTACGGGAACTATTTTTCTAACATAATATTGTAAAATACAATTGTTATATAGTATTGCCGTTCAAAAGAAACTGTTCTGAAAAAAATTATGGAGAAATACAAAAACTGAAATTTTGCAAATTATTGCAGTAATTTAAATATCATATATTAATGAAATATAGCAGTTTTCTACATTGTATCCCATGTTTTAAATAGTATTAACATAAATAAATTAGGAAAAAATGATGCCGTAAGTACATTTTAATGCAGACCATATCTTTTAGGTTCATGAAAATGACGCTACCATTTTAAGGGTACTTTATGGCCATCTGATACAGTACGGCATTAACATATTTTTGAAGAGAACAATTGATAATATGATAAAATCACTATGACGTCTAACTGAAGTGAAACGGTTCCTCATCCGGTGCCGTTATGTCACAGACTTTTTGAACCAACGAAAATGTACGGCATATGAAAAAATATTATCTATGCATAAAACACTTTCGAAATAAATTAATTTGACGTTGTGTCAAATCACCCCCTGGACCACGGAAAGAGAGGGGGTTGCAACCTTCGGTTTTTTCCCCTTGTCGCTTGATTTTTTTACGGCGTTGCGGAATGATGGATTAGAAGCAGTATTGAAATAGTATGAAACTGATGCCGTACTGTATCAAATGACCAAATTCACCCTGGAAATTATCGGAAAATCAAAAAAAAATTCCGACTTTTTGGATCACCATTTTTTTACGGCACTACGCGTTTTAGTATTATTTTTCATGGATCTATCGATGGTAACAATGCCGTTCAAAAATATATGACCAAAATGTACTCACTCTACCTGTACTTTTGAATTCTCACCTACACTCAGTTGGACAGCTTACAAGTGACGGCACAATGCTAAATCTTATTATTTTATGCTCTTATATCGTTCTACATAGGTCATCTGGTGGTTCAAATGACCCATCATTTTTTTAACATGGGCCCATAGTCTATAAGTTAATAATTTCAAATTTTGCACACACCGCACGTCGAATATTAAATCAAAGTTGTAATCAATTCTAACACAACCAGTGTGCGTTATGAAATAATTTCGGTATCGCAAACGCAGTCGACACAATGGGAGCGAAACTTCCGCGCGCTGCAGTCTACAATGCCGCGCGGCTTCCGTCGCGGAAAAGCATTGTACTACCATACAGCCCACCCTCGTCCCACTTCCATTCCATTCCATTTGCAAAGTCCGTTGATGCGTCCAGCGACTGTCCCCGCGTTTATGACTAGTTCATTTCCTTTAAATACACGCTGTTTCTGCTATTATGTTGGTACTCTGATTGTAATGAGTTAAGTGGATTCTAGTTTTAAATTGAAATGACATTCAATGAAACAAGTAATGATACTTATGAGACGTGGATATTGTTAATTATCGAACACACCCTATCATCATAGTCATTTAGGAATACACATTTAAAAGGTACCTTTATTCGTAACTAAAAATATCTATTATGAAATAACTATCGTTGCTTTCATCGATACACGTGGAATCAAACTAGGTATAACGGATTTAACTCGAGTATATTAATTTATGTCGAGACGTTTAGAAAAATTACAGTTCAAATATTTTTTTGATGGATCTTTTAAATAATTATAAAACTTTTTGAGCACATAATATATTATGACTCTATGCATAGGAAATTTCATAAATTGAAAGTTTTTGAATAAATTTTGTGTGTAATTTATCTTTGGGTAAGATTGTACAAATAAGTAATAGGAACTGTTTATCTATTACAGCTGGCAGTACCGTTTTTCGATGTTTGGACATCCCATACTTCCCCCTGTCGCGGTATGCTCCAGACCCGATCGACTCAACTAATGCAATTCCTTGTAAGTATTCAATTATTTGTTTTATTCCTATACTTGATAAGAGTTGCAAAGTTGTAGTTTATTAATAAAGCTTGGGAAGCTATCTATTCTATCATTGGACATACCTGATGCATAAAAAGTATGACATGCATATTATTATGTAGTTTGTCGAGTACATGCATAATCTTGAAATGTCTACATGGTTTAATTTACCATGTTGTACATTTTCGGGGTAATCCTGTCTATCTAGAAAACTCCTATATAACCACGTTATCTATTTCTGGGCAAAACTGTCTATATAGAAATTACTAGCGGCCCGTAGATAAACTGTATATTGACAGATTACCTTTATAGATTAATTCACTACGCTGTCTATTTCGAGCCAGAACAGATTAATTAACCACACTTTTTATCTCTGGCCAAAACTGAATATCTATAGATATCCATAGATTAATTCATCACGCTATTTCGTCACAGAGATATGTATCTTAAAATCTCATACGCGTAGATTAACTACGTTATTTTTCTATGGACCAACCTATCTAAAGATATCTTCATAGGTTAATTTTCCACGCTTCTTATTCTGGGTAGCGAATATTTAGCACAAAAGCACATCACACAGATGCGCTGAAGCGATACATGTGCTTGTAAATAATAAAGAACAACACCGACTATAGTAGTGGAAAAATTTCGTCGACCTAAGTGTGGCGCTCATAGTGTATTTGGAAGCACAGAGCCGCGCGTAAAGGCTTAGGTGTACAAATGTACTAATATTATAAAGCTGAAGAGTTTGTTTGTTTGTTTGTAAGCGCTAATCTCAGGAACTACAGGTTCGAATTCAAAAATTCTTTTTTTGTTGGATATACCTATTATCGAGGAAGGCTTTAGGCTATACGTATATCATCACGCTGCGACCAATATGAGCGAAGAAGCAGTGGAAAATGTGTAAAAAACGGGGAAAATATAAAGCCTTATGTAGAACTACTAGTCCACGGGGACGAAGTCGCGGGCACAGCTAGTTATCATTAAAAACATAGATAGTGATTGAATTTCGATCTTAAACTTTTGTTTTAATATATATCGTGTTTCGATTTCAGACGTGGTCACTCGTTCTGCTGTACCATTGCTGCTAGCTGTCCTGACACAGGCGTTCGGTGCACTTTGCTGCGTTCTTGGACATTGTGTAAAGGGACGTCGCTTATGCACCTTCATTGCTGGAGTCCTGTTCATTATTTCCGGTAATCTTTGGTTAACTTTTAGTTTCCTAACGTGTGCCAAATAGAGATTCAGTAACCTCAGTCTACTAAGGTATTAAGACTCTGTCTGTCATGTGACTTTTAAACCTTTATAGTATGTTTTACTATAGCTAAAAAGTATACCTACCTACCTTGAGTTCAATTAGGTCCATAGGTATTGACAAATGGGGCAGTTTGTCAATCACATTTGATAATGTAAACTGCTAACGATTGTTTATCAGCTAAATCATACCTTTGATGGACTTAATTATTTTATTGAAAATAGTAGGATACATCTGTCCAAACGAGGACACATTCATAATATAATATCAGTTAAATAATAAATATAATATTATAAAGAGGAAAGATATGTACCTATTTTTGTATGTTTGTAATGAATAGGCTCAAAAAGGGTCTATATTAAAACGCATAAAATAAATTGTCATAATTTGAAGTAGCATAACAATTCTAAGCATAATTGTAAATCAGCATAACATTAATAAGCATAATTGAAAATGCATAATTTTAATACGCATAATGTAAATACTCATAACGATAAACTAGCATAAAAATAAAAAGCCTAAAATTATTTTTTATAAATATGAAAAATTATAAAAAGTTTAAGTGTCTGTTCACAACCTCAACTGATTTAAGTATGTTTTATATGTGCATAATGTATATTAAATTTTCAATATTCAATATTGAAAAAAAAAGTTTTCATACATATACTTTTATTTTCATCTATTGGGGCCAATAAAATGAAAAAATATGTTTAAAAACTGATCTACTTTTCTGGTAGCAAATCGACCCTGCAAGTGTCGCAGTTTTAACCTAACCTAACCTACTTTTCTGATAATTTTGGAATAAAGACAAGTATGAATAACTATTGAAAGTTTCTAGAATTGTTGTAATAATTTATGATGAAAAACTGTCTGAGATAATTTTCGGTATCTCAATAATCGACTTTTCCATTTTATGGAAACTGTGGTGCCCCCTTGTTTATGCATTTATTTTATTATGCATATTAAAGTTATACCAGATAAAGTTATACTAATTAAAATTATGCTTTTTCATTATTATGCATTTTAAGCAGTATGCCATTTTATAATTATGCATATTGTATGTTATGCATAATATTGTTATGCCAAGTCTGTTATGCGTTTTCAATATATGACAATTAATGTTATGCTATATAAGGGGCACCCGCTCAAAAACTACTGGACGTTCACCCTGACTAACATAGGCTATAGAAAATTTTGAAAAAAATAGGGATCCGTGCGAAGCCGGGGCGAACCGCTCTAGTAATAAATTAAATTTCTTGTCGATTTCGGTATTTTGAAATGAGCCCTAAGCTTTTAGTTAATTCTGTAATAAGGCGTACTTACTAAATGAAAGTTTCTGTTTTAATTTCAGGCTTGATAATGCTGACGGGGATCGTCATGTACATATCGGTGTTCAAGTCGCAAGTGAACCACAAGCTGCATTATATGACTGTATTTGCAATGCCGCGGATGTCATACAGCTACGGATACTCGTTCGGTCTCTATATCAGCGGATTCATTGCCGTGGAGCTTGCAGGAACATCAGCGATCTTCCTCTTTCTACAATGGTATCAAAAGGATTGGATAACTGAGTTAACGGAGAAGGCCAAAGCCGACGGGCGAGCCTGGGATCGAGAATACGCTTTCTCAGATTTCAGAGAACGCGACTCGACCTTGTTAGAACGACGGATGTTGAAACGGGACACGTATCCTCCCACCGGCTCATCCGCGGCCACTCCGCGGGAACGACGGCGCTTCGTGTTCGACGGAGATGACATACCGCACTGTTCGATTCATAAAAATAGAAGAATAAACTTAAGTTCAGCGTCCCTGAAAGACTTATCCACTTCGACCTTATACGGCTTTCCGGCGGCGCCGAGGCCGACGGCGTGCGACAACTACTTCGAGGAGTTTAAGGAGGTGCCTCAGAGCGCGAACACGTTGAGCGGTTTGCGGAGCGCTTCTATATTCCAGTCGCAGGCGTCGGTTGCGAGTGGAAGGTTTCTGGATACGTCGGCTGTGGAGCCGCCGCCGTCGCGGGAGGAGGAGCTGGTGACATTTGGCGCGGGCGCACGGCACGGCGCTGCCGGGCTCGGTGCTAGCGCCGGTGCTGCCGCTGTAAGCGATGAGCACGCGCCACGACACGACCGCGCCGTCGGCACGGACCCCTACCGTCGCACCACGCCCGTCTGATCCAACCATCCCCACCTCCCTCCTAAAGCATATCGTTGAGTGATAAGTGACAATTTTCACGTACTAATACGTCAGTGTAACACGTAGGGTACGGAATAGTGTTTAAGCAAGGTGATTTTCGAATTTAAAGCGTACGTGAATAACATTGTGTTATTAGTTAAATTTTTAATTGTTACATTTCCTGAAATAAACACTGCCATTTGTGTAAGTTTGTTTATTTATTTATACCGCATTTATGCTATCTCAGTACCTTGCAAATGTAAAAAAAGTGCGCGTTTACTATACAATAGTACCCCTTATGGCTACCAGTTAAAATATCGATTTGTCATAATATGTGTTTCATATCCATGTAGGCTAGCAAACGTTTTTTTTAAAATGGGTAAGATCATCAGTCACTTTTTATCAATAACTAGCCACCCGCCCTGGCTTCACAGGGACGGACAAACAGCGACAGTGACTTAGTGTTATACTGAGTATACGTAATATCTGCGATTTTTTAAAGCTTTTTGATAAAAAACAGCCATTACTAAGTACTAGTAAATTGTAGAGCATTCTTGAGAAATACGAGTCTAAGACTAAAAAAAATGTTTGTGTGTCATAAGGTGTGCTTTAATAGGTATATGTATAATTAGCTGTCCGCCCCGGCTTCGCACGGATCATCTTTTTTTATAGCCTATGTCACTCGGGAATAGTGTTGCTTCCCAACAGTGAAAGATTTTTTGAAATCGGTTCATCCGTTCCGGAGCCTATTTAATCCAAACAAACAAACAAACTTTTCCTTTTTATAATAATAGTATAGAAAAGCATGTAGTCTAAACTTTGCGGAAGCCACATTCGAAAATAAAATAAAAATTGTTCCCAATTTAAATGACTTGACACAAGACGTACAATTTCGGCAAGCTGCTATCCGAGTTGATATTTAAGGCTGTGCAGGAATAAAGGAAATCTTTAAAAATGGGAGGAATGTAAGTAACTACATCAATCATCTTTAAGAATTGTATATTATGTACCTACTAATTTTTTTATTAAGGGAAACAATTATTTACTATGCATCATAACATCTAACCAAACCTGTCATTGTCTCGGACTAACGTGGCTCTTTACCACGTTTTTCGTAGGAATTTATTGTTAAACTGCTAATAATATTTTTTTTACGAGTACCTCATTAAATTGGGGTATTTGAAAAATCTACTAAAATAATCGTTTTTATTAACAAAAGGAAGTAAACTCTTAAGTCCATTGACTATGACTTGAAAATTTATAACGGAATAACTACTTATCGTATTTTTATGGTTCCATACTTGAAATGGAAAAAACGAAACCTTTATAAAATCACTTCATTGTCAGTCTGTCTGTCTGTCTGTCAACCTCTTTTTCTCAAGAACGAATAGAGGTATCGAGCTGAAATTTATATATAATAACTAACACAACTTTGTTCTGTATAATAGATACTCAGGTAGGTATACTGTCTCATAAGGCTGTGAAAAACTAAAACGTAGAAGCAACGTTTCATCACACAGATAAAGGAAAAAATATCAAAACCATAAATTATTATTTAAGTACATTAGATAATTCAAATTTTTTAAATTTGCAATAAAAATAATACAACTTTTACTTATATAGCTATAACTGAGAAATCCGTGAAAATATGTAGGGATAGCTCCCTACAGGTGTTCACGGAATTCTCAGTGCACGAGCACGACTCGCACTTGACCGGTTTTATTTAATATATTAAAAAAATATTGACACCTAGTGGAGCGCCGTAAGGCATAAAAATAGTAAAACCTCGGAATCCAGGGACAGTCGATGAATCTGTATAGTAAGTGTTTGACTGCATTATTAAAACCTCAAATAAAAAAGTTAAAAAAAAAAAATTGGCCGATCTCGATTACAAAAATTTTTAACAACAAATTACTGAAGAATGAGAGGCGAAAGGGAGAAAAAAATTTTACAGTAGAGTTTTTAATTTTATATGTAATGAATTATGTTTACAAAGTAACTTTAATATTAATTTATTAGATTTTTGCAAAAAATAATGATTTACATCAAAAATTTATCATTAACTATATACATTCCTTATTATTCATTATTGTCGTCGTCGATCTCGTTGAGGTAGATTGTAGGTAAAGGATTAGTACAGCTTTCACCATTGCATTCTAAGCAAGCTGCAGTGCAGTTTAATCCACTTTTCCTGCACCCACAAGATGCTCCACATCCTTTTTTGCATGTGCAAAAAATAATTTTTAGTAAAGATTCTGGAGCTGGTCGCTGCATCATTGTTTGTGGTATCAATATTCCGCATTCATAATTCCGACCCCATTTTTCTGGTGGAGAGCATGCTGGTGTGGTGTTTTTTTTTTTAAATAAGAATTAATACATCCTTTATTGATATATTTTTGTCTGCATACTGAATGCACGTAGACAAATTCGCGAGTATTTAAATACTGAGAAAGTCCATCCGCTCTTTCCACAGAAGCAGCTTTCAGTGTCAATAATATATATATATATATTAATTGTAAATCCTACTACTATTATAAAGGCGAAAGTTTGTAAGTATGGATCTATGGATGTTTGTTACTCTTTCACGTAAAAACTACTGAATGGATTTGAATGAAACTTTACCACAATATAGCTTATACATCAGAATAACACATAGGCTATATTTTATAACGATATTGTGCAAAGTACTTAAAGTACGCAGACGAAGTCGCGGGCAGAAGCTAGTAAACAATAATTAGAAGTTATTTTTTTCGGAGCGAACAACAACTACGTATTAAGCCGAGCACGTTGCCACGTGTACTACTCTGTTAGGGCCCGCATTAACAACACTGAACAGCTGCTGTTGCCCCCTCTATTCCCCTCCCCTCCCTTCATTTTTATACCTGCAGTCCCTTAAGAACTAAGATCAAGTTTGTAATAGCTCATCTTTTTAAAATATAATTTTAAACTATTATAAATCAAAGAAAACTCCAAAAAATTAATAATTATTTATAATAATAATTAAAAAATTGAGATCACACAAAAATTTTTTTTTAACATTTTTCTATATACTATTAAAAACACATTTCCAAAGTTTTGTAAAGATTCATTGACTGTCCCTGGATTCCGAGGTATAAACCTTACAGCACTCTACTAACCATTCTGTTTTATTTTCAGTTTTGGAAGGATATTGTAAGTTTTTTTTTTACTTTATTAGTAGAATCTTAATAATGAGTTATCCTGTTACTTTATGGGTAGTATATTAATTTTACATTATTCTTTGAACAGTGGTAGAAGAGAGACTCCGATTGAAGGAATTGTGCCAAGGCTTAAAAATATTCTCACCGTTCACTATAGAGGCCTTTTAGGTGTATTACTACCACTATGCGCTATGCCGCCCTTTGGAAAAAAAGATAAGGTAAATCAAACTTGTACCCTTAAAATAAGCAATAATTGAGATAAAATGAGATATTAAGCAGTAATTGTAATGAAACAACTATAAACGGATTTAACTCGCCTATTTATTATATTGGCTGACGTTTTGGAACATTTGCAGTTTCCATAATCGTAGCATGACAAGGTTATATAATAAGCAGCGAAATGTCGATGAGCATAAAGTAGGCAATGCGCAGGCTAGTAAGAATCCAAGGTAATTTTCGACACTCGCAAGGATATCAAGACCTATAGGTTACTTCTAGAGAAGAGCGGGGCAAGGGCGGGGACATCTGCCTCCTCCCCCCTACCTCGCTACACACTTGGACAGTACTATCTAGTAGCAGATTGACTCAATAGATAATTTCTGATACCTTCGCGGTTATTACACATTGGAATGAAACCATAACGGCTTTAGTACCTACCTACTTAAAAGTGTTACACTTGTTAGACTATCGTCAGCTCAGTCGTGCCATAAATATGGAAGCTGTAACGTTTTCGAAAATCAGCAACTAAAATACGCTTATTAAATCCGTTATTATTTTGTTCAACAGTTGAAATTAATTTCTTTTCAATTTTGCAGCCTGAATTGACGGTACAACTTATCTGGATGTGGATCGTATGGTTTTTTCTATTACAACCTGTGTCTCTTGGGGCTACGGGCAGCATACCAATCTTTGTTATGCCAATGGCTGGGGTTATGAATACTGTCGACACTTGTCAATGTTACCTAAATGTAAGTGGCTATTCATTTCTAGTAAATAGTCTACAGTTAGCAAATTAAACGCACTTTATAATGAATACTTTATTCTAGTTTGTTGAGTATTATTATCACAGTTGCAATAGCTTAATCTTCGATTGATATCGTTTTTCAATTGTTTATCATAGGACACTCATTATTATAATAGGGATGACAACTGGGTAAAGATAACGACATTCTATTTAGTCCGTCAGTTAGATTATTAATAATTATGGTAAATACAGTTTATACCTAGCCGTGACGTCACAAGTCCCACTCCCGAACTTTGGAAGCGCTTATCTTTGGCATTTATTGTTTGATTGACAAAAGAATAAAAATGTGTCAATATTTTTTAGGAAATCTACTTGATGACTGACTAAAAAGAAAAAAAAACATCCCTCATGCCTATTATGTGTCAGTCTGGCCGTCTGTGACAATCGAACTTGTTTTTCAGGAAAATATAATGCTTCTTTTCGTGGGAACCTGGCTGCATATGCTGTTTAATGTTACCGGCGTAGACAAACGTGTTGTTTGTTTTTTTCTATGTCATAATCCAAACACGAACACGTATTCAACTTGGCTGTATGTAAATTGTAAATTATTTAAATAAGGCATTAATTATTTTTGATCTTCAGTTTTTTAGGGAAGACCTGTAAATGTCATTCAGTTAATGTAGGTATCGATAAATTGCATCAACTGTTTTAGCTAATTTGTGTGCGCGATTTTGGTTTGAATCAAGCTGCTTTTTAGGACCCATTTTCTGTTTTCGATTCCGAACTAAGATATTCAAATCCTGCGACCTATAAGTAAACCCTGGCTTTTAGCGACATATTTTAAGCTACAAGATTTATTTTTACAGAAGAAAAGTGATAACACTGTTTAAAGCTATATAGAGTATAAACAAAGTGTTTTTTGTCTTCAAAACTCTTTAATCCTTTTTGTTTCTAGGCTGATGATAAGAGCCTCAGCCGCTGCGTTCTTTGCCTCAGCTATCAGCAGTAGTATATTCGTAACTCCATATCTATTGAAATGTCTTGATCCTGCGCTAACTGCTTTGGTAAGTGATATAATATAAGGATCAGAAGAAATTAGCGCCTGTATTCAGACATGGACGACTATTGTATAATTGGGTGCCCTTTGCTTCGTCTCAAATTCTTTGGCCGAAAATATTTGGTATATTATTTAATGGTGTACTTATTCTTTAACATAAAGATATTTTCCCATACATATTTTTTGTCCTTAAACATGTTTGAGCTAAAATTGTTTAGTATATTTTTATGACTAAAAGGCTAAAATTATAATATTGTTTGGTGGGTATAATTATTCTTTAGCTTAACATAAAATCTAAAACCATATGCTAAAGCGAGTTAACAAGACCTTCCGAAGCACCCTGACTCGGACAGGTTAGGTTCGGAAGTCTAAGGCGGAGCGAAGCGAAGCATAGTTAGTGAAGCGTATTAGGTCAAAAAATATGTGCCAAAAAAAATATCGGACACAAAATTTTTACTTAAATTTACAAACAGATATTAAAAAAAATGTGATAGCGTAACGCACGCATAATTATAATTGAAAAATTACCTCATGTCAATATTTAAAGATTATATATTGATTATTGCTTTTGCATATTTTGACTAATATAGTAAGATATAAAATAATAAAGATCATTTCGGTTCTAGGATTACCTATATAAAATAAACCTTTTATGGGTAATAATTTATATAAGATTATTTATTACAGAGTAGAAGAAATGACGAAGGGGATTATAAAATATTTCATTCCATGATGATAAATTTGGTTCATACTTCTGCCGCTATAGGTAAGCTCTTATATAGTGTAATGTTAAATGAGATTATTTTCATTTATTTTTAACGAGTTTTTTTTATGTAGTTAATTATATTTATTTTATCACGATCTACGTGTGGACTATAATTATGAGGTCATCGCTTTTATTATTATTATTTTGCAGGCAGTATTTGTGTTATGCATGCGTCTATTCCAGTTTTGACGTTTAGGTCGATTTGGTGCGAGTAAGTGATTTATATTTTAAAATAATCAGGCGATCAGTAAAAAAGTGAATTAACTATTTCTATATTTTAAATAGGTTGGTCCCTACCTACCTATCGTTCCCTAATGATAAATGGCGCTATAAGCATGATTTAGTGGATAAACATACATTAATACATATACGACATCCAATAGGTACTCAGGTACAAAGGCTCATGTTCGTTACACTAGAACCTCTGGCTTCGCAGTCAGTTTCGGATTAGTAATGTCTCATGTTTCATAATATATCGCTTATTAAAGTGACCTAAATCAAAATGTGCCTATACGCTATTTCAAATTTAAATGTCACAAACACGATTTAAATAAAATTTTGTAAGTGATACAATATCACTCGACACAGATAGTCTAGAGCCTGAGAAAGGACGTACGCTAATTTTAATTGCGCAAAAATGGCTGTAACGGGTTAAAAGGGGGGATGAAATATGGTATGGAAATTTCGTCATTTTTAAAGCTAGAAGCTTAAAACTTAGGCTGCCGTAGCTACTAATTCCACGCGGACGAAGCAGCGGGCTAAAACACTTAGCACACATACTTAGAATCACTTTATTTTGTAATACTTAACAAGCGATATGTTCATTTTGCTCCACGATTGCACTTTTATTTTGAATACCTATGTATTTCTTTTATCAGCAGTATTATTTTACAATTATATATTTAATTTGATTTCAGGAGTGCCGGCGCAGGAAAAGAGTTTCCAGATATATTTAACTATTTACAGTATACGGCGTATGCATTTCCAACCGCATTGGTTATGCTTCTCTGTAACATTGTGTATCATTACGCTTTGACACTATTGTAAGTGTTGTCAAAGTACCACCAATTGAGCATCACGATTAATTTATATCAAATTTATAATCTAAATTGTTTCTTAAACAGTCTTGTACATGATGATTACAACCCGATGAGTGTTTCTAGCATGAACCAAGTGAAAAAAAATCTTGCCAAAGAGCGCGTAGGACTTGGTGAAATGTCTAGACATGAATCTGTAAGTACCTACCTATTTAAGGTTATTTAAGAACATAAGTTGCAATCCACAGCTTGTATTAGATTATAGTCTTCTAGGTCCTGATCACGACAACGTGTCGTTAATTACTTTTTGCTATTTGACTTGTCAAATGTATAATATTTATTTTGGAGAAACTTTTTTTTACATTTTATAGTAAATAGTACATTACGCACCTAGGCCAGTAAAATAAAAAATGTCTCAGATCATAAGTAATTGTCGTCCGAGGCGAAGCCGAGGTTGACAAAAATGTGATCTGAGGCTTACTGTTTTTCTGTTCGACGAAGCCAGAAAGCGGCAATTTCATTTAGCGCAACGGCCAGAAAGTTGGCGCTTTTTGGACGGAGGATAGAAAAGGTATTTTATGTACCTAAGGCTAGACCCGGTGTATAATTACTGACCCTCACCGAATGAGTGTGATGCATTTTGAATATAATCAATTCATTGTGCGATGTTATCTTGTTTTCAGCTATCAGTTTTTTTTTATCTTGCCGCAATGTCCATGCTCTTTACTCGATGGTGCAAATGGATAAACATGGGATGGGCAACCTTTAGTGAAGAAGTACTTGCACCTACGATTCCTGGGTGAACATTTTTTTTTAAATGTTGCAAGAAATAGTACTTTGATGAAATCTAGGAAGAATTGAGAGATCACCTCAAATGTAATAAGCGCTTGTAACGATTTTTTATATTCGCCATAAAACGCCTTGGCGAGTGTCATGTTAGTGTAGTGAATCTATTATAACATGATCTGTCTCAATGATATTTATTTATTTGACGTATATTAAATAAATATATTTAGGTTCCACGGGCGTTTCAACCGTCGTCAGTCCCTTGCCCTGAATATTGAAGCAATAGGATTGAAGCGCAGTATATCGTTGCATCGGAACATGATTCTTGGTCATTTCTTCAGTATTTAGAACTAGTGACTGCGGTGGCTAATGGAACCAATTATTAAGCGTTGCTGTTAAACATGCCCATAAACCTACTATTAATAACTTAGGGACCAAGTATTTTGTATAATCCAAGCTTATATTGCTTGTCGAAAAATACGAGTAGGTCGAGGGAGGTCGTAGTCGACATCTTGTCATGTCGGTATCGTCTTTTATTTCTTCATCTCGACGACGAAGTAATACCGACAAGTTATAAACCTTATCCTTGTCGACAACGTTCTCAATATTAGGTCGACAAAATGTCGACTCGACAGTTCATCATAGGCTTGCAGGTCTTTTGACCTCCCATAATAATCTTATAAAAAACGTTTTTTTATTTTTCAGTGTAAAAGATGCGACCACTGTAGCCTTTTTTGCTTTCATTTTGCATGTTATGCCTAAAGGTTTCGGATTTCTTAGTTTATTATCTGCCAAGAGTAAGTGTATTTTTCATTCGATTGACGATGTTTTCAAATCATATTTCTTTACACATATTACTTATGTACCCTTTAAAATAAGGAATTGATTTATCAAATTATTTTACAGGTCTAAATGAAGTTAAAAAGGCAAAAGTAGAATCAGCAATTCTTTTTTGGAAATTTATTGACAAGCATACGCCGTACGCAATGTTTCTTGTGATGGGTGAAACATTTTAAGATAATTTTTAAACATTCTTAACCGAAATACTACTTTTTTTTTTACAGCCTTCAGTGTTACTATTCTAGTATTAATTCAGTATGTATAAAGTAGGTATACCTGCTTACATGGTTTAGTATTCTGATGTCCATTAAAATGACAATTATTTTCATTGTGTTCAATGACTGACATGATATCAACGCAGGGTCTAAATTGTAAAAATTAAAACGTTGAAATTTTGCACATGGGTTCCTTTTTTAAGGTAGGGGAAGAATTACAAACGCATTTTTAAAAACTGAGGGGGTAAAACTTATCATGCGTAGACGAAGTAGCGGGCAGAAGCTAATGGTGTAAATAGTTATTTGAGTAACCAATTTTTATGTTTAATTGATGTTTTATCTAGTATTGGTATTACAGGTTGTGGAGTGGCTCTCTATAAAGCTGCGATAATATCATTACTTAGTGACCATATTCCGAAAAGTAAGGTGGGAGAAATCTGTGATATGTCGTGGCTCGTCAGTGTCTTACTCGTCGTTCTCACGGTTGTGGCCTTAGCGAATATAATGTCGGGAACGGCTGCTTGCGCCGTACTATGTCCTTACCTTTTACTTTTGGTAAGTGTTTTCCTTCTACTGGCCATGAAATATTCCTAAAAATAATTTCTGACACATTCGCGGTTATTCCACATTGCAATTAAAGACACGAAAATATTTTTACTGCTTCCGTATTTTATTTTTTATTTGCTGACAATGATATTTATTCTTTTTGTAGGCCCACGGTTCGCCAAATTGGAGTCCAAAGGCATATCTGATCGCTCTTGGTGCAGGAGTTGGAAGTAATTTGGGGTTCATAATTCCGTTTATGATGACACCAGCATATTATGCTAGACATGTTTCAAAGATGACTTGGCTTACACAGGTATATAAAATAATTTCATTATTCGCATTATGTTGCGGGGTAGTGCAGGGTTAGACTGTATTGTTTCCACCAATGAGGGACAAGCTTCTGGCCTGTAGTTGATGGAATTTGACAGAGCTTGTCTTCATGCACCATACACCAGCGCACCTTGAGACTTTTGAACAGGCGATTAAAAAGAAGCGAGATACGTTGATATTCTGTATTCTTTGACGGTCTGTTGGTTTAATGGACAGAAACCCCCTGACTATAAAACTGGTTTGATTACTGCTACGGGCAGATGTCAGCGCTATGAGCACTGGCTTCTATACCAGAGTCTTTAATGTCTGATATGTATTTATGTAGGTTTACCCGTTGTTAGTAGCCATGATACAAGCTTTGCATAGACTAGATTAATTGGTGTCAATTGTCCGAAGGTATTTATTATATTTCGTAAAATATCTATTATTTTGCCTATAGCATTTCATTTTATTCATTGCAAAATGTACTCGTACACAAACGGTTTGACATCATCGTGGTTTATTTATTACAGATAAAATACGGTTTGCCTAGTGCTATTATTTGCGGTCTAGTTCTTTGGATCTCTCTATGTTTCTACGCTCCTGTGATTTGGGATCCTAACGGGAGTGGCTTCGCTTCTGTCAACATGGCCGGACCAATAGCTGCCCCAGAAGGAGGAGGAGGAGAAGAAGCAGCTCCAGCAGAAGAGCGAATTTAGAAATCATTCGTTACTTTGGTTACCGGGACATAAGTGGCCTATTCTTTCATTTACGATCAATTTTTGTCTTAAGAGGTCGTATTAATAAATCTTGAGTATGATACCTCCCTCAAGTTATGCCACCATTGATGTATCTTGACACTGCAAGTTGCTATTAATAAGGCTTGTGACGTTGTTTTGTATTTCGTTTAATATTATTTGAAAGGATATGCCACTTCTCTTCTGACGGTCCCAAAATTTTATACTACTGATTTTGATTATCATTGTTTTCAATGCTCTTGATTGCTGCGTAGTTTGTGCGTTATTTATTATAGTGTTGGTAAATAAATGTTTTTTCTTTTCATATAATTTCTGCTTCCTTAGGCTGTATACAACCATTATTATTAACACGTTCGGCGCCGGTGACACATATCTGTGATCAAAAAATTCTCACTCCTATGCCAGTGACACATGTGTGATTTTATTATAACGCCTTTTTCTCAATAAATTTCCAATATATTTTTTTTAAAATGTATTGTTATTTTATTTAATCTGGAATAGGTAACATTTTATTCTTCGGATTGTATCAACATGTCGTAATAGCTATCAACAGAACTAATTTATTGAACTGATGTACCATTTCGTGTTTTATTATAACTACTGTAGCCCTAACCATCAAATGTACAAAGTACAACCTAATAGCTTTTCTGACAGTATTTTTATCGTCGGTGAGAAAAAGCTAGCCGAGAAATAAATCGTCGATTCCTACCTATATACTGTGAAGGTACGTAAACGGTAATGAGAAAGTAGTACTGGAATTGTTTATTCATAAAAATCCCTTCAGTAGGTACATTAAGAATGAGTAAGTGCAGCTAACCTACAGATACGGAGAAAATCTAAAATTGACAAAATAATAAGTAATAAATTTAGCAGATTGTAGAGACGTATTCTCAAGTCAGAATTTCCAAATCAATCAGCAGCTTCTTCTCCTCCTCCTCCTCCTTCTCCTCCTTCTGCTACTGGCGTCTTTCCGACCCAATCTGGTAGGGTTGTGAGTACTGGCCATATGATTGGTGCATAGTAGAACACGAAAATCCATGTCAGAATTATAGTACTTATCGTAGGCCCAAAGCCAGCAATAATCTGAAATAAAAAAGAATATGGCAGGAAATGATCAACTCCCAAACTGCTGGCGACTTGTCCATTATAAAAAAGCTGAGTCAAGAGGGTAAGTAATTTTGTATGGGAGGACATACCATTTTTCTAGTAGACACCTTCGCAGAACTTTGGACTATGAGGTTCCCCGGTGTACCAACGGGCAGCATAAAACAAAAGGAAGCACTGAACCCCGCTGCTATGTTATACCAAAGAGGATTTTGATTTATTTCATTGGCCTGAAATATAAATACAATATAAGATTTATTTATTTTTTTAAAAATGAGCTTTTAGTTTTACAATATACATATTGTGATCCTCTTGATTTGATTCCCCATTCAGGTGTATTTGTAAAGTTTTGGTTTGCCACCCCCCTCCCTTAAGTTGTTTTCATAATGACATCACATAGGTAGTTAATTATGAATTGTCATTCAAACTGAACACGATTGTGTACAAAATTTCAGCTCAATCGGTTAAAATTAATTATCTGCTTCAAAATTAAGTTGCAAATATTTACATACTTACTTACATTGCAATTAAAAAAAAAAAAACTTAAAAGCTATTATAGGTACCAAATTTTTGACATATTTTACCAACCAATTGCATTGCTATCGGACAAATCACGGAAGCGATGGCCACGTTCGAAGCGAAATTGGTGATTAGAACGGTGAACATTATTATAATCAGGATAATGCCGATATTATGCAAATCACTCAATTTAATGAGCATTCTTCCAATTTCACCATTTAAATCAGAATGTTCCGGTTTGGCACCAGCAGCCAGTGCACTCCCACCGCCTATGAAAATAAAGACAATAAAAAATACAATTTCTTTGGAACGAACAATAACGGATTTAACTCGCTAACGAGAGTTTAAAGTTCGTTTAGCGTTTTTTTTTCTAATTTCAGATAACTCTTAATAAATTTGAAACAAATGAAAATTAATTTTGAATAAGTATGTAAGATACATTTTTTAATCTGACTGTGTAAACTGAGATGTATTATTATTATTAAAATTTTCAAACCCAATAAGAACATGAAGCTATACGGCAGAACTGCGTCCAGTTCCTTCCAATTAAGCACAGAGCCAATTGGTTTCTTTGGTAAATCTTCCATATCTATAAAAAATAATATAATAATAGTAACTTCTAAAACAGGACTGATTTAAATTAGATGCCTACTGATAAGTATTTGTATCAAACAATTTATAAAAAACTAGGTGTCCCGGCGAACTTCGTACGGCGTTTTTTGAGAATACCAAGTTACCAACTGCAGCGCCATTATGCAGGGCTGATTTGTGAATCTAAACCATGCAGGGCGCCAAACAAACGCATAAAAAAAAATTTAATAGGTCCTGTAGTTTAAAATGAGTTTAGTGACATACACGGGTTTAGTGGAATTATAAAAATATATATAAATTATGCAAACAATATTATGCAAACGGCATATTTTTAACACTAGTAACCCTTTCCTATTTGGGACTCAACCAATTAGCGGTTATTTGTTCGAGAAAAATAATTACTTTTTGCGGTTAAATTCTTGCAAAAGCTCATATTTGATGGCAGGAGAAGCATCAAAAATACGATAAGCATAGCACAAGCTGAATCGCGTACACTGTAAAATAAAATGACATAAAAGAGTTCATTAAACTTATTTTGTATCGTAAATTAATTCATGAAAAATACTTATGTCACACTTACAATTTGTAATCCTCAAGGCCAAAATGATCTGTAATGTTATCACCCCAACCAGTAAATATCTGAGGGGATCGGGTAAAAAACATTATCATAGCACCACCGAACAGCAAAATGACCATCTGTAATATAATCATAAAAATAATAAATTCGAACCACAAATCAATATATCTACCCACCTAAAATACTCCAACACTTAAAAGACTAACATCGTCTGCGCGGGTTACACGATACGATTATAAATTATGAACTAAATCGATCTTAAAATAGGAAAGATAATTATGATTAAAAAAAAATGTTTTGTGTTTTGCTTCTCCTGAGAAATGGCATTTTGGCGTTTACGCCCTTGGAGTCTAAAGTTATCGATATGTATAAGGCTATAAAAATTTGCTAGTGGTGTTGTCAAGCTCTTCTACAACAAGGTTATTAAATTCAACTTTAAGCGTACACTAAATAGACGACAGACGCTTTATATTGCCAAATTACCCTTAAAACTTATTGTAACAAAAAGTTATCACTTGAAATATCAAGTAAAGGTAAGATAAGTTAAGGAGATACTTACAAATTCCCAAAAAGTAAGGTCTCCTAAGTCTTTCAAGTCTTTTTCAACTGATTTCTTTGCAGCGGTTTCAGCCCATTGGGGGAATTTGGCTTTTTTTGCAGCTTCACTCTTACTTCTATTCATGATATAAGAATTAACGTAATAACGAGATGTTTATAAGTGCTATTTAACAATTTCAATGAGATAATGTCACCTAGATACATTTTTAGAGTTCCGTAACAAAAGAGTAAAAGTGGATCCCTATTACTCTTTGAGTATAGATTTAAAGAGACTCCGTCGACCGTCATAGGACAGTTTAAATTTTCTGAGATAACGAATTTCTGCAGACATTACAACTGATACTAATAAACAGAATAAAATAAATAATATATTTAAGGGGGCTCCCATACAACAAACGTGACCTTTTTTGCCGTTTATATAAATAACGGTACGGAACCCTTTGAGCGCGAGATCGACTCGCACTTGTACAGTATATTATTTAAATTGAATTGTCCAGTATAGTTATTAATAACTTCCCGGGGAAGTAACTTTAAAAAAAAAATAAGAAAAAAATCAAAAAATTTAAATAAATTACCTGAACAAACCAAAATAGACGATAACTAGATAGGCATACAAGCAAACGATCAAAGCTAACATGTATGGTATAGCAAACGCCGAAAAAAGTGGAAACGATAATAGATCTGGTGCAAGTGGATAAGCTCTGAAAGGAAAAACCAATTAATACACTGTTGAAATTTATACTACAGACCCGTCGCAAATATGGCATAATATAACAACATATGGATTTGACATAGGTACACGAGCAAAAACCGATCAGGTGACGCTCAATTTTCGTAGGTATGTCATATCCATACAATTTCGCATTATTTTCTAGGGCCCTCATATATTTTCTATTTTCTAGGGTCATCCAATAAAGCAAATACCTATCCTAAGAGTTTTTTTAATTTAAATTGTAGTAGCAGTACCTACAGAGGACAGAAAGTGTTTATGAAGATATGGTAATATAGTGAAAATTGAGAATAAATATGACCAAACTCCAAGACAAATGAAATAATACAGTTATAGCAGAAAAACTGTTACGTTTGAAAAAGTCCCTTGAATGCTAAATTCGTTGCAGTCCCGATTAGAGTTCCAATACCACCTGCAACACAAACCATCAACATTTAGTTTCCTCCCAAAAAAATATGCTTTCAAATCATGTTATTTTCAGTACCTACTTATTTTATATTCATTTGAAACTAAACATACCAATAGTTGCAGAGAAAGTAACCGCACAAAAATAACAAGTAGCCATGTCCGTTGCAACTTGTTCTCCGCTGTCATTCTTTTCATAAATTCTGAAAAGTCGATTCTGGAAGTTTAAGAATAGACATTTTGCTTCTTTAAAAGTATAGGTAGGTACCTATAACTGTCACGTGAATTCATATTTAAGCTTATATAATCCATTCAAACGTAATTGCTATAAAACTTTTAAGGTGACTGAGTGATTGACCGCGACTATTGTGGTTTCTACGCAGAACAGTGTAGCGAAATTGGAACTAGTGTGGTTCACGCAACGATCCTTGTCAAACCAATACACTAACTAGTTTTGAAAACTGTCGAGGCGTTAAGCGATGTTAGAGTGTAGCACGTTTTTTATTAAACCAATTAATCCATCACACAATAAGGGACCAATCCCTTGCTTAACGTGTTCACTGTATCAATGTGTCCAAATATTTTCAGCAGAAGATAATATGTAATGCCTCAAAACTATACTATAATATCTAATTGTAACAGCGTAATCGTTAACCGACGTTAAATAAAAAAATCACTAACATATTCAAATACTCTCAACAACGCAAAAACTATTGGCACCATCAATGTAGTAGCAGCTGTATTTGTTATCCACATCGATATGAACATTGTGATTAAACACACCGCACCCAAAAGTCTGTAAAAAATAAACAAAACGAATACATAGAGAGCATAAAATTGACAGTAATTATTGAAATTTTCAGCTATTTTTTAAGTGTTTAATTGGACATCTTACTTGTAATGAGAATATCCAATAATGCTTATTACATTAAGTGCTATTCTTTTGTGGAGTCCTGATTGCTCGACCGCATTTGCCATCATCAAACTCCCCAAAAACATAATAACAGTATCCTGAAAATTATTAACTAAGAACAAAAAGAACGCTACTTTTGTGGCTTGTATGCAATAAACATCAACTTCACCACTAAATAAAATCACAGTCATCTTCTCAATCTCTTCCACTAAATTATAGAATCACATCTTCTCAATCTTTGTTTGACATCATTTTTAAGTATAAAAAAACTATGACGTAAGTACCTAATTTGAAGTAGGCGATTTGCGTTAGGAACTTTATAGATATAACTTTCATTAAGATTCTTATAAATCTATTTTGTAAATCCTTTAAAATAAATACATAGTTAACTTACATTTATATAGCACTTGCATGTTTCTGTTGTTGACATTATGCCGGTCAGTGGAAAAATAATGACGGGTAAAAATGCAGTTACAGGTAATGGTATACACTCCGTGACCCAATATACTGCCATAATTGCGAGAGTATAGGCACACCACTGATATTTCTGTAAATATATTTTTCATTTAATGATTTTGAAAACCTGGTACCTTGGTAGCCTGTGTGTGTTTGAGACGCCATCATTGTCTTCTATAATGTTTGCAAATAATATTATTATCGATTAAATTAGTATTTGTAACAGCACCGGGGGATAATATCACTCAATTTTTTGTTACTTATTGACTCTGTTTTTAAATATAGATGTAGAGGACAATGACGGTGTCTCAAACGCTCGAAGATCCACCCCATAATACTACCATACCATAGTTAAACATAAGTGATAACCAATTAAGTACTACTTTTACTTTAAGATCAAGTTCTCGTTAAATGAGAAGAAATTCTTGAAACTAAAATCCACGTGATTCTTGGTTTAGTGACGAGAAAATAAAAAAAATTGGATGTAGGCATTATCAAAAGTACAAAATATATAAATGTAAGTTATCATTATCAAAAGTACAAAAGCTTGATATCCAATAAAGACCTATAATATGGGTCAACATTTGACAGATTCCATAAAATTGACAGCTGTGTATTCAGATAACGAGGGTATATTTATTAAATGGATGTTAAGGAAAGGCTTGGTCATATAAAAAAACCTGTCAGTGTTGCACGACAGAATAACATTATGATTCAGTCACTTTTTATTATTCCCAATATGGGCGGATCTTCGAGCGTTCGAGACGCCGTCATTGTCATCTACGAGTAAATCTACATCTATAATGGATGCAAAAATTATAATAAGGATCAATTGAAACCGTATTTGTACCAGTACTAGGGGATAATATCATTTAATTTTTTGTTACTTATTTAATTGCTCTTAAATATAGATGTAGACGGCAATGACGGCGTCTCAATCTCCCGAAGATTCGCCCATTACAGGTCTCCAATTACATATTACTACACACCATTGAAAATTATATTACTGTTTATAGTTTAATGCTATAACTTAAATTATAATGATATTTTAACCAAGACAAGCATAGAATAAGACAAAATCAATCCTCAATAGGGTACCTACCTAAATGTGGTCTTGATTTTTCTGTCTTGGCATAAGTATCATGAGTAAAGGTTGTATGAACAAAATTCTTACCGCAGGAGGAAAGGGGGGAAGCAAGGAAATAAATATTATGGGAGTTGCGAAGCAAACTATCCCGCGCCAGTGGACAATACCAAATACTTTCAACTTCTCAACGAGAAGACCGTCTTTGTCCGGATCTGATTTTGCCCTTTTCCTTGGCCTATATAAATAATACGAGATATGAGATATTAATTAGGTGCTTATAGTAAAAATAAATTTTAGAAATGCAATGTTATTTTTATATTAAATAACTTACATATTGGTTGTTCTTTTCTAGTAAACCCGTTGAAGTGCCTTGGTTTAGTAATTTTCTCACTTTGATAGGTATAGAACAATCGAACTTCAACTCAAGAAATTAATGAAGAATGACACGCAAAAACAAAATGAAATTATAAGCATACTTTTTTTAGTAGCCAGCAAGTATTAATTAGGATAATCCTTTTTGGTTAATACTTGTTAATATTATTATAACCTGGTTACATAATAATATACCTACCTTAGTCAATATTTAAAAATTTAATTTCTTAAAAAGTATAAAATTCTCGTGTCGCGGTGTTCGTAATGCCAAACACCTCTGAAACGGCAGGACCGATTTTTATGAAATTTTATGTACATATCGAGTAGGTAGGTCTGAAAATCGGCCAATATCTACTTTTCATACCCTTGTTAAGTAACCCCAAAGTTTTTATATTTGACTTTCGGACAAGAAAAAATAATTTTATTTTTTTATGATTTAGCATTGAGAAATACATACAACCTTAACTTTTCACCCTTCTACCATTCACCGCTATTTTTTGAGATTTTGATAAAAATCTTAAAAAAACATGGAAACTACGAAGTTCGCCGGATTAGCTAGTACCTATCTATAAAAAATAATAAATAAATATTATCCTCTGTCATTTGCCTTATAATAAAAATTGTCTTAAAGTATCTTAGTCAGTGGTTTATTTTCAATTTTTCAAGCTATTTAGGCATAACTTTGGAGAAAAGAACAGAAAAACATCATTCATGTATTTTTCATTTTAAACCAATTCAGATATTCGTTGTTGGTTTCACCCAAGAAGGTTGTGTGAGAAGTTGTGGCCAAATAACCGGAGCCCAAAAAGAAACAGCCAGCCATGTTATAGTAATAGTACTAACAGTAGGTCCAGTACCAGCTATAATCTGTAAAAAAACCACGCCAGTTAATCTGGGCCCAAATTCAAAACTGTATTTAAAAAAAAAAACCTATCTTAGTCCTTCATTATAAAAGGAACCTCCGTGCAAAATTTCAAGTTTCAAACCCTTAATAGACCCTGGGGGCAAGACAAGGTGACAACGTTCAATGTTAACTTTAAACGAAACAAATCAAAATCCATTCGCGAACGGTCAATAATCGTCAGCGGATGTCAAATCTCATACATTTTGAGTTTAACGTTTAACGTTAATATTGAACGTCGACACCTTTTTTAGCCTCCTCTGTATTGTATATTTATATGAGTCATTAAGTCAACTTCTCCTTTTATATAAATTTAAACATACCATTTTGCTGGTTGGGATTTTCGCAGCACCCTGCACGATAAGATTTCCTGGAGTCCCAACAGGAAGCATGAAACAATAAGATGCACTAAACCCGGCCGCTATGTTATACCATAATGGATTCCTGTTTATTTCATCAGCCTGAAAAAGTTAAGACGTTTAACGTCATTAGGTAGGTATATTATACTTACACTAGCGGCTCGATCCCTATTTTTATTCAAAATATAATAGCCTATGACAATAGGAAATAGTGTAGCTTCCCAACAGTGAAAGAATTTTCAAATTGGTCCTGTTGGTTTGAAGCCTATTTAATCCAAATAAACAAACATTCATAATATTAAATATTATTTTATATAGTTATAATTAAGTCCTTGGAATATAATGTAAGCTAAGTTTTTATCCTGATCTTAAGATTTATTTCAATTTGATATTAACCACAGGGCATAAATATTCTATATAATAAAATGTCAATTAATATATTGTTTTACCAATTGCATCGCTATCGGAGATATCACGTTGCATATTGCCACATTTGATGCGAAGTTGGTAATGAAAACAGTAAAAATAATTATAATCAAAATAATAGCGAGATTAGGCATATCTCTCATTTTTTTCAATAATTTTCCTATTTCGCCGTTGAGATTAGAATATTCTGGTTTTGCCGCCAGGGCTAAAGCACATCCTCCACCTATAAAAATATGATACACATTAATTTTTCTATAGATCCTTAATTCAACATCTACAGATTATCAACTCTAAAAAAAAATAGATGGTCTCAATTTTAGCATAATCTTATTCTTCAGATTCCGATTTCTACAGATAATTCTGGATGGCAAGGCTTCAGAAAGCCAATAAGCATCGTCATGGGACTATTAATACAGGTATTCTGTTTACATAGTATTCTGTAGGTAAAGAAATCTGTTGAAGGGGAGAAGCGTCATCTTTTGATCCGGGACATTACCATATGGCTTCTAAGATCTAATCCTACTAATATTATAAATGCGAAAGTAACTCTGAGAGTCTGTCTGTCTGTCTGTCTGTCTGTTACGCTTTCACGCTAAAACTACTGGACCGATTTAAATGAAATTTGGTACAAAGAAAGTCTGGACCCTGAGAAAGGACATAGGCTAGTTTTTAACCGACTGCAAAAAAAGGGGAGTTCCACGCGGACGAAGTCGCGGGCAGTAGCTAGTAGTAAATATGTCACTGACCGAAAGACATAAGGAGTATTTAAGAGTTCAGCACTTTTATTGAGAACCTACCACCATCAATGATGTACATAAAAAGAGAAGCTCGTTTTGAACCAATGATAGTTAAATAAGCATAAAATTGTTTAAGGTTTTCAAACCTAATAGAAACATGAAGCTATACGGCAGACTACGGTTCATTTGACGCCAATCAAGTACTGATTTAATTGGCTCTTTAGGTAATTCATCTGGATCTGTAAATAGTATAGTTTTAGGTGAGTGGTTTAAATATATCTACCTACCTATTATTTGTTGGTGGATATTACCTTCTTCTGAGCAATTTTTGAAAATATTTAGGTTTGATGGCATGAGTACCATCAAAAACACAATAAACATTGCACATGCTGAGTCACGTATGCTGAAATATATTAAGAGGTACACTAAGATTATATTACTGTAAGATTAATTTACGGCCTAAGTGTACTTACAATTTGTCATCCTTAATTCCAAAATGGTTTTTGATTGCATCACCCCATCCGGTAAATATTTGAGGGGATCGACAGAAAAACATTATTATAGCACCACCAAAAAGTATAATTACCATCTGAAATGAATATTATCTCATCTAATAAATTCCGTAAGTATCTACTTACTTCGTTGACTATTAATTATGAGGTTTAAGTTACAATTTTAAAGTAATACTATCACGTATTATCAATAAATGTAATTAAGATACAGTTTTTATGTTCCAGAGTCCATTAAAAGAGTGATTAGGTACCTAATCATAGTTTTAAGTTACCTAGTCAATTTATTCTTAGAAAGAATAGGAATTTTGTTCAATTTTCAACAATATTCTACAAAAGTTAAGTCTAATTTAGTGATACTCATACTAACGTATTCCCTAAATCTCATTTTCCCCAAAGCTTTCCAATCTGTATCAACGGCCATTTTCGCAGCTTCTATTCCCGACTGGGGAATTTTGGTACTATTCGCAGCTACGCTGTTAGGCCTATTTACAAAATAGGATTATAGAATTAGGCAAAATGTTTTTATACTAAAAGTGGGTTGAAACTGAAAATTCCAAATAATTAATTATATAAATTTTCCAAATATCATTGAAATTTACAAAAGCCACTGCTAAGGGTTCGGATAAAAATTAGGACAGAAAAAAAATCTCCGTATTTGCAGGAAAATTTGACTGGCTTGCGAAAAATTAGAAAATAAATTTCTTTATAGCGTTTAAAACGTAACCTTTTTTTGTTACATTGTGTCATAAATTAGAAATAAAATATAGTTAAAAAAATATATAAAATACCTTAAGAAGCCCATATACACAACTAGGAGATAGCCATACATGCATAGGTTCATACATAACATGTATGGTACAGCGAATGCAGAAAATAATGGAAATGATAAAAGGTCTGGCGCGAGCGTATAAGTCCTGAAAGAATAAAATTTATATAAGATATCCAAATACAGGTACGTAATGTAGGCACACTGGGGAAGAAACCATAGAATACTATATGGTAAAGGACGGTCGCCGAACCTTTAGTCTAAATCTAAACTTTAGTCATCAGCTCAGTCGGCTACAAACAGGTTAGGTTTTTGAGATATCATTAATACACGAGTTTAACCCGTTATATACTCTTATCTTACAGTGCTTTTTAACACCCCTGTATAATACATAATTTGTAAGTCATTATTTAACTTACGTTTGGAAAAGTCCTTTAAAAACTAAATTAGTTGCTGTGCCGACCAAAGTTCCGATGCCCCCTAAAATTAAAAATCGATTCAATAAAGTATTAGCCATTTTTATATTCACTTTATTAACAATTAAATAATATTATATAAATAAAGACATACCAATAGTAGCTGCAAAGGTTACAGCACAAAAATAACAAACTGTAATGTCCGTAGCACTAATATCTCCATTATCATTTGTTTCATAAATTTCAAGCAAACCTTGCTAAAATATAAAATAAATAGTATGTTTCACAAATCCAAGTATTTTCGTTTAGCCTTAATTGTAACTTTTTAAAGCGCTTCGGCTCCTTGACTAATATCTAAGAATTCCTTTAATATCAGTTATTTTCAGTCTAAATGACGTTTTATTTTTAGGAAATAGTTTACCTATACATTGGGAAACCGGTAAGTAAAATATATAATATTGCAGCAAAACGTCCCGAGGGAAATTACACATGCCATTTTAGGAGATTTTACTTATGTAGGACAAAAACGATACACGACCACACATATAAATGCATGATATCATGACAAAAAAGTAGATAGAGTGAGATCCCAGTCACTCTAGACTTAGTTACATAATATTTAGGGGAGAGGATATTTTTAATGAAGGAACAGAGAGGTTACTCGCTAGGCAGAAAGCGTTGCCGCTTTACAGGTAGCAGGTATCAAAGGTGGAAAAAATAAAGCTATTTTTTTTCTCACAGTAACGGGATAAAAATAATCCTATGTCTGTCTCCTAGTTCTAAGTTACCTCTCCACTAATTCTCAGCCAAATCATTTCAGCAGTACGTCGTTTTAGTAACACCATATAACTCAATAACGGCCGAAGCGATTCATATTAGTTTTAAGACCGATTATTCAAGTGCTGGCTGTAAGTATGTACCTTAAGCCTTACGTTAAAAAAATATTGAGGGAAACGTACGTCTTCAAACACTTTCAGCAAAGCAAACACAATAGGCACCATCAAAGTCGTCGCTGCCGTGTTTGTTATCCACATCGATATGAACATGGTTATGAAACAGACGGCGAAAAGGATTCTGAAAAAAATTACAAATAACTTACGTTACTATATTACCTATATTAATTTCTGATGCCTTCGCGGTTATTACAAATTGGAATAAAACAACTATTAACGGATTAAACTCAAAACGTCAGCAAATAAAATAAAAATACGCGAGTTAAATCCGTTAATAGATGATTCATTCTAAAACATAGGTACATATTGTATACCAATATAATAAACACTAGCTTTTGCCCGCGAATTTGTTTGCACATGAAAATCACCCAGGTTTTATCTCCCTAGGTAGCGAATTTTCAAAAATCCTTACTATGTGCTCCGCGTTATAAGAGAAACCACTTGCTGTGCAAAATTCAGGTTTCCCTTATAGATCAGTTTCTGTGGTAAAATTTCAGTCATCAAGTCATCTCCTCCTCTTATATAGGTACTAAAGATATTTTAAGAAAACTTGTTTATATACAATTTTGCTTACTTGTAATGTGAATAACCGATAGCCCGTACCGCACATAATGCTATCCTCTTGTGTAGTCCGGATTGCTCCACTGCGTTAGCCATCATTAGACTTCCAAGAAACATGATAATCGTATCCTAAAATTTCTAATTTATAAAATGCTGAAAGGGTTAAAGGTCACTAAAAACGTATCGTCTTTTTTTGGGGTTGGAGTAAACAGGATCTTATTACTGAGGCTTCGCTATCTGTCGCGTATTTCATAAAAAATTACAGTTAATCCATTGTTTTTATAAATGACTAGCTGTGCCCGCGACTTCGTCCCCGTGGAATAGTAATTCCTCATAAGGCTTCATATTTTCCCCGTTTTTTACACATTTTTCACTGTTTCTTCGCTCCTATTGGTCGCAGCGTGATGTTATATAGCCTAAAGCCTTCCTCGATAAATGGTCTATCCAACAAAAAAATATTTTTTGAATTCGAACCAGTAGTTTCTGAGATTAGCGCGTTCAAACAAACAAACAAACAAACAAACTCTTCAGCTTTAAATACCTATTCATTTAAAGAGGCGTCTATACAATAAACGTTACATGAAAACCCTGAGGAAGACTAAGGAGGTATTGTTGACTAACTAAACAATAGAAAGCTAACTCAACCGATTTCTTTAAAAGCTGATAATGAGCAAAAAGTCGCTTAGCATTTTAAGTCATCTGCTAGTATGAACCTTCAAATAAACAGGTCTTTAATTGTTTACTTACATTCATATAACATTTGCATGCTGTCGAAGTATTCATTACACCGGTTAGAGGAAATATGATGATAGGTAGAATAGACGTTACTGGCAGCGGTATGCATTCCGTCACCCAATACAATGCCATCAAAACAAGAGTGTAACCGCACCATTGAAATTTCTGAAAATATTAATTAACTAAGTAAAACAAGAAAGTACCAAGACAATAGTGGAAAATTTCGTCGACTCAAACAGTTCCTAATGCAAATGAAAGCACGGTGCCGCGCGTAAAAGCATAGTTAAAGTACCACTGGGAGTATAGGTAGGTACTACTTTCTACTCTTGTCTTGGTACATATATATATCGATCGATTGATCACAGTAAATATGTAAAACTACTAGGTCCTGATGCATCTACGGTTATTAAGTAGGTAAGTAACGTATATTGGAATAAAACTGTAACGTGACTTAACTCGCGTACCTATAGGTATTGATGTTATGCTAGCAGTCATATTCGTAGAAGGGCCAATAAGGGTGTGCAAGAAGTTGAAGAAGGGAAAAATAGGCAAATATCTTTAGGTCAGATATTGAAGAGACCAAGAAAAATATTGTTTAGGGTCGTAATATACTCTTGTCCTAAATTGTATCTATAGCAGTTTTCTTTAAGTGTCCAGGAGCGCTAGGATGTAAGGTTTTTATCGCGTAATAAATCATGTCACTGTCGCTCTTTTACTAATTGAAAAGTATAACAGTGAGAGAAGCGAGTAGTTCCTTCTTCGAGATCGAAGAGAGAGAAAAAAATCAATATACGTACCGCAGGTGGAAAAGGTAGTAGTATCAAAATAAGTATAAATGGTATTAAAACACAACAAAGCCCTCGCCAATGCACTGCAAGAAACGTATAAGCCTTCGCTTTGTATAAACCATTTTGTTGTTCCGCTGCCTTTTCCGATTCGTTTTCCCTGAGAACAATGTTATGATAATATTATTACTTTATTATCTTTTCCTGCTAGAAATCCAATTATCAATACAAAAAACGGTTTACTGATTTGGGCGTAAAAGCGTAATAAATAAACAAAGATAGAATTGGGAAGGATCCATTTTTGTTATCAACAAAATTATTTATTATCAATATTCAGTTGGGATTTGAGCTACGTAACTTAAAAAAATAAGTTTTACCCAAGGCGGGGTACGAATGGAGACCAAATCAAAAGTTTTTTCTGGAATTTTCTAAACAATAAAAATACCAACTTTTTAAATACTATCAAAAGAAAAGCAATGAATCCTCAGTCACGTACGCGGCAACAGAGCGCTTTAAGTGCGCAACCGAATCCATGGCGTGCGACTTTGGGATTTCAGTAATCGTCCGACTGCCGGGCTGAACACAAGTGTCTACAGGATTAACGTCGCTCCCGTTTCAAACTAAAATTCGAAAGTATCGAACCGACTTCACACTACACCCAAACTGATAAGTGATTACGTTCATAGTATTATGTGATCCTTACTATTGACACGAAATATGACTAAAGTTAAGTTTTGATTTGCACTGTACGAGATCTGGCAGCGTTCACGATTCTATCAACAGGTTAGTTTTAACTAGCGATACGTGATGGAAACATTGTCCAACGAGTTGTTGCTTTTGGCACGAACATATGTTCATTAAACAACTTTGATGATTTAAAATTATTGTGCTGAAATTAAATTGAAGTTTACATCTTAAACTAATGCATAGAAAATCAAAAAACAAAATTGGATCTCAAATCAAATTGACATTTGATTTGAGACCCAATTTTGTTTACCCTATTTTTAAAATTTTCACTGTATAGGTATTATGAAGGTAAATAAAGAGAACACAAAAATGTGTCAATTAAATGAATAATTAATGACAAACAGTGGTTTTTAACGCAAAATCCAAGAATCTGTTGTTAAAACCGTCTCAATTTAAAAGAAAATTCAGGGTACATTTTTAAATACATTAAACGATTAAACGGTTTATAACCGAAACAATTTTTTTATTTATAGTCTGTTAGTATTAAGTTTACTGTTGAGTTTTTAATGTAACCTCAAGTCTTTATATCTCTTTCTATTGATTTTCAGCTCCGAAAGCTATTCAAAATGTTATGTGGTTCTAAACACGCCATAAAATTGTTTTCTTTGTTCTTAAGAGAATCAACGCCAATTTAAACAAATTTTATTACCTTTGTAATATGTATTTCTTTTGAAAAAAATGTTTGTATCGAGCTTTGATTTATAACGCTGTACGAATGTAGTTTGTTTTATAACATCGTTGATTTATTTCATTCACCTAGGAATAATAATGATAATTGTACCAAGATAAGCGTATTAAAATTTAGAACCTTATGAGACTTGATTATCGTGTTTCACTATTTCAATTGCATTATTCTCGCGCTATTTTTCTATAGATGAGACTTCGTTTTCTTCGTTTAGGTTTAATTTCTTAGTTTAGGTTGATTTTTATCAATAGGGAAGTACGTTGATGACTAGACAAATCAATCAATAAAGAAATCTAGATTTGTAAAAGATATTTTGACGTCAAGCATCACAAGGATTCATACCAAATAATAATGCATAACAAATTTTAATGCAATAGGCTTCGGTTATTGCTTTTTTCTAAAGTCATTCCATTATAATTAGGTATTTATATTCAATGAGGAAATTTTATTAAAATGAATATTAAAATTTTCATCGTTATTATAATGTAAATTTTGAAGGGCGCAAAATAATGAATACGAATTAGGTAAACTCAAATGAATATGATCAGCAATGTTTGAGGTTCTAGAGTATTTTGAAGGTAATTGAGATATTAAATTAATTCATACGGAGTTTTCATTATAATTACATATTATTATGATAGCTTTTTGCTATCACGGAAATGACTATTAACACTTAATAGGTGAAGCCTAAACGAGGTGACGTCACAATAAATGACTTAAGATATTGGATTACCCCTAATCATTTTTGAGAGTAATATTGTACCGATTTGCTTACACTAGCCAATTCAAGACTTATTTTTCCGTTGCGGTTAACTATAATTCAGTACCTAGTTAAGAGTGTATAAATGTATGTTAATTGGAAGTTTATTTCCATAGTAAGTACAAGCTTTAATGAATGACCACATAAGTTATCGTAAATTATCTAGAGATATTTATCTATATTATTATTATATAAAAGGAGAAGCTGATCTAAGAAAGGATTTTTGAATAACCCAGTAAAGAGGTAAAATATTGGCAAAAGCTATTTTATTTTATTTTTTTGTTAAATGTAGAAACTACGTAAGGGACTGCTATTAAAGGTGCATTATAAAGAAAGACAGTAAATAATGTATCCAGCGCTGGAACGCACATGTATGAACAAATAATTTGATTCAAGTAGGTACTCGTAATGTACCCAGTTTAATAATTTCTGATGCCTTCGCGGTTATTACACATTGGAATGAAACAACTATTAACGGATTTAACTCGCGTATTTTTATTTTATTTTATTAGCTGACGTTTCGGATTCTTTACAGTTTCCATAATCGTAGCACGACTAAGCTGACAATAGTCTAACGCTAAAGTGATTTATACAGTTATGCAAACTACCTTATATTTAAATTACAAATTTTGAAAAACTACCCTTTTCTAAATTATGAAATATTAATGTTACATTTTACGCAAAATATTTTACTATTATACATTACAATTAAAACCTAATAGGGGGCGTTACTAGCGCTTCGGAAAGACCATCAACTGAGAAGAAACGCCGCAAGAAACTCAGTAGGAAGTCGCTTTTTTAGGACACTTCTATGTTTACAATGAAAAAATATTATGGCAATTAAAAATTAAAAATTATACAAAACCAAATCAAAAAATTAAATTTAAAAAATTGAAAATGAAAACTAAGTCTATGCAGTCGTCTGTCCGCTTAGGATTTGATGAGGTGGAATACGATTATGGAAACTGTAAAGAATCCGAAACGTCAGCTAATAAAATAAAATAAAAATACGCGAGTTAAATCCGTTAATAGTTGTTTCATTCCAATACCCAGTTTAAGTTTTACCGAAATTAGAACGCATTCTTTTATGCGACTTATACAAGTTACCTAATATGCAAAGTGAAACATGTGCGCTAAAAGCTCGTACAATCAATGCATATCGATACACTCGAGCGGAATTGATAATAATGGCAATCCGACAACACAGAACATATACTTGAAACAGTAGCTTTACGCTACTAATTATTTTTATATTTATATTCTGTTATAAGTATATATATATATAACAGAATTCTGCATAAGTGACGGGCAAAATTAATATCTATTGTTTCCTTTTATATCATACATTTCTAACAATTTTGATTTGAAGCCTTGATTTAAGATAAATTTGACAGAATTATTACTTTAACTTTACCATTTACGTTTATATCGGATTATGAGCGTTTGTAGTTACAAACAACTGAAATGTGCTTTGCTCTTACAAAATATAACGTTTACAACAAGCCATTTGTGTCTTAAAACTCACACTACATCTCCTGAAGAATTTATTCTAGTGATGAAACAAATGACCCAACAGAAGTCTCCAACTCTATCTTAAAATAAATAATGTTCTAGAAAAGAAACCCAATCACAACAATACCTAAGAAATACTTCTTATTAAAAAAACTAATGCTAAAACCACACACAACACCTATCCTAGAACAACAAAATTCCATCATAATATCAACCGTCTGGCCACTGATTTTAATCTTGCGACTATATCTACTCACCGCTTATCTACGGAGCTGACTGTATCTGGTAATTCAGTAATACTCGTATCAGAACCACTAGTATTCTGTTCCGTATCAGCCATACTTTAAACACCTAATTAGTTACACTTTGAAATTATATTTTTTTGACAATGAAGCTAGTAAATCGCGTTGGTAATGATTTATGTACCTACTTCAGTTTTGACATGTCTTATTACAATCGAAATTACCTGTTAAGCGCAGATACTTTGCTTTCAATAAACTACATATACACATATCAGTGATCTTATAAGGGTTTCAATTTTCTATTCGGTACGAAACCCGAAAAAGTAACGCAGATAAAGACAAAAAATATTATCAAACAGGCAGCAATTGTTGCTGGAAAAGACATTTCTATACTAATATTATAAAGAGGAAAGATTTGTACCTATTTTTGTATGTTTGTAATGATTAGGCTCAAAAACTACTGGACCGATTTTAATAATTCTTTCACTGTTGGGAAGCTACGTTCACCCTGAGTAACATAGGCTATAGAATATTTTGAAAATAATTAGAGATCCGTGCGAAGCCGGGGCGAACCGCTAGTATTACATAATTTGCAAAAGTGTGTGTCAAATACATTCTCGTGCGAGGCAGGTACTGTAACTTTAAAAAGCAGTTCTTCATTTTTTATATATTTTAAATCGCACATACTAACGCTAACAACGTTAACGGAATACAAACTATACCCAAATAGCAACAGATATTACTTAGTTACAATAGGGACATTTTTATTTCATTTTTAAATGAGTTAAAAAGAAATTCAGTTTTTATTAGGTTTCATTTCGAATACGCGAAATCCCTTGTCGATCGGACGTGGAGTCATTTATCACCGTGATATATGTTTCGATTTGCAGCTTACGAGATTGCGACGTGTGTGTTGTCGATTTAAATGATTCGATTGCATGAATTGACTGGTATCTATGTCTATATATAGTATACTAGCAGCCCGCCTCGGCTTCGCCCGGATACCTTTTTTATAGCCTTTGTCACTCAGGGTGAATGTAGCTTCCCAACAGTGAAAGAAATATTAAAATCGGTCCAGTAGTTTTTGAGCCTATTCATTTTTTTTTTTAAATTGGTCCAGCTTTTTTGAAGCTTATTCAATCCAAACAAACAAACCTTTCCTCTTAAACCTGTTCCTTTATTTTTAAGAAACAAAATTTCTGACAGTCCATTATCTAGACATAACAGACAGTCATAATTGGATAAATTGACGAAAATTATTAACATATTTTTAAGAGCTCTTCGAATTATTGCAGTAAACATAAATTTGATTCATTCGCTTAAAAATAAAGGCCCTTGTGTTATTGGAAGTCCTTTCATCTCATGCTTGCGAGCGCCCATAAATTACGTGTCGTAAAAATCGAATAGGCATATTTATAATAAAATCGTGTCATAAATCTGACAGTACAATTTGACAAATTGCCCTAATAATGAGATGATGTAAGGTGAAGCGACTGCCAATAATCTGCTCGGATAACAGATGCTACTTTATAGGGGCACTCTTATAATTTGTTTTTCATCGCTATTCGCATGTTGTTTGGTAAAAATATAAATATCACTTGTGTAGACTTTTTTACCATCATTCGAAAAAGTCATAATCAGTGTCATCATTAATGTCTTTTTGTCTCTATGTTCTATCCTATTAAGTTTAAATTCAAAGTTCCATTTCATTTTATTCCATTGTCATGTCGGTTACGTCAATTTGGAGGATGGATGACATGCCACATGTATTTTTCTGAATGTGTTTTTGCCAATTTCTGTTAAAAATTAAAATAAATTTAATTGTGTTTTTTATAAATTAGATAACCTAAGTGTAACAAATACTTATATTTTACTTATTATATCTATAGCCAGTCTATAAATAAGACAACTAACTTACCTATATACGCAGTTTCACTTAATATTATACTCTCACTCATATTAGGAACCATAATATCGTAGGTAGCTACGACCTACGTGTCAAATATTGACCCGTATGGGCTTATGTTTGATAGCTTTTATATAGATATACTTTTATTGTACTCTCTGTCTTCTGTTAGAGGATTGTTTGTTTTTAACGGGTGTCAAATTTAAATGTCGACTATTATTTAAAAGCTTAAAAAGTGGCATACAGAAAGTGGGTGCCAAAAATAACACACCTACATTTGCTCTTAGTGGTGGTCACATAATTAAGGACACATACCAAGGGCTTGAAATAGAATCCCTACTAATATTGTAAATGCGAAAGCAATACTTAAGTATATCTGTTATATCAATAGATACCTAAGAAAATAAAAAACAGCAGCTCACTCTTGCATTTATATACAACTAGCGGTCCCGGCAGACTTCGTCCCGCCCGGCAAAGAAGCAATGTAGCGGCATTAATCAATCGATTTGACAGCTGTCATTGTTGCGTTTTGTTATACTATTTTTAACAAATGAGCTAAATATTTTTTTTTACTGGATCGGGATGAAAAGTATACCTCCCCGCCAATTTTCAGCCAAATCAGTTCAGCCGTTCTCGAGTTATAAACGGGGTAACTAACACAACTTTCTTTTATATATATAGAAGATAGATTAATATACAACTAGCTTCTGCCCGCGACTTCGTCCGCGTGGAACTCCTCCTTTTTGCAGTCGGTTAAAAAGTAGCCTATGTTCTTTCTCAGGCTTCAGACCGTCTTTGTACCAAATTTCATTTAAATCGGTCCAGTAGTTTTAGCGTGAAAGCGTAACAGACAGACAGACAGACAGACAGAGTTACTTTCGCATTTATAATATTAGTAGGGATTATGAAAGAATTCACTTCCACTCCTTTTATTCTGAAGATTACAGAATTGCGAACGAAAACTAAGCACTTTTCATTAGCTTATATCAATTGTTTTTCATTCGTTTCTACATGATTGTCGATGTCACTTGTCCTAGGGCGTAAGCCATAAAGCACATACGAACAACGTAGCTTGAAAAAGCATCTGTCACAGTTATACTATACTAGTGGTCCCGGCAGACTTCGTCCCGCCCGGCAATGTCGATTTGACAATTGTCATTGTTGCGTTTTGTTATACTATTTTTAACAAATCAGCTTAATATTTTTTTTCTTTTTTTTACTGGAACATGATAAAAAGTATCCTATGTCCTTTTCCTGGCTCCGAGCTACCTGCCCGCCAATTTTCAGCCAAATCAGTTCAGCCGTTCTTGAGTTATAAACGGGGTAACTAACACAACTTTCTTTTATATATATATATAGAAGATAGAAGATATGGCAAGTTGAAATAAGTGCTTTTTCACGCTAAAACTACAACCAAAAAAGCGTACATGTATAAGTAAAGGAACCTAACGTGTTTACGAAAAAATCTTACCCGTAAATAATACAACTTTCGTTCTAAATAGACAATAAGGCTTCAATATCAGAAGATAAGTTGGTAAACAAATACTAGGCGACGCGATGACGACGCCGCTCCGTCGTCTTCGAGATAATTAACTGACTTATCAAGTTAGGTATAGAGTAAATAACTTAGGGGATGAGATTTAAGATGGATGACGTTAAATGACGTCATGCTTGTTTACACCGATTTCCGCGCTATTAATACGGTATATTAGCTATCTTGGTTGATTATACTTTCGAGGCCTATGTAATTCGATTGATTAAAAGTTATGGAAAACATGTAAAATATATTTTTGATAATCATCCCTTAAAAAGTACCTAACGGGTCAAAGGGGAAGTAAAGTTCGATACTCTATAAAGTACTAACTACTCTACTCTATAATCTACCAAGTCGCGGGCAGAAACTAGTTTGCTTAAAATGGTAATGTTATTTCGTCAATTCGGCTTCAATACATTTTTATTAAGTATTGTGCTGAATTTTAATATTAACAGCTTCTTAATAGAAGCCCTGCTGATATTATTAATGTCTTTCTATCTGTCTTTTAAATCGGATGAACCGATTAAGGTGGAATTTAGTAGTACATAATTTGAGTCCTAAGACATGGACGAGGAGTTGTTATCAGTATGTACTTAATCGGATGCAGACGTGATTAACTGCTTATAAAATACTAGCTTCTGCCCGCGACTTCGTCCGCGAGGAACTCCCCCTTTTTTGCAGTCGGTTAAAAATTAGCCTATGTCCTTTCTCAGGCTCCAGACTTTCTTTGTATCAAATTTCATTGAAATCGGTCCAGTAGTTTTAGCGTGAAAGCGTAACAGACAGACAGACAGACAGACAGAGTTACTTTCGCATTTATAATATTAGTAAGGATAGCGGCCCCGGCAGACGTCGTCCTGCCCGTACGATTGTTTCGTCAAAGATCTGTCAAAGTCTTCTGTCACTTCTTCATAAGGCTTCATATTTTCCCCGTTTTTTACACATTTTCCACTGTTTCTTCGCTCCTATTGGTCGCAGCGTGATGTTATATAGGTAGCCTAAAGGCTTCCTCGATAAATGGTCTATCCAACAAAATAATTATTTTTGAATTCGAGCTAGTAGTTCCTGAGATTAGCGCGTTCAAACAAACAAACAAACAAACTCTTCAGCTTTATAATATTAGTATAGATACCTATAGAAAACGTAAGTCAAATTAAAGTCACATTGTAGGTATGACTTCATATTTTTTTTCTCGTACACAATTTTTCCGCCACCAAATGTTTTTTTGCGTAGTACCTAGTTAGTTCTTGTTTCGTTAATTTTACGAAAGCTCTAAGTGTATTTATGGAATTAATCTTCGTTTTGTTTTATGTACACAAGTTTTTGTACGTTTCATTGTCTACTTAGAGTTATTATTATACACACATTCATAATCAATTACACCCTTTCTTTACCCGTATTAGGAATAATTTCTATGACGAAAACTTTCATATAACCTTCAGCAGAAATAAAAAAATATTATGCACGTATAGATGACGTTAACAGTCATTGTATTCGACCCGACTTATATAATTATCTAATCCATTAGTTCTTAACCTTTTTAGGACCGTTACCCTTATTTAGTTACCTAGGCTCTAATCGAATCTTAGAACATGAATCTTAGTGTGATTACAAAACAATATGTAGGTCAAACTGTTGCATTAGCAGATTGAAAACACTTAGAAATTAGAAAAGTAACTCTGTCTGTCTGTCTGTCTGTCTGTTACGCTTTCACGCTAAAACTACTGGACCGATTTAAATGAAATTTGTTACAAAGAAAATCTGGAGCCTGAGAACGGACATAGGCTACTTTTTAACCGACTGCAAAAAGGAGGAGCTCCACGAGGATGAAGTTGCGGGCAGTAGTTATGCCCAATAAAAGAAACGTTTGGCCAAAGCTTTCCATGGTATAAAATTACGTATTTAAACGCGCTGGCACAATAATTTTACGCGATTGCGAATTTAGTACGGGTATTAACATAGAATGACGGCTCCGTGCTATTAGCATGGACTCGTAAACTCTCGTGACGTCAGCAACCGATGAATAAATAAATACACGAAAGTTTACATTCTTGGTTACGAGACAGGAATTATTTATTTACGTAACGAAAGTAACCGTTTGTATTTATGCAGGTAATAAACGCGGCTAAACTGCAACCGACCAGAAATTCTAGGTTAGATGGTGTAACGTAAACATTCAAATATAGGAATACTTATTTTGTTATGATGAAAGTTTCCACATTCATCCTTTTGTACCCTTTTGATCCTGAGGGACATCAAGCAGCCAACTGCTGAAAAGCAATTTTATTTTAACTACAAAACTTGTATAGTATCCCAAAGGATAGTAGGGTCGTTTTCTGGGTAAAAGAAATATTATTATGACTTGTCCTTCGGTTACGGTATCAACAATTTCGGTCACTTTTTTTTGATAATGTAACAAAAATATGAATAAAGCGCGCCAAAGCTCGGGGGTGGGGACTTTGCGGTGACAAGTGTGGCAAGACATCGGATAACTGCAATGATGTGTCCAATATTTTTTATAGTGTCACTAACGGACTTCCGAACTTCATCCAAAATTATAATTAAAGATTTGACATACGCCAAAAACGCCACGTGGTCCATTTTCGTACGCTTTTGTCGATTTCGTTCAATTTTGCATTCGTTTCGTTCGGTTGCTATTATCGATGGGTAATTGTCTAGGGGGAGGGAGGATGAGCCCTGTCGTAGATTGAAACGGCGGCAAACTAATTTTAGTCCCAAATTTTAATCTCGCCAATTCATTTGAAAAAATTGACGGGTCTGACGAAATTACGAAATCTGTTGTTCGGGAGTGGCGTGCTGCTTACGCGAACCTAATGCATATCGCACACCTAGATCTAAAGAGAGGTAACTCAAAAAAGGTACTTTTACAGGAGAGGCGAGAAACTGATTAATTTGTCCATATGCACGCATGAGTTTTCTGTATAAATTTATCCTTTTTATAATAAAGCTAGCAGGGTTATATTAGCAGAAATCTGTTTTAGTGTAGGTGGGTTTTGCTGGAATCCGATGGTGTGCATAACTCAAATCTTCCGGTTTTTGAGTTAGATCCCTTTAGATCTAGGGGTGCGATATATCAATTACACCGATATGTTTGACGTTTATCCTTATATAATAGAACAATACAAAAAATCTTGAGTATTGAGTTTCTGTCACTGACAGTTTGTGAATAAGACGAGTTACTCCTGATTAGTTCTGATAGCTTTTGTAAAATATATATAGGATATTGGAATGAAACAACTGTTAACGGATTTAACTCGCGTATTTTTATTTTCTAACGCTAAAGACTATTGTCAGCTCGTCGTGCTACGATTATGGAAACTGTAAAGAATCCGAAACGTCAGCTAATAAAATAAAATAAAAATACGCGAGTTAAATCCGTTAACAGTTGTTTCATTCCAATGTGTAATAACCGCGAAGGCATCAGAAATTATTATACATATAGGATTTTATGAAAATAAATAATATTTGTTTAGTTGAAATAATTTTTTTTGGCTGTTTAACGTTATCTTAGTCGAATAAAATGTAAGAAAATTTAAAAAAGGAAGTCCACGTTCTTTGGCGGGAGGGCACTACGATTTTGGACAAAGGAAAAAGCAATGTCGAATTTGTAAAAACATTACTAGGCCGTTTAAATTGATTGTTCAGTACTCTTCAGTAGTTGCATTTACTTAAATATGTATATATTATTATCGAACGAAAAGATAATTTAGTATTTCCTATTTATAAAAGCAGAGAGTTGTTTCTCTACACTTCCAGATCCGTTGCATAAATTGCTACTTTGCTAGAATAGTGATACAATTCGAAATGTGTCACTACGTAAATTAAATTCAAATGTGACGGCTTAGAATTTAAATGGAGTTGCAATATTCGGTTTGTATCACTATTCCAGCAAACCAGTAAAATACTACCTACAATAAAATAATTACGAAATTAACTCGTACCGCATATATTTATAAAGACATCGTAAAACATGTTTGAAATTAAAAATAGTAGTAAACAATCCAATGCGTAAATATTGAATTCAAAACAACTGAAAACTACTAAATGCATATTATTATCGTTATCAACGGTTCTAATTATGATAAAAGCTACAACCAAATCCCGTTAAGACATTAAGGCGAAGATATGAGCTCGTCTCAGAAATATTATGATCGCCCGAATTGGTGGATAGCGAGAGCTTACTTAAGACTATTTAATCCTAGGGGAATTATGGGACCAATAGCGTGAACGCTTGGAATTCTCAAAGGACGTTACCTTTACGTCGCAGAAACGAAATGTACCTTTATAATTCGGCTTTATATACCTACCATCTCGGTAATATCATGATAAAAATATATTATGGACATTTTTGACACGTGGATACCCTTTATGGAGAAATGATATTTGGATAATAATTTTTGAGGCTTTCACGGTTATTACATATTGGTATGAAGTAAATATAACTTTCGTATATTCATTTTATACTGACGTTTTGAAAAAATGACAGATCGAATATTCATAACAGACTGAACTGACGATAGTACAAGCACAGTTTTCGTTATATTTCAATCTACCTAAATCTTCATATTGTATTTTTTTGTTTGCCGTTTATATGTTGTGACACCGTTTGATCGATGTTGTTATATGCTGATATTGTTAGTGATTTCTTAGGGATCATTATTTTCATGTATTTCTGGTAATTTTACTAGGTTAGGTCGAAGTGATATTATGTACTACAAATATGTTAGGTATGTGTTTCTTACCTAATATTTAGAGGGTTATATTATGACTTCGAATGGAAAACTCAAAATCACAGATATGTAAACGACCAATTCAGATTTCAGAACATCATTCTTTTGTTTCCAGATTCAAAAATGGAGACAGACAAGATGTCAACGGCGTCGTCTGTCGGCGCCGAGCGTCGGCCTCTGATGCAGGCGCTAGTCCTTGAGAGACGAATACTCTTCGCATGCACAGTATTTGTTGGCCTGAGCACGTTCTTGTGGATAACGGCAGTGTGTACAAGCAAATGGGTCCACATAGAGGGGGGGAATGGTGAGTCATACGAGATTAACATACCAAAGCCACGCTGTAGGGTGCAAATTGAATTTTTCTCTTCAGTATTCGCTGCGAATATTGAGTTGCGCAATGGAATTGTGGTTTGTTAGTGCTGTATTGTTTTATATAGCATGTTCTAAATACATGAGTTCAAATCAATCCGATTGGATTGGGCTTGTAAGGTATATTTACATGCAAATCAATCTACTAGCGCTTTGGAAAGTTCAATATAGACGAATAGAATCGCTGCATGAAAATCAGAACAAAGTTTTTTTTTAAGTCAATGTCAATAAGTGCACTTAAAATGAAAACTTACTCGTACGTACATCTTTAATTCTTAAAGAATCTCTAAAATGAAAGTAACCATAGTATTAAACACAAAACATAAGTGTAAGTAATTTGTCCAAAAAAGATATTATCGCTGAAGTCCTACTTACCAGCAAACATTTATAAACCGGATCCCACAAACAACCATCAACTATTTTCTAATTCAAAACCTAATTAGTTACAACAATATAATACTATTAATTTATACTTATTGCAATGTTATTTACATACAGGTCAGCGTATCAATAAAACTCTTCAAATCAATCACTAAACAGAAACCTAAAGTATTTAGTACCAACATAGCTTTGCAGTAAACATGAAATCGGTCCAAAATGCTAAGTTTAAATGAGTTTTCATAATACTTGAACATTTATCAAATCTAAACATTTTAATCCTAAGATCACTTCTTAAAATATTTTCCAGTTAAATGTCAGCGTTTGTCGCCCGTCTTGGTCTAAACGAACCACTGACAAAAATAATTGGTCAGAATTCCAAACTAAATTGGACAGTAGAGAAAACATATTATGCAAGATGTCGCCATAACTTCCGTGCTCCCGAACTAATGATCTTCGCGGCCTATTTTATTAAGACATATGGATTCCGAAACGAATATCAGAAAAACTTATCTATTTTAACTTATTAGTTAAACAATCATGAATACTGAATTAGACCGGACTAAAAATTAACATGGTCTTATAATGGAAAAGGAAATGTATTATAAAATAGAAATAAGATAAGTTATTTAAAATATGCCTATAATTAAAATCCACGTTAAACGAAAGTCCCAAGATCTCACTTGCTGGACAACTTGTAATTGCAAATAATTTTTTTTGAGGGCCTTCATTGTTATATAACTATGCAAACATAGTACATAATATTATAATAATAAAAAACACGTATTCTTTTTCTTATAAAGGTTCGCAATATCTATTCTATTAATTAATATTATAATTGCTAAATTTACTCTTTGTCTGATACCTCTTTATGCTTGACCCATTAAACCTATCTCGGCATATTTTGGTATAAAGACAGGTTGAGTCCAAGGAAAGACAAATAAAAGTTTTTCTTACGGATTTTTTTCCACTTAATATGCAATAAGGGAAGTGCAATTACCTAGTTCTAGCATGTCCTGACGTGTTCTAGCATGTTCTAACGTGTTCTAGCATATTCACGCAAAACAACGTCTCAGACAGAAGCTAGTATAAGTTAGGCAAGATGTTGCCATAAAGGTGGGGTCCACATAATAATATATAAGCCATTATAGGCACACCATACTTTTATCACATTGTACCTCTACAAAATGCACGACTTTATAAGTATTGGTCATTCATTGATATAGCCACATTTCACACTCATAACTACCCCACGTGTTTTATAAGGGGCATTAAAGGTAACCCCCAATGGCATATTACGCTAGCGTGAGTATTATAGGAATACCTCCCTGGTGATAACGTCATAAGAAATATGGTTTTGCTTTGAAAATTATCAAGTTACTTTTGGATGATTCCATGGGCGTGCCAACCGCCGTCAGTACCTAGTTCTGAATATTGAGGAAATGATATCAAGTAAGAAAGAATTCTCATTTTGTCAGAAATAATCGAGTTTAAATCTTATTGTAGATTATTCCTTCAATATTCAGAGAAAAGGGCTGTTGAGACACCCGTGGAATCACCCTTTTAAAAAACACTGTTTAGATATTTTAAAAAAATATTTAAAATTTCCATCACTTTATTACCTATCTCTCAAGCGACAATTATCAAAGATGAAATTTTACTCTGAAGTAGCATTTAATTATACATTTTAAAATACGTTACGATTTTCCCATGATAATAAATTAACAATGGTATTTAAAGCTTTGGAAACGTCATAAATTATTCGACACCATAAAAACAATATTAATTCCGTGGTCAGTTATGATTATAAATTATTCTACCTATTTGAATCCCCATAAATGTCAGACGACACGTCAACTCCCATAGTGTTACTGCTACCGAGGAATTTCGAAGAAATACTTACGAGTTTCACGAAAATAAAACAAAACTAAACCGTAGACAAATATTTATGTAAGTATAAAAAAATATACACTCGTTGATTTTGGTTAATCCCTATTTTTCAAGTTTAGTAACATTTTTGAAATACCTACTGAAGAAATAAATAGTTTCATACCAATTCTTATCACTTTACAGTAATTTTAATTTCAATTTCATAACACTTTGAATCTAATTTCTTTTATTTTCAAAATATTTTTAGTCAAAATACTTAGTTAGCTAATCTATGTAGGTACATTAATAATAATCGACAAAATGTTTGTACACACGTGCATCATAACTTACGTAAGGCCGTACCAAATTTAGTAATATAATTTGCGTTGTGTCCTTGAGTTTTATCTCAGAGTTCGTTAGTATATCAGTAGTAAAAAGTCGACGACAATATTGCAAATAATTTGAATTAAAGTTTCATAAATGATGTAGCTGTGGAAGACCTTTGTGGAGACCTATGTCCAAGAATATACTCTCGGTTCAGAATGTTAATGATCAACACACCTCACTTATATCTTATTAGTAGAGATCTATCAAATATTAAGCCGTACAGGCCTATAATGATGACACGGTATCAGGCGCCTAGTACCTCGCTATGCCAATAAATTCAGAGGACACGTCGTCGACGATACAGGAATGAGAAACATGTGCCCGGATAGTTTATTTTTAATTGCACACGTATGGCATTGGGGTCGGTGCCCGTAGATCTATTTGTAGACGTCGTATAGTTATACAGATATGAATATTTCTTATTGTGTTTAGAATACAGTAATGCGAACGCTAAACGCTAGAGTGCAGATGAAAAATAACGACTGTCAACTGTCTATGTTTAGTATCAAGACGTAATGTTCGCTGCTTGATATATAGTTGTTAGGAAAATAACACTTAAATACACATAGATCTACATTCTTATATTTTATATGATGGTTTATAATTCAATAGTATCATCATGTCAACATATCCTGACGGCCCGAGTCAAAGTATGACCTTCACTGTAACGCGATCACGAGATCCCTACAGTGAAGGTCTAAAACACCTAATTATTTGTCTTACAAGCATTCCATTTGGACGTTAGCTTTTGGTTCAAGCTCTCATTAGGTCAACTGCGCTAAAACACTTAGATCATACAGTTGCGCTTAAAATAATGATAATATAGATAATTTAATGTCTAAATCTGAAAATGGTCATCGCAATTGTCACGTAGCTTACAGACCACTTAAATTCTCACTTTAACTAGTCATATTAGTAACGTATTTACAAATGCCAGCTGCCTGGCCGCAAGCCAGGTTCGAGAGTAATTATCACTTTCAATAGAGCAGTTCATTATTATTAATAATATTATGGTTACTTTCTGTTAACATTCGCAGATATATTTGAGACGGTGACAATGAAAGATCAAAGCGTTTTTTGTAGGTTCTGGCTGTTTCTAGGAACATTTAGGTAATGGGTAGCTACTATAGATTGTGGTTTATTTAACAAACTGGCAAATTGTTGTTGTTGGTTAAACGTACTTAAATATTCGATAATTATCCCAAAACTTAGGGTGTTTCACAATCGAGCTTCTACAATCTCATGTTCTAGAAAAGTTGTAAATTAAAATACTTAGCTATTATTATTAGATATTGTGACCTATCTAAAATGACAGATTACAAAAGAAAACTATTCATCATCGCCCTCAAAACTCCTACGTACCTATCCTGTAGAAACACCACAGAAATTTCATATCCTTTTTCTCTAAACATTTTTGCAGTTCATTAGTATTGATTTATTCGTAGTGTTATTGCGAGAAATGTGTTCAGTTTTTTAATTTTAATATTTCCACTTAAACTCTGTGATTTCAAGACCATGATCTACTACGATATTTGAAAGCACAATATTGACATTAACTTTTATTTCAGGTATTCTCGCCAAGAAAATGCCCGGCGACAAGCATCCGAGATACTTCTTATCTAGTGATTCGGGTGTTTGGGAGATATGTCGCCACGAGGTGGATACAAACATGTCCTCTACGTTCAAACCGAACGGGACAGTCGACGTGACACCGTGTGACATGAACGGCGTTCCTGGGAAATGCTACACAAGTGAGTGACGTTACGAAATTGGATGCATATCGGTTACCCCATCACTGAATTGAGAACGGAAAATCTAAAGCTTGTTCTTAGAAATAAGTATGTATGTAAATAAATACTTTATTGAACAAGGACTAAAAACACAATTAAATAGGTAATGTACATTACATAATACTAGTAGAAAAAAATAAGCTGTTTCTTTAACTGGACGTAGGCCTGCTAAAGAGAATCCACAACGCCGCCCATGCCCGACTGATTCCAGCGGCCTTCAGGAGGTAGTCGAATCACTTCGTAAAGGGCCACGTTGCGACTTTCAGTTTATTGTCACTAATCACCTTCTAGCCCCATAGGCCATACGCTCTACGAGCATTACCTATCATTTCTTCCAATTCTTTTCTATGACCTGCAAAGGACGACAATCGGTTAAATTGAGGCATCATGAAACTTACGACGTCAATTCTTATCTCTCTGCTTATTTCTTTTTAGTAATATGTTAAATCCCTTGGTATTCGTATAAAGATAAAATAGATAGGTTTGGTTTATTTCATGGCTCCTCACGCTAGGAGCGTGTGAATAGATCGCGATAGGAATAACGATGTCGTCGGCTCGCGATAGCAATCACCGTCTGGCTCGTTATACGCCAAATGACACATAAGCTAAATATAAGCTGTATTAGGGTTATAAGGGTGACTCTTAAACCACTTATATATTCTATGAAACTTTATTGCCGATTGAGATGCTCAATTTTTTCATTGTATTTGGAATGTGATTCTTTGAATGCTAATTTATAGTGCGTACCTACTACTTCCCTCTACTTCCATCACAACGCCGTATCGCTTAAAATCACAAGACAAGTGATATATTTTATGCCACGCTTGTGTGCGCTTAGTAACATATTTATTTATTTTATTATCAAGAAACTCAGACTATAGTTGTATCTGTTGGAATAGTTGCAATAATACCTACAGTACAAGTACAACAAGTAGGTACTTCTCAAAACAGCCGTGCTAACAATAAACGCAGTAAGTACTTTTGGGTTTCATAGGTAGTTATTGCGTTTATCGTTAGGCAGAAAAGCGGCCGCGACTCTGTTGCAGTGCGAGATGCAAAGTTTCCTACACTGAGTTTATTTTTCCCGGCGCCTTCTGTTTTAGCTCATTTGGCGCGTCCATTAACACCCGCCGGCGCACTTTGTTACCAGATCTATTTTCACGTGCTTCTAAAGAAATAATTAAACATTTAGCAACTGGTCTGTAAATTTTATAAGTTTACTTCAACTGAGATAGTAGGGTTAAGTATCTAAGTGTTTACGTGAGCCGAGAGGTTTATGTAAACAATTCTCAAAATTTTAGATTTCAACCTACCAAAAAGTTTCCACCAATAAGCATGTCGAGATAAATAATTAATACCTACGTACCTACTTAGTTTTAAAAATCGACTTAAGAAAGTCACTCCTCTTTCCAAGTGACTTTACAGACGTTTCTACCAACGTTAGTCCCGTGTTCTGAAAATTGAACAAACGAGTTAGGTACACCAACAATTTCGTATTGATGCAACGATATGCTCGTACATATTGTCAAAATTAATTAAGTTTAAATCTTATTGCAGCTTACTCCTTTAATATTTAGGACAGGGGACTGACGGCGGTTGATACGCTTGTGAAATCGTCCTTCTCACATATAGTACATTTTATGTGTTTGTAATGTTATGTACTTAATTCAATCTAAATTGTGATTTATTTAGTCGGTAATACGCAACTGATAGGTATTTGCTTCTATAACAAAAGTTTCTCGTTGGAGCGTAAAAGATTTTTATTGGACATTTTACGATAGTTTTCCATTAGTCAATGTCGGTGTGAAAACTATAAGAAAATATAAATGAAATCTAGTTTCCGGCCATCGTTTTTCAATGACAATTACCAATGATCGGTTACATTTATTTCAAATAGAATAACTACTAACGTGAAAATTTTATTTTCATTTATTTATCAATATTACATTATTTATACGAATTATTTTTAAATAAAAAAAGTAATAAAAGAATTCGTCTGTACGTTTACAAAGCTATACCTACTCATGTCACTTTGGAAAGAAAGGAAAATAGTACATCATTAATTATATAATCTTTGTGCATATTTTTTTTTATTATAAATTCAAATCATGCGTATTGCGTCAATGGTCCTAACGTGTCAAAAATGTTGTACTTAAATTAAAATTTGAAACAACAAACATATAATTTTTAGCACACTTATCATGAAATTCACATTTAAATTTTCGTGCTAAAATTAATCAGTAGAAATATTTTCGTGTGACGTCACTACGCACACAATTACATAATATATAGGTAATGTGTCAAGTAAGTACCCAATTATAATCGTAGTTGTTGAAGCAAAAATTTGTTACAAAATAGAATGACTAATTTTTGATGTCACCTAATTCTTCTATATAATAATATATACTCGTAGATCTATCGTCACTAAATTACCTACATTACCTCTTATTTTGACAACAAATAAGTGTTAACACGTAGTTAATTTCCTGTTATCAAAGAGAGTAGATATATACTTATTATTATCTCTTTAATACGCTTTAGTATAATGATAATATTTTCTTTTACACAATAAACATCTAACATTGAAGACTATGCGTATATTTTTGTTTGCAATAAAAATAATGTTTATGTAAATACAAAAATATATTAGAATATTTTCATTTCTAGATCTCTTCATGAAATACTCGTACAAGCACATGCGTCCAATTTTATACAAAATTATTCTGACCACGCTGACATCTATTTCACTTCGTGTCTTTTTTGATATAAAGAGTTATTAAAAAAATACGATTAAAAATAATACTAAAAAGTTAATGAACTCCAGACGTAGGTGTGCATTATAAATAACTAAGTCAACAAAATTCCCAATGGACTAGAAAGTCTATGTAACATAACACGAGCAGTGTTAATGTACACTATGTATATATACATATATCATTTATAATAGCAAACGGGTGTGTAGTTTTAGCGTCCCGTAGGGAGCGCCGCGCCGCGCCTGGCACGGAACCATTAATGCCCAACAACTCATTTACATTTTACTTTGAGTAAAAAAAAACATCAAAAACTCAACGACTGACACTGAAAACGCTACATCATTATTTTTAAACAAATTTTATTATCAGAGTAAAATATAAGTTTACCTACTGTCGCATATAACAGAGATTAATTGCATAGTTTGAAACTCGTAAAAATGCTTATAATTTCTCTTTCTGCCAGTTTTAGTCTTCCTACTTTTGATTTTTACTATTAAGACCAGAACGATATCAGCATTTTTAGATACAGCATATTGTATTTGCCTACTAAATCATAATCAGAAGTAAATCAAATTAAAATAAACATTAGAATAAAATATAATTATTCAATTTACGCTTTTACAAGCTATAAGCTTTTGTAAAAAGGTCAAAGGATAGTCTGAATAAATTTGCCGATTTAAAAAGATATCCTACAAGCAATGAGTCAAATTAAGCTTCTAAGATTCCATTACACAGATCTTTAGTTAGTTGCAGGTCTATATAGCTTTCAAATACATACCTAGGTATATGCTTATGTTATGCAAAAAATAACAACCTGTCGCCAGCTTTTACGTCTACACCAATGTGTTTCTCTTCTTTTTCAAGGTTAAACCGGAACAGTTCAATGTTTCCAAAGAATACAGTTTACAAATAAATAAAAGAATCTAAATTTAATTCCGTTATTTCAGAATGTACAACACATTTTATTATAAAACTAGCTTCTGCCCGCGACTTCGTCCGCATGGAACTCCTCCTTTTTAGTAGTCGGTTAAAAAGTAGCCTATGTCCTTTCTCAGGTTCCAGACTCTCTTTGTACCAAATTTCATTTAAATCGGCCCAGTAGTTTTAGCGTGAAAGCGTAACAGACAGACAGACAGAGTTACTTTCGCATTTATAATATTAGTAGGGATGATAACTGTTGTGTAACCACGTGCGCCGAAGACGCTCCCAGATGAAATGATTCGGTTTGAAATCTGTTAAGTTTTCACAAAAACGTAAACAGTCCGTCGGGCCGGCCCACACAATGAGATTTATAGTCACCGACAAAAATACCGCATTGGTTCTTTTAGTCGTCACCGACCTAAATCTGCAGTTATCTATGAGGCATTACATGTCGTTTAGATAAATAAACAATGGCATTCTGTTTTAGATAGTAACGTTTCTCTATTCGACTTTTAGAATTATCGTCGTTGCGGTCGTGTATAGAAACACCAACGAGCAAAATTGTTCAAAAATAATAAGAATAATCAATATCAATTTTGTTTCTTTAATTAACCAAATAATAATTAGGTAAGTAGGTACCTATTATTAATCATGAATATGAATATTCATCATTGACAAAACGTAAAAAAAACTTAAATGAAATTGGGTAGTGTTATAAATACTTCAAAATCCGTAGTTTGATTCATATTTGCTGGCTGAGAGTCTTACACCCTAAACGAAAGGTAATGACAGCTGAAGTAGTCAACCGTAGTAGAATTATTTTCGTGTTTAACAATAACGCTATTAATAAAACCATAACTGAAAACGCGATTTAAAATTAATACTTCACTAAGTAATTAGAAGCTGACTATGAAGCTGGATGTACGGATTCGAACTTCTTCAAATAATTTAACTTCAGCAGATATCCATGTAGTATCTTTATCATTGACGATAGAGACGATTGTATTTTGTTTTATTGGTGGTCTCACAATTCCATTACATTTAATGAAGATTTTTCCACTATTGGGAATGTGCACGACAGCAGCGCCATCTTGCAAATACAGTTTTCGGGGCATATGTCAAAAAAATAGTAACAAGAGTTTGTTTATTTTGCATAGATTTGAATAAATAAAATTTATTTAGGAAGAAAATAAGTGGTATTTTTGGAGGAATTATTTAAAAACTGTTTATAAAAAAACTGAACGTTATTATAAAAACTGGGCTTGTGAGTATAAAACACACAATAAGTTTCCAGCCCCCAACTATGTTAAAAGGAAATAAATTGGTGTTAGCAAAACATGTGAGGAATGTAGAAGAACTGAGAGCTAATGGCAATAGTTATTTAATACGAGCCACCATCATTCGTCAAACATCGATGACCTCAACACCCTATAAAATAAGTTTAAACGTAAGTACTCTCCTAACCTAAAAGATGACTAAAATACTAAACATTTAGTTAGATAAAGTATGTCAAACATTTTTATTCATTTACTTAATTACAGATCGATAATGCTCGGGTTGTCACTGGAGTAAAATGCAACTGCGTTTATAACCAGAGCGGGAAATGCAAACATGTTGCTGCTTTTGGATTGGGTTTAGGGTTTTTAGCCCTGACCGACCCGAGGGCCCCCCAAGGTGGGGGTCGCACCTCGGCTCGGGCCGTCAGGAGGTGTGTTGACACGACTATTTTGTTGCGAGGGAACAGAAGGTCCCTGCGGAAAGATCCGACGCGTGCCGGCTGTATGTGGACGTCACCACAACCAAAGTCAGTTAAGAGAGTGTTAACTAAAGGATATTTCTATCTAAGTTATTAATAATATATATTATAATAATACATAATATACGTTTATAACTTTGTTAAATAGGTGCAAAACTTTACATAATAAAAAATAGTAATGTTTTTCAAAAGTTTGTTTTTATTTATCTCTTACAGTATTATTCTTGGAGAAGATTGGAGGCTGTAAATTAACTAATACACAACAAACATGTACAATATCATCAATACAATTGAATAAATTATGAGGTATTTTAGCAAGTACCCCGTATATTCTTAGCCTTTGCATAATTCTTTCGACATGAATTCTTACTCGAACAATATCATAAGTCCTTTGGGTTTCTTCTTTAGAGAAATCAGGCGCGTATATCTAGCTAATGCATGTGGCTCGTTAATCTTCTGCCGTCGATATACTTTAGGAAATATCGTGGGAACATAACTCGGACTTGCTTGCGCGTCTGATTTTTAACCTTCTTTGAAATATTCACTGCAAATTTTGTCGTCGGGTTTTGGAGACCATGGCGATCCATCAACACTAAAACAATAATTAGGTACGCAATTAATATTCTATAAAATGCAACGCAAATTAAATAGATTTGATTAATATTGCAATTTTAGGTTAGGTACATCTAATCACTTACTTGATCCTTTTTACAGCAACTATCCATTTACGTCTTTGATCCAATTTCCAGGCCGCTTTAGGGAAAATAAATAATTTGCATATTTGTGCTGTTATTCTTGCAGTCTACGACACAACAAGAATAATGACCCATTATTTTCACAATTTTATTTATTTACTGACTGACGTGACGTGACTTAACCCCTTTTGTTGCACATTTCTTCCGCGACAAGCGCAGCGATCGTTTTCTTTTCCCCTTCCACCCACTTCGCACGTTCCCAATAAAAGATAAAGCTCCAATAAAACACGAGCTACTACATTGTAAATATGCTATAAAAATAACAGCAGGGCATTTCAGATTAGAACTGGCTTAGGTTGAGGTTTTACTGCACATAAAGTTTTGTAATATCCAACTAATAAAGTATAGTGGATTTCACAGTGGACAATTTGACATAATTATTAAACTAAGGTATCTAAAAGAAAATTTTAATTAAATATGCATTTTTTTTCTGACTCTGAAATAACGGATTTAACTTGCGTATTTAAATTTATTTGCTGACTTTTCGAAAACTTCTTTAAAACGTGCATTTTTATTTAGTACGTTTACCAAAAACCCGTAAGTCGCTTTTATTCTTAAGTGGTATGAATTTATGTAACTTTTTGTGACTGAATTTATATCAGACTAAGTGAGGACACAAGATTCCACTTTCGCAGAAGAAATTCTTTGTTGATATTGTTAAGATACCAACTTTTGTTTTTATTTAATCGCAGGCTTGGAAACTCTGAAAAAAATAATTAAAATTGAATAAGTAAATAAATGAGATAGCAAAATATTAACGCCAAGAATTTCATAAAGAAAATCTGGTAACTAAATGGAGATTTGAAAATCTAATTGCGAAATCAATATTTGAAACGTGAACTAATGGTTCCAAATAAACGGACCGAGTGGAGTCAATAATTGATATTGTTACTACTTTCAAGAAATAGTTCAGAAGAAGAACAAAGACCAAATATAAAAGTAGTACTTAATAGCAAATATTATTGACTCGATCAGAGTCGCCTATGGTATAAACGTTCAACGTTAACGTTAAACGAAACGACCAGAATGTATGGGATTTGACATCCGCGAACGTTTGTGACGTACGTGACTGGTGCCCCAGTCCGTATGGTATTTAGGAGACTGTTAGAACTATCCCGTGTACACTTAATACCTGTACTACATCGTAGTAAATTTAGAAAAAACGACTTAAAAGCGTAAATGTATAAAAAAGACGCTTGCATATACGAAATAGCACTCCAAAAGCCATTAACCCCAGATGTAGATAGCCCACGTCCCTAGGACAACGTAAACATCTTTAACACTCACACGATAGTTTCGAGTCCGTAAACACCGGTAGTCTCTAGAAACTTCTCGCGTGTTCCGGGTAATAGGGGTTATGAGTTTCCTTATAGCCTCTTATCCGTTCTACTTCATTTTAGCTTTCTAACCATGACGTAAAAAGTAGTTATTCTCTTCCTGGAGTAGCCTGGATTTGGACATTTTAGCACCTACTTACATAAGAATTATATACAGTCCTTCTAAGAATCTAAGAATTAGTAGTCTTGTTAAGAATTATTTACGTATACTAGCTGCCCGCCCCAGTTTCGCACGGATCGCGAATAAATAATTGTAATGGATTTGCTTACGTAATTCTTATTACATAAGAAGATTCTTCTTATTATAACAAACAAGTATTAGTCAGGCCATTTTTTCGAAAACCTTACAGTTCCCATATTCGAAGCACAACGGAGCTGACGTTAGTCTAACCCTAAAGTGATTTTACATTCTGCATAGATACTACCTTATTTTATAAATTATTGGTATTATGATAGATAACATTTTATTTATTTCTGAATAGTTAGTGTGGGAGAAGATACAGTATTAACTCTGGCAGAGATGTCAAATTTTGTGAACAGCTGTCATAACAATTTAGACGTAGCAATAAATTTACTTAATTATTAACACTCATTTTAGCAACACGCTGTATTTAAGTAAAAATATTATTGAGGAAAATATTTTACTAAATTATATTTTCCACTGTTCGTTACATTTTCTAGGTTCTAATATGAATTCGTGTTTTTTCCTTATGTCTCAACAATGTATTTTTGGAAATAATTTCTTATTAGGTACGGTCTATTTATTTGTGTACCTAAGCACTTCATATATTTGCACGTGTGTTACTTGAAAATTTATTAATTTTATTATGAAGACAAATAAATTCATCAAATACATTTGTTACAATCAAGAAGGTATGTATCTATAGGTATGTACCTATAGGTTATACAAAACATGAAACAAATTGCTAAAATTATTTTCCTTTGTAATATTTTAACATAAACTACTGTTAGGTAGGTACTGCTTTCTGTTAGGTATCTACTACCTCTGTCTATAGATTACATGACGAAGGTGGTTGTCAAGTAGTCTTTATTTTTTTGCTTTTTTGTTATTTAATTTAAAATATTTTTTCCAGTATGTTTCAACTACTTGGCGGAGGCGAAAAAGTCTGATGATCCTGCTCACAATGATGATATTTCAAGTAAGTATTTTCCACCGATATTATTTATAATTGAAATATAATTTAACGATAAGTAAACTTAATAATTTCTGATGCCTTCGCGGTTATTACACATTGGAATGAAACAACTATTAACGGATTTAATACGCGAGTTAAATCCGTTAATAGTTGTTTAATTCCAATGATAAGTAAACTTCTTCATCCGTTTATCTAACAATATTTACAAATTTTGATTATTTTTGTTCTGATATAATAAATTAAATAATTTATTATCTCTATAATAATATCTCACAAATTTAGTTAACGTGAAAGACGGGAAGTTGGTAATTCCACACTCGAATAATTTTAATAGAGTGTAAGAATTTATAAAAACCGTTCAGCGGTCATTGCCAAGTCGAAATTATATAAAAAGAATAACATTTTAATGAATGGTGACTTCAGAATATGATAGTAGAAATATGAATTTATAACATGCCTACCTCATACCAAAATCTGCATTTATATAATTAACTAGCTATCCGCCCCGACTTCGCACGGATCATCTTTTTTTTATAGCCTATGTCACTCGGAAATAGTGTAGCTTCCCAACAATAAAAGTATTTTTGAAATAGGTCCAACCGTTCTGGACCCTATTCAATCCAAGCAAACAAACAAATCTTTCCTCTTTATAATATTAATATAGATCACAAGTTCTTTATTATTACCTACTCATGGATCAATCGAAATTCGATCGATATCTATGGTTCAATACCATTAATCATATGGGGATATCGTTTTTTTTTTGCTCTTGTATTGATACAAATATCAGTATCATCTGTATTATCAGTATGAAATTACTTTTCAAAGTATTTAATAGTATTATTTTTGCAGGTTACGTGCGAACGATGACGTCATTCGGCATCATCAGCCTGTTCGTCATGACGATGGGATGCGGTTTCTCCATCTATACATTCAGAAATCCACGGTATATGTTCAAAAGGCTGGCAGCAGGCATACATTTCATAAGTAGTAAGTGATTCAATGTCTTTTACTAAAGGTCTTGTCATTTTTATAAAATTAAAATATGCCGAGGTGTCAAAGCGCCGTCTTCTGGCGACTATGTAACTCGGCTGTAAAAAGATAATTGGAGATTTATTTGTTCATTTCGAAAAAGACTCTAAAACACATTTACACACATTTATCAAACGTAGAGAAACTACATGAAACAGTAGCTAACCTAAACCTAGTTTCCACCTCATTCGATAGCAAAGTGATATTACAAGCTTTTGTAAAGTTAAATTGAACATGATGTTGCAGTTCAAAAAGTTCAAGACTAAGGTCATTGTTTGTTTCAGCATCGTGCACATTCGTCGTGGTCCAAGTGATGACAACAACTGTCTACGATTTAGAAAAAATGGTACCAGCTATTTACCCTAAGAAGTCTTATCACTAGTAAGTATTTTACTTATCTATTTTTACTTCATAAACAGGGTATGGAGGTTTGTTTTTATTACGTGCAAACATTCTAACATCAAATACTCAGGATTTTTAATGTGTTACTCTATATTTTATATGGACATACTAAGTTCTGAGGTATTTTTGACGTCCAAGTAAAAAAAATGTGTTCTGAAATGTTATTGGTATAGTTTAAATATCATCACAAATAAGATAAACCTCCCTGAGCTGTCTCCTGAACATATCTTTATATTATATACTAGCTGAGATTTATAAATGCTAACTCTAACTGTCACAGTACCTCTTTAAAACTCCATTGTTGGTCATGTTCCTTGTTAAAGCCAGGAATTTCTATTAGACAGTGGTAAATCGTGACCATATTTGTGAGTATATCTATGTCTGTTTCTCCAAATAGCTATCACATCAGTTTCTACCTGGCGTTATTCGTGGTACTTGTGAACTTCGTAGCTGCGGCGTCGTTCCTTTGGTATTCACGGAAAAGGAAAGGAGACAAGGCAGCAACTGATGAGCTAGCAATGGCTGATGAACCAACGATCATTGGGCGATGACGCCCCAATGCAAACAAGTCCAGGCAATTGCCTGGGAAGCTTGCCAGTTCTCCACTGAACAGTGCTCAAAAGACCAGTAGCTGTAGCAATGTTCAAATGTCTTCCATATATTGTACGCTAAAACTTTATTTGTGTTTAATCTTTGCCACTGTTAGATATTGAAAGGAATCGATGTACGTAAGAAAGTTGCAAATGCGTAGTGTTATGTTGTTCTAGTCTGCTATAGCTGATTTTATGACTTTATTTGTGTGAATGAGTTTAAAAATTTTGCTGCATACATTGACGTGATCAAGGTTGGTGACTAGACAAAAAAATTAAGCTGGAAGCCTTGGCTTACACGGCACAGTTGCCAGACCGTCGCCAAGCAACAAAGAAAATTTTCTTAGTTGTAGATGCAATTTGGACACCTGTACGAGTTATAACGCATTTTAAATACCTAAAGACTACAAATTTTCGCACGGAAGTAACCTGCCGTGAATCCTGTCAGTAAATGCACAAATTGGATATTCGTAAAAAATGCAATATCCACTAAATACTTCTTTAACTTCAACTTGTAGCCAATAACGTATTAAATTGTAGAAGTTGAATCGAGGTCTGAAAATTGCGTTCTTTTGGATTGCTGCCATCATTGTTTTTAGTTCTAAACAATTTGAAACTTTTTTATTATTTCAGCAATTTATATTATGCTAACATATCCGCTGACTATCTCCATCTGCTGTGTTAATGTAGTAAGCAGCAAAAATATGTTTATTGCGACATTTTTTTATTACGAGCGTACTGTTATTTATTTTATATTTGCCGTGAATCAAAATTGAGGAAACGTAATGAACTGCTAAATGGTTAATATTTATAATAATTCCTCATAAAATTGGTGTTGTTATTATATTTTTCAGTACAGTCAAATTGTAATGTTTTCATAAATCTTTATGATTTTCCACTCAAAAAATTGCCAGTTTGCTCAGATTTCTTTATTCCAATATATTCGAATTACAACAACTTTGTATGTTTTTTGGTATTTAGCTTTGCGAAAGCAGGACGTGATGTTTTCCATTTAACTTTCGCAATGTTTGTCTAGCTGGCAGTTATTTATAATGCATGAATAATCGATTGTTATGTCTGGTTACTGTTGCATAATAAACTCCGTCTAACTAATTATTATTTCCTTTGTAACGTATGCAATATTTTTTAAAGTTAAGTTTTTTTATTGACCGTTTTTTTTATAAATCTGTGCTAAAAATTGGCACTGTGCCATACACGCCACGTCGTTTGTTCGCTTTCGATTACTCATTGATGTTGTGTCATAGGCCCTTATGAATTTGTATCACATAATAATATATGATCCCATTTCAGGATGCTAGACTTGCCATTTCGTACCTAAGTGTTATTTACTCCTAAACATACTCTGTAACTTTTTATATAACTTACTCGATGTCTGTAATCATTGCATTTAAAAAATGTTTATTATTCTGTTTTATACTTAAATATAATAGAAGTCTCTAGTCAGCTTAGATTTTTATTATATACAAATATTTTAATAAGAATAACTTGTTAAAGATAGAAATGATGCCAAAGTTTTTAGCACCTGACACATATTTATTGGTATTATAGATACTTCGAAATAATCGCTAGTCTACTCTCAGAAAGTAAATGGATGGAATAACATAGCTGCGCAATTATTTCAGAGGACAAAAATATATCGAAAGTAAAACAATATAATGTAGGTACCTATTGAAAAAAAAAATATATAGGTGCAGACCCATAAATATTTTTTTTTTCTTTTCGTAGGTAGGTACTGATATTTTGCCATTTATTAAGTAAATTTAAACGTAATTACTTATAGAAATATTAGTCAGATTGATGACTTCACAGGTGAGGTTGTGAAGAAAATTTTGTATGAATAAGTTAGATACTTTTTTAAAGGAAATTTGTTTTCTTATACCTACTACAAGTAGCAGCAGCTATGTTATTTATTCATGATATTCTGAATAAGGAATCATCATTTTAATTTAAAACTAAGAAAACATCAAAAAAATACAGGTCGTGCTATGGACCTACATTCGTTCAGTAATTATTTTTTTCTAGAGGGTAAAATTATTTTATAAGATAAACTCGACTGAATTTTGAGTTTAGCTTGTAATTTAACAGACATACTTCCCTTATGTAATACATATATATACCTACAATGAGATTTCAGAGTTATATGAAAGCTGCGTGCTAAGGCATGCGTCCCTAACACACACATTTGTTAAAAAGTGAGAAATGCCAAAGTAGCTGTGCATATGGGTATTACAAAATGCTTTTTCTTACTGCGATACAGTGAGATGACTTTTAGGTAAAATGATTTCTTTACAGATTGTCCCTTAAGCCAGCGACAAAACTCAGAGAACTTCTAAGCAAATATAACCCTAATCAACGATGACAAGTTTCATAAAAGTGCCATTATCGCGAAAAATAAGTTTTCATTAGGGGTCAAATTTGCTTGTTCTGATATCTATGTGTAAACCTATCCATGTAAATGTAAATGTAAATGTTAAATTGTGACCTCGCATTGACTATGATATTTCGCTATAGCAGGTTGTTTATGTTTATTATCAGTAATACCTATAGACTGAAAAAATGAGGTTTGTAAGTACTATTGGGAATAACAATATTTTGAATAAGTATTATTTACCCAGATATTAAACAAATGAAGTACCTAGTTAGCATACTTTTGTTAAAAGCCCCAGCAAACCACAAACTTTCCGTAGGCCTATACAACGATTATACTACAGCCCAACCCAACCAAACTGTCAGCCGATAGAAAGTTTGTTTGCGGGAGCTCTGAAGATACTAATTGTTTAACATCTGTGCGTAAAAGGCTAAAAGCTAAGCCCGGCTAGAACGTAAGGTTTTGTGCGAGAAATTATTTATGTCATTGTCATTCTTTATCAACATATGGAAAAGAGCAGTGACAGTTGATTTCCCATTCATTAAAACCATCGTGCTAGCCCTTCAAGGCTCAAATTGTTTGTCATGGCCTGATATATGTCTATAGTATATTGAAGCAACTTTATTCATAAATGATGCTCACAAGGTATGATAAGAAAAATGAAATTATAAAATTTTGTGAATCTGTCGGATATGTCCCGGAGTGCTAGGTTTGTTTGATCAAATATTGCATTGTAGTGTGTTTTGCTATTTCAAGCTCTTCCTGTTTATAATTATTTTTAATGAAAAAAACATTTTGGAAAGTGATCTGTATTTTTATTTATAAGAATTGTTTACCTATATTGGCTCTAGTGTCTGTTAATTTAAATCTTTTTAGATGCGTAAAAAAAATCAAAGTAAACACTTGTTTTCAGATGAGTAAAGAACATAATTTGTTACGTAGGTAAAATTAACAAATGTTCCTAAGAAGAAGCAAAGTCCTTTTACTGGTTAATAATTAAACACTTAAATTTTTCAACACCTGCGCATTTGCCAAGCTCAGTAAAAAAAGGACTCAAAAGAAAATAAATTCTATTTCAAAATGTCACGATCTGAACAAATATAAAAAATGTAAGGTTGTTTCAATAATATCGAAGGTAACTTACAAGTCTCTCAGGTCAATAACACTGAAATTAAATTATATCTTTTCTAACACTCTATTCGAGAAGATAAACGACACATAAAAGTATTTTGGGAGTTTTTGGCGACTATTATACATGAGTGATAGGTGCTTTACGTGAGTCATTCGTACTGAACACGACGTGTTTACTGGATTCTCTTAGAATTTATATGTACTTAACTTTAGTGCATTTTTCTTAGCCTTTTAAAACATACATTTTAATAGTACCTATCATACTTTTGATTGAACTTTTTATTACATACCTAAATAGATACTGTCTTACAAATTAAAATTTATTATATAGATATTAAATAAGTAGGTATACCTAGTTAGGTAGGTGCAGTAAATTTAATAAACTTGTCTTTATCTGCAAATCGTTAAAAAAATACATTTGATTTTCAAAATTTATCTACTAAATAATAATGTAAAAAAATGAAAGAACTAAGTATATTACTAACTGTACCCTGCGGTTTTGCCCGTAAGTATTTAATAAAATAATGCACTAATATGTTTATCAAATATATATCTATGTGTAAATTTCATCTAATTATGTTCAGCTATTATTACATAAAATAACATCCAAATAAATTTAATAAACTAATAGTCTCAAACGCACTTCTAATGAATTTATGTCATTACATGTGGTGAAAAGTCTTCAATAGTATCGAATTTTCATTTCACCATTCGACAAGAGAAAACTGGCATTAAATTCGGCTGTATCTATTTCGGTGTACGCATTGTGAAGAATTTTGGCAGCCGCCCAGGTCTCGCTGTGACACTGCCAACGTCAACAAAGGTTAGTGTGCTAAAAAAACGCCAACGATGAGGGAAAAATTCCGCCGAAATACGTTGACCTAGGGGGGTTTGAAAGGATATTTTTTATAACTGAAAAAAAAATCAATACGAGCGTTCGAGTTGATTCAAGCTCCGAGCCTATGATGAACTGTGGAGTCGACATAAAGTTGAGATCGTTGTCGACAAGGAGATAAAATAAAAAAAAGCGAGTTAAATCCGTTAATAGTTGTTTCATTCCAATGACAAGGAGATGGTTTGTCGTGTCGATAACGTTTTGTTGCCGACATGAATAAATAAGAGATGATATCGACATGACAAGATATCTCGTTGTGGACAACGTTACCGAATTTGACAGATCACCGCGAGAGTAAGACGACATCAACATGACAAGATAAATTTTTGCTGATATAAGTTTACCTAATGACATAAAAACGTTTCATTTTGTATGGGTAATGAAGATTTCAGTTTCTTGCCGGCAGAGAGGTAATCTAATACTAAGTACCTACTTACTTCTATCAATGTTTGGATGCTGATACTATGCACTATGAATGCCATGTGTTAGAACTCGTAATGCTACAAAAAATCAATATCAACATTTTTGTGGGACAATTTAACCTGAGCGTAATTTGAAACTTTCCTCGAAAAATATATTTAGGTAGGTAAGTACATTAATTCCTTATCGAATTAACACTGCCGTAATCATAATGAAGGTAAATAATTGGGCAAGTACATTTTTGGCAAGAAATTATATTAACACATCTATTATATTTTATGTATTATTCTTTTTGCGCCTACACATGCTCTCTGTTTGCTTTAAGGTTGTCTGGTAGAGAATGCCGTATGGCATTAAGTCCGCCTTTTGTACATTTGTTTTTTATTGTGCAATAAAGTGTAAATAAATAAATAAATAAATAAACACTTGTCCCATTGTTTGAAATAGTTTCGCCAAGTCTACACAAGCCGTCATGATTGCTATCAATAAAAAAAATACATTTGCAAGGTAAATAGTGAATCGTCTGTATCACAAATCGAGATTTTTTCCACACTTTGCAGTACACATTTTGAATCGGTACCAGGCATAATGAAATTTAATTGGCAACATGTGGAGTTTGGCATGCATTCGCATCATATCTCAATCTGTTTTAAGAGATAGGTCTTTTGATTGCTCTCTCAGGTGAGGACATTGATTTCATAACGAGCTACATGACACAATCTGTCATGCTTTCAATCAAAATAAGCTGAGCGTGCAAAAAACACTATGTACTACCGCGTACTACATGGACAAAGATTGCAGTCACCCCAGACACAGTGATTTTAGGAGAGACGTTTTCTTTTATGATTGGTTGTCTATACTATCTATACTAATATTATAAAGAGGAAAGATTTGTATTTTTGTATTTTTCTATGTTTGTAATGAATAGGCTCCGAAACTACTGGACCGATTTCAAAAATTCTTTCACCTTTGGAAAGCTACATTATCCCTGAGTAACATAGGCTATATAATATCACGCTAAGTCTTATAGTTGCGGAGCAGTAACCGAAAATGTTTCAAAAACGGGGGAAAAGTATCGTTTCTGAGGCCTTCCGTGGCGTGCGCTGAGCATATAGTTAAAGTTATACAAAAATGCTTTATAGGTGAATTGTTCATCTTAACATTATCTTTAAAAAAGTCCGCGAGAGCATATGTCTATCTTTTATAGTTTACCCATAACAATCGTTTTAATGATTTAGATGTTTGCTCCAAAGTAATGTCATATATAAAACGTAAAACTATGAAAAAAATCTTAAGTCCCCCCGTGCGAAGCCGGGACGGGCCGCTAGTATAAAATAAACTAAGAAAGGATTGGATACTGACCTTGGCGTTTTATAGCTAGTAGGTAGATATCAAAGGTGGAAAAAACATGCTATAAAATAGCATCCCACGAAAACGGAATAAAAAGTAGGTACCCTGTACCGTCTTCAAGTTCAAAACTGTCACCAATTTTCAGCTAAATCTTCAGATAGGTAAGGAAAGTTCTTGAGATAGGTACCTACATGGTACAAAAACGACTGTTAAGAAAATTCGACAAAACTAAACAAATCAATATTCAATAGAAAAATGTTTATATTCTTTCTTAGGTACCTGGTTATATTCTTTTCCATTGGAATGAAACAACTATTAACGGATTTAACTCGCGTATTTTTATTTTATTTTATTAGCTGACGTTTCGGATTCTTTACAGTTTCCATAATCGTAGCACGACTGAGCTGACAATAGTCTAACGCTTTTCCATGTTCATAAATATGAAGCGCGTAATAGATACCGAAAATTAAATTTAAAACTTGGATGAAAGCCCTGTTTCATCGTGGACCAAAATACCGTCATCCATTTAAGTTGTGAAAATTACCGTATCGGATGTGCAGAAAAAAACATCCTATTATCTTGAAAGAGGATGAATCTCGAATTTTCACAGACTAATCTCTCCCTTTGTAAAAAAAGAAAATAAACAGCCGCATAGAAACCACGTAACCGCTCAATACCTGTTTACCGTAACCATAGCAACCGTCTCGTACAATTCATTTGCGTGTTGTTTCGGAAAATTACAGAATAAAATAATTTTGAATGTACAGCTAACCAAATCAATAAAGGGGGGTAATTCGACGGAGTCACGCGATGGAATCAAAGGTATGCCCCGTAATGTTATTGTCCTTTTACCATTCTCCATTTAATTAATGTTGTTGACGTGACATGCTAGGCTTGGGGTTGGTAGCTACGTCAAAGTTCGCAAGCTGGAAGGGCGCATCCACCCCAAATATTAATTTATTCATGATGTTTGTCTACTTCTATCTTTATTCCGTAGTTAAAGAAAAAACCTTATGAATATTTATATGATACAATATGTTGACTGTGGATGAAGATATTTGAGTTTAATCTTTAATGCAGTGGGTATCTCGGGATCTTATTTGTAATATTTACCCATAGACTATGGGCCCATGTTAAAAAAATGATGGGTCATTTGAACCACCAGATGACCTATGTAGAACGATATAAGAGCATAAAATAATAAGATTTAGCATTGTGCCGTCACTTGTAAGCTGTCCAACTGAGTGTAGGTGAGAATTCAAAAGTACATGTAGAGTGAGTACATTTTGGTCATATATTTTTGAACGGCATTGTTACCATCGATAGATCCATGAAAAATAATACTAAAACGCGTAGTGCCGTAAAAAAATGGTGATCCAAAAAGTAGGGTTTTTTTTTTGATTTTCCGACAATTTCCAGGGTGAATTTGGTCATTTGATACAGTACGGCATCAGTTTCATACTATTTCAATACTGCTTCTAATCCATCATTCCGCAACGCCGTAAAAAAATCAAGCGACAAGGGGAAAAAACCGAAGGTTGCAGCCCCCTCTCTTTCCGTGGTCCAGGGGGTGATTTGATAAAGTACGGCTTCGGTTCCAAAACATTATCTAGCACTTAAAAGTACTATTAAAAATAATGCCATCAAGAAATGATTGTTCATTTGAATGTATATCAATAATTATCTTAATTTCATCGTATTCTTGATTTATTAAGCTGTAAAATCATTTGATCCTGTACGGGAACTATTTTTCTAACATAATATTGTAAAATACAATTGTTACATAGTATTGCCGTTCAAAAGAAACTGTTCTGAAAAAAATTATGGAGAAATACAAAAACTGAAATTTTGCAAATTATTGCAGTAATTTAAATATCATATATTAATGAAATATAGCAGTTTTCTACATTGTATCCCATGTTTTAAATAGTATTAACATAAATAAATTAGGAAAAAATGATGCCGTAAGTACATTTTAATGCAGTCCATATCTTTTAGGTTCATGAAAATGACGCTACCATTTTAAGGGTACTTTATGGCCATCTGATACAGTACGGCATTAACATATTTTTGAAGAGAACAATTGATAATATGATAAAATCACTATGACGTCTAACTGAAGTGAAACGGTTCCTCATCCGGTGCCGTTATGTCACAGACTTTTTGAACCAACGAAAATGTACGGCATATGAAAAAATATTATATATCCATAAAATACTTTCGAAATAATATAATTTGACGTTGTGTCAAATCACCCCCTGGACCACGGAAAGAGAGGGGGTTGCAACCCTCGGTTTTTTCCCCTTGTCGCATGATTTTTGTACGGCGTTGCGAAATAATGGATTAGAAGCAGTATTGAAATAGTATGAAACTGATGCCGTACTGTATCAAATGACCAAATTCACCCTGGAAATTGTCGGAAAATCAAAAAAAAATTCCGACTTTTTGGATCACCATTTTTTTACGGCACTACGCATTTTAGTATTATTTTTCATGGATCTATCGATGGTAACAATGCCGTTCAAAAATATATGACCAAAATGTACTCACTCTACCTGTACTTTTGAATTCTCACCTGCACTCAGTTGGACAGCTTACAAGTGACGGCACAATGCTAAATCTTATTATTTTATGCTCTTATATCGTTCTACATAGGTCATCTGGTGGTTCAAATGACCCATCATTTTTTTAACATGGGCCCATAGTCTACCAGGATTATGCTTAAATGTATACATTTATTTTCGTGGGACGTGAAATCATGCTTTGCTTAATTAGTTCATAGATGAATCAGGTTAATTGATTAATCATTCGCTAAGGTGTGTTGATTTCATTGCAATTTTAAATATTAAAGTAAGTACTTACTTGCAATCAGTGTCACAATGAAAAATATAAACCACACACCATAAAAAATCATATACTTAGGCACCCGGACACTTTTATTATGGCACCAAATTTGACATTATAGACTCACAAAGGTATTTTTGATACTTACCTACGTGTATAATTTTTTTATGGTTATGAGTGAGAGTTATACTAATATTATAAATGCGAAAGTAACTCTGTCTGTCTGTCTGTTACGCTTTCACGCTGAAACTACTGGACCGATTTAAATGAAATTTGGTACAAAGAAAGTCTGAAGCCTGAGAAAGGACATAGGCTACTTTTTAACCGACTGCAAAAAGGAGGAGTTCCACACGGACGAAGTCGCGGGCAGAAGCTAGTGTTGTATAATTCTTGAACGATTTTTGTACCAGTGCCTAGATATTATATAAATAGATACTAGACTGTTTGCTTCAGTTCTAAAGGAAATATGATTTATTTTAAATTTGTTCACTTGTAATGTAGGGAAAGAAGGCGAAAGGTAGAAAAACCAAAACTGGTGACAAGAGTCCACCTGAATCTAGTAGTACTAGCGGTAAGTACTTGAATGAAACCTATTTGTTTTTTTTTAATTATACACTTGCGTTTTAGTAGCTACACCAATTATTTTCGTACCCGTAGGTCCTTGTTAAGAGATAGATCTTGACTATTCACTTATCCCGAGATTTTTCTCACAGTTTTATAAACTTTACAATTATTGATTTGATCAAAGTCATTAAACAACTAACGACCTTGAATCGGCTAATTTACCATTGTCTGTACAAATGTCGTCTATACATTTTGTCTTACTGATCTATACCAGTAAGACAAAACGGCGAGGGAATATAGGGAATACCTTATACCAAGTAGGAACCTTATGTATTTATAACTTAATATGTCACTTTTAGCTAGTGACACCGAAGATGCCAATGATGACCAGGATCAAATCGGTAAAGGAGTCGGTACTGCGTCGATAGCAATAGACAGAGATGAATACCTACTCGCCCATAGAGAGCTTACTTTTGACTACAGCCAATTGCAACTGAAGAACAACATACTGCACCGAAGACTGGCTGAATACTATAAGTAAGACCACATTAGTTGTGGAAGCAACTTAAATAGGTGTACCTATGCATAAAATTTTCACTTCGATGTTATTTCTCGAAGCATTCGTCTCAGTCTTTTTCGATACGCCGTCAGCTGTTTGGTTATGTTTTACGTGTACGTTTGATGTCGATTTGTTATCGAGGTGACTTGATAGTTTCCTTTACTTTCCTACATAATTTAAGATAATATGGAAGAAATCGTTCAATTCAATTTTGATTAACTTTGTAACATAGGTAACTATAATGTTAAGGAAAAATACCGTAAACGTAAACCGTATCGATCATTAATAGGGATTTGGTGGATAGGATATTTGATCACACTGATCGTTAACTAATTTAATATCAGATATCTTTCAAGGTTAAATCGAATTTAAATTTGCTTTTAATGTCTTCTAATGTGATAGAAAAAGAAAACTCGATCATGTTCTGAAACCTCTCGAGGGCGCTGTTGATTTGGAAGAGAAATACCAGGAAAAGTTGCTATCCTACGAGGAGTTAAAGAAACATGAGGAACGAGATATTGCCGACGTAAGTAAAAGACCAATTTCACCAATTAAACCTAATCGTATTAAATGAAGAATATACATGATATTTAAGAACCTACTATCCGCAATCCTTTAATGAGCACGCGCTCGGACTGTAGTGTTCACTATAATACAATTGCGTAATGATAAATATCTTCTGTCCTACAATGTAATGTTAATGCAAGAATATTTTTATTACTGTTATGTTTAAATACTTCAGATCAAAGCAAAAGTGCAAGCTGTAGAATCTCAGTATGGTGAAAGATTGGAGTATGCAGAAAATAAGTTCAGTGACCTTCAAGGTTTGGAAAGAAGCACAGGCTCAGGACTTATTTACTCCAAAAAAGGAAAACCAATAGCAGAGAAGGTACGTTCGATACTAATCTACACAAAGTCAAAACTTGATATAAGATCATCGTTATAATAATATACGCTCAAATTCTAGACAGTTCAACGCTTCCTGACCCTACAGCGTCTTAAAAATGAGCAAGCCTCCGCACTCCGCTTGCGTTACATTAGAGCTCGCAACGCTGTGTCCGAGCTGGATAGTATTGTTCGTAAGCTGGAAATGCTTGGACCTGGACTGTATGTGGCTCATTATGAACAGCTGTACATTGATAATCAGAACTACATGACTAAAATTGAAGGTAGGTTTATGGTTTGAAATGTGTGCAGAAACTTTTGTAAGAAGTAGGTGTAGTAAAGAGGCAGAGCTTATGATAAGTTAACATTAAAATAAGTATCTACTTACCTGTTTTATAAAATGTATTGCTTTTAAAGTACATACCTAAGTACTCCATAATAGATAAACAATTGAACATTCATACGACTAGCCCCTTTATATAATGTAAAGGTAATGTTGGCATCGATATACGTGGATTAAATTCCCACCGGTACCGAGTTTGGAAGTACATTAACCATTTATATGATTTTAATATGAAGTTATCGCTGTTACTGCTTATTGGCATACGATACTTAAAGCATAAAATACTCGTATATCTTTCTATCAGTTTGACACTGCCAATTTGCTAATTTGACCGAGTAAGTTTAAATTTGGTTAACACCTGTATATTTGTAACCCTAGGTGGACGTACTTTACTTTTTTTACTTGTACTGTACTTTTTTTGAAATCATAATATACAATTTCAATTATTAAACTTAAATTTGTTTACAGAGCGTGAAGATGAGCTAATCAAAAACCGCGGAAAATGCACAGAGCATAATCAAATTTTGGCACATATTAGAGAAAAGATGCACCACACCGATGAGGTCATTGACTTCGCTGAGTGCGACCTGGGGGATGCCGAGATGGAGTACTTGAGAGCCAGAGAAGACCTTGGACACGTTAAGGTTAGCTAAATACGATACCTTAATATGTTATATCCTACTGCAACCTTTCAATATTTTGTTGAGCAGTTATAATTAATTAATGAATAACTCGTTAATACGCGTAAGTGAGTATTTGCACTAATCTGAAGTGACACCTTGTCGTCTCGTCGTCGTCGCTATGTTAAACACTGTGCCCAAAATAGAACATGCAATATACGATATCATATTATTATTATAGGAGCTGCTGCTTTAAGCTTGCGCGTATTACACAATATATTTAATTATCTGTATCAATCTCTTTAAATTAAAATGCGAATCCAATTCGATTTTAGCGAATTCCAGCAGGTTCTTAATAAGAGGTGCATTTCAGAACCGTCGCGATCGATTACGTTGGTCACTGATAGGCGAAAGACAAAAAGCGGGCCTTCTCACCAGAAAAGACCTGCTCCGTGACTTTCAAGATGCAACAGATGAGGTTTGTTTATAATAATCATGGATTTTATTTAAAGATAATAAAGGAATAAGGAATATTGTTGCCTTCATGTTGTGTACAGGTTTTCTTTTTAGTAAACGGAAGATTTATTTACAGGTAGTAATTCTTAGAGAAAGAAAAAACCGTCTGGAGGAAGATATTAGCCAAACCACAAAGGAACTGAGAGATGCGCGTAAACGAATGCAATTTCAGCCGGCCACTGAAGAAGTCCCTACTGACGAATTTTGACAGTGAGTGTTCCTACTACGTATTTATTTGTCACTAATCAAAAGCGCCTGATTGAGACGCGAACCTACTCACTCGAGTATGATGAATATTGCTATATACTGTTTGCTAGGCGTTAATAATATTCAGCTTGTCTATGACAATGACGTGTTCCAATTACGTTTTGTTTGTCTATTGTGAAAATGGATTTCAAAAGTACGTACGAATTATATTCTTAACGTTTTAGTGAATATACCTATTTTATATTAAGTAAGTATGTTATAAATATTATGATTGTTTTTGAAGTCGCATTGCTATTCGTTACTAGCTATTTGATGGATCACTCTTATAAAAGGTTCATGACTAATTTACTTATGAATGAAATAAAATAAAATTTTATTGGCGAGTATAAATTTTTTTATTCTATTTAATGTATCATATTTTACCTACAACAAATTGTTCAACAATCATGATAAAAACGTTTTGTTAAAAAAACTGTTTATAAAAAAAGGCACTTAATGAATTGTACTGTCCCTGTTCTAACATTTCACTGACTAGTACACTGGTTTCGAATAAAATTACACTTACTAAATAACATGAGTCACAATCTTATTGCATTAATTATTTAACTAAATTTATCACTAAGGGCAGAAGTATAGCTAAGAGTATATAAGAACGTTATATTCCGCCCGCAAGTACTAATACTTGTCTTTTTAAAAAATAACAAATATGGTCTGCATTAGAACACGCGACACTTAATAAACTTCCTCGTCACTTTTGACCGTCATTTTGACGGCTTCTGGTTGTTCGGGGTTGGTCTCGCGGATTAGTGGACCATGCTTCCATCCAGTTGGGTAGCCATATTGTCTGACGTCATCCCACCACTGCTGCTGGCCGTCAGCCCAGATGCAGTACACCACGTTAGTGCCGACAAGCACCACGAAACACACCCAGAATGCCACGCGCCATTCCGATAAGGTTGACTGTAAAATAATTGTATAGTAAAGCAACTTATGAAAGCGTCTTGGAATAAGATTCTTAACAGAAAAACTTCGAAAGCATGCTGAATTAAATTTCAACTTAGGGAACCTTTAAAAATGACGAGCATTCAATTTTCAAGATTTCCCTCTATGAGTGTGGCTTATTTTATGGATAACCCCATCGGTAAATAGCTACTTAAGGAAAATATAATTCTCCAACGCCTATACGTACTTTGAATCAAGATTTAATATTCATTATTATGCATATTTAACAATTGCTTATTTGTTAAACCAAAATTAAAGTGACAAGGTAGATAACAAACCAGGCAAAACAATAAAAAAATGATTTATCACATTACACGTGTTCTTAATTCTGGAGTTTTAGTGAAAAGGAATTTATATGGGAAGTAGGTAGGTTATCAAAGTTTTCATATGTACATACTTGTTCATAATTAGTAGTGAAAAGAAGATTATGTGGTAACTAACAAAAGTACACAATATACTTACATTAGGCGTCAACAACCCGATAAGGAACGGTGTAGCAATTCCAGCAAAAGTAGACGTAGTGTTGACGAGTGATGTAAGAGTGCCTGCGTAGTTAGGCGCCAAGTCGAGAGCATTTACCTGTAAAAATTTAATCAAATAATAAATAAATAAATAATAAGCATACTTGGACAATTCACACCAATTGATCTAGTCCTAAACTAAGCAAAGCTTGTACTATGGGTATCAGACAACGGATAAACATACAAAAATCCTTTCTTTGTGTTGGCCTACGATATAAAACGCTGTGTGTTATGCTGTGTTATATGTCAGTCATTTAGCGTTAGACTTTCGTCAGCACATGCAACGAATATCTATTCGTTCGTGTTTATTCTATTCATGCCAAGAATACTAAAAAAAGAAATTTGCAATGGAAAATTCTAGTATAAGACAGCTATTTGATCAGAATAAGAAGGAAACGGATTACCTATAAGTATTTTTTTGCATCTAAGATAGGTACATAAAACTAGGAACTATTTAATTATACTTATATAAGTGCATACCTTCATGCCACTGTAGAAACCTCCCATGAGGGCCATGGAAAGGACGAAGTATGCCATAGCAGCAGTACTGTCGCACCCTGAGTAAGACGCCAGGATGATGCAGATTGCAGGACCCGTTGCAGCTGTAGTGATAATATGACGTCATAATATTTATATAATAGTTTTATATTGGGTTGTAAAGTTTTCGAATTGAATACTGAAGCGTAGTTGGCCGGCTGGGCCTTTACTGCAAAACCGATAGTAGGTGAGCTTTCAGATGAGGATTATTATTATTATTATGATTTCTATTTGGGGACGACCGCGCAGCAACGGTCGGGTGATCAGTCCACTGGTGTGGGACCATTTCACCTAATTTCCCTTCAGATGAGAAGCTTTATAGCCTGTAATTTGTTGTAAAGGCTTTTCCTTATCCTTTTTTTTTATGTTGTCGTGTTTATTCATATTGAATTACCTACTTGTATAAATACCTACATTACTAGTTGGAAAACCGAGCCAAGCTCAAAAGTACAGCTTGGTGCCTTCGTCGCCACATTTGGATTTGATATGATAGAAGATTGAAATTTTAATATAAAGCTCACCTATAGTTGTGTGAATAATTCTCCCTGTTTTAATAGTATGCCAGCCCTTCTTAATGCACAGATCACAAACGTAGCCGAAGATGAATGAACTGATCCACATGGCTGCATAGGGGAGGGAAGTCAGGAAGCCGGTAGTAGCTATATCGTTCTTTAGCACGTCGTGTGAATACTTTGGCAAATCTGAGACCATGGTGTAATAACCCCAATCGTGGCCAACCTGTAAAAAGGTGAGGAAACTGTTACATAATTTATATTAGTAGTTTTTTAAAAAAAATAGGTACCTACTTAGGTACTCTCTGATAAATTTCTTGCGCCGTTTCTTTTCATTCAAATAAGCTGCGTGTATAACAATATGTAGCTACATGTTAACCTTGCTGAAGTTTACGAGCATGTCAAGGTAAGTATCTTAGTGGACAACTTGGTTTTAATATTACGTAAGCTATTCTAAATATGGGTCGGACGTTCGAAGCATTACTTACAAATTGATTAACAATTCCCAGTAGGGAGCTATCTGATTTCCTTTTTCGAATTCGCCTACAGTAAGAAATGGTATTTTATTAAAGGAAATAGCCGTACAATTTGATTAGGGAAAATGATCGTGTCTTAAATGTAAATGGACAAAGAATTTAAGACATAGGATACGTTTTATTAAGCTATCTTCCTCGTGGAAAGGAAATTCAACAATAATTATTTTTCTACTGCATTTTAGGGATAATCATAAATTTACTTTAGGATGATACCTGACTACGTACATTAGTATTGTGTATTTTGTGTCTTTACTTAATCCTACTATATCCTACTAATATTATAAATGCGAAAGTAACTCTGTCTGTCTGTCTGTCTGTCTGTTACGCTTTCACGATAAAACTACTAGACCGATTTAAATGAAACTTGGTACAAAGAAAGTCTGGATCCTGAGAAAGTACATAGGCTACTTTTTAACCGACTGCAAAAAAGGAGGAGTTCCACGCGGACGACGTCGCGGGCAGAAGCTAGTATTTAATAATTGATTGCTGTATTTTTAAACAAATCTTTGGTGACTGTCTTAAAACAGTTAAGTGCCTAAATCTTAAAAGCACAATGACTTTCAAAGATTAAAAATACGTACGAGTAGTATAAAACAAAGTCACTGTCGCTCTCTGTCCGTCCCTATGCTTAAATCTTCAAAACTACGTAACGGATTATGAAGCGGTTTTTTAATAGATAGAGTGGTTCAAGGCTTATAGCACCAGTGTGAAGCCGGGGCGGGTCACTAATTATGAATTAAACTAACTTACAGCTGCACAGACGAGGGCCCACACCGGGGCTGAGCGCAGAATAGCTTTCCACGGCACAGGGTCCTTGGCAGATTGGTTCTCTGCAACCGTCACGTTCTTATTCAAATAGTTCAGCTCTTTCTTCGATATGAAAGGATGCGTGTTTGGAGAGCTGTAGCATAGAAGACTCTGAAAAATAATTATAAAGAATAAAATTTTAATCACGTTGTCTTTTGCACCTCTTTTTAACCCCGTTAAGGGTAGAACTTCAGAAAATCCCTTCTCAACGGACGCCTATGTCATACATAGAACACACTGTTCAAATTTCAAGGTCTCTACGATCAGCGGTTTAGGTTGTGCGCATATCGATCAATTATTCAAGACAAAGGATTTTATATAAGATAGGATGAATTATGTGCAAGTATCACTAGTTTGGTAAATGATGACTTACCCATAAGGCAAACCATAAAAGACCAAATCCACCAAAGAAGTAGAACAAATTGGCCCAGTCTCTGCCGCCAGACAATAGGACACCAGACATGAAAGATCCGAAGATGTTGCCTATCTGAGCTCCCCCAAACACTAGAGCCCCTTGGAACGATCTTTCATTCGGAGGTACCCATTTGGCCAGCATTATCATCAATGCTGGCATAGTTGGACCCTGGAAAGAAAATGAATGAGTTAATTGACTAAATGCATATTCATATTTAAACAAATAACTATCCTGAATTATGTCTGGTTTAATCGTAGTAACTTTAGTTTATATTACTAGCTTCTTCCCGCGACTTTGTTTGCGCAGAATTAGTATTTCATTATACGTGAAATTCCTATTTGCATTGCACACCAGAATAGCTCCCAGATTTTGATTTTTTCCTTACGTACATGACACTTATCATTATATTTTTGGTAGGTGATTCATATAATATCCTTATAAATTATAGCCTTATATATGTGTTATTCCTATGTTTAAACTAGGTATTGTGTTACTATAAAGTTTCATTAAAATCCATTTAGTAGTTTTTGCGTGAAAGAGTAACAAACATACATCCATCCGTGCATTAATTCTTACAAACTTTCGCGTTTATAATATCAGTACGAGTAAGAAAGTAATAATGTTAAGTAAGTACCTACCTAAGTATTTAATTAAACAGAGCCGTTCTATTAAGATGTCTGAAACTTATAAATACTCCATTATTTCTGCGAAGGTATTTTATTAACTTTTATGTGGGATTGATGAGGTAAGACAGACTAATAAGACATTTAATGCACCTACCAAGTGTGATGATAATATATTATGTAGGTACCTATACCTAACAATAACAAGTACAAAAAGTAGGTAGGTACTAATCATTATGCAAATAAATCACTCAAATAATGTTTTAATGTATGATTTTGTGTATTGAAATATAGCTTGAATAAACATAGACACGTTTTTTCTTATTCTTGGAGTGACTTAGACCATAATACCATTTGTGACCTTTGCACCTACGCACATCGTCTTTTCCTTCAAAGTTATTTATGAAACAAAGTATGCTAATTCTACTTATTATAAGATATGACGTCATAACGCTTGCAAATAGTTTAATGAACCGCATGTAACCGGTTAAACACGTAATACTTGATGGCGACGGAATGTTAAAAGCACAGGAAGTGTCTAAACAAAGTATAATCATTTACAAACACTTGGCGCCTTATTAGTAAGTACACACGCGTAGGACCTCAAAGAAAACCTTTGCTGGGAGGCCCTTATTTAAAGTTCATTCCCATTATCTATGCGATAATATATTAATACTTCCACTTATGTAATTAAAAAAATATATATTTTTAACTTTGGTCATTTTCAAATTTTGCGCAGGTATACCTGTCCAACAACAATTTTTTATTTTTATTTTTTACTAGCTTCAGCTGCCCGCGACTTCGTCCACGTGGAAGTCCTCCAGCAGTCGATTAAAAAGTAGCCTATGTCCTTTCTCAGGCTCCAGACTTTCTTTGTACCTACCAAATTTCATATAAAAAATATGTCGTAGCTTCATTAAGGGTTGTAAGTGGTCACATTTAAATTTAAATTCGCGTATTAGATAACATATTTTCAGTTAGGTCACTTCAATAATATAAGCGATATAACCCCTTTCATTTTTCTGTTCTACTTAAACTTTAAGCTAGAATAGCGCAGTTTTTCGCGACACATTTACAGAAACTCATAACATAAAACGAATGTATTTACAAAGATAAACATATATTTTCGCTCTTTTACTCATTATAAAAGTATGACAGTGACAAATGCTTTCTTGGACGACCAGGGTTTAGAATAAAAAATTTGCAATCAAAGACCCACGCGATGCAAGTTGAATAGTAATGGAGACAGCTGGCGCCACATAACTTATAAAATGTTACGCGCACTCGTCTGGGGACCGGCTCGACCTATTACGCTTATGCCTTCAGAGTGACATCGTAATAGAGTCGTCATTCGGAAAGCATAACAGCATGTTTGTCTAGTGGTCAGAGCTCCTGAAAGCGAAGTGAGGATGCGGGTTGGAATCCCGCTATGGGCAGATGGCACTGTGTACGAGCATCTGTATCTGAGTTTTGGTTGTCTTATATGTACCTAATTAAGCCTGTTTATCAGTTGTCTTTTAGGTACTCGTAGTATAAGTTTTGCATAGTTTGAAAAACACGTCGATGTTCAGTGAGTGTACTCGTATGGCAGGATATGACGTGGAACTTTAACGGGCTTTATGTACTTTTTTTTTTCAATTAACTAAGAAAAAATAAATGTCCAATATTTTTTTTATTATCTCACTGACTATCCGTCTGTAATTTGCTGTACTATAATAGTGAAACAACTCGGAATGTCACCACGCGAATTTAAATTCAAACGGCTTAGAATCTTAACTGGAGTAACAACAAAATTTTATTTTGTATCACTATTCTAGAAAATTATATTTTTATCAAACTAAATTACCTCTCCCATTCCTTGCAGCACTCTTAGAATGAACAGTCCAGTCGCACCAGTATTGTTTGTGACCACCGGAGTCAAGAAAGTGAACAATGCTGTACTGAGTAGGCCAAGACCTAACGTCCATTTCCCGCCAAACTTCTCTGCTAGATATCCTCCTGGTACTTGCGTCGCTGCATATCCGTAGTAAAAACCACTAAGAATAAATCCTTGAGTACTCTCTTCCCAATCGAATATTGCGAACTGAAATAAATTAAGATTACGACGTTATTAATATTAGACTTAGTTTTGCGACAAGACAATCCACAGATATATTATACTCGTATAAAAATACTAGCTGACCGCGTTTTTTGAGTTTTTTTTTTTAAATAGAGGTTAATGGCAGAAGGGTGTTAATTTAGAGTTGTGCTGACTTTTTAAGCTGAAACATGAAAATATAAAAACGAAATTTGTCCAAAAATTAACAAAAAAACTATTGGGTACACCGTAAAAATAGGTGTTGGACGATTTTCATGCACACAAAATTCCACTTCAAAAGTAAAGGCATAACGCGTTTCTTGTCACTGTGCCATTATGTTTTAATCGGAAGCGCTAATAAATACAAATGTGTAAACGTGCGTGTCCTATTTACTTAATAAAGTTTTTCATTAACAATTCGTGCTACGAGCACAAGCAAAAACGTAATTATATGCGCTATATAACAATATAAACCTTTGCTGCAAACACCATAACGGTGTCTAAAATACGACTACCATATTCTCACCGAATTGAGGTAATATTCGATCAGTAGTAAGAACATACCATTTTCTTAATTCCTTGTAGATTGATAGATTAATTGAAATCGTTAGTACTAAGCGAGACGTAGCTAATGAAATAATTGTGTTCAAACCTATTAATTAACAGTTTCGTCCTTTGAATGCCCTTTGCCAGTGACTAATTGCTTGTCACTCGCTATTAAGTATTTGAATGTTTGGTAACAAGTTCAACTATGCTGACCTTGGGTTAAATAGTTTCCTGCTGTTTTTTTGGACCAAGGACATGGGATTTCAGACGGGATATAGTTACATAGGTACCTACTTACGTATGTAGGTAGGTACTTAAATTTAAGTCGAGGTGACGTGATATGTTCAAAATAAAAATTCACATGTTTGACCCACTATACGTAACATTACTTATCATAGTTGCATTTTTATAAATACTTACCTATGTCTTCTTGATTCATTCAATTAGTCGTAAGTATTAAGCGAGAAAGGGGGCGTTCAAATACTGCGTACTTAAGCAGATTTATTACAATTTAACAAATGTGTTTGTTTCGTTTTCAAGCACAGATTGTCTACTGTGAATTGCCATGTGGGAAATATCTAAAGTTTACCGGTCGTTATGGATAATCTCTAACCTATATAGGTACCTATATCAATATAGGTGCTTGGAAAATGTTTAGTCAATTCGTGAGTAGTTTGTAAATTAGGCCCTAATTTTATATGAAAACTTGCGGAAACGGATGACCCTTGACTATGATCATCACCATAATTACCATAATTACAGTTTGACCCAATTCTAGAGTAATTAATTGTAATTACCGGATTCTCAACACTACCACCAGAATGATTGGTATTTGCCACTGGACAGCTAAATTCATCCACCACAGCGACACCGGTAACGTTGGAAATAATGGGAGCTCTTTTCTTCACCATTTGTGTGATAGCCAAATTTAAACACACTCTCATGGTGTATGCGTTGCAGACTCCTAACAGACCCATTACGCCCAAGATGTACCGTTGAGGAATGTAGCAACCTGGAATAAATGTACATGATAATTATTATAAACGAGAAGTAGATCTTCGGAAAGACACGTGAAATTTCCACCCTCCTTTTCGTCCCGTTAAGGGATGATCCGTGATAAAAATAACCTATGTTCTTAAATTATATCCATACTTAAACTAATCACATTCGGTTCAGCGGTAAAGAGTAAAGAGTGTTATACCTCTTTACTCTTTACCGCAGGCAGGCAGAGTTACTATCGCATTTATAATATTACGCACGGTTTTGAAATGAAATACGACACTTGATATAGCCATAAAGGAAGGAAAGCTTGTACTATTAGGTAGGTACCTACCTAATAAACAAAAACTAAAACACATATAGGTACATATATTACAACCAAGATTTAGGAACCAAATTCGTATTCATCGCACTGGCAAAGCCGAAGATTGCCAATTCATCAGACCAACGAGCCGTCAAAAAATGTTTCGTCTCTATCTATTATTCATTTCATTACCTTGATATAGGTAAGTACCTTCATTAATAGTAGTTTTTTAATTTATAATCAACGCTAGTTTAATTGAGTCCAGAGATCTTTTAGATAAGGGAAAAATGTAGTTTTAATTGTTTAGATTACACTCGTTTGTCGTAATTTCGTACAAATACTTAAAATATACCAAATGAAATAAATGTCAATATTGTTGCAAACCGGTGTAAAATAGTTTAAACTTGTGTATAAACAGCTTATCGCGATATGGTAACCGTATTATAGCTTGACACGATATCGCTTAATGCTTCCTGAATAACCGGCTAGATTACCTTAAAAAAACGATATTCGCCTATTCAAAATAGCTAGGTAAGTACCTATACTTTATTAACGAACAACATTTTGGAATAAGAACCGCGAAAACATCAGATATTTATATTTCCCAAAGAGTTTTATGGTCAAGTGAGGAGGCTTCTATTATTTGAATTACCTTCGCATACTAATCAAGTAATTTAGGATAATACTTACTACAATTCAAATATGAGATAGTTATCTACCGAATGTTTAGTACTTATTTTGTATTTTTTCTCGTATTTCACAAGTATTTATAATATTATGATATTATTATCTCGAGGTCCGATCGCGATGGTACAAAAACTTTCAATACGAAGCAGGTTAATAAAACGCCATAATTTAATGTTTGCTTTAAGAACTGAATCTAGAGAGGCGATTTGGAAGACATTTGGGGATAGTAGCACGAATATGGTACATCCTATTTATGGTACGATCAATTAAAAATATTCAAATGATCAATATAAAATATTGTAATCACAATATTAACTGCTGTAATTTCCATAAAATTTTGCATTTTTTTTCTAGAGTAAAATTTCTAGATTTCTATATTCGGATCCATAGTAGAGAAAATAGTCATAGAAAGTCATTTGAATTTTAACAATGGATTTTTTAAAAGATTCATTGGCCTATATGTAGGTATATTCTTAGAAAAACCTATTAGAGGCCTGCTCATCCCTACTTCCCTACTAATATTATAAATGCGAAAGTAACTCTGTCTGTCTGTCTGTCTGTTACGCTTTCACGCTAAAACTACTGGGCCGATTTAAATGAAATTTGGTACAAAGATAGTCTGGAGCCTAAGAAAGAACATAGGCTACCTTTTAACTGACTGCAAAAAAGGAGGAGTTACACGCGGACGAAGTCGCGGGCAGAAGCTAGTAGTAATATATTATTTCCTATTATCAACATTAGGTACATAATAGGTATCAAATTTCATGAATACAGAACATAATAATATTCTTAAGATATATCAAGAAACCACTAGCAAAGTGAAACTTAAGTCCTGTAAATAAAGGCAGATATTAAGTTACTAATACCGCAATTCTAACTCTCTAACTCAGCAAATGCTATCCCTACAACTTAATAATACTATATTGCCCTCTCTTTTATACTCACGGAATAAAACGAGACAGCAACATAATCATGTTCAATCAAAATGATCTTTAGGGCAACAGACCCTGTTATATCACTTTCGTTTATAGGAAACTTTCGAAAGTTGCCTATATTTTTGTTCGATGCTACCTATACCGGATTAGCCAGTGCCTAATCTCATTTATATACGACTGGTTACTGTTTCGGCCAGTATTTTTATTAACGAGTTATTGAGGAACTAATTGCGTCTGGAATATTTTAAGGTAGGTACCTTCATGCTGAAGTTGGTACTCTACCTAATATGCAAACAAGGCTAAATGCTAATTTAAAAATACTTCTATTGTTTAAATTATTTGTCTTTCAAGGTCTACATGACTAATCTTCTAATTGGATTAAAAACGACAAAAAAATATTAAAAAAAATATGTAGATGTAAAGTACAGGTAGGACTACCATAAATTACAGAGATACTCTGTTTTTTGTCAAAACTTGCCTCCATAGTGGCAACAAAAAAAATAACTACTCTATTTAAATGAATTAGGTTATACTGTACAAGGTCATGGGTCTCTATGCGAGTTTGTTGAATCCAGATTGTTATAATTTTTCTCCGATCCCTAGATCTACTGTAATAGAACTAACATAGAGCCCCTTTATGGGGTTCTATGCGAGTTTTCAGATTGTTCGATTTTTTCAAAGATGCCTATATCTACTCTAGTAGAAATGAAAAGGTATCTTGGGGTAGGTAAGGCAAACATACGGAAATCCAGGTGTGTCAATGATGAATAATACTTAATCATCAATGATGATGATGAAACGTACAATCCATGTGAGACAAAAGACTACGTCAGTGCCACACCACCCATTCTTCATAACAGGATAATAAAATTGACAATCATGCAAAAACGTCACTTTGTTCTCATTATAAATTATAAATCTAACTATAGGTAGGTAGGTATATCAAGGAAAATATGTGTTCAGATGAACGCTAATTATAGGTTTATCGTTTCATATAAATTTTGATTTGGTTTCTAATTCGAATTATACTGTACATGATTTTTAGTGACTTAAGTTTGCATTAATTAATTTTTAATTACTAAGTATCGATATTTGAGAATAATTTCTAATGCTTTTGCGGTTATTATACATTGTAATGGAACAATTATATCATTACACTTTAGCGTTAAATTATGTGTCGTCAGTCGTAATAAAAATATAGGAAATGTAAAGTTTTCGAAACTAATACGAGTAATAACCGCGAAGGCATAAAAAAATATTATATAAATATATTTTAAACTACCTATAATAATATTGTACGTGTCTTCTATCCCAGGATAATAAGAATATTTTAATATATAATAAGATAAGTGAAATTACGAAATTATTAAATACTACATAGATAAAACCGAGACATAACTAAGTAGTAAGCCATAAAGAAGATATCGAATAATCTAAGATAAACTTGGGCACATATACTTATGAGGAAAGTTCTGGATAGCGAAAAGATAAGCACATAATAATTTAAAGGAGACACGGCGAAAACATCGCCAATATTAAAATTACTATTTCTAACATAAATACTCGTAAGTATTGCTAACCACACATGCCAATCATGCATTACCTCGTAACAGTTTAAGCGACGTTATCGAACTGATAAAAAATACAATAAATAGAATACAAGTAATATCAATAAACAGCCGACGCGACACACTATCTATGTCGCTTCTATACTTATGTCGGTAAACGCTAGTTGTGTTTGAAATGAGTGGGTAAGGTACCAGTGTATAACCTGACAAGAAATGAAAATTTTGCAATACTTACTTGTTTTTTTAAATTAGATTCTAGAATAATTTCTCATGCCTTGGCGGTTATTAGGTATACATTGATATGAAACAACTATAACTGATTTAACTCGCGACTTTAGCGTTAGACTATCGTCAGCTCAGTCGTGCTAGGAATATGGTAACTGTTTTTGAAACGTGAGTAAATAAAATACGCGAGTTTATCCGCTATAGTTGTTTCATTCCAATAAATTCTAGAATATTTTTTAATATATTTATCCTTTCAATTTCTCTGAGACTAGACTAAACTTTTCCTAGTTTTTGATTTACATAATATACATACATTTATATTTTACGGCCTGTTGATTTAGTGGTCAAAGCTTCTAACTACTGAAACGGAGGTTGCTTATTTGAACTCACACACCCACAGTACAAGCTTTGTTTAGGTAATTTGTGATAAGATCAATTGGTAAGAATTATAAAAAGCCATTTTTATTTATTCACTTATTTTATTACCGTGCGATATAAACAATTAATGGCTTCATTGAGATCTGTATACATTTCTTAATATACCTGAAGCTCTAATAGATGCGGATTTACATTATTTTGCATAGAAATTGCTAAGAATTCCAATGGGACTCATGAACATAACTTAGCGTAGAATTATTAAACAACATAAGTATAAGTATTACTTATATCACAATACGATAAGTACTCGACATCTGTGAGCCTCTTGAATACCAATTAGTATTATTTTGTAATCTTTATTTGGTACGGCCATAAGTTTTTGGTAAACCGGGATTGCTAACCTAACAGCAATAATTACTTTAATGTACCTAATTCAAATAAGTTTTGTAATGGATAGGTGCATCTTTTTGCTCCTAAGTTAAGGCAAAACTTGTTCCGTCTCTACCTTAATCACCTAGTGGTATAAAACATGCTTCACGACCTATTCTCATACAGGTGATTCCACGGGCGTTTCAACCGCCTCCAGTCCGTTGTCCTGAATATTGAAGAAATGAGCTACAATAAGATTTAAACTCTATTAATTTTGACGACAAGTGCGAGCGCAGTATGTCGTTGTATCAAATATATATACACCTACATACAAAAGTTTGATGAGAATCGGTTGAGCTGTTTCGAGGGAGTGTGACGACACAAGCCTTTTTAGTTAATTTTGGAAATGTAATAACATTTCCAAAATAAACTTCTAGAGATTCAATCACTTGGTACTACTCAGTCGGTCCTAGACTTATACTATTTATATCATCATTGTCTTTGTGGCTGTTTCAAACGCAAATTGAACTAGGTCTACTGTTTTATCAATCATAAGAATTTCCATTCTTATTGTGGAAACAGTTGTGGTCTGTTTGTTTTTTACATAACATAACCTTCGTACTTGGATAGAATATACGTTCTGTTAAATATATACCTAATGTGTCATTACAAATAATACCAACCTTAGTATTATACAATTATAATATGTATAAGTAATTTAAAAGTGCATAAAGTTGTTATTTTTATTTACTAATTAATGCATCTTCTGGAAGTTATTTCAATCTTATCTAATTACATATCAAATGCAGTGAAGTGCAGTTTTATGTAAAATTCAAGACTTGATTATGATGCAGATAATATTCGAGATTAATAATTATGTGGCTTTTTAGTAGAACAGTGACACAAATCGAAATATGTCGTTACTCCATTAGCTATTGTAAGTCATCACGTTTAAATTATATTTTCAACTGCAGCAGTAAAGTTATGAAAAACTAACTTTCCGAGTACATGCTGACTTTTATTATCACAATTAAATAGCCATCATGCTTAAATATTACAATACTTCTGTTAGAACATAGAATAAACGCGGTGTGAGCAGCATAATCACAGGTTCATTATATACCACTCCGGTTAATGCGTTAAGGTTGTCAAAATCACGGGAAGTGTACAGGAGTGGATTGTGACTACCCCCGTGGGAAAGATGCCGTCTTTATGTTAAAAGTAGGTGATGCACTTACATGCTCGTAGTGCCCTAGTGAGGCCGTTGTCCACAGGTTTCTGTTGCGTGGGCGGCTTCTGGCCCAAAAGGTTGTGCGCTTGCGCCTGTGCCTCGTGAGATTCGTCCATTTTTAAAAAATAAGTATCACACCTGTTCCGTTTTTAGAAAATAACTTCCTGAAATTTTAAAACAGTTTAACTTTTTAAGTGTTTGATTTTAATCTCTTCGATCAAGTCTTTTAATATTATTTTTTTATTGTAATATAATAATATGTAAGTAACAAGAATTTAATTAATAGAAAGATAAATTAATACATTGATAAAGTAAATACTTAAATACATTTAAAAATGATTTTGTTTTTTAAATAAACAAAACACTATTTATGAATGCTTATTAATTTTTGCAAAGTTTCCAACTTTTCCATCACAAAAAAAACGATTTTATGTAAAGTAATTCCGCACCTTAATTCCGAATTCTTACGATCACAAAACCACTATACCAAACCGCAATTACATGTTTCGAACTTATTTAAATTCACGCGCATTCGCACTACCACAACTGCGCGTGGTCAGAGAACACTGACTGTCAGTATGTTCGCAAGGTTTAAACGTGTTTACCGATATGTGTGTGTTTATTGCCGTTGGATTACGAGCACATGGCACGGTGTCATTCAGACGCCAAGTTGCGTATCTTCGTGTTAGTGACCATACCACGAGGCTGCTAGCCTTGAAAAGTTGGACCGCTATCGGCGCCGCACATAGGAGTATTTGGGTCCAAAAACCGATCAAAATTATTTTATGGGTTTTTATGTCATAAAATGAAATAAAACAACGTATTTAATTATAATTATGTATTTAAAATAACATCTACATGATATATCACTAAAAATAATAAGTTATTCTTCATCTTCTTCATCATCCTCATTTTCTTCGATAGATAGGTCATTACAGAGGTCATGTTCAGGTAGTGGTGTGTATTTTAACATTAATTTTACTGCCTCTCTTGAAAATGGAATACTTTTTTTCGGTTCCTTACCTCTTCTACAGCTAAGATAGGGGTCAGAGCTCAACAACAATCTGTTTTAAACGTCTTTGTTACAGTCAATCCGTGAAAATTTTCAGGCAAAATGCTGCCTGTAATTGCGGAAGTTCTTGTTTCACGCTTCAGCTGCCTCTTCTGAAAGCTGGCCTATTGGTAGTATTGCATGAGCTATAACTTTTGCACCATGCATTAAAATTGTATGCATTGTAGGTGACATAGGGAACCACTCATATAGCTCAATGTACATTTTTGATGTATCCTGGGCGTACACAGCAAAGTTGTCAGTGTCTATACTATGGCCACTTGATATTACCTCCAAGATTATTCGTAATCTTTTGATTAAATCGACATTGACGCCTGTGATTTTAGAAGACGTATCCGAATCAGAATTTCCAGCAGCTCGCTGTCTTACGCTTGCAGCATATGTCAGCTCTTCGGAATATGTATATCTTCGCAATCCCATTGTCTTTCGTCGCTTACTACAATCACTTAATTCTTCGAAGTCCTTGGATAGCCGTCCTTGCGTTATACGTACATGTTTTGGAGACCAAACCGGCAATTTTATGGATGACGTAATCCATTTTTGTGCTATGTGCTTTGTGCCATAAATTCTTAAAATCCATCTTAAAGTGCTTTAAAGCGCGACTTAAAGCCCTGTTTAAATGCTCTGGGCAATTGGTTATCTCAACTAGTATCTCTTCCAAGAAAAAGAGTTTTTGGTCCATTTTTTTTCCTTGGGACCTCTGTATTATATCAAATAATGTTTTTTTTGTAAACTCTTTCATTATTTACAAAGTAATTATATAAAAAAGAAACAAACACAAATTATTTAAATAAATCAAATTATTTTTCCTTTGACTTTAGGCGGCTGTAAAACAAAATGGCAGAAAGAGGCGGAAAGTTTTTTTTCAATATATCATTCACAATAATGTATACTTTATTTTAGTATAAAAATTTTTACCCGACAATGCCTGACACATAAACAAAAAGACTACTTTCTAAAAAAAACTGAAAAAAAAAATTGAATTTTTAAGTAACAATTTGGACTGCTTTTATATATATTAATAACAATTAAAATTAGAAAATTACTATGCTAAAATAAAACACATATCCTGTTCTTTCAAGTTCAAAATTTTTTTTTTGATAAACGGCTCCAAATAAACACCACGGCAAAAATACCACGTTGCAAATTATAGATCGTCAAAAACAAAGACGTGCACTCGTAGCAATGCCTAAGCTTCGACTGACCCTGCAGGTAGGGTAGTGAGTGGGGGATGTTTTTATGAATGAGGTCATGTGGTCTGGTTACCCAGGTATATAAAAAAAGGGTTCAACGATGGCTCAGACCAATTTTGATATTTAGACTTTTAAGCGGTTTTTAGGCCCAAATACTCCTCTGTGCGCCGGTCAGAAAACAAAATTCGATCGATTTGTGCGTGTATTGTTTTATTTTGTGGTTATTTTTTAGCTATCGTTATGTGTCCTGTCTTATAGTTTGTACAGCGTCGATTTACTAAAATATAGTTTTAAATAAAAAGATGACGAAGACTCAGAATTATGTACAGTAAGCGACCAAGGTTGTCTCTACTTATTATTTTTCTGGTCACCTTCCTAGCAAGATTAATTTTACTCATTTATACCTAAATATTTAATGAACGTTCCAAAATCTTTGTAGGTAAATTAAATAAAAAAAATACAAACATACATTTATTATTATGATCTTTTATTTGTAAGCAATTATGAATTAATTCAGTCATCGGTAGGTATAAAATACGATATATACGATAATATCAATGCAATCATTGATTTAAATGTATTATTCCTACAAACACTTGATAAGTCGGTCGTTGCCGTCAATTGTACAAGACATATCGTCAATATATCGGTCAATGGCAATTATGCAGGTCGTAGTACCTATATTATTTCAAATCATTCAATGAATTCGAGTAAACTGCTATAAAGTAAGTTTTTTTTTCAATATATTAAAAGAAATGTTCATGGTTATAATTTATCACACAGTTAATATTTAGTTATATTTTATTTATCGCAAAACGTAAGTAAAAAGGTCACGTTATCTATTGGTACTTGATTGTTTTATAATAAATTAACCATACCTAATCGTGAATCACTATGCAAATTGTTAGGTATATGTTCTTATCTTTATGGTTTTATGTTCAGTACTTACTCATAATAAATATTATATACAGTTACTCCTTTTACAGTATAGGATTAGACACTACTGCCATTACTAGTGTACCTATTTACTTTAATTTTCATAAACGTTTAAAAAAATAAGGAGGCAATTTTATTTACTCAATAATTTTTATCATTAAAATATTCCTGGAATCAACAATATTCAGTAAACATGTTGTTGTTGTTCATCATTATTTTCTACTACGATATAAAATATCCATTCTACTTGAGGCAGTAAGCACATCGCAGTTTTCTGAGAAAAATGTCAAACGACCAAGTTGTCTAGTATTGTAGATCGCTTTGAAACATCCACATTTCAATAAACAACATCGACGCCATTTTTTCTTTCCATTTTAATTGTTTCAGGCTGCTCAGGGTTAGTTTCATGGATAATTGGACCATGCTTCCATCCAGTTGGGTAGCCATATTGTCTGACGTCATCCCACCACTGCTGCTGGCCGTCAGCCCAGATGCAGTACACCACGTTAGTGCCGACAAGCACCACGAAACACACCCAGAATGCCACGCGCCATTCCGATAAGGTTGACTAGGAATTGGTAAATAAAAAGATAAATTAGGAATGAATAGGTATACAAGTCATCTTAACTGTACTTGAGACAATATTATAAGCAGACTGACATACGCATGACCTAGATTTTTCTTCGGAGCTATGATACCCTAAAAAATTACGTTTGAATTAGATAAAACTTTACATTACATCTGATATCTGAATACGGAACGTGAAAATTTAAATCGACGCTAATATAAAGATGTACAATCAACATAACTGAATTACTGCAGTCAATGCTTACATTAGGAGTCAAAAGTCCAATAAGGAAGGGTGTGGCAATTCCGGCAAAAGTTGACGAAGTGTTCACAAGAGATGTGAGAGTACCTGCGTAATTTGGCGCCAAATCGAGAGCATTTACCTGTAAGCATATTAAATGAATGCACAATTTAGAAAGGAATCTTAAAAATTATAAACTCAAGAAAATGAGATTTTCCTGCACTTACCTTCATACCGCTATAAAAGCCCCCCATGAGTGCCATAGAGATGATGAAATATGTCATAGCAGCGTTTCGGTCACACCCTGCGTACGACGCCAATATTATACATATTGCAGGACCAGTTGCAGCTATAGAGATTAAAAACAATTTATCAAAACTGAAAATTTAAGTATTGAGTTAATTAAAATATAGGCACGAAAAATTGCTATAATTGCTTCATTGCATATGCCTTAACCAAATCGTTTATCTTCAATATTCTAAATTCTTAATAGTTCATGGGATCATGGTAGGGTCTCCATAATTAATTTATGAGATGTATTGTTACTGTGAATATTTATCTTATCAAGCGTAATAGCATTATAAATTACACTGCTACTAAGTATGATAATGTGATGATAATCATTAAAGAAAAGAAAAAGGAAATAGTATTGCTTATAAGAGTTATCTTGCCTATAGTTGTATGAATAATCCTTCCAGTTTTGATAGTATGCCAGCCTCTTCTTATACACAAATCACAGATGATGCCAAAAAGAAATGAACAGATCCACATGGCAACGTAGGGCAAAGCGGTCAACCAGCCCGTGGTAGCGATACTGTATTTCAATACATCATGGGAGTATTTTGGTAAGTCGGTGACCATAGTATAGTAACCCCAGTCGTGACCAATCTGCATAAGCATGTTATAATAGTAAAACATACAGCTGATGAAACGAAATCAAAAAATCTCATAATGCTAAAAAATCATAAACGTCATAATCATAAAATTGTCGCATAATATCAGCAGAAGTATGATCTAAAATATTCCGGCTGACCGAAGTCCATTTAAAGAACTGGCAAATATTTAGAGCCAAAATTAACCTCAGATAATATTATAGTAAACGTTTTGCTTAGGTACATTATTTTGGCGATAGGTAAATAGATACTTACAGCTGCGCACACAAGCGCCCACACAGGTGCTGAACGCAAGATTGCCTTCCAAGGTACTGGATCCTTTGTGTTTCTATTCTCTGCAGTTGTTACATGCATGTTTAAGTAGTCAAGTTCCTTCTTTGATATAAAGGGATGGGTGTTAGGCGTGCTGTAGCAAAACAAACTCTAGAACATAAAACGAAAATCTTTCGTTTCCTTAATTTGAGTAAAATAGAATATAGTATTAGGGTGGATCTTCGAGCGTTTGAGACGCCGTCATTATCCTCTACATCTATATCTATAATGTTTGCAAATAATATTATTAAGTATCGATTGAAATAGTATTTGTAACAGTACCGGAAGATAGAATCATTAAAATTTTTGTTACAATGACGGCATCTCAAACCCTCGAAGATCCATCCATTAATGTCAGTGTGACTCTATTATTTTGGGCTTACCCACAGAATGAACCAAAATATACCAAAACCTCCGAAGAAGTAGAAGACGTTGGCCCAATCTTTCCCATCAGATAATAAATATCCAGACATAAAGGATCCAAATATGTTGCCAATCTGAGATCCACCAAAAACCATCGCTCCTTGGATTGATCGATCGTGGGGTGGGACCCATCTTGCAAGCATTATCATAAGAGCTGGCATGGTTGGACCCTGAAAAAAGTCAGTTCAAGTTTTAAAATATGACTTTAGTCTTGAGTAGGTAATATTTTAGGCATTTGGTTTAATTCAGACTTTTATTACCTACACTACTATGAATCTGAAGGTGTAAAGAATTGAGTTGAAAAATAAAAACTCATAAGATATGAATTTAAGTGTACAAATAAAGATAGTTACCTCTCCCATTCCCTGTAAAACACGTAGAATAAAAAGACCAATCGCACCAGTTTCCCTTAAGACCACTGGAGTAAGGAATGTGAATAAGGCAGTACTGAGCAGCCCGACTCCTAACGTCCACTTTCCACCATATCTCTCTGCCAGATAACCTCCGGGCACTTGTGTTAAAGCATATCCATAGTAGAATCCGCTGAGGATGAAACCTTGGGTTTTCTCATCCCAATCGAATAATGCATACTGAAACATTTTCAAATTTCGTATCTAAATTCCAACATTACTTCAGTATAAATTTTAAATTTCAGACATAAGACTCGATCTAATTACATTGCAAAATGATTATAAATTAAATCCATTTCCGTAAATGGCCAATGTCATTATTATTGGTCCAAGCATTTTTCCTTGTGTGTTCTATTTATTAATAATTACTTACAGGATTTTCAAAAGTAGTCATACTACCATTTGTAACTGGATCACTGGAACAGATTAATTCCTGAGCTACTGCTGTGATGTTCTCAGCTCCTCGAATTTTCTTCTTCACCATTTGAGTTATAGCCATGTTTAAGCATACCCTCATCGTGAAGGCGTTACACACTCCTAATAAACCCATAAGTCCTAACACGTAGCGTTGAGGAATACAGCAATCTACAAGATGAAATTTCTTAAAAATCAATTTGTGGTAGCACAATCATATTCGCATTAAGTAACGCTTTAGTTATCTTCAAAGACTTCAAACCAATTGAATTAACTTATTTTAAACACTAATGCCTAGATCGTGAGTCTAAGAATTTACTGTTTAAACGTTCTGAACCAAACCAATTATGGATCTCCCTAAAACCAAGCGATTAATACAAATATGGGTAGATCTACTATTTCCCTCTATTTGCTCTGCGTCATTGTATTAGATATTTTGATTATGTTTCTCGGAGCTTTAAGTATATTTTTATATTTTACAACTTACATGTTCGCAATACTCTAATGAACCTGTTATCTTCTGTTTCTGGTTGTTTGAACTGCATTTGGTTTAGCAGATTTTGCACCTGTGCTTGAGCCTCGTCAACCCGTGAAACCTCCATTTTCAAGGTTTGCTTTCAATTCCTGGTATTAGAACGTTATAATTTTTCAAAATTATTATGAGCTTTACATTGTCGTTCCTTATATCCAGAGTTCGGATTGGATATTGGAATTAACTATAAACGGATTGGAAAAAAAACTCGCTTATTATATTTTATTGGCTGACGTTCTAAAAAACGTTCTAAAAACTTTACAGTTTCCATATTCATAGCACGACTGAGCTGTCTATAACCTAACGCTAAAGTTATTTATACAATTATGCAAACTACCTTATTTTCTAAATTATAAAATTTAAGTAAGTACTACCCTGGTCTAAAATATAAAATACGAGCTTCTGCCAGCGATTTCGTCCGCGTGGAACTCCTCCTTTTTTGCAGTCGGTTAGAAAGTAGCCTATGACCTATCTCAGGCTTCAGACTTTCTTAGTACCAAATTTCATTTAAATCGGTCCAGTAGTTTTAGCGTAGAAGCGTAACAGACAGATAGAGTTACGTTCGCATTTATAATATTAGTTAGGATTTAAATGTTTCATTCAAAAGACCATCATTACTGAGAAGAAACGCCGCAACGTCTTTCCGAATATAGGTACGTTCGGGAACATAATATATAAGGATTTCAATTCTGATTATATCATTTAAAAACTTAAATAGTTGGCAGAAAAAAATTATACTTATGATATATTATAATTATGTTACCTACTTAGCACGTACCTACGTGTACCGAAGCATAATCGATGACCTTCCCGGCATTGTATTTAACCCTGCGTATCTTATACATAAATAATAGACTAGATTTAATAATTGTTTAATAGGTGTAATAATTTTCAATAATCATAATAATGTCTATTTTATTATTAAAAGCATATACTTAGACAGTCTCAACGATTGTGAGTTATGAATTCTACTTAATAAACAGGTAAAGAATTTGAATTGTTCGCAATAATTTACGTCAATTTCATTCAATTTTGAATTCCTTTCGTTAGGTTGCTATTAGCGATTGGCACTTGCAAAGAGCAGTTGTTTCATTATTAGTGACCTAAAACGTCTATAGACGACCCTGGGGTCTAAACAAGATGCCAACGTTCAACGTTAACGTTAAACGAAACGATCAAGATGTATGGGCATACATAGGCCCGTATTTAAGTTAACTAAATTGCTTATTGCCAATTTATCGATAGGTTTTAGTAAGGTTCATAATTTTCATTTCGTTAAGAGTAATAATTTACAGTAATTATTGCATGCATCGCTGTATGGAATTACCTGTGGTACAGCTCCATTAGACATCATAAAATATTCAACATCACTTCACAACAAACTTCCCGGATTATTCTGTACGAAAGGATTTACTTGTCCACGTCAAAATAACCTTTGCACCCTAATTTACATTTTGTTTCAGTAGCGAGTATTAATTTAATAGAAATGTTGTGTTCAGCGGACTGGTGTTGTTGTATGATTTGCATTTTTAGACCTAAAATAACGATCTTTTTGAATGTAAATAAACGATTTTTGGATAAATCTAAACCACCTACCTAAATCTTGAGGTCCTATTGAAAAGGATGTGTTATAATATTATGGTCCTAGTGAAGACGTACCTATTACACGGGCAGTTTTCATCTGTACCTTTTTAACTAAGACCTCAAAATTAAAAAAGATTATTTGTCGATTTATAGTCGTTAAGGAAATTTTGGACGAGTCTTTAACTGCTTATACGATATTTACAGTGTAAGTAAGTAAATACATAACTAGGTAACTTACTTAATCTTAGGGAGGCATATTATTATTTCAATTATATTGTCTCTCATTTGTTATGTGTTTTCTACTTCTAGTTTCAGTAAGTACCTACCCTTTCTATTTTGTATCAAAGAAAAAATCCTGTTTGACGTTTAACTTCTCGATAGTACGTATTAAATTTTCACTGTAACTTGTTCATAGCGCACACTAATGATATTGTCGTTATTGTTAAAAACATGAACATACTTTACAAATCTATTATATAGTGAAACGTTATTTGATTAATGATATTGTCTCATACATATGACGTTTTATTATTATAATTTAAACATTAGTTACCTAACTAGAAATAATAATGAAAACTGATAAGAGTCGCTTGCGCTTGAGATCGTATTTTATAGAGGAGAATTTCATTGCTTTTTAACACGAGGCAGCTAAGATTTTTTATCTTCAGAATTTGTAGTCTCACGATATCAGCATCAAGTAAATTTCATCCACCTCCAAAAAAAAGCCGTGTCTATTTCTCCACGAGATCGTATCAACTTCTTCAAATGGCTGTGTCACTTTCCCCAAATGGAAGTGTCACCTTCTCCAGACAGCCAAGCCACCTTCTCCAAATGGATCTTTAATATTGATAATATAGCTACGATAGTCAACAATGCTGATGACTAAAGGTTTCAAATAAATTCAAAAAGTATAACCAACATTTTTGTCTAGACAAGGAGGAAATTTATAGGTGTTAATACAATAGAACAAGACAGAAATTTAAGCAGTTTATTATTTTACTCATAATATTTTAATAGCGTAAGTATTTGGTATTCAGTAGGTATATGGAAATTTTATTTGAAAACTAATTAATAAACTAGCTTGATAAAATATCGAAAGTGACGAAGTCAACCTGCTGAACTGTCAACTTATACAAATTGTGAATGACACGTGTTGAATTCTCTAGCTAGCGTTACAGTCGAGTTCACATATGAGTACTAGGAGACCATACAAGCATGGGAACACAATGTAACCTCACCATTATAAGTCATGGTCGCGTGTTATTAGTGCCCAAGAACCATAACAATACTCGTGGTTCCCATGGACGCGTGCTACTTTAGCCTATCAATGGTCGCTCGCGTTTTTATCTAGTTTCATTTGGATATTATAAAGCAAAAATTTTTTTACTCTTGACTTAATATAAATGTCATTAAATTGGAATGGAACAACTTAAAACGGATTTAACTCGCATATTTTAGTTTATTGGCTGACGTTTCGGAGCCCTTACAGATTTCATAATTGTAGCACGACTGAGCTGACAATAGTCTTATGCTAAAGTGATTAATACAGCAAATATTTTAAAGCAAAAAAATATTATTAAGTACATATTTTTGTTAGAACCTTAGAGAATATATAACAACTGGAGTCAGCTTCGACAGGCGTTCCCCTCTGCCAAGGTATAAGATAAATTATCTAACGCGTTTGTAAAAACTGTTTTCAAACAGGTCACTTTGACAGTGTCACAATCGATATCAAAGAGAAAAGAGCTCCCGAAAAATGTCTTCCTGCGCTAAAATAAATTGCAAAAATCTATCCACTGTATCAGATATGCAAAAAAGCAGTATTTCCTTTCATCTGCAGATATTTTTTTTGTTCGTTAATTGTTATTTTTCAAATAATTATTTTCTCATTCACCACGCGAGAAGCATCGATTTACGCATCGATTACGTTTTTATTCGTTTAAAATCGTTTAAAAATTATTATGATAGTCTATGGTCAACAAAGAGGAATGACACACATGTATAAAAATTTTGCAGAGTAGTGTATCCGATACTAGGCGTTAATTCCTTTGAGTTAAAAGCGATAATAGCATCCATGATCAAAATACGGTTAGAGATGTACTTACTGGACAATATCAATGTCGATGAATTTACAGTACAGATGATAAGAAGTACGCGTATATTTCAGTATATCAGGTATTATTTTATTACATCGAATTTCAAATGGTTTAAGCGTACCAGCACCTTGGGATTCGGTTGTCTACTTTGTAATTTTTTTTTAATTATGGTTGTTGATATTGTTATCTCTCCAGCTCAGCTGTAATAGACATTTGCCTGTTTTTTCATGTTAAACATAGTGGGTAATTGTAATTGTTTAAGCATTATTATTAAAAGAAAATAACTTGTTTATTGAACTACGTAGTAACTAATGTTCATTTCTATAATAGTATGAATTAAAAGAAGTAAATACATTATTATGTATGAAGTTAAAATATTTATATTAAAATATAAATTGGTTGATCCGCCATTTTGTGTCAAATATAGATAAATGTATCGACGGCCACTTAATCAAGCACTATGTAATCGGTTCAGTTTGGCTACTAATACATTTCAAACTTGTGTACGGATACGACGTTTATAGTCTTGTTTTTGCTAGTGTGAATAAATTCCGCCTAGTGTTGACAGTTTCTATTAGTATGCGTGTGTAACGATGAGAATTATTTTTACATCAGTGTGCAGTTTTTTGAATGTGTTCCTACCTCGTCCCCCGCTAAAAGTGGCTAAAAATTTTGTATGACGAATAGTGTCGAAGCGTACTCCAGTTGATATATTCTCTAAGGTTAGAACATATCAAAATATGGTACTTATTACTGTTGGGTTAGTTTTGTGTTAACATGGTCCAAGATCCCAGAGCGATCTGACGTAACTTATTTTCTGACGAATGAAACCTTAAGATTTCAGTAGCGTCTAGAGTGCCTTGAATATCTACGGGCTTGTGGAAACTGTCAAAGTGACACAAGGGCTGGTACCAGGTGAGAAAGGTGACTAAAAATAAGAGTTATCTTACTTATTTTCTCATGGCTCATTTTTATATATATCATGTAGAATATTATTTTAAAGTAATGGATATAAGTGTCAGACACTTGAGATTGACCAGAACTTTTGTCAGACACTTTTAAGCTACCCAAAAAATGGATCTCAAAGATGGTTGAACATAAGCATATCATGTTTAGGCTCATTCGACTCGGTATGACGAGCGCTTTCTAAACAGAATATGATGATGGTAGTGTTGATGATGAATCCTGAAGACTACTCCGGATCTCGAAGTTGGATGATCATAGGCATATCGTGTTTGGGCTTATTCGACTCGCTATGACGAGCATTATCTGTTTCAATCAGTGTTGGCGTCAATCGATTACAAATGTAATCCAATTACTAATTTGATTACTCAGTAACCGATTACTCAAGTAATCGGGTACTCTAGTCACAGCCAGTTTATTCCGAAACTATAAGAGCTACATTATTAAAATTTGGTGCGTAGATGTATTCTGTAAACCGCATTAAGATTTTAAAATAAAATCAGAAAAAAAACAAAATTTTTGGGGTTCCCCATACATTGAACTGAAACTCAGCATTTTTTTTTCATCAGACCTTTACATGTGGGGTATCTATCATCATGTGTTTAGAAAGTGTTCGTCATACCGAGTCGAATAAGCCCAAACACGGTATGCCTATGATCATCCAACTTCGAGATCCGGAGTAGTCTTCAGGATTCATCATCAACACTACCATCATCATATTCTGTTTAGAAAGTGCTCGTCATACCGAGTCGAATGAGCCTAAACATGACATGCCTATGATCATCCAACTTCGAGATTCGGAGTAGTCTTCAGGATTCATCATCAACACTACCATCATCATATTCTGTTTAGAAAGTGCTCGTCATACCGAGTCGAATGAGCCTAAACATGATATGCTTATGTTCAACCATCTTTGAGATCCATTTTTTGGGTAGCTTAAAAGTGTCTGACAAAAGTTCTGGTCAATCTCAAGTGTCTGACACTTATATCCATTACTTTAAAATAATATTCTACATGATATATATAAAAATGAGCCATGAGAAAATAAGTAAGATAACTCTTATTTTTAGTCACCTTTCTCACCTGGTACCAGCCCTGGTGTCACTTTGACAGTTTCCACAAGCCCGTAGATATTCAAGGCACTCTAGACGCTACTGAAATCTTAAGGTTTCATTCGTCAGAAAATAAGTTACGTCAGATCGCTCTGGGATCTTACTCTAACACTTTTTGAATCCATTATTATGTCTTGTGGCATTGCATTTGGTGATAGAGTAATAGTAATATTTTTTTATATAAATATTGAATTAATTTCCTAATATAAATTGGTTAAATTTCGTGTTTACTCTTGATTTGAATTCTGCTAAAAGGTAAATAAATTATCATAAAAAGAAAACTGTAATAATTATGTGCGTAGGTCTTAGAAACTTTTTATTTACATATAAATCAGGTACTTAGTATCTAAAGTACTAGCCTAATCTATCTATGTTTGTTATAGACTGCGTTTTTTTCTTTGTTAATATAGCCAAATGATGGTCATCGCGTTCGGAAATAACCCAAATGATGTCATCACATATCTGTTTATTCCGTATCCTAAATGATTTCATTTGAAGTCTCGGGTCACCCTCCGTATCTACTGTATTTCTTTATCATTGCGAGTCAAAGTCACACATGTAAATCGCATCATGTACCTACTTAAATATTTAAATGGTGATCAGCTGATGATAATGCGTACAAGTCATGAAATATTCAATCTATATAATATAAGTGGACTGTGGAGAAGATGACTTATAATTAATTTGACCTAATACGTGTTAGAAACTTGAAATATTGAACATGGGTTCCTTTTAATAACGTAGGCGAGCACAAAGAAAGGATTTTGAAAATTCACCCCTAAAGGGGTAAAGCGAAGGTGTTTGTCATACCCAGATGAAGATTCACGTGCACTCATGTTCATTACAGTCTGCCTCTAGTAGGATTCGAACCCCTCCGGTTTCGCAGTCAGTCAAGTGACTAATTAATTTAACAGGAGCGTATTGATTTTAAGCTGATGTTCCGAACTTTCGAAAGGTCCTAGGATCAATGCCTTTGTTTAGCTAAGGTGACCAATACGTCCAATGTTTTGTCTTGCAGTCTGTTTAATTTAAATGTAGGTAAGTACGTAGTAAAATTTAATTGATAAAATTGTTTCTCAGAAATATAGTGAATAGTGATGGATGTCGGTACTGAATCACCACACATTGTTGTTCATACAATTGTAAGTAAATAACTACTTAGGTACTTAATAAATACGAGTTTATTACGAGATACCGTATTCAGACGTAAAACGTTCTAAATATTCATAGGATTACATATTATGTAGTCGGGTAAATCATCCAATTTGGTACAGTTGTTCAGAAGTTATGGGCGTACATACATTTACGCGATTCAGTTTTATACATTGAAAGATTATTGACTTATTTTCTCTCAAATAGACGAAAACAATGTCAGTATCACCTTAAGATTTATTGAGTTTAAATTAAGCAAAATTAGGCATTATTATTGCCGCTGAAACTGCACTATTAACTCTTTGTTCTTCAAATGTTTTGTAAACAAATTTCAATGTTCTGATAATGAGGTGTCTATACACATTGACAGTTTATCATTTACATATATTATTTTATTGTGTTCAAGGCCGTCTTTGTGGTTTAAATTACGGGAGTAGTATGTTTACTTATTCTTAATTATGTAGGTAAGTATTTGAACCTGTAAAGCTATGTACATGCTCACTTTGTTTATGTACTTATAGGTATTATCAGTAAGTACCTAAATGAGGTTTTTCATAAGTAATGAGTAATAAGCTATTTCTGAAGCTGAAATAATATCACGTACCTATTGTAAATAATATTGAAGTCAATAATTTAAAAATAAACTAAACATAACAGTCCTCAATCCAAGATTAGAAATCAATCATTAATTCATATAAATTAATTATATTTCTTAATCTCTTCACACTAACGTTTTTAATAATATAAATAATTAGCCATTTGAGTATGTTTGAAGAGGGCTATTGGTAATCCTTGGGATTACCTGTATCTTTCCAGTATACCTAAATATCGACTTTTTTATTAGATAAGCTACTTTAAGAATTAATGGTAAAGATAGTTAATATTTGGATCCAACGAAATAAATAAAAAAGGTTTACCTTTCATAGTTTTGAATACATTTGACAGTCTTGTTAGAAATTTAACTGCAAAGGATAGAGTAGACAGACCCGTTTGAAGAACTTTGATATTAAACTCTGCAAGCTGCAGATTGACCAGAGTTGTTAGTATTGCATCGGAGTTTAGGAATGTCTATGAACTGATTCTTTAATACGAATATTGATGTAAGTAGGTAATTGAAAAGAGATAATATTACGTTTTTTGAATAGAACTTGTTCATGATTCTATAAATTATTACCCACCATAATGAGATCTGTCAATTGATTGTAAGCATAATAATATGTTAAAAAAATCGAGGATAAAGTATCCTAATCCTAACTAATATTATAAATGCGAAAGTAACTATGTCTGTCTGTCTGTCTGTTACGCTTTCACGCTAAAACTACTGGACCGATTTAAATGAAATTTGGTACAAAGAAAGTCTGGAGCCTGGGAAAGGACATAGGCTACTTTTTAACCGACTGCAAAAAAGGAGGAGTACCACGCGGACGAAGTCGCGGGCAGAAGCTAGTGATTCTATAAATTATTACTCACCATAATTAGATTTATCAATTCATTGTAAGCATAATAATATGTTGAAAAAATCGTGGATAAAGTATAAATAATAAAAGAAGGCTATAATTATATTAATTTTTATTTATCGATCACAACGCTAATTATAGTTCTATTATCACAACACTGGAATACGAACCGAAGAAAATTGATCCAATTTTCAATTATAAATCCAGTTATCAACAACTGCGATATATAGATATGTCGCAGTGATATGATGAAAACAGGGATTTGATCAAATCCCTCAGTGATATGATCAACTACCGGTAGATGATAAAAATACCACGCGTTGTGTCATTTCCCTAGCGAAATTCAGTGATTTGATCAAGTCTCCAAGTCATTTTAGGGAAATGAAAGAATCATAGAAATGGCTGCTAGGTTTCTTCATTTTACTTAGTTATTTGATCAAATGCCTGGGCTGTTTTAGGGACATGATAAAACGAGTAATTAAGTCAACTCGGTTTTAACATTTTACCAAACACGTCTAGTGATTTGATCAACTCCCTCAGAGAGATGATAAAATCCCGGCACATGCGAAAATATAACGCGTTGTATTATCAAAAGTATCGGTTCTAACGCTTCGCCGGCCGCTGCCGCGGCACGCTCGCTTCGCTCGCTCGGCTCGCGCGCTGCAAGGTCACAGTTCTACCTAACACTCCTCCTCGCTTCGCTCGTCGTCGTACCTAAAGGAGACCTTCAGTTGCCATTAATTACGATGTCCCCTACATTATACCCACTGTGCACAAAGAAACAGTCTGGATTTGCTTTTTTCGTAATTATGGCAAATAATAGTTATTTCCTAAAGGGTATCTATCTTGTTTCTAAGACCAGTTTTATCATTTCCCTAAATCAGCTAAGAGATTTGATGAAATCACTAATGGTAAAGAAGAATTCCACCAGTTCTTGCTGTGATTCTTTCATTTCCCTAAAACTGTTTAGGGAGTTGATCAAATAACTAGACGTGTTTGGTAAAATGTTAAAACCGAGTTGACTTAATTACTCGTTTTATCATGTCCCTAAAACAGGTCAGGCATTTGATCAAATAACTAAGTGAAATGAAGAAATCTAGCAGCCATTTTTATGATTCTGTCATTTCCCTAAAATGACTTGGAGACTTGATCAAATCACTAAATTTCGCTAGGGAAATGACACAACGCGTGGTATTTTTAACATCAGCCGGGAGTTGATCATATCACTGAGGGACTTGATCAAATCCCTGTTTTTATCATCTCACTGCGACAGATACATTATTTAAGAAACAATCTTAATCTAAGTGCCTGCTTAGAGTATAATAACAACAAACAACATGTTTAAGTTTCATTGCTAATATATTTTAGTAGGAAACATTGCACTTTTACGCTTCATAAGCATGGCACTCAATGTTATAAAATATATATATATATAATATATAATTAATTATATATATATATATAATCAACAATGCCTTTCTAAATAAATAGTAAATATAATGTTATATATTTAGGTAGGTAAGTAATTTACATGGTTTCTTCTGCAGATATTATTAATAATATAATAATTATGGTAAAAATAGCTGCCTAGCGCTCAACAAAAAAAAATAGATAGAAATAAAGAAAATCTACGTATTATCATCTCCTACAAATCTGGTTTAAGTAACTACTTAAAAATATTACAAGTACATTATATACGTAATAAATTATTAGTAACTATTAATTTAAAACTAGAATAAAATGCATTGCTTTAGGTAATCAATCCGTAGTAAAATCATCAAATATCCTATCGTGCAATACCAGTATATTATTGGTTCTTATAGAAACATTCATCTAAGCCCCTTTTTAAAATAAAAAAAATTGCTTTATCCTCCTGAGAAAATATTTGACGGCTAATTCGTAACATTATTACTATCAATTTTATCAACCAAAAGATCGTCAACAAACACAACTTTCTTTTGAAGTAGTCACCTGGAATCGGAACGACAGATCTATGTAACAATATGCCGTTTAAACTTCTTGTTGTTTTTTCACTAAAATAAACACCTAAAATTTATTACAAATTAAAATCTCATATCTACTCTCATCTTAGCAACGCTGGAGTTCAAAATGATGTCGCTTCAGCCTTTTTACTTTTCTCTTTGTCCTGGTCAGCGGTTGTTAAGCTGCCGTGTTTCCATCCTTCCGGGTACCCGTACTGTTTGACGTCATCCCACCATTGCTGCTTTCCATCTGCCCAGATGCAGTACACCACGTTCGTACTGACTAGCACCGCGAAGCACACCCAAAAGGCCACACGCCATTGGGACAATGTTGACTGAGAAAAAAAAACAAATGATGTTGAATAAAAGTTGTGAGGAAGGTAGCCCGAGAGCTGGCACCAATTTTTGGGTAGGTATTTGAGGCAAGCTGAAAACTTATCATAATCTATCTATATAAATAAAAATGAATTGATGTTCGTTAGTCTGGCTAAAACTCGAGAACGGCGAACCGATTTGGCTGATTTTATTTTTAAAATGTTCGTGGAACTCCAGGGAAGGTTTAAAAGGTGAGAAAACTTGGAAAAAAAAAAATAAAAAAAAATTGTGGACGCGGTACGAAGTTCGCTGGGTCAGCTAGTATCTAATAATATTTCTACCAAGACAAGAATAGAAAAGTTCGAGACCCCTAGTGGGGTTTGAACCCACGCTTATGCCTTTAGACGTGGCGCCGTGCTGACCTATTATACAATAGGGACCACTAATGAGTCGTCGAAAAGTCTCTACTACTTCAATTCGGTCTTTGTATTCGCTTGTAACGAATCTACAAAGACCGAATTGAGGTAACCAAGTTGAAGTCACTATAATTAAAATAGCATAAATACCCTTTTTTAAATCCTGTATAATATTATAAAATCAAAGTCAATCTCCACGTTGTAGAAAGCGCGAGACAACTAATCAGATGTCAAAATGCTTCAAAATTGACCGAGCGAAGTCTAAACAAACAAGAGTAACTTTTGATGTACCCTTCCTTCATCTCCGTGTCTTGTTAATGGGCGGAAGAGATTATCTATTAATAAAAGTTCAAAATTTTGATCGAACTTGGAGCAATTTCAAATTTGTGTTTTAAACTTCGGTAATTAAGCACCGTTAGCAAATTTTAGTGATTTTTGTTTAAGCCCTTTACTTATCGAGTTTTAGTTTTGCATTAATAAGAAAGATTATCTAAAGTATTCTTATGTAGGTATTTTTTGATAGAGTCTAAATGATTAGGTACACATGTACCTATATTTTAGATACAGACTGTCTTTAGCTATTATACTTAGTAATCATTTTAAGGCACCCCAATTTGTTTCTTCTTTAAAGATTACTTTACTTAGGTAAGTACATTCTATTACACTTAACACCAAAATATGAAGAATTCCCAAAAAGAACAATGGGACAATGTAACCCACACTTTGGTCAAAGTAACTCTACTGTGCCTAATCGTACCTATAGTACAAGTCTGTACAATTAGTAAGTGACTTATGTATGTACATAGATTGCGAGTAATTATGCTATGTAGGTACTTACATCGGGTGTTAATAATCCAATCAGGTAAGGTGTGATGATGCCTGATATTGTGGACGTTCCATTGATCATGGCGGTCAATGAACCGGCGTAATTGGGTGCCAAATCCAAGGCATTAACCTGAAGAAACAAAAAAGTGTTAATGTAAGTACTTTTCAGTATTGTTCAATATTGATGAATCACTAGGATTATGCAAGCGCAGCTAAGTAGTTCGTTTTATGGTCATGTTAAAGTGACATCTATCTATGTTTTAAACATCTTCTATACTTAGTAATAATATATTATGTAGAAAGATTACATCAGCCAGTGTCATAATATTCTAATAAATATTAGTCAGAAGTAACTTTGACTGTTTAGCATTGATATGACATTGTTAATCGACTCGTGTTCATTGAACTTATCTGATTAAGATGTTGTTTCAAAAACGTAGTCTAAAGAATATTGTATGATTAAGAAAATATTACCTTCATTCCACTATAGAAGCCGCCCATTAGGGCCATAGAGGCGATGAAATAAGCCACAGCTGCGAAGCGATCGCACCCCGAATAAGAGGCCAATATGATACAAATTGCAGGACCCGTAGCAGCTGGAAACAATGTGATAATATAGGAGTATTGTAAAAGTAATGTAGCTATCACATAGTTGGTTGTGACTAAAGGGGTGTATTATGAAATATCCTAATGACCTTTCAACAGATAATAGCAACCGAACGAAACTAATGATGGAAAGTCACGAGGTCAGTTTTCGTTGGCGTAGTTATGTCGATTGCATAGAATTTTGAATTCATTTCGTTCAGTTACTACCTATTTAAATGTTGACACTTGTTTAGGGGGCAATGAACTTTAGCTGCTTTTTACTATATCGATGACATTGGGATCTTTTTTCTGTCAGATTTCAATGATAGAAGACGATTTACCTATTACTGAAATATTAATAGGTATCATTGTTATGTTATAAGTAACCCTTATTTAGGAAAGTATATACGCGGGAAGTTTCACAAATATATATGATGAAATAGATATCTCCTTATTTGAGACTATTACGTCTATATATCTACCTACTTTTATAGACTATATAAAATATATTATATACGGTATGCTCACATTTTTTACGACGATTCCTAAAGCGCTATAAAAAATATTAAGACAGTTAACCCTCGTAACGTACAAGATACTCAAAACGTCAAGTTAACTTCATTCCCGAAATTCGCATTCCCCGGGGACCAATAACGTGTTAAAGATAGGTTGTATACAAGATGTCTCGTGTCGCCACAATATTACCATTAGACGGATTCGAGACCCTTGGGGCGGGACAAATTTATTGCCATTACAGCCATCGGTATATCAGAGCAGCCATACGAATAATAATTGCGTTATATCGTATTGATTAGAATGTTTTTTTTATCTCGCGGTTATTTTTTAACATGATTATGATTTACTAGCGGCCCCGGCAGACGTCGTCCTGCCCGTACGATTGTTTCGTCAAAGATCTGTCAAAGTCTTCTAACTGTCACTTCTTCATAAGGCTTCATATTTTCCCCGTTTTTTACACATTTTCCACTGTTTATTCGCTCCTATTGGTGGCAGCGTGATGTTATATAGCCTGAAGCCTTTCTCGATAAATGGTCTATCCAACAAAAAAAGAATTTTTGAATTCGAACCAGTAGTTCCTGAGATTAGCGCGTTCAAACAAACAAACAAACAAACTCTTCAGCTTTATAATATTAGTATAGATTTACTACGATGTATCAATCCAAATCGATATCTATGGCTTAATACCATTAGTATAGTATTAGTAATATATAGATGAGAGATCGAGAGATAGTAAAGTAGGCTCGTGACATCACGTTATGACATAAATTGTACCATAATTATTGTCCCCACTCCCGAACTTTAGAAGCACTTTTATTTGTCAATTTTAGTTTGTCTGATGAAATAAAATATACGTGACCAATAATTTTTAAATAACCAAACAGACAGACTATTCTAGGATCTTACCTATAGTTGTGTGTATAATCCTTCCAGTTTTGATAGAATGCCATCCTTTCTTCACGAAGACGTCGCAGACCAAACCAAAGATAAAGGAGCTGATCCACATGGCAAGATAAGGAATCGCAGTAAGCGTTCCCGTAGCTGCTATATTAAATTTCAACACGTCTGTCATGTACTTTGGAAGGTCCGACACCATGGTGTAATACCCCCAATCGTGGCCAACCTGAAAATAGTGTTGATCGTTAATATAGTAATTCTGTTGATCGTTAAAAACTTAGCAGCAGGTAGAACTATAATAATATTGAGACCATCAAAGATTTCCAAATGACCCAATGATGAATTTGTCGATAACGATAATATAGATGCTGATTTTAACGGTAACAAAATGTATAACTGTACGGAATACTAGTAATTACTATATCGTATATCACATAAACTTAACTATACTCTGTATTCATGTCCATAAAACTACTCTTAGGGCGGCCACATACATTCGGAATTCCGTTTCGAAATTCCGATTCGAAATACCGTTTCGGGATTCCGAACGCATTAAATCCATACAAATCTATGAATCTGTCACACACTTCAGTTTTTTTCCGTTCGGAATTTTGATCTAAATTCCGAACGGAAAAAAACTGAAGTGTGTGACAGATTCGTAGATTTGTATGGATTTAATGCGTTCGGAATTCCGTTTCGGAATTTTTCCGAAACGGAATTCCGAATGTATGTGGCCGCCCTTAAAATTATGATCTCAAGCAAACAAGCCGTTATAAAACAACACAAATGTCGTCATGACAACATCAAAAGAAACGCTGATCCGAGTTCAAAGCAAGTGCTACCCGTCGCTCCAATTTGAAGAAGGTTTCAAACTGTTAGCTTTAAGGATGTCTAACGGATTATGATGGTCTTAGGATGATTACAATAGCTTTGAAGTTATAGACGTGTTTAATAGTAATTCAAAATATACATAGTCGTGTCCTCATCAGCAACATCATACTAAAAAAATCCTCTTTATAATAATAATATTATAAAGAGGTTTTTTTTTTGTATGTAACAAATAAACTCAAAAAGTACAGGACCGATTTCAATAATTCTTTCACTGTTGGAAAGCTACACTATTCCCGAGTGACATGGCTTTAAAAAAAGGGATTCGGGCGAAGCCGGGGCGGGCCGCTATTTCAAATGAAAGACAACCCGAAAACAAATGTTCGAGATATAATAAATGGGCTTAACTTTAGGCGTAACATGATAAAATCGCCAAAAAGATAAATATGAAAAACAATTTCTAGCGTATAACCGATTTGTAGTTTAAGTAAAGTGAAAACGTGGTCCAAATAAGGTTCTTAAAGACGATTTTAGTCCACCCGTATTGAAGGCTAGGACAGTTATGCCCGCTTTTATCTTGCAGCTTTTAGAAACCTTCACCAAATAGTCGGATCACCTTGCAGGGGCCTTCCACGCTATGGCTTCGGGCTAGAGCTATCATTGTTTATCTAAAATTACTTACTGCGGCAAACAGCAGTGCCCATACGGGGACCGATCGGACAATGGCCTTCCAAGGCACAGGGTCTCGAACACTCGTCTTGTCGGCGCTAGTAACGCTCTCGTTTAGATACTTCAATTCTTCTTCAGAGATGTATGGGTGAGTATTAGGGGTACTGTAGCAGAGAAGACTCTGAAATTAAATAGATTAGGATACTTATACATTCTGTATAAACAGAGTCCTTACATAATGTAAGGACTTCATTATTTCAATGCCATTCGATAGCACCGAATTAAAACGAAACGATTGATATCGAACAAAAACTGACCACGTGACTTTAACTTAGCTTTATTAATTTAATTTATCTTAAACGCAAAACGATGTCACGTTCTTCATATTATATATTATTATGATAGTAACGCGTGGTACCCATTTTAATTAATCTGGATCAATGACACTTACAGTTAAGTGCTTCTATGATCATTGTAACAGAAATATTTTATCAAGTGTAACTAATCATCAAGAAGTAGGGTTAATAATAACTATCGTAAATAAATGAACTTACGAATGCTTTGATCTATATTTTAAATAAAAGCTAGGTAAAAGACTTGTAGCTAGGTACCTATTTATTAACAAAACCAAAGCTATAAAAGAAGCCATAAAAGAAGATATATTTTTATCGGAACTAGCCATAAATTATTCAAAGATAATTTTCCTCTTATTTGTTTCATTATTACCGCATTTGCTATCCGAGCACATTCGTAAGTCTACGTGACATCTATTCCGGGTTTCGCTGGAATTACTTACTCCATTAATGACAAATTTAGAGATGTGAGGTAAATTTTGTTGCTTTATTCCTTTATTATTTTTACACATTTTTTTCGTATGTTGATATTGTTTGTCGTGTTTCATAACTTTCACTTAACATAATTAATAATTACCTATAGTAGGTGAAAGAAAAAAAATAATTCGTATGACAATTTAGAAATGTAAAAAAAAAAAACTACAGTATGACTTAATTTTCAGAACCACGGATGAGATGCTACCTTTTTGAAATACGTCTACGGAGAAATCCAAAAAAACATAATTAAGATGTTTTAACTTCCCTTCTTTCGCTAATCAATCGATCAAATGAAATGAACTTACCCAAGCCACAAACCATAGTATTCCAAACACTCCAAAGAAGTAGAACACGTTGGCCCAATCACCATCTCCAGCCATTAGAAATCCAGACATAAAGGAGCCGAAGATGTTTCCGATTTGAGCTCCACCGAACACCAAAGCGCCTTGCCGAGACCTCTCATGAGGAGGAACCCAGCGGGCCAGCACTATCATCAGAGCAGGCATGGTTGGTCCCTGGAAGGATAACAAATAAAAGGTTATAAAGTGTTGTTTTATTCGTGGCTCTTGTGACTATTCTGCTCTAGTAGACTCTCTCTCTGATTATGAAGATGTAGGTTACAGGTTCGCGGATTTTATCTGACTAGCTATCCTAAGCAGCACTCAAGTTCGCCTTGCACCTTGTACCCATAAATATCTTTAAAATATCTTTCTTTGGACAATTCACACCAATTGATCTAGTTCCAAACTAAGCAAAGCTTGTACTATGGGTACCAGACAACGGATAAACATACATAAATACATATAAGACATCCAAGACTCAGGTACAGATGCCAGTGCTCGTCACATTGATATCGGCCCCTAGCAGGATTTGAACCCGCAACCTCCGGTTTCGTAGTCAGGGGCTCTGACCACTAGACAAATAAACCTTTATACAACTTTTATAGAACTCGTGTGTCGATTGGGTTTTTATCTCTAATCTTTAAGTACCTATGTGTACGCTCATTCATTAGGCGTGATTTGACTTAAGGATTTTTAGAATTTTCTCTCTTTCCCGAAATGTCTAAGTTCCCACGTTATTACTTTCGTTAGATTGGACGTAAGTCGTCACCTCTTTTAGCCGTTTTAGTGCTAAGAATTGCTTTTTGAAGTTCTCCGTATAAGTAGGGATAGAATATTTTTACAGTATTATCATTAAGTAGGTTGTTAAATATTTTATACTAGGTCTGCTATGTATTAGTTTGATCTATTTTAAAACCCGTTTTATTACTATCGACAAACGCAAAACCGGAATAATGATTGTTAGACTTATTTTTTATAGCAATCAACTTTTTGTTTGCACGGCTTCAACGTTTCTTGGGTTAGTGCCAGAGTTTATATTTTTTGTTTCATTCAATATCCGACATGGCTTGAAAACTGCACGAAGTATCGATTTAAGATTTCGCTTCCTATGTTGACATTTTAATTAAATTTAGAACACGTAAAATCAATTTAACTTGTATCAAAAAGAACCAATGTAAAAGCATAAATAATTACTACCGGGATACCTTTGTTTTTAATTAGTTACGTATAATTTTAAACATTAATGAAAGCACGGCTACGGCAAAGTTCCAAATTGATAAAGGTTAATAGAGGGTGTTCGCTGACAAGAAAAGGATCAACAAATGTTATCGCAGAAAAGGGTTGGATAGGGATACTTCTCTTACATTTCATTTAAATACAAAAAGCCAAAAGTCAAACTTTATTGAACAACCTATTCTATTGTTTTGCTAAATTATATGGGCTTCATTATTTTACTACAGACTAATCATATAAATTCGACAATATCCCTCTCTACAAAAGTGGAATCGGAATTGCGGAAAAATCTGATAGGTAAGTACTTTCGCAAATTAACAGTCGAACTCTTAACAGTTTATTTTTTTTTTAACGTCAGCATAAAATTAATACACGTCAGTTAAATCCGTTATAATTGTTTTTTATGTTATAATGGTATTAAATGAAAAACATTCAAATAATAATATAATATCACAAACCTGAAAAAAAAACGATAACCATAAAAATACAGTCAATGTATCTACATCGACTGTATTAATTGATATTTAGACTATGTAGTACTTAGGCCTAATACTAATCATTAGACATAACTGATAGATAGAATAAAATACTTACTTCACCCATGCCTTGCAGTACCCGCAAAATGAACAGCCAAGTAGCTCCTCCCGCTTTCACCACGATAGGCGTCAAAAGCGTAAATACGGCGGTGCTGAGAAGACCAATTCCCAGCGTCCATTTGCCTCCATATCTCTCGGCTAAGTATCCCCCAGGGACGTGTGTAATAGCGTACCCGTAGTAAAAGCCACTGAGAATCAGCCCTTGAGTGGACTCCGACCAGTCGAATATCGCATGCTGAAAGAAAATGACTTATAAACACCCTTTTAGCGGAAGACGTTTTAGCTCGTAATATTGTACATGCGAGATAAGACTTGTTGCTTTAAAAGCGGTGAAATGGGAATTTGAATTAAGAGTTTGTAGGTTGGTAAATCTGAAGTTGTGTTTGGTTTATATTTTTTTATTTTATTTTGTATAATGATTCAACAATTTTCATTACTTGATTGTGAAACATGCCGTTAAAGTTAGATCCAGTCATGATAAATAATGTTACCATGCTTTATAATTAAACTCATTTCAAAGTTTATTGTCACAAGGACAGAATTTACAATCTTTTATCTTTGCTACATTTACAATCTGAACAATCTCTATCGTAATAAAAAATAAATGACTGTCAGTTTTATTACAAACTATTTTTAATTAACTACCTTAATTCTAGAAGCGTTTATGATACGGCTATATTGAAACTCCGGTGTAACTGCTTATCTAAGGTAAGTTGTAATCCCCTAAACCAAGTTTGACTGGAAAGTTAGAAATGTCAAGTTTCAGACACGATCTATATCGTGGATTAGGCATAAGTTGGAAATCGAAACCCAAAAGGGATTGAACCCTTCTTAGCGGTTACTAAATCTTAAGTAGCCCTAACAGTTTGCCTCGAAACCGCTACCTATTCATGTCTAAGCGAAGTTTCATTAAGCCAATTTTAAGGGGTATGCTTTTGTTATAATTTCGTGTTGCAGATAAGTACATAATAATAACATACGTCATAACGTAGGTCTACGTAATAAATATTTTTTTTTTAGTTTTTTATTGTACATACTTTTTTTTATGTGATGATTATCGACTAATATTTTGGTTTTAGTATTTAAATTATCTTAATAGACTTTGTATTGGGCCTTAAGAAATGATCAATAGGAGCTTCCGTCAGAAATTATTGACGGGTTTGAATTGTCAAGAGAGGCAGTTAGTCAGTCGATTACAATTCGGACTTTCGAGCTAAACATTCACAATTAGGCCGAGATCACGAAATATTGATATTGATCTAAGTAATAATAGTACCTACATTGAGATATTATTTTGGAATAAAGTGTGTTGAAAAGTATTACTGAGACTTGACTCTTCAAATTAGTGGACTTAATTGAGTGGCTCAATTTAATTAAGACATTCGGAATTAAGGCTTTTTACATTTTATGCTAATAATATTTAGGTGCCTATTAAAAAAAATACAAATCCCAATCCCTTAATTACGCCATGACCGTGGACTATCATCTACCTCGTGTGTACACGATTATTTATTGTATTGTGTACGTGTTATTTTTTCCATAAGTTTTTTAAATACTTTATATGCAAAAGAACGCAGTGCAATGCAAGGCGGAAATGACTTGTTTAAAAATAATTAAATGCATTTGCATACTTTGTAACCTTGTTATTCAAAGTCAACCTCGTGCTGTATCGAGATTGTCAAGAGTCACTTATAAGCTTTCATATACAATTTAGTTATACCTGTGTTTTTAAACAGTACCCTCAAATTTTTTGAAAAGTACTTTCGTTGTTTGTAACTTTACTTGAACAATAAAAATAAATACAGGGCTTGTAGTTTATTGCATTACTATAGATATATGGTATGTTAAATATACTTTGATCTACGAATAATTGCATTTAGGACGTATAATTAAAAAAATGCCTACTTAACAACTTTCTTTTAAATGAAAAAAGTTATTTGAAGATTCGATATTTTAGGAAAACGTTTAAATAATTAAACCCACAATCACTAAAAGTCTATACCTACAAGCTCAATGATGTTTTATTGTGAATTTCGTAAATATAGTAGGCAACATTAATTAAACTTGTTACAAAATACAAATTATTACGAGGCTTGAAAATTTGTAGAATTAAGATTTCAAGTCATCAATTTGTACTTTTGCAAAGTCACTTTAAATTATAATTGAAGAGTAAATTTTAATTTAGGTACACTGGACAGATATTTACTCCAAGGTCTATAATCAAAGGCTAACAACAACTGGCTAACTTGTATATAAAGTTGCTAGGTAATCAAACTAAGTGTCTACGCTATTATTAAAAAAAAATAACTAAGCACCTACGCCTCACAGACACATAAAAAGTGAAAAACTTTTCAACAGCTAAAAATGGTCTAAGCGCTCCGTTAGTGTAACGGCATGGGCGTGGGTTCGAATTCCACTGGGGGTCTAAATTCTTTCTACTCTTGTCTTTGTACAAAAATATCATTCTAATTAAAAACTAATATTATTGAACCAAGAATATTGATCGAATTTCGATCGATAGATTGTAGTTAATATTGAGCTGAATATGAGTTTAAGTGACGTGCCGAAAGTATTGTAGGTAGAGGTAGCGTTTCAAAACAAGTATATCTTCACGTCAACAGCGTATGATGAACTGTCGGATCAATATTTTTCTCGACATAATATTGATAACGTCATTGACAAGGAGAAGTTTTGTTTCGTTTTTGACATGAAGAAATACGAATCAACATGGACATGACAAGATTTCTGGCTGTCGACAACGTTATCGATTTTTGACAGATCACCGCGAGAAAAAGACGACATCGACATGATAAGATGTCGACTCGACAGTTCATCATAGGTTTGCTGCTTACTTGTCAACTTACTGGTTTCGTACTGACAGTCCCGTTGGCTATAATCACGCTGTCATCCGGGCACGCATCTGGGTCGTAATGTGAGCTGTTGTGAGCCGTAGTCCGCACCATTTGCGTCACGGCCAGGTTCAGGCAAACCCGCATGGTGTACGCATTGCATACGGCCAGAAGGCCCATGATGCCCAGGACGTACCGCTGGGGAATTATGAACACTAAGCGGACAAAATCAAACAATTGTTCTTGAATTGGTTCGGTGGAAATCTTTGATTTGAAACAAAAGATAACTAAGATATTATTGATAGTTTTATGTTTGACGTTATTTTCCTTTGTATTTTTATTAATGATGCGATGGAGTTATTAGTTTTTTTTTGCGTTTTTGTACCAATGGCTGTTTTTAGAGACAGTGTAGTGAAACTCTATTTAGCACAGATAACTATGAAAATCAAATTTACTGACCTATATTGCGACTTAATATAGGTAAATAATTAAGGCTTCAGTATAGCATGATAATTTTTATTAATACCAAATTGGCGAAATAATAACACCTAGCGAACCTTGTTTGTTCGCTATTTACAAAGTTATCATCAATTCTCCATTTGAAGATATATAGGTACTTAATAAATAATCCATAATGATAGACAATTAAAAAAAAACAATATCACTATTCAATGAAGATTCCTTGATCAGAAGCAAAATGAAATATCTTAACGATTAAAAAACCTATTGTTAATAAATGTCATTAATTTATTACACGTGAAGCTTCATTCCATTATTATAATAATATACTTAGGTATCATTCCAGAACATGTCGCAACATGTATTATAAAAACAGTATCGTAATAACGTGAACGTATGATTTTACATAATTCTCAGACATTTGTAACGTAGGTACATAATTACTATGTTAGTAACTTCGGAAGCAGACGATGTGTAGAATTTAGTGGAATTTTGGATAATTCTATAATGAACTCAGAACTTGATAATTATGTGGTCCATTACGCGCAAAAAAAACATTTGTCAATGACTTCCATTTAAAATAATACCTATAGGTAGTAGTGATTAATCAATTATCATTCTTCTCATAGAAGTTAGGTGATCCATTCTATCGTTCAATACTTACGTTTCGACAGTATTTTCCGCCATCTTGGTATCATTGCAGCGTTTTGTTTTTCTTATTTTAAATACTGAAAAAGAGAATTTACATTTAATTATTATAAAGCGGAATGGCAAAGATAAGGTGTTATTTATTTTCTTAAGAGCTCCAAGGAAATTAAACGAGATAGCAAGCTAGTGCTGGATAATAATTTATCTAAATGATCATAGATTAAACGATTTAGTTAAAGTGATGTGTTTTATACGACAAAGGTAAATTAAAAAGGTTCTGAGCTACCTACTGCTAGTAATTTCTGTTGTTTTCACGGTTATTACAAATTAGAATAAAACAACTGCGACCTAACTCCCTGGATTTTATGACGTTTCGAGAAGTTCACAGTTCCTTTAAACAAACTTATCTTTCTTTAGGTATATTATTAAAATATCAGCATATATACGAACGCTAGATAAAACGTTAGGTAACAACCGTGAAAGCATCAGAAATTATTATACCACGCACTTTTTCAAAGTAAACAGCTAGGTATCATTATAAATAGTTTTAAGACATAGGTATTTAAGAAGCTTATAATACCTTTTTCCGTTTAAATAAATCAAAGTAACATGTAGCAATCAATGTAGCTAATATTTATCTTCATTATCTGTCGCATTAACTTTTCAAGTGCTTTCACCTACTTAATTGAACCTAGTACACACGTTTTCTTTCATTAGTCACAGATAAACTGAAAGTGCCGCCGGAACATAAATCAATAATCAACTCTAATCCATCGAGATAAAGTTTTAAGTTGCTTGACTCAGATATCACATGCTGTACTAGTTAAGTTAATAAGGCACATCGGAAGTACTACTTGTTTCGAACTAAGACTAATAGCTACCTATTGACGTAGTTACGTTACGTTTGTAGGCAATTACGGTGTTTTCAGTTACTGCAATTAACATTCTCGATCGTAATGCGACTGTATTGAAATTATTGTTTTCACTTTATCTAGGTACTTATGTTTACTAGTGATGTCGGCCAAGGGAAGTATGGTATGTACTAGCTAACTTAAAAGATATTATCTGTTAGAAAAGTGTCAATTAACTTATTGAGATATTATAAAACGGGGATATTCTCATACATCATCATCATCATCATCAGCCCGTCGCAGTCCACTGCTGAACATAGGCCTCTCCAATTTCACGCCACTTTGCTCTATCTTGGGCTGCTTCTCATACATAATTAATTAAAATCACCAGGTATGTAGTCACCAGGTTTTGAACTTCGTACATTATTGGCATTATGCGTGAATGTAATTCGACATGATAATAATGAGATATTTTCACGGTAATTTCTCATTGAAATAAAATAACTATTTACCTGCTTTATTTATTAATTATATTAACGGCGTAACTAGAGCTATATATGTATAACTCGCGTATCTTTTTTATTACTTTTCATTGATGTTTCTTAAACTTTATTGTCATATGACACCTTGAGGCGTAGACAAGGTGCCAACGTTCAACGTTAACGTTAAACGAAACGACCAAAATCTATGGGATTTGACATCCGCGAACGTTTGTGACGTATATGACAGTCGTTCGCGGATGTCAAATCCCATACATTTTGGTGCCAACGTTCAGCGTTAACGTTGAACGTTGGCAACTTGTCTAGGCCCCCTTGTTAGTTTAACTTCATCTCGTTTTAGTCCAAGTCGCGAAAACGTCAGTAATTATTATGGGTAGGTACTTTATTTTTTTGGACAGTCTTAATACGCTTTTATTACAAATTTGCATTGACCAATTCTGTTATGTAAAAGTACTTATAAAGTTATTAGCAGAAAGCAGTTGACCTCTCCTTATTGAGTAGATTGCAGTGTTTTATAGCTGTTGCCTTGTTAAGGTTGCTCAACGCACGAGGAGGTACGAGATGAAGCATGACTGGTAAATAAATAAAGAATATTTATTTTTAAACTTATTGTAAAATAATGTCGTACTTAATACTGCCAGTTAATCTGCGGACTAAATATATAGTCAGCGAATGACGATCCAAGAAATAATATAGAACAATATTAAATATTGAAAATATTCCTTCGCGTAGATTACATATTGGCAGGAAACAATAATAGGATAGTCTAACGCTCAAGTACCTAGTTAGCGTTAGACTACCGTCAGCTCTGACGTGCTACGAATATTTTTGACGGCCTGCTGGTCTAGTGGTCAGAGCCCATGACTACGAAACCGGAGGTTGCGGGTTCGAATCCTGCTAGGGGCAGATGTCAGTGTGATGAACACTGGCATTTGTACCTGAGTCTTGGATGTCTTATATGTATTTATGTATGTTTATCCGTTATCTAGTACCCATAGTACAAGCTTTGCTTAATTTGGGACTAGATCAATTGGTGTGAATTGTCCAAAGATATTATTATTATTATTATATAATATAAGAACTGAGGTTTTCGAAACGTCAGGAAACAAAATAAAATACACGAGTTTAATCCGTCCAAAGTTGTCTTATTCTAATATATTTTTTATTTTATTATATATATATATATATTTTATTATAGGTAGTTTTTAAAAGATTATTGTGATCGTTTAGGTTCCAGGTAAGTCTTAATCACGTAAAGGTATGAAATCATTTTGCATAGCTTAATTTACTGCGACCGAAGCAAATTGTGAAGTAGTTAATAGAAATTTCTTTACAATTTGTTTACATTATTCTATTATATTTATTTGTTCTTAAATATGGTTTTTCAACTATTAATAATAACGTGAGTACCTATAATGTATTTACATTATAGGTACTCACGTTATTATTAATAGTTGAAAAACCATATTTAAGAACAAATAAATATAAAAGAATAATGTAAATAAACACGTTATAAGAATATATAAGTACCTAGATACTAGTCTATCGCATTAGGTCTGCGACTTGTAATGATAGGTTTAAGATGATAAATAAATAAATATAAAATAACTAAGAAATGCTCACTCATAAGTGTTTATCACACTAACTTTTGATATGAATCCGCTTGTTGCCCCACCTTTCCCCACCTTGGTTGCCTATTTTTATGAAAAATACAAAAACGCTATGTTAATGCGGAAGTCAACACAATTGTTTCAGAAGTGTACCCAATCGTACGCCGTTTCTGTCAAAGTAAAAGGCAGATGACATATAAGAAATTTACATGAAAATGCTTTAAAACGGCTTTAACATTTATTCAAATTGTTATAAACAAATTTTGGATAACCATAAACTTCGTTCCACTTCGCATATACGTCACTTCAAAGTATATTTCATGCTTAAGTAGATAAGTATATATTTAAAGGAGTAGGTACCAGACTAAACATTTAGTTTTAAAGACATTTCTGTCTGTTTGTCTAATAGATAATATATTCTCTAATCTCACTTAACGATTACACGTAAAACGTAACCCTTAACTACAAACAAATGGTGCACTGACGGTAAAATCAGCGAAGTTACAGGATCAAATCCTGTTAGGGCCAAATTTATAAGTGACGAGCACAAACATTTAGACAAAAGTTTTGGACATTATAATAATATAATCTATATATATATGGTGGTAGGTACATAATAATATCTATGTACCTATACCTATATGTACTTACCTATGTTTATGCTTTGTCTAATACACGAACTACTGTCGGCATCAACTGTAAGAAACACACTATTGACTGATCCAATATATTATGTATAATTGATGCTGACTGTACTTTTCTTAGATTCAAACTAGATTTTTTTGTTGCGAACTGTCTAAATATACATACTTATTTATTAACATAAACCTAATTTAAGTTTAATTCCGTCTCTGGAATTCTCTCCCTCTATCCATCAGGCAAGCACCGAGTAAGCTAGCATTCAAGCGTTCGTTACGTAAGCACTTTTTAAACCTTTAGTTTTCATCATCTTTGTCATTGTAGTTAATTATGTATTTTTGTATACCTATCTATATATCTTAGTATATTAATGTATGTATTTATGTAGTGTAATATCATCCTGATATATATTGTATCTATTATATTATATGTATTGTTCTTTTTGCGCCTACACATGCTCTCTGTTTGCTTTAAAGGTTTTCTGGTAGAGAATGCCGTATGGCATTAAGACTTAAGTCCGCCTTTTGCACAATTGTTTTATTGTGCAATAAAGTGTAAATAAATAAATAAATAAATAATTTAGTCCGATAATAATATAACTAATGACAATGTCGGTCCTTACCAATACGTTGTTCGAGGTCAAACAAACTGCGTTACAGCTCAATAGGCGTGTATTGAGAGACAAATTAACAATTAAAATATGTGAAGGCATTGTTAGGCAATATTTGACTTGTAGCTTGACGACAGTTTACAGAACAATGATGTCACTTTACATTGGCTATGTCGCGTTTCACTCGAAAATAAAAGAAAATAACGATCAACAATATCAATCGATCAAAAAATAAATATCGATATTTAAATTTATCGTCCCTTACTTATTTTCCTGAATAAAAACTTCGTTCTTATAAGTAGGCAATATATTTTTATCTTTATCTTTATAACTCGTAAATACTATGCTAATGAAACAAATAGGTATAACGAATTTAATTCACGTACCTATTTTATTTGCTGACGTTTCGAAAACTTTATATTTCTCATACTTATAGCCGACTGAGCCGATGATAGTGTTTTTACATTATGCAAAATATCTTATTTTCGTAAATGCTAACTTTTGTAGTCGTAAAAATTGCACACAAATTTCCCGCCTATTCACTCAAAGCGTGCTATGAACCTATGTCGATTAGTGTTCAAAAATGTTCAATGCATATTACCTTAATATATGCAACCTTCATAATATATTATAGTCTTTAAGTCAGTGACCATAATGACGACGACAATTATTATAAAATCGAGCATTCCCAATAACACTTAACCCAATTACCTAATAGCCTAGTAAACCTTTGACTTAATATTAATTTATCTAAGTGATTTTCGTGAATATCGATCTATCTTTCGATCTTAATTTTGTTAAATCGTAGATTAGGTACTTACATGAAAATGAAACAAGTAGATGTCTTACTAAGTGCACAAGAGTAGGATATCTAATATAGACTTATAGCTTCTGCCCGCGACTTCGTCCGCGTGGAACTCCTCCTTTTTTGCAGTCGGTTAAGAGGATTGTGAACCTGTTAATTTTCATACAAAAGGCGATAACGTTTTACACCCAGTAAAGCGTAACAGACAGACAGACAGACAGAGTTACTATCGCATTTATAATATTAGTAGGGATTCGGCTCAACGTTTAACAGATGCCATTTAACTGACAGTCCTGTATTCAAACAGCCAGGGTCAATAAAGATTTATGTAAGAGATTTTTTTAAATGAAACGGCATATGAATATAATCTTTCTTATTTAAATAGTGTCAATAGGTAAACTTTAAATTTATCACTTATGGAAGAGACCATGGCAATGCCATTGCCAAAGGTTTGATGTTTGCGTTTTTTTAAATTTGACATGAAGATGGTCATTTTTATCCCAACCGTAAGTATTATGTTACATTTTCCGGTTACAGATTTCACAGTAGGTAGTTAAACAGATACATTATGGTTAAATCCATCAACCGCGTATTGTTACAAAATTGCAAAGCTAGATATTATATGTATATACGTCGTTCATAATACCTACGTAAATAACAAAATAAACAAATGTGTTAGACTGTAAAGTTTTCAAAACTGCAGTATAAGAAAAAGGTACTTAACAAATGCGAATTACTTAAATCCGTTATAGTTTTTTTTGCCAATGTGTAATAATCGCGGAAGCACCTGAAACTATATACTAAAAATATCCTCGTTAACTTGTCTCTCTATTTATTATGTTTAATTATTTCAAGAGCCGTTTCAAAAAAAAGTTTTTGATAACTTAAGTTCAACAGAAACACTTTAATGCAGGTTGACATGCAAAGAGAGTCAGGTGCTTATATTGTCTTACGACAAATTATGTTCATTTAAATCGCGGTATAAAATAAAAAAAAAAAAACAGATAATTACAATTCCAAAACATTTAGCAAAATTAATAAAATCCTATCTGTCCCACTTATTTAAACAATTTTAACATCTATCAATTGTAATTCTTACGTCAGTAATTAGACATAAAATAAGATCAAGTGTATGGAAATAAACGGATAATCAAAATTCAATTAAATCCCATTAAGAGGTAGATTAAGGTGGTCACTTACTGTTATCTTGAATAAATTTTCCCTTGTCACGATATATTTTTTTCCATTAAAATTGTTTTTCTTCACTGTTCACGGTCGAGTGAGTCGCGAGTGCTGTTGAATGGTTAGTACTCGACTGTTGTCGCTGTGCTGCGCGCACGCACTGCACGGGGAGTTCCTTCATAGATCAATTAATTTGCGTAGAAGGTAACAATAATTACCTACGCTATTTATTTATTTTACATTGAAATGAAACAACTATAAACGGATTTAACTCACTTTTTTATTTTATTGATGTTTGCTGATGATGATTGATTTTTGTTGATGTTTCGAAAACTTTACAGTTCCCATATTCGTAACACGACTGACCTGATGATAGCCGAACGCTTATATTATTGCATTCCAATGTGTACCTAATACTCGGGACGACATCAGATTTGTTTTATTTATATTAGTCAAAATCAGTGTTGATTATATACAATATGTCTGCATTTATGCATTTTAGAAGCAAGTATATTATGTGTACAAATGAACCTTCTATAGGTACCTACCTAGCACATACAATCTAGTTTTATATACTAACAACAGAACGTAAGCATTATTGGTGTCAATATTTCTTAAAATCGTTGTTTTATAGAGATAACATTTTTGTCTTACCCTAGACACTCTCTCACACTAGAGCTTAATAACATCTTGTATCTATTTATCTATACTAATATTATAAAGCTGAAGAGTTTGTTTGTTTGAACGCGCTAATCTCAGGAACTACTGGTTCGAATTCAAAAATTCTTTTTTTGTTGGATAGACCATTTATTGAGGAAGGCTTTAGGCTATATAACATCACGCTGCGACCAATAGGAGCGAAGAAACAGTGGAAAATGTGTAAAAACGGGGAAAATATGAAGCCTTATGAAGAATTACTATTCCACGGGGACGAAGTCGCGGGCACAGCTAGTGCCTATATAATTAGGAAGTACATAACAAAGTTTTTTAAAAAGGTTTTTAGCGATGGTAGATACCATCGCTTTAAATTATTATACCTATCTACGTTAAAACTGCTAAGTGGGGAAACCTTTTTAAAAAACTTTAATACCCACTGCAAAATAAGCCTGGAGTTTTTGTGGATAAGAGTGTAATGCACGTCAAGAAACTGCCAATTCGTATAACAGAATTAACCGTCTTTGTATTTTTTACATCTTTGCCACGAGCGCTAAGGTGCGGAGAATATCGTAGACGTAGTGGTCAATCACATACCGGCCTTCACCGAGAAAGGCTCGTGCATCTGACCTTACGCGAATAAAGCACGTGGGCCTCGCATTAATAAACTATTTAATACCACCCAATTACTAAAGGCAGCAAGGCGTATTAGACTCTATTCATTGGAGTTGAGATCCAAATCGTATTACGGGATGTTGACTCTTAATTTCATTTGTAATTGCTGGATGAGCCGAAAACGAAGGTGATTAACTTATGGAATGGCTTATTTTAGGTGCATCTGTACAAGGTTTGCAGGTTCTATGATAATGTATTGAAGAGCTGTTGACATAGTTATTTATTTATCATAGTAATCTATGATAAATAAATATGTCCATGTGCTCCACGGTCTCACTATAATTTATAATTTAATTTTATTTGATTCCTATTTTTATTTTATTTTATTGACGTTTCGGATTCTTTACAGTTTCCAAAATCGTAGCATGACTGAACTGACAATAGCCTAACGCATAAGGAAAATAAAATAAAAATACGCGAGTTAAATCCGTTAATAGTTCTTTCAATTCAATGTGTAATAACCGCGAAGGCGTCAGAAATTATTAAATTTATTCCTCTGAAATTCTCATAAACAATCCCGAAAGCCTATAAAATACCTTAGTAAAAATATCGCATTGATCCATTTCCCTTTTGTTGTATGAAAGGACAAATTCATACTCCAGCAAAATTCACTTACCTTAGCATTGAAATATTTTTTCCGTGAAATCTTTTTCCTTTCCTGATTAGACCCATTGGAATCAAACCCAAGAAGCAATAAGGTATCAAGACTATGATTGGAGAATTGACAAATGAATAGATACTACTCAGTTGTTACTGGAGTAAAAAAACATAAATAGCATTTGTTGAGAAATAGCAGGTATATATAGATCAGATTTATTGATAAGTCACGCTTCTACTTTGTAAACGTGGATGATCAATACTGACTAACCTTGAAATAGTTGATGATCGATAATCTATACTAATCTATACTAATATTATAAATGCGAAAGTAACTCTGTCTGTCTGTCTGTCTGTTACGCTTTCACGCTAAAACTACTGGACCGATTTAAATGAAATTTGGTACAGAGAAAGTCTGGAGCCTGAGAAAGGACATAGGCCACTTTTTAACCGACTGCAAAAAAGGAGGAGTTCCACGCGGACGAAGTCGCGGGCAGAAGCTAGTTTTAACATAATAAGGATCGGAACTGTAGGTACTGAATACTTTTCCACAGTTTTCTCGAAACATAAGATACAAGTAGGACTATTTAATTAAGAACTATAATACTATTTAATTAAAAAGTAATCAAATGAGTAGAACCATTGATCGTGGCCACGTGTATCAATACAAGAGAAATATTAAAAGAAAAATACAAATTTCGTCTGATGGTACACTTGACACACTACAATAAATATATCGCACACCTAGATCTAAAGGGAGCTAACTCAAAAATCTAAAGATTTAAATTAAACACACGCTAAAAACAAGGATCCGATTCCTTACAACAATTTCGCCTCTCCCGAAAAAGTTACTTTTTTTGAGTTAGCTCCCTTTAGATCTAGAGGTGCGATATGTATTGTCCATATTATTATCTCATAAGAATATCTCATGTACTTACTTACGGAGTTACTACATATACTCTGAAACTCGTTACAGTTGGAATGAAACAACTATAAACGGATTTAACTTGCGTATTATTTATTGGCTGACGTTTATAGTTATTACATTCTTAATGTAATAACCGCGAAGTCATCAGAAATTACTCTTAACCGTTCTGAAAATGCATTTAAACAGCATTAAGGTTTTATGTATGACCTTACTAAGAAACATTCTATAGGACATTGTATTAATACTAAATTATCACTAAGTACCTAATCATTAGACTGACATTTCTGTCTGTACATTATTATTATAATCTAGTATAGAGGACACTGATGCATAAAAGGATATTACTACTTTCTCTCTTACCAATATAGCCTTGAAACAAATTTCCTCACTTGCCTCGTTGATCATCTTTAGTCTTCTTATTCAATAGAACATGATCGATGACCTTAATAAATCCCTTTTTGGCGATTTATCATATTCATACTCGTACTATATTGTAATAAGGCCATCTCTTTATTCTATTATAGGCCTTATGGTGTGTGAAATTACTTAAAGCGTGTGTTACCTACTAAGTATGTAATGTATATATATATATTTGGTCTGAAACTGTCGTTTTCGCTTTTCATCATTTAGTGTCTTTAAAGCAAGTTGTCTAGTTTTATTTAAAAGGTAATATATTGTAAGTTTGCCGTTAGCATTTTGAGTTAAACCAACAAAACGCTTAAAATAATATTTGTGTATCACGTTAGAATCATATTCAAACCAATTTTTCTACACCCTTTTTAGTTTTTATTGGCAGTTTTATTCACGTGGACACAACTTTTTCCATCACAACTTCAATCCCACTCTATGAAAATGTTTAATATAAAAACACATGTTTTTAAATAAAATTAATTTAATCATTTGCTATCGGCGAATGGTCATGTTTTGGATGAACGACTTTTTTTTCCAAATCTGGAGTTCTCTTCTTCAAAGGGCCATGTGTCCATCCTTTTGGGTACCCATACTTATCGACATCGTCCCACCATTGCTGCTCACCACTTCCCCAAATCAGGTAAACGATATTCGTCCCTACTAACACTGCGAATACGGTCCAAAATGCTAAACGCCACTGTTCAATCGTTTGCTGGAAAAAAAATCAGAGTAGTCTAAGGTAAATGAAGTTAGATAAGAAAGTAATAAATTAGCTATCACTTTAATATAGGTGACAGTTGTAATTAAACAACTATAACGGATTTAACTCTTAATAACTTGGAACTGTAAAGTTTTCGAAACGTTAGCAAATAAAATAAAATACACGAGTTAAATCCGTTATTGTTGTTTCATTCCAATGTGTAATGTCCACGATGGTATATGAAATTATTATAAGTTACTGTGTTAGGTTTTATATCCAACCTCCCCTTCCCCTAAACCAGTAACAATCGAACTAATTAAATATGTAAAACTAGCTTCTGCCCGCGACTTCGTCCGCGTGGAACTCCTCCTTTTTTGCAGTCGGTTAAAAGTAGCCTATGTCCTTTCTCAGGCTTCAGACTTTCTTTGTACCAAATATCATTTAAATCGGTTCAGTAGTTTTAGCGTGAAAGCGTAACAGACAGACAGACAGACAGAGTTACTTTCGCATTTATAATATTAGTTAGGATATATCGAATTGACATAAGGTAACAAAATCTGCCTTTTTCGTTAGTTTCGAAAAATTTCATACATTTGACATTCGTTTGCTATTATCGATTTATATTCCTGTCTAGGAGAAAAGGTCGTTTCGGTAAAAAATAGGTCCTAAATTTATTTTCAATATTTGTTTCATATTGTACACAACATTTCAATTAGTTTTATATCAAAGAAAAAATAATTTGTTCATTTAATGGTTCAAAGATCACAGCGAAAGAAAAGTTTTGTGTATACAAAAAATATGACTTTATTTACGAGCAATAATTAAATTCATATTTTATATTGTAGCGATGAAAACGAAATATAAAAAAAATATTATTTAATTTTAACTAAGCTTGTTGCTAGTTTAACAATTATGAGACAATAAATAAAAAATATTGTTTTTTATTTCACATCAATATAACTTACAATAATTTACGAGATTGCACAAATAAAAAAAAGATGATATCTACTTTGTTACGTATAATGCAAATCATTATAAGAAGACAGGAAATGAATAGGAACAGGAAGTCACAGAGCAGGAAACAATATGGCACGGAGTTAACCCTTGTTCGACATTTGATCACTCAGATGGCAAATGACCTTCGATCATTTACGGGTTAAACGTCCAAATTACAATTTAATTTCCTATTGAAAGAAAACTATACGAAATATTTTAGTGATTATTTTTTTGCATTACCTACATGTACCTAGGTACCATTAAATACATTTAAATGTAGGTTAAGCCTTATTTAAATTAGCACTATTTTTTATTTATACTGGGAAAATTTTAACTAATAGCTAAATAATAATTTCTTATGTTTTCACGGTCATTAGGTTCACATTGGTGTTAGACTATTGTCAGCTTAGTCTACTACTAATATGGCAACATCAATAAAAAATAATATACCTTCGCTAGTTATTACCGTTATAATTGTTTTATTTCACCCAATTCCTAAATATATCAGATTCTTTCAACAAACACAAGCTGAGCACACACACACACACACTCACCTATTTGCCGATACATACCACATAAGCCGCAATCATACTCAACAGCCACAAACGACACCGCAGTCTGATAAACATAAAGGCACATTCACACAAACAAACATAAACCAATATAACTTACATTTGGAGTTAACAAGCCGACCAGATACGGTGTAATAATTCCAGATATGGCGGCAAGACCATTAACAAACGCAGAGCAAGTTCCCGCGTAGTTAGGAGCTATGTCCATAGCATTGATCTTGACACTGCTGTAGAATCCTCCCATGAAAGCCATGGAAGCAATGAAGAAGCCTACCGCCTCTGCCCGGTTACAACCAGAATACGAGGCCAGAATTATAAAAACTGCCGGCACGGAAGACGCTGGGGAAAAAAGTTTTCCTTAATTGTGGAGTTAAGTCCTGTCTAGATGAAGGTTGGAAATAAAGTTATTGGAAGATCTTCCAAATGAACAAATGAATAAGTAGGAATAAAGACTATTAGAATCAAACATTGAAATTATCTTCTGATGAAGCTGTTTGCGGACGCCTAGTGTGCTGTGATTGAAGCATTATAGTTGTCGTTTTGCGCAGAATTAAGTTATTGGCGTTATAAAGTTCTTGCATACTATTACCTATATCAAATCCTTTGTCATCAATGACTGACTGACAGTTACGTGCACAGCCTAAACCGCTGACGATGAGATCCGAAACTTGGAGGATGTTAGATAGTCATTTTTACCTTTATTACTAATACAAACAGATTCTACTTACATAAAGTAGTATATATTTTCCTGCCAGTACCAATACTGTGCCATTTCTTCCTGATGCACAGATCACAAAGTCCAGCAAAGACAAAAGAGCATATGTACATAGCAATATAAGGCAAAGCTGACATCAGACCGGTCTCTTTGATATTAAATTTGAGGACGTCAGAAAAATACTTCGGGAGGTCGGTGATCATTGTGAAGTATCCCCAATCATGGCCGACCTAAGGAAAATACTATGAATAAAAACCCATTGCAAATTATGCTTAATCATTGAAGATTTTCCTCGTTCGAAAATGTTTTTAGAGATACAAGAAAAGTCCCCGTGGTAAATAAATTAGGTAGTCAGGTAGATTACAATAATGTGTGGTAATAATTTGTATTGGTTGTGTTGTGTTGGTTTGTGTTGGTAATAATTTTACAGTACTGATTTTGCCTTGTACTTTACACAATTTATTGCTATATTGTGAAATAATTTATTAAACATTAAATAACTTTAGTATGTAAACTAAAACTAACTAAGTATTGCATGTAATGACTGCATTTATAACTTGTATTATACTGTTGTAAGATGAGGTACCTACCTACTTACTTCTATTCCGTTGGTATGGTAACATAGCGGCAATTAAATTTGTTATTAATTATTATATTCTCTATTGATAAGGAAAAATCTTAACTACCAATCCTAGTTATAGCAAATTATGTAATTTATAAAATAAGGCATTTTTCATATTGTAAAAATCAGTTTACCGTTAATCTCTCGTTAGCTCTGCTCGCTAGCTCCGCTAATGTTGTATAGAAGTAGGTAATCACATTTATACAACCTTTTTACAGCTTATATAGAATATTTCTGTAGTCTGGGTTTATACTTACAGCTGCCAGCACAAGCACCCAAAGAGGTGCAGACCTCAATAAAGCTTTGAATGGCACAGGGTCCAGTTTTTTGTGGAGACCAGACGCTGCCACATTTTGATTCAAATAATTCCTCTCTTCCTCAGAAATGTATGGGTGGGAGTTAGGTGTACTATAGCATAGAAGACACTGAAAAGTAACAATTGAAAAATTAATGATAACAATTATTTTGGTTAGGACCCTAAAAAAAAATGTTTTGATAATATACACCCAATATATTTAGTCTCAACCTAAGTAAAGCTTCTGCATAGATGCTGTAATATTATAAAGGATAAACATAGGTAGGTACATAAATGGGTGATGGGTGAACAGATGTTTAACCGCCGGCAGTCTCTTGTCCATTGTTGAATAAGTACGTCAATCAAATTGTCAATTAAAAAATATGTCCAGTATTAATTTCTGACGCCTTCGCGGTTATTACATGGTTATTACACATTGGAATGAAACAACTGTTAACAACTACCTTTTTACGCGTTTTCACTTTAGCGTTAGACTATTGTCAGCTCAGTCGTGCTACGATTATGGAAACTGTAAAGAATCCGAAACGTCAGCTAATAAAATAAAATAAAAATACGCGAGTTAAATCCGTTAACAGTTGTTTCATTCCAATGTCCAGTATTTCTTAGAAATGTAACTAATCATTATACCCCATTTAATAATAAAGTATCATAAAAAAACATACCCAGAAAATAAACCAAATAATTCCCAAACCACCAAAAACATAGAAGACATTTGCCCAATCGCCGCCATCAGCTAACAGCAGTCCAGAGATAAATGGGCCAAAAATATTGCCAATTTGAGCCCCACCGAAAATCATAGCTCCAAACCGTGATCTCTCGGAAGGTGGAACCCATCGAGCCAACAGCAATACAAAAGCAGGCGTAACTGGTCCCTGAAATAATTACAAAAAGCATGACGATTTTTTTTTATCCACCAAATAGAATAATTCTCAATCGAACAATAAATAACAAAGATAAGCGTTTCAAAAGTTCGGGAGTTTAGGCTCGTGACGTGACGTTATGGTATAAATTGGATCATATCGTAACGTCACGTGTTTCCCAGCTTTAGAAGCACGTATCTTGGTATTTTTTGACAAAAGAAAAAATAGTTACGTGTCAAATATATTTTAATAGGTAATCGAATTGACGGACTCAAAATATGTAATATAATTTTCTTTACCCAGTCGTCATACTTATCACCCTTAAAAAGTATTTTGATTATGTATTTTTTCTAGAATATAGGTATCAAGAAAATGTTTGTTTACGTAGGTATTTTTAATAACATTGTGGGGAAATTCATATAAATACGCAAGTGAGACGAACAGTCAGCTGGTTTTTACATGAGTGGCAAACCACAATCACTATTACCAGTATTACCTACACATCTGGTAGCTAAAGGTACTCTATACCTCCCTCAATTTTTCATTAATAACTTATGTGATGCAGAGTTTCTAAGTGTACTGGGGGTTTAAGCGAATAGACCTGAACTCTGCTACAATTGCTTTGGCAGTTATAGTCTTTATGTTCATGGCAATAAAACTCTTTATAGTTAAAGTAATCGAGTGAGCTGGTTGTGGTTGAGTCGCATTTCCCCCTGTTGAAAGTTAGGTGGATGATTAAACAACAAACTCACGTAAGCAGAGTTTGACTTCCTCGTGCTGCGGCTCGATAACGCTCTATAGGTACTAGGGCGTGTTTATTTATAATACGTAAAAGAGTTGTATAAATACTGTAACAAGATGTACCTACTTATGTTTAATGATATAATATCTATATCTAATTATAGATATATAATATCGTAAAATGTCATTAAATAAAGCTAATAATATTTTTCAGATTTTTAATAATTTAGCTGGTTGGAATGTTTTTTACGCAAATATATTTAGCAATAGATTCGCCACCTTCCACTTAGTTCCAGAAGTACCAAACAGTTTTTTAAAGATTATCAAAATTAATCTTCAGTAGGTATCATAATATTTTTACCTCTCCAAAGCCTTCAACAACTCTGATGATAAATAATCCTACAGCGCCTCCTACGCTGACTGCCCAGGGAGTTAAAACTGTAGCAACGGAGGAAGTAAGAAGTCCAAGACCCAGCGTCCATTTTCCTCCAAATTTTTCCGCCAGTAAACCACCAGGTAAGTGAGTGATTACGTAACCGTAGTAAAAAGCGCTAAGCAAAAACCCTTGCGTGGCTTCGTCCCAATCGTATCGGTCCCGACCCTGGAAAGCAAATTTGAATTTTTGCTTAATTAAGTTTACTAAGCATAGCTTTGATTACGTATATGTATTTCTGACTACGTATGAAATATGGATTCGTGTCGCTTAATTTGGAAGTGTAAATTTAGAGTTAGTGTTACCTACGTTTTTGATTAATTTTGAGTTATTAAAACCTACATAGATGGCGTTAATAATACTACCAACTTTAGATTTATTCAAAAACTTTCCAGAAGGAAATCAAAGGAAACGATAAGAATATCGTTTTCTTTAATTTAAAACACATAAAAAAAATCCTTCATAAAAAATATAAGAATCGAACAAAATATCTAGATTCGTTATTGACAGACCATGTGTATGGAATGTTTGTGGTCAACCGTCTGGTTAGCCGTAACGGTATTCCTGCCCTAATCTTTAGATACTTACATCATAAATAACTGACGAGTTCGATGTCTCACTGCTGGTTGTATTAGCTGACGTATCAGGACATGTTTCCCCTATAATATGTTCCGAAGGCGCCACGTGGCTCACCATTTGTGTAATGGTCATGCTTAGACACACTCGTATAGTGAAGGAGTTTGCCAAGGCAAACAGACCCATAAGACCCAGGACATAGCGCTGGGGTATTATCATCACTGCCAACATACAAATAGATAGTTCATAAAATTAAGATTCAATTTGACAACAATGAAAAATTATGTGCAATTATTTATGATGCTTTCGATGATATTGTAAAATTAAAACAATTATAACGAACTTAGCTAGCGTAGGTATATTGAATACTACGCTGACGTTTCGACCGATTTAAAAAATGTATGAATAGGAACCTACTTGGTACCTATTACGATCTACATTCATATTATAGGTCGTTTCCAAAGCATAATATTTCATATCATTGTAAGTGATTAAGTTAGTGGCAGAATGTTGTTCTGCCCGTACCCCTGCCGGGTCTACCTAGTAATAATAAAAATATTCCGATTGGTTTAGCTCCCAAATGCAAAAAAACTACTAAGATATTAATTATACATTTTGAATAAGTAGTACAAATATAAAACCAAGTCCTAATAAAAGCACGAGCTTACTTATTTACAATTAGCAAGGAATTATTATGCTGTATTTTATTGTTGATTGCGTGAAGACAGAAAATAATCATGAATTCCTCCGGCATTGTGAGTGAGACGTTGAATTCCAATCTACTACATTATTCGCTCGGTTCCCGTTCCAGGGAATCATTCGGGAAGCAAACACGATATTTAATTATTTCCTGCTACAATTTTGATAGCTTACTTTGAAAAAGAGTGGTAAAAATCACTTATTGCAGTAAATAAACCATCCATATTCGTTCGCATTAAAAACCGCTATAACGATCGAATAACGAACGAAGAAGTAACTCATCCAATAAAAAGTCACCACGTGACTTATAACTTACGTCGATCGTCAATCTCCTACACTTTTGTATTTATTGATAATTATCAATTGGCACATGCCAATATCTATCTCTTATATGCTAATCGGGTTGTCTAGCTATCTAATCTAATTCAATCCAGACTTGAAATCATGTCAACCGTGGACCTAGAAATAATTAGTGACTAGTCGATAGCATACGTTGTCAACGTATTTATGTCTCTAGTAAGTACATGTACTTACACTTAATTAATTTCTTAGCGAATTTACGTAGTTTTGTTTGATACAAAACTTCCTATATATAACCACGTAAAGTAACGTTGTTGACGAAGCAATAAAGACGACTTTATCACTTCAATGCCGACATAGTAATCTAGCTTACACGTCGCGTCTGCGTTCCCGAATGACAAGTCAGTTGCCCTGAAAACGAGGTACATCCGTAATTGGACCGAATAATTGATTGTTGTGGAAGATTTATTATGAAATAGCGTTTAAGATTGCTTAAGATTTTACTTCTCATTCCTATTAATTAAGTTCCTAATTGATCTATTTGTAATGTTTGTCAGAGTTGAACTAAGTAGTTCTTGGGGCGTAGTCAAGGTGCCAACGTTCAACGTTAACGTTGAACGTTGTCACCAAAATGTATGGGATTTGACATCCGCGAGCGACTGTCATGTATAAACGTTCATGTCACAAACGTTCGCGGATGTCAAATCTCATACATTTTGGTCGTTTCGTTTAACATTAACGTTGAACGTTAGCACCATGTCTAGTCCCCCTTGTATTAGAGTTAATCGCTTTGATTGACAATACCTAAAAGTTCTAAAATTAATGAATGAATCATTTATTAGTAAATACACCTATGTTCAAAAGTTGCTTTTTACACGTCAGAAGAGCCTACTACCGTTTCGAAGAGATCATTATTTCTGAGAAGAAACACTGCGAAAAAACTCGACAAGTATATTAATGATTTTTCTTGTTCGCGGTTATTACATATTGGTAAAGTTACATTGCATAATGTAAAATCACCATGGTGTTAGACTATAAACAGCTCAGTGTGCTACGAATATAGGAGCTGTAAAGTTTTCGAAACTTCAGTAAATAATATACTCTATCAAAGTCAAATATAAATCAAGTTAAAGTTAAATAAAATTTAAAAAATATTTTAAACCCCATTGTTGTTTTCAAGTGTCATTAAAATGTCGTCATCAAAATTTCGTCAACAAAATTAATTCACTCAATTTGTGGAAGTTAGCTGAGCCGAATTGATAAATTACATTTAAATCGGATGCCGTTTTAATAAATGATTATCGCGGTTGGTTTATTTTAAAGGAACGTTTTTATTTTTGAAGTTTTTGTTATTACCTATACTATTACCTATATACTATGCCTACCTATATGCTCCTATTAAATTCCTTAATGGCTTTATTGCCTACATGCGATATGTAAGTACCTGGTACTATATATTTTGTCAGCAATGCATTTTTAGTGCATTTCTCTAATAGTATAATCAGCATCAAATATGTTCCAGCTGTTATTTTGCTGAAATATATCAGCACCGGCTAACTTCGTACCGCTTTTCAAGATATCTTCGAAAAAGCTGTTCTATATACAAAATTTACGAGAAATATACATTCCATTATTACATTGTTACGTTACCTACATATACTTTTGTTTTTATGATTGTAAAAATAAATAAAAAAAATATGTAAAGCTTACCCCGATTCAGAAACAGCCTCCATCCTGTAAGAGTCATCTTCTCCTATATTACTTTAGTTATATTTTTATCTTACTTTTTATTTGTTTATCATCATCCCACTATTCACTACATATACAATTATATAATATTCGTCAAACTGTAACAAACAAACAAAATGCTATTTATTTATCACCATTATATAAAATAACAAGTATATAACAAATCTCTAAAATCTGCAGTAAGTAAATCGTTATTTATTTGAACGATTTACTTAAGATTTTAGATTATAATTATGAGGACAAAGAAGCCATTAAAAAAATAACTGCAATTTCATTTAAGAGATTTAAAAATGCAATGAAATGCAAACATAATATCCGTTAACATACAAACACAGAAGAGATGTTTATTCTCACATTTAATATTCCCTCAACTCTAATGCTGCTCTGAAAAATGCATAATCAGTTATGTTTTTAAAAAATAAATAGGAATACTCACTTGACAATACTTCGACAGTATCAGCACATCCACATGGACCTATTGTCACATTATGACATCGAATGATAAGCAGCCTCTTACAGTCTTTAGATAAATAAAGACGAATGATAAGACGAAAAAAATAGATAAACTAGTGAATACAGTGAAAATCTCTTAAGACTTCAATTTAGCAACTGCCTCTAGACTCAAAGTTCAGTAATAATTTCTGATGCCTTCGCGGTTTTTGCGCATTGGAATGAAACAATTATAACGGATTTAACTCGCGTGCTTTAACGTTAGACTCTCGTTATATAAGTCGTGCTACACATATGGAAACTGTAAAGTTTTCAACGTAAACAAATAAAATACACAAGTTAAATCCGTTAAAAATGTTTTATTCCAATGTCAAATTACAGCATTTTTTTGTACAATTCGAATCTCTGTTTCGATTTCATTCTGCTTTGTACAGCCCAATTCTATTAGTAATAATACTAATAGAATTGGGCTGTAGGAGTTAAAATATAAGTGGCAATTAACATATCTCTTAAATTTCATGAATCCTTTTATTTAAGAGATACAATGGGGAATTCTCACTTGTGCTTGTATCAAATTTGATTGACTTATGATCTTTTAGTGTGGCTTGATAAAATAACTTACCTCACGTAACATGTCAATATTTGAGTTGTTTTCTTTACAATGACTATGCAGATTACCTGCTGATATTTTTTGTGACAGGAGATGATAAAATATTATGAACCAGTTTCACTGTTTCCGATGGTTTCATATATCGACGTATTATAACGTTATGTTATGCTTTATACAGCATATTTATAAGTTACAGATAGATTTGGAATGAAACAACTATTAACGGATTTAACTCGCGTATTTTTATTTCTTTTTATTTGCTGACGTTTCGGATTCTTTACAGTTTCCAAAATCGTAGCCCGACTGAGCTGACAATAGTCTAACGCTAAACGTTAATAGTTGTTTCATTCCAATGTGTAATAACCGCGAAGGCATCAGAAATTATTACAGATAGACTGTCAGAAGCCCGTGATGGTATCTCTTAATGTCTAAAATTTGCGGCAAAAGTTGTAGATATAAGAATTGGTTAGGTACTATATTTTACCTATTATACCTACATGTAGGTAGGTATATATAAATGTATGGGCATGCATCCCATTTCACACCATATGAGAAATATATGAAAGACCTACTTACCCTGGCGCATCCTACCTTCCTTCGCGAATATTACGTAAGTACGTGCAGTCCTAATACATGCGCCTGCAAGAATGCATAGTGATAAATTTTATAGCACTAGGTACTGCAATTTGTAGTTTGTAGTCAATTTCTAACAATGTTATTTGAAACGCTACAGAATACTTGCCTTAATTTTACAATCGAAGCGAGAAAAGGGCAAGGTGCAGTGTTTTACTTCCGGAAAAAATAAAGTGTAGCTATTTATGAGTTTGCCTTGGACGGTTTTCTCTTTCTTCCGATTACTCGCCAAGGAACTTTGGTTCTGTGACTGAAATATTTAACGTTTGTTGCAGAAAATAAAGAACGTTTAGAACTAAAGAAATAAAAGACTAAATTGTATCGATATATATATAAAAGGAGAAGCTGACTCAATGACTGACAAATCAACACACAACTTTTGCACAGAACTCCTTTTTATAGCGAAAGAGAGCATTAAGGATGGTTTTTAAAAATTCTACCTCCTTGGGGGGTGGCCTAAGGGTGTAAAACGTGGCTGCTTATCGTGTTCATATGAAGTCGCGAGCATAAGCTAGTATTAAACAGTAAGAATATGTCTTAAATAATAATGATTAAGATAAATTTGCTTGTATTTAACTTGGGAACCTACTTAAGTGTACTCATGTTATGCTTACTTCAATTTTAGATTGCTTTCCATGAATATGGGAACTACAAAGTATTCGGAACGGCAGCGTACAATTCATAATATCTATATAGATACGCGAGAGTTAAAACAAACGTCAAAACCGTAACAATTTATTACTTATTTCAATTATAATTACCGCGAAAACATCACAAATTGTATTATTTTTTTCTTATCCTCATGAGTAGAACTGAACTTGAATAGGTACTAATAAATATTTAGGGTTAATCAAACAAAACAAGAATATATTCTTAACAACTTTTATTCTTAGCTATAACAATAAATAATCTTAAAATAATGTTAGTAAAATTGTCATTTGCGTTATTCTTTTTCTTTCCGTTTCTCTTCTGTGCCGTTTCCTTCGTTGTCGACTGGTCGGGTCGGCAAAGGCCCGTGCTTCCAGCCAGGCGGGTACCCGTATTTCTTTACATCATCCCACCATTGCTGGTCTCCCTTCGCCCATATGAGGTAGACTATGTTTGTGATCACCAACACCGCAAGACACACCCAGAACGCTACCCGCCATTGCTTTAGGGTAGACTGAAAAAGAGTTTATAAATAAAATGGTTTAATGATATACTTCCACTGATTATAATAAAAAGTAAGTGAACTAACTGTCTAAAGTGTGCTATTACTAAATAGTATAAAATAAAGTCGCTGTCGCTGTCTGTCGCCGTCCTTATGTATTCTTAAATATTTAAAACTATTTTGAAACGGTTTTTTAAAAGATAGAATGAGTGAAGAGAAATTTTTATAATATACGGATGTTATAAACATTCCTCTAGTCAAATAGGTATAATGTTAAAAAAGTAAAGACCTATGAACTACACATTTAAAAAATACCATTGATATTGATAGTTGTGATAACAATTTAGTGATATAAATTCCTATAAACGATTATACTTACACGCTGTATTAAAGATTGCTGAATCTCAATATCCTAATTTTGATACTGACCTATATTATATTATACTAGTTGTTCCATAAGAAATCTATCACATTTTTTTATTTCTCCGATAATTTAATAGTTATTCTACTATTCGGGGAATAAGTAAATCCAGAAATATAAATCATGAAATGATTCAACCGCTCTTAGGTTATAAATGGTGTGACTAACCTGACTATATTTTTATGTAGCCACATACGTAAATTAACATACTCTTAAAACTTTGATTAAACTTACATCTGGAGTGAGAAGTCCAATGAGGTAAGGCGTGATGATCCCCGAAATGGCAGCGATACCATTGACCATAGCCGTGGTAGTACCCGCATAGTTAGGAGTAATATCCAAAGCGTTGATCTTCATACCGCTATAGTAGGCACCCATCAGTGTCATGGCCGCTACGAACCAGAATACTGCGAGGGTAGTATCGCAGCCGGAGTATGATGCCATGATAATGCAGATTCCAGGGCCCGTTGCAGCTGTTTAGAAAAAAAAATTGATAATGATTGTTGGCGACTGGCTTCTAGACGGCCGCTACCGACTGGCCGCTAGACGGCCGCTTTTGATATGTTTTGCTTATAACTTTTTTAATGTTCTATTTTTGTATATTTAAATTATTGTCATTTTTGATGTATATTGCTTGATAGAGCAGTTGTTGTATTACGCTTTCAAAGATAAGATGAAATTCCATTGATTTTATTTTATTACGTGTTTTCATAGTTCGCCTTTACTACATCACCCACTAACAATGATACATATTAATTGTACTAAGACAAGAGTAACAAAAATCAAGACCCCTGTGGAACTGTAACCCACACCTATGCCTCTACGCGCTGCACCGTGCTTACTTAGGTTGCTTGTTCAATAAAGTGTTTTTTTTTCTATAATTCTATACTAATATTGTAAAGAGGAAAATTTTGTTTGTTTGTTTGGATTGAATAGGCTGCTAAACGACTGAACCGATTTGAAAAATTCTTTCACTGTAGGGAAGCAACACTATTCGCGAGTGACATAGGCTATAAAAAAGGGAGCCGTGCGAAGCCGGGGCGGACAGCTTGCTTTCTATACTTCTATACTAATATTGTAAAGAGGAAAAATTTGTTTGTTTGTTTGGATTGAATAGGCTCCTTAACGACTGGACCGATTTGAAAAAATCTTTCACTGTTGGGAAGCTACACTATTCCCGAGTGACATAGGCTATAAAAAAGGGAACCGTACGAAGCCGGGGCGGACAGCTAGGTTTCTATACTTCTATACTAATATTGTAAAGAGGAAAAATTTGTTTGTTTGTTTGGATTGAATAGGCTCCTTAACGACTGGACCGATTTGAAAAAATCTTTCACTGTTGGGAAGCTACACTATTCCCGAGTGACATAGGCTATAAAAAAGGGAACCGTACGAAGCCGGGGCGGACAGCTAGGTTTCTATACTTCTATATTAATATTGTAAAGAGGAAAAATTTGTTTGTTTGTTTGGATTGAATAGGCTCCTAAACGACTGGACCGATTTGAAAAATTCTTTCACTGTTGGGAAGCTACACTATTCCCGAGTGACATAGGCTATAAAAAAAATGATCCGGTCGAAGCCGGGTCACTAGACAATGTATAAAATAACTCACCAATAGTTGTATATATCTTCCTAGCCGTAAGGATGCTGTGGTATTTCTTCTTGACGCAGAAATCACACAAGAGTCCAAAGAAGAACGATGAGATCCACATGGCAATGTAGGGCAGCGTCGATAGCATTCCCACAGATTTAATATTGAATTTCAACACATCCGACATGTACTTCGGTAAGTCTGTCACCATCGTGAAGTATCCCCAGTCGTGGCCTATCTAAAATAGAAAAAATACAATTTACTAATGGGTATAAATTAGTAGGGTAGTAGGTACTAAAGGCAAATACATTTTGCATAATTATTAGGTATTTATTTTTAAATTCTGTGACCATTTCATCGAGTTCACTGAGCAACCCTTTTGAAACCTTTGTACAACTTACATGAATTAAAAATATTATTGTAAGCCAACTTATAACTTTTATGGTTATTGTAAATACAAGCTAATTACTTAATCATAAAATAATTCCATAATGGTTATTGAGAATGACGCATGCTACATATTTCTTATATCTTCCTAATTGAACAGAATTATTCATATACTTAAAATTTTTTTTTTTTTCATATTTACTTTTGAAATGTCGTGTACCTAATAATATTATTTTGTTTGCCACTCTATTTTGTTTTGTTGTGTCACTCTCTTGTGCACAACAAATGCTGAGGGGATAAATGCGGGGGGGCTCTTTCGTTGCAACATAATTTTGTATTTGTCACGGAAGATTCCATTTAATTAATCGACTATTTGTTTGTTTCTTTATTTTTGTTTGGAAAGTGTGTACCTACATCAATTGTTATGTGTTGTAATGAAATAAACGTTTTATCTATCTATCTATTTATGTTTTTACTACTTTTTACTTACCCCAGCAATTATAAGTGCCCACAACGGTACAGATCGTATCAACGCTTTCCACGGCACCGGATCCAGCTTCTGTTTATTACTGTGTATTAAGGAGTCTACATTTTCATTCAGGAATTTTTTCTCGGCATCTGATATGAAGGGATGCGTATTTGGAGTACTGTAGCATATAAGAGACTGTAAAAAACATAATGAATCGTGAGTTAATAGACCTATTTATAATAATCGCTAAATCAAATTGAATAGATTATTCTATTCAATTTAACAAATAATAAACTCTGATGCGCGAAGGCATTACAGGTTATTACAAATTGGAATTAAATAACTACGGAGTGCTATGAAAATTGTTGAGTGAATATAGAAATTGTTAAGTTTTCGAAACATCACCCAATAAAATAAAATACGCGAGTCCGTTTATAGCTGTTTCATTCAGATTCAGAAATTCTAGTATAGTTGTGATTACCAGTAAAACTTACCCAAACAATAAACCAGACGAGTCCTAAACCTCCAAACAGATAGAACACATTGTCCCAAGCGCCATTGTGCATAATAAGGCCAGAAAAGTAAGATCCGGCGATGTTGCCTATCTGGGCACCTCCGAAGACAATCGCTCCAATTCTCGCTCGCTCGGTTTTAGGAGCCCATCGGGATACCATGGACATGAGGGCAGGCATCGTTGGACCCTTGGAGTAAAAATAATAATAAGTAAATACAGTGTTAACTATGATGTATCAATCCATCGATCGATATTTTTGGTTCAATACCAGGTTTTAAACAGATGGCGCTGAAGGAAAAAAATTCGCTTGTAAAAAAGAATGTACAAAAATAATGATTAAAAAAATAGCCAAATTCGACTACTCATCATCCTGCATTGATGTCAGTCATTAAGTTAGCTTCTCCTTTTATAAAAATAATATATACCTAATGAAATTTTCAATAAAAATAACAATGCTTTTTATGTATCCTACGAAATGATCTGTTTGTGTAATTTAATAGGAAAAACTGGAAATTTTAATGTATTATCTATTCATAAGTCATTCATTACAATCCTCTCTTACTTAACTGCGATGAGAATTTCATCATTACCACAAAATGTGAAGATAATATTTACTTATAACTACTTAGGTACAATAATATTATGATCTCATACTAACATAAAAAATAATTAGACACCTAAACCCACAGGTAAAACATAATATATGCATCATTGGAAACTAAGGGAAAATATTATTCATATATACCTAGTACCTACCTACCTACCTACCTAGGTACTCTATTAAAACCAAAGAAAAAAATAAACGCTGACTTACATCAAAATCCCCCTTCGGCTCTCCTATCATAGTAGTTAAACGTAATTGTTTTATTATCAGTAATTGCTACTATTAATATCTATACATAAACCACTTAATCATTTTAATTTTGCAGACACATGGAAATAAAACAACTATAAACAGTTTAACACTTACCTCTCCAAAGCCTTCGACAACTCGAAGAATAAAGAGCGCCGTTGCTCCCCCCATTTTAGTCACAATTGGAGTTACGAATGTGCAAACAGCAGTAGACAGTAATCCGAGACCTAGGACCCATTTTCCTCCATATCGTTCAGATAGCATTCCTCCAGGTATATGAGTTAGGACATAACCGTAGTAGAACCCGCTGAGCAACAAGCCTTGGGTCGCTTCACTCCATTCAAAGAACACAGTCTGAAAATGTATGACTACAATTATTTTATGTTGGAATTATTGATAATATGGATTTTGACAATCCGATCTGACAGTAATATTCCTAAGTATTCATGCGAAAGTAAGTCTGTTAACTTGTCTGTTACCTCCTTCCGCTTAAATCAATCATTTCGTCGATATTTGGTACCTATTGATGTAGTTAGATTCACGGGAAAACTAACCCTTTAAGAGGATGATAATTACTGAAAGTTTTTAAGGTAATGAGAGTCAGAATTACAAAACCAAAGGTGCAAGTTCGCATTTTGTTACGGACAAATGGCAGTTTGATGAGCACAAGCACCTGGCCCGAAGTCCTAGAATTTCGATATGCCTTAATATGTACCCATTTTAGTCTGGTACGGCAATTAACAAACTATGTTCAATTTGAGACTAGATCCATCGTATGTAAATTACCCAAAAAAATAATGAAATTAAAGGTAACCTGAACAAATGACTTGTAACTAACTAACTATAACAATATATTAATTATTTACTTTGACTACCAGCTACCTAGATAACATACCACGGGCTTACAAAATAATCCAACACTAAGTATTATATTATTATAGTTGCGGAATATTTGTGATGTTGGTTTCTTCAAGAGTCTTTGTTTATCAGGGATTTGTGTACAAGGTACCTTCTGTTTATCTGAGTTCAGTTTGTTCTGTATAAAGTCCGATCAACTGCATTTTACGACGTAAAATAATGCACTCGTGAAAGTAAACGCTCGTAATGAGCAGTCCACGTGGAGCATACGTTTATTATTATTAGCGTGGTGATATATCGTAATTTTTTAGGTTAGGTAATGAATGTTATCCATCATAGACTAGTTATTATAGATCTGACTGCTGAACTTCTTAAGTATTATTGGGCAGGATAAAGCAATACAAGCCAACACTAGTATTTTGAAATCTACGCCGAAAATCGTAGAAGATAACTAATCAGAGAAGTATTATGAAATACTTTTTTATACACCACTACACATGCAGCGGTCTATAATGGCTTGTATTTACGAATATAATAATATGTAAGTCTAGACCAGCATCTGAATTTTAATTAAAATTTTCTATTTTTATGAGCTGTAAGAAAAAGTTTATTTGTGATTTCAAACTCACATTCATTTTGACGTTAAGAAAAAGTTTATCTATGTTATCAAACTCCCGATATATTTTGACTGAATTTTCTCTTTAATACCAAAAGTTCGGAGTCAATCCAAGCTTTCATGCAGAAAAAGCGGGTACGTAGTTGTTCAAGCCCATTTTTCTAATAGCAAAACAATGCTTCCTATATTTCTTATATCGTTTTGTATCGCTCTTCCCAATAATATTTAAGAACTTCAGCAGTCGGATCTATAATTCTAAATATATAATGAAAGAAACTGCAACGTACCTCATCATCTATAATATCTCTATAAAAGCTTGTCATGTTTGTTTCACTAGTAACAGCATTTGGATCCGGGCAGGCATTAGGGTCATAATGTGCATCGCCCTCCGCGGCCACCGTCTTCCTTACCATTTGAGTGATGGCTAGATTAAGACATACACGCATCGTGTACGCGTTGGCAATAGCCAACAGTGCCATAATTGCGAACACATACCTTTGAGGTATTATGAACACTGTAAGAGAAAATTATAAGGTCATTTATGATACCTTCGCGGTTACACATTGGAATGAAATAACTATAAGCGGATTTAACTCTATTTCATTGGTTGACATTTTGAAAACATTAGAGTTCCCATATTCGTAACACGGCTTAGCTGATGATAGTTTATCGCTAAAGTGATCATCTTAGCGTTGGACTATCGTTGTTTCGTTCCAATTATAAAGTCAGTTAATTCATAATATTAATTTAAAACCTTTGAATAGATTTAGATGAGTTTTGATGTAGAGGAAAACAAATGGATATAGGTTAGAATTTCCAATCGCGTAGGAAACTTTAATTCTACGGTAGTGAAAACACGGGGTTTACCTGATAATATGTTATTAGAATAAAACAACTATAAGGTTTTAACTTGGGTAAATTGATTTTATGTTTCGTTTCAAGAATTTTGTTCGTGATTCTACGTAGTTTATTGAATGTAACATCTGTAAAATTTTCTGAATACCAGCATAAAATCGATATATCATTGCAAGTTAAATCCGTTACAGGTGTTATATTCCAATATAGACTAAGTATTAATGAACTCGTATACGATTTCACACTATTGTTAGTTTGTTGACTTCGAATCTGTGAGACAAATTTAAACTTGGCTTGAAATTTTACATGCTTTCAGGCTTGTGGCCGAAAAATGAGAAGATGAGAAATGACGATAAACAACTTTTAACATTTGACAGATATAATGTCCCTGTAGGTAATATTAATTGATGATTTATTAAAGAATTAAGTATATATACTATTGAATATAATTATTATAATATTATATATAGTAATTCTATACTAACTTTGGTTATAATATATACAATGTCGGTATGCTACATAGTTAGGCATGGAAAATGGAAAGGGCTTGTAATATAAAAGTAACATTCAGTTATCTTGTTTTATTCCATTTCGTTTTCATTAAAATCTTGAAATTAATATTGAATTTAAACAACATTCAGATCTCAGTCAATTTTGGACTTATTTATATCGCAAGACCTTTTAAAATCTATTTTATAAAAGAGATTTCGCGTTAATAACTATTTATTAAAACAAAAAATATTAATTCTCATTTTGGGTATTAAAATTTTGAAAGAATGTTGAATCTAAATAAAATAATTAATTAAAATGAAACCATCTGTCACAACTACAGAATACAAATTAAATCACAAAAATAAACTTAATTAATTTTTACGAAATATCACTAAAGTAGCAATTCTAAATAATTTTCAGATTCAGTCTTCATGTAAAGAAAGTAGGTACAGCAAGTAGTCACTGCATAATAATTATTAGCCATAATTATTTTTAGGTAGACCAGGTATATATAAATGTAAGGATAACTAGTTAAGTTGAATTTCATATGCAAGGTATGCTAATAAAAATAAATGATCATTATCATTAAAAATACTTACATTTTGACAACACAAGTCTCCATCCTGTCAACATTTTTCAGCACCTAAAACCAAAGTCCGAGATGAACACTAAAATCCTATTCACAGTTTCTAACGATTTCATGTACACGAGAGCCGACAACATTGAGTAATGAATAAAGTTTTACAAAGAGGTGTTTGCGAAAGGACGTTAGCGGTAGAAAGACCGCAAAATCCGAACAGTTCCTTATTTTACGGTGCGTCTGCGCATCGTAGCCCTGTAAACGGTATTGCTTCAATTTCCTTGTCGTACACGGTCACGTCTTTTTATGAACGTTTTCACTGTCATGATCGAGAATCCGTTGCATGTTCGAAACAATAAGGTGTTTTTCGCTATTTAGATCAATTCTTTACTAAATAGAGAAAATTAAAGTGATAATACTTAAATAGTGGACGTTTAAAGATTTTATATTATGATTTAGCTACTAATATTTGATGTTTATTTATACTTTATTGCATAAAACTAAACAGAAGTAGGTAAGTGTACAATGCCTTGAGGTATTCTCTAACAGTCAACTTTAGAGTCATACAGAAAAAATACAGTTGACGTTGTTTTCAATGTTTGTTTTTTTATTTATTAAATTAAGACAGAAATTATTTGAGCCCTTTCTTTCTTACTAGAATATAATATAATGACTATCAATTTTGGTATAGGATTGTGTTGTAATAATTTAATATTAATACATTCTTTTTATAAAAAAATACTATATAGATTATTCATTCGTAAAGTAAACAGGTACTTACCTACTTATTTTAAGACTTTAAACAATATATTTATTAGCTAAAAAGGTTACCTACTCGATATTTTCTTAATGCGAAACAGGTTTTAATGTTTTTTTTTACTTAAATTTTTGAGCGTTTGCTTAAAACGGGCTGGTCTATTAAATATTTAAACAATGATAAGTTAACGACTGATATGGCAAGTAAATTGTTTTAAAGAATTTACCTATTGGGCGTTTCCTGTACATGGTAATAGCTATTTTAATATTTTGTTGACTCATTGTTCAATATTTTTTTACACTCGCTTTATTTACATCAGAGCGAAATTTATAACCGTTTGTAGCTAATAGGTACCGTTGACTTATGTGTAACATCTTTCCCTTTTAAACTAGTTGAGTAAGTATAAAATACTCATATTATATACTTTAAAATGAATTCACATTGTTGAATTATTTACGCTCCTGATTGCCAGTATGGTACTTAATTCATAGTAATGCGAAATTCACAGGAAGCAAAAGTCTTCCCGTGGTATAATAATATTTTAGTTACTTAATATAAATAATCAGGAGGTACCATACATTGTTTATTATATTCAACAGGCGTTGAATAATATAGAATTTTCCTTACCTAAAGGAAGAGATTATCATTATGTAACCGGCTATAAGACGCCGCGTTTAGTACCTACCTATTGTAGAATCTATCAAATTATATCAATATATCTATTTTTTTTTTTTTTAGGTTTCATTTTGGTTCTTTTTTTTAAATTAAAATTCTTTAAGAAGTTCAAAGACTTCATGTTTAATTGTAATATTGACGAATTAATAGTACAATGGTTTACTCGGGTATCGCACACCTAGATCTAAAGAGAGCTAACTCAAAAAAGGTACTTTTTCAGGAGAGGCAAGAAACTGATTAATATGTCCATATGTACGCATGAGTTTTCTGTATAAATTTATACTTTTTATAATAAAGCTAGCAAAGTTATATTAGCTGAAATCAGTTTTAGTGTAGGTGGGTTTTGAATCTGATGGTGTGCATAACTCAAATCTTCTGGTTTTTGAGTTAGATCACTTTAGATCTAGGTGTGCGATATATGTACATTGTACAATCATATCTCAATAACCGTGATAATTAACTAGATGAAATACTAATAATCAGAATAAAATTAATATTTATGAATACAAACGTGATTTATTTGTCGTTTTTATAGATGTACGGAGCCCTCGTGCACGAGTCTGAATCATACTTAGCCAACTTCTTTTTTTAATAACATAGTTTCAAAAGCATTTAACGTTTATGATAGGTTTTATATTCGACAGAAGCTATATAGTGGCACGTATTTGTAAAAGATCGCGTGGTATGGATAATTAAAGTAAAAACGTGAGACATTGTCATTTCATTTTGCATGGGTACTATGAACTCCTTGCACATTCTCCGTCACACATAAAACATAAGCAACAGTCAACATATTTATTTTCATTCATCATTTTTACGATAAACTTGGCTTTACATTGTAGGTGCTAGTGGTAGGTAGACAATAAATTAAAAATGTATTTATTAGTTATGATACCTCATGTAAGTAAAAATACCATCACAGTATAAAACAAAGTCGTTGTCGATGTCTGTCCATTCCTATGTATGCTGAAATCTTTAAAACTACGCAACGGATTTTGTGCGTTTCTTTTAATAGAGTGATTCAAGAGAAAGGTTCACCCGCGTGAAGCCGGGGCGGCTCGCTAGTAAGTATAATGTATATATATATATATTTTAACTATTACTATTTTATCTGCAACTATCTAAGAAACTTATTTTCTTATTATTTTATGTACATACATATATAACATTAAATATAATATATTATGTGTACGTTTGCCGAGGGATTCTATCTTAAGAACGACAATGTTCATTAAATTTTCGAGAGTTGTATATCTTTCAAGATTATCTAAATACTGAAGGCTTTATGTACAATAATATTTTATTTTATAAATGATACGAGACAAATCATATATTTCAGTACATTTTACGATGAAACATAGGTACTGAAATACTACAGCCCGTGGAAACTTTCTTAATTTGCAAACATGGGCACAGTTTCTAGTCGACAGTCGTTTGGGATCGCTCGGTGTTTTAACTAATAGAAAGTGGGAATACTGACCTTAGTTTACTATTTATTTCTATTACAACTCCCTCCGACGAAGGTACTCCGAACTCCGTTCTTTTTGGAGTGGGTTACAGTACATTTTGTCTGACGGCGATTGTTTTGCAGATATCCAGTATCAGAGGAAGATTGACGTTATCTAACATCTTAAGAACATGGTTAAAAGTTTACACAATTTACTGATACTATATCTGTATGTAGGTACATTCAAGAACACTATATGTATTTTAACTTACCTACTACAGTTTAGAGCAGAAGTAAACGGATAATCAAAGAGGTCAAAATGACAATTGTGTCATTTTGACCACTTCGATTATCTGTTTACTATAATAATATAGGTACCTATAATATCGTGGACGGGAAAAGACCATAAGACTTTCAACGTACTCCTTCTGCTGATTATACCTGAACTTTTTCAAAAATGTCCATAGATTGAAATTTTACTGACGATTGTACATGAGTACCACTCTTTGTTATCTATTTAACAAACGCGCGTACACATAGGTAGTGCCATAGTTTAAAAAAAACCTAGATCTTAAAATATTCGTAAATTAAGCGTAAATTTAAATGTACGTAATATGCACAAGATTTTAAATCCAATTTTTATAACAAGTTTATTAATAATATATGAATAATACCGTACCTCCTGAGTGTCCCGAGTAAAATTACTAAATAGAACGCCTTGTATTTTAAAATAGCAAAACAGATTAAAAAATACTAGGTTAGTATGTAAATGATATCAAAAGTTCATAAATTTAATAAAGTAGTATGTATAATAAAATCTTCAAAAAATTCAGTTACCACAATATAGTATTGCCCACTTACTTATTCATAATCTTATTGATAAAACAGTATCTATATCCACTGAGACCACCATCGTCGCTACTCGTTATAAGTACGTACTCACATGAATTTTGAAATTTCCATAATCCTGGACTTGAAACTGTCAATTTCATATATCTACATTGGTATTTTATCAATAAGGATCATGCACATTTTTTGTGAAAATAAAAATTGTAATCCTATTAATAAATCAAACGGAAGTTGTATCAAAACGCTTACCTTTTTATTCAAGAGATTGGTTTTCAGTATTTAAATTAAGTAACTGTTATATAATAGGTAGGTAAACTACCTAATGACCTGTATTTTTTTTTTAAATAGTGATGAAACGCACGTGGGCGTTTCCTCCGCTGTCGGTCCCTTGCTGCTGTTGCTAATGAGATTCAAACTTAAGTAATTGATTTCAAGGACTTAACAGAAAAGACAAAATAAATCACATAGCAACCTTGACGTTGTTCGGACATAAACAGTTACACCCACTCGTATACAGATAGCTTAGGTAATTCTTATTAGGTACAAAATGAATACATTGTGGTAGCATTTTTTATTATACCTAATGTTGAAAACGAATGCATCGTAAAGTTAAAATGACAAGGTCCTACAGTTTATCTTCAACACGTGAACTTAAGTACCTTCGCTTGATTAGCACCTCTCGTGACTGTTCTTTTTATTTGACGTCAGTAAGAAGAAAATTTCAGATAAATCAGAATGCTATCGATTACTTATCGCTACCACCAAGACATATCACGCATCTACTTGATGTATGCTTGCTTGAATCTTCCTCAAATTGTTTTTTATATAGCTGTATAGCGTTCTAATACAACCTTTGTACACCTAATTACCAAACAAAAAACAGGATCAAATGGATACCTAGATTATAAGGTCACGAGTTTTTCAAAATGTACTTATCCACGATTAGTATAAATACATGGGTGGATCAAAAAGTACCCGCGTTTGGAAACAGACGATGTCGTTGAGCTATGTTGTTATTATCATCGTGTACTTAAGGTATTTAGAAATTAAAAAATATATAATATTTGTTTAAAAACAATACATTACCTTTTATTTAGTGGCCAGTTTTATCACAAGAGTGTTGTATTTCGCGGTGACATGGAAAAAGATCAACATCGTTTCGTAATTCGGTTTTTATTTTTGGATGGAAAAACATGCGATAAAATAAAAGTAAAGTTGGATGCTGTCTATGGGGGCCTTTCGCCTTCTGTGACAACCGTCGGATTTTGGTTCCATGAATTTAAACGTGGCACACAACTATTTTTGATGAAGACCGGCCAGGTCGCCCGCCAGACGTGGTTTCCGAAGAGGTCATTAAAAAAATTCATGACATGATTATCGCAGATCGACGAACTAAAGTTTGCGAATTAGCTGACATTGTAGGCGTGTCGTACAGAACATTTTTCAGTATATTATGTAATTAATTGCACAAGAAAATGATGTCCGCCCTTTGGCTGCCGCGTTTACTCACAGATGAAAATAATCGGATTCAATGTCAATGTCAAAGCAATGTTTGGATCTGTTTAAGCGAAACCCGATAGAGTTTTTGTCTCGAGTTATGACTGTTATCGAAACCTGAGTCTATTATTATACGCTACAGACCAAGCGAGTCCAAAAAATAGATTTTCCCATATGAATCTCCTCCAAAGAAGGCGAAAACGGTCCCATCTGCCGAAAAAGTCATGGCCAGGATTTTTTTGGGATTCGAAGGGAATACTCCTTATTAACATCTTACAGAAAGTAAGAACAATCACAGGGCAATATTATAGTGAATTATTGGACCGATTCGATAAAAAACTTAAGAATACACGGCCCCATTTGGCTAGGAAAAAATGCTGTATGGCCCCGATAACGCACCAGCACATTCATCCCGGTTTGTCGCTGTCAAATTAGTGGAATTTCGCTACGAATTGTTGCTTCACCCACCATAATTAATTAATCTGACGTCCTACGACGTCTTTTGGTGCTTCAACATAAAAACTTGGCTCGGGGGTTAAAAAAATCAGCTCAAACGAAGAGATGGTTGCCGAATCAGAAGCGTATTTTAAAGGATTTGATAAAACATACTTTTCGAGGGGTTAAAAAAGTGGTAAAAAAGTGGGGTTATGTGTAAAGACCTCGAAGGAAATTATGTTAAAAAATAAAAAAAAAAATCTCTAAAAAAAGTTTTTTCTGTCTTAACGCGGGTACTTTTTGATCCACCCACGTACATTTTAAGCAACATGGTTAGTGCAAAATATCGAATGATATAGGAGAACATTTTGAGTTTATAAATAGGTACTTTATTTATAGGTAATGTACCTACTTATCGGTTGAGGTCACTGACCTGGGAGAATTGCTCAATATTAAAATAAAACAATGATTTTATGATAATAAGGTTTCTTGTTCGATTAATGCTAGTTTACAATAAGATTACTTTACCACTTCTTACATAAGTTAATTAGTTGTATGTTCACAATGTACAATGTGTAAATTTTGTCTTACAGTTAATTTTTTTGAAACAGTCAGCCGGGCCGCTGGCGGCGGCCGCAAGGGCACTTCGAGATAACACGGCGTTTGGACAAGAAAACAGAAACATTACATATGTACACAAACGTTTTACTCTAATTTCAGACCATGTAATCTAAAGACATCGCAAAATCAACTCACTGCGAATGAAATACCAATACAAACGAAATGTCATTCTGCGCAAAGAGATCATTTTAAATCAGACAGTAGAGTTGCCAACCGTACAGTACCCTTGATAATCGTCCATAGTGTTTAAAAAAATACTAGGAAAATACTATCCGTACTGGTTTCTACATAAGCTTGTAGGACAGTTTGCATTTCCCAGCAGTCTGTCTGACGATGAACTTAATCGACAGATAGACTATGGCATTAATACGTAAATTCTGCCTCAGTTATCGTTATTTCATTCCAAAAGCATAAACTGTCATACTTTAAAAAAAAATCCATAGAGTTTTTATCAACATTGTGCTAGTAAATACAATAAAATGTAGGTATTTAATATATAGGTGGCAGCCCTAGATCGCAGCTTAGCCCATAGCTAACATAAGTTTTCAGTTACATTTGTTTATAAAGTATGCTCTAATAGAAAGGGCTGTCTCTAAATCAATGGTCTTTTTTATGTGACTGTAAATAATTCTCATCACTAGTTCGGCTTAATTTTGTTAATTTATCTGCGATATAGGTTATATTTCTAACGTAAAAAGTTAATTATAAATTGGCTCGCAATTTGGCAATAATCATGTTCAAAGACGTCAGGGACTAAGAAATAGCGTGATATTTTTCATAAGAGCCTATTTCATAATCTTGAAGAACATTTCGCGTAAGCCATTTTCTACCAGTTAAAAAAGGTGCGGCTCCAAAAAAACTGTTCTATAATTTGATAACTATTTATTTGGAGCTTAATCGAAAGTTTTATTTGTTTGAAATATAACATATTTATTAATATATGATACGAGAAGAATTATTTACAGTCGTCTTGTAACAAGAGGTGATAAAAGTATAGTCGCCTCTTTTTTGTTTTGAAATATTTTCCATTCATTCTGTCCCGCATTTTAATGAAATACTTGGGTACAAATTGATTTTCACGTGTGACTGTATGAAGAATGCGTAACAAATTCAAATTCCGTAAGTAATTACACGATTGTTTGTATTTTAAGTCTCAACCTATTAAGTATTAATCAATGTAATTGTACAAAACATTTGAATGAAAAAGGGTACGTCGTATTGAGTCGACGGTTTAAGAACAATAAAAGCGGATTGTATTAAAAATAACCTTATAATGATAATATGAAAAACAAAAGTGAAATAGAAATAACTTACAAATACTCTTAAATTAGGTACATACAAAGAACACAAATACTTGCTTTTTCAAAACTTAGCTATTTGTAACCAAATTGGGATTGTGTGTTTAAATACTTTTTACAAGATGATATTCTGACCTGTACTTAATTAGTAAAGTTCATTTTATACTTACCGAGAGGCGACTATCCTTTTCTATATCAAGTGGTATCTATAAACAGAAGCACTTTAGGCGATATAAAAATAATTTTAGATTTAAACATCATCATTTTGACATTTCGTTAAATAAGGCTTACGTACACATATTATGTACAACGTACAACATCATTCTGTTTGTATCTTTCGACTCTTGACATTTTTCGAAATAACATTATGTATTGACCTGAAGAAGGTATGAATATTAAAAAAAAAGTCAAGTCATGCCCATCATTATCTGACTACATTAAATTGATAATAATTCGTCAATGATTAATTTATACGACAAACCACTTTAGCGTTTAAAATCCCAATCTTATCCTGCAATTGCAATAAAATAAATGACCCTAAAGTTAGATGTTTTAAATATTCACTAGCATAGTTTATAAAATAACGTACATAAACCTACGCAGACTTCATTATATAACTATATAAATTGACGAAATGAAAATTTTTATTATTGTGATAGGTACTTATAGATAAGACTGAATTCGTTATGCACGGTGAACGTAAGAAATTAAATTAACATGCTATTTACATTATTTAGTAATATACTAAATTATTTATATTTGACACCATTACGGGAACACGTCCAATGCTACAACCGTGACGAATAGAGGACTCTAATGAACATGATGGACTTTCTCTGTAAGACTTTGACAATTAATAAATATACATATTATGTATTTTCATTGTTATTTAAACAGTAACGATCAAAATAATCACGTGGTTCAGTGCTGATTCAGGATTGACTAGAAGTGTAATTTTCTGTATTGCGTCGACTGCCGTCTTCTCAAATTTGGCGCAGGAAAACTTGTCCCAGGACAATTTTTAATTTGCATCTTTTATAACGGTTCTAACAGATTTTACATCAGAATCATATTGTATAGTATCTGCAGCATCTATTCATTTATAGAAGTAGGTACTTAGTGTTATTCCTTTCCTATATTATAACGGAGAGTTTAGCATTATGTTAAAAGAGATATATTACCTACTTGATTATTTTTGTTTTAATATAGAGTATGAAAAGAACTGTACTAATGAACGTAGTCCAAGAAGTTTAGTGTAACCCTTTGGTCGAAGTAACCCGACCTCATAGTAGGAGATTTAGTAATCAAATTGTTTAATTTCTCGTTCATTACAGAGAACACCCATCATATCAATCACAATTAAAAATACTGAGTAACCTACAATCATTTTCGTCGAACGAATGCGGATCACGTCAAAACACGGATTATTGAATTAGAAAAATACTTTTATATATAAATATAACGCTGCAACATTACGCCATTCCCGTAAAATGTACGTACAGCGTACTCACATATAAATACAACTTACGATAACTATATAATACAAATTATTTACAATTATAATCATCCGAAAGTTTAATTTACCCGTGGATATTATCACATTATTTTATAAATGCACGTATTCACACTCGATAATGGTAATTGTTTCCTCATTCAGACAACACACAAATTATTGTTTTTAATGTGATTAGCAAATTATGGTTAATTAAGACTATCGATACTCGCAAACGACTAGGCAGTGACGTGAGTTCATAAGAATGATTGCGACAAAATTAAATATAAGTTATATAAGAGAACACCTGGTATAGCAGAATGTTAGAAGCGATATTTTAAACATGAATCTGACTTTATAATACATCCCACGGAAGAAGTTTATGTAAAACGTGGACTCGACGTTCGTTCGATAATCTGGGGAGACACATCCTTGGGGCCTAGAGAAGGTGCCAACGTTCAACGTTAACGCTGAACGTTGTCACCAAAATGTATGGGATTTGGCATCCGCGAACGACTGTCACATACGTCACAAACGTTTGCGGGTGTCAAATCCCATACATTTTGGTAGTTTTGTTTAACGTTGAACGTTGGCACCTTGTCTACGCCCCCTTGTCTGTAATTAACAAAACCTTACTCCTAGTAGATTTTTGACTCTTGGATTTCTTAGTGCATTTTTAGATAAAGAATCCAATAGAAATAAACTCGAGTACCTAACTAAACCAAACGAGACTTTTTAATATATCCACCAATTTTTTAAATGATTTAACACTAAATCAAGATGTTTAAGGAAATCGCTTCTAAGCATTCGTGTATTAAGCGTTTTGTATAGCCGAGTGCGTTGTGATGCGTTTTTTCTTACCTCCAATATTTTTTAGATAATAAGCATTGAACATGCCTGTATGACATTGTTACAAGAACATCTTTGGCTAAGAAGAATCACGTCGCAGCGCACACGAGTCTTATTTGGATGCGTAAAGGCATGTATGTTATCAACTCCGTAAGGTTATTTGGTAGTTTACGTAGTTCTCAAATATTCTAAGGTCTCTCGCACACTGTCATGGCGTTATTTAGTTGAAGATCTTATAATTATGACATTGAGGACATTAAGCTATATTATGGTAAAAATAATGGCCTAGATCGTGCGTGCTCATAAAGTAGAGGATATTTTTAGGCGTTATGTTCAAGCTTTCTTGACTTATCAACGTACAGAATTCAGGTTTATCATTTTTTTTTAAAGATTAAGCGTTAAGTCTTAGCCCTGAATTAGGTTTATTTCATTAGAAGTTTTTCATTTCCAGGTAAGTATTTTGTGTTTTAAAAGTTTTCAGCAAAAAACCAATAAGTATTTTAGGTACTTTATTGGAAATATATCTGGACATAATGAGCTAAACTTTAAATTGTATTCTGTGCGTTGATAATTCTGTATTATAGATACCAAAATACGACCCAATTCCTAGGAACACGATACAGGGTAGCCCAACGCCCTTAAGTTATATAAAATCTGCACAAAGTTGTATTAGAGCCCTTGTATAGATTTTATAGGACTCTCGAGCTGTCTGGGATGACCACGCATCGTGTAATAGGAGTATTATAGCGATGTGTTGTGTGTGTGTGAGTGGGGTAGTGTAGTGTAGTTTACGCGGCGGCGGCGGCGCTCGGGCAGTGGCGTGGCGCGGGGAGCGCGGGGGGCGCGAGGGGCGCGGACGGCGCGCGGTGCGGCGGCGGCGCGGGGCGGGGGGGCGGCGGCGGCGGGGGCGCCCGGGCCGCGCGCCGTCATACCCCGTCCAGCTGCCGCACGCGCACGTCCTGCGACGCACACATGTCCGGCGCGAACGGCAAACAAGTGAAGTACGCGCACGCCGCACACTCGTACGCCGGCGCCGCGTAGAACAGAGCCACCAACGCACACATCATCCCCGCCGCCGATATCAAACACACCCACACTAGTACGATCTTCCGCCGGCGCTCGTACGGTCCGAACGTTATGAAAGGCAGCAGCGCGTACGATAGAAGGAAACCGAACACGAAACCAAATACGTGGGCGAAATTGTCGATCCACGGCAGGAGGCCGAGGAGGAAGAGCGCAACCGCCAGCCCGATTAGTTTTAGTAGCGCTCGACGGGGGTGTCGCAACAGGGGCCACGCGCCGATTACTTCTACTATCAAACACGCAAGCAAACCGAAATGTGATCCAGCCGGTCCCACCTGAAACAGAGGGAACATAAACTGTGAGTAATTTCAATATAATTTCAGAATAAGTGCTATGGCTATCTACTCGCTTTTCGTTTTACCCTTTAATCAAAAAAACGCAGCAAACGTTAAAGTCAGCATAGTAAACCCAATATATATATGCAGATTGCAGGTACTTTCAGGGTTTAAGGTTCAAGAGTGCAAGATCTTTGTGCTCTGAACTGTACATATTATATTACTAAATAACATGATATTCGATATTTGTTAGATCTATTGTTCTATATACAACTACCACATCCTCCCTCAAGGCCAGCTTAAGTGGAACAGCTATTCTTAAAAACTCTTCTCAATTCAGACACCTACCTCTGCTCTATAAGGCTCGAAGATGGCCGACGCCATGTTACCAACGACGCCGCTGCCTAAATATATACACGCTATTCGCACAGGACCCGCCATCTTCTCCAGGTCTCGCATGAACAGCCACTGCAGCGCCAGGGTCGCGGCCAGGTGTAGGAGGCCCGCGTGGACGAACAGCGACGTCCACGCCCGGTACAGCTGGTCGGGTCGCCGTCGACGCATGAAGGGAAGCATTCCGCATACGTCGTCTAGGCAAGACACCTGGAATTTTACGTGGGAGATTTTAGAAACTGCTTTATGGAGATCGATTCTTATAATTTTACTGCTAACTTAGGTTTTTTTATGAAACATTTTTGGAGTACTTACTGTATTATAATCTAGTCTAACAACATCCCATTACAAACAATAACCATGATGCTGTCCAATCTCTGATAGCAGTTAAGCAAGATGGAGGTTTTTAACATAATTTCCTCAAGGACAAAGGACATTGGTCCTTCTGATATGATGCTTGCCAATACAATACCCATGACCAAACATAATTTTCGTGACGTAATTTTTTCAGCCAATTCCTATAATCCGAAACTTACTTGTGAGCATAACGAAGCTTCCTCGTGAAAGTATCCCTTCACGAAGTCGCAGTGTTCCCTGGTTGTGATGACGCACTGGCCATGCACGCCGATGCAGCAGGGGTGTCCAATCACCTCGCACGCCATATGCTCGGCGGCGTGGCCCGCTCGCCCCGCCGCCGCCGACCCGTCGATCACAGACTTGCGGCAGATCGGCCATTTTGTGATATCATCGGGCCACTCGTGCGGCGCTATCGAACGTGGCGCTTCGCAAAATCTGAAATTTGATAATGAGTTGGTATTATGAGAAACTGTAGGAACTGCTCGTGATTGGCGGGGTGGAAGGCAAGAGAGCTCAAGAGCGCTGACTAACCAGGTGATCTGACCAAGTTAAGGAAGCCACATACTCAAGCAAATTCCATCAAGCGGTGAGGGCAACAATGGATAGAGACTGTTGGAGGCAAATCATCAGGGCTACAAGAGCCTGTGATCACGATCCTCAGAAATGAAGGACCGACTACAGAAGAAGGTATTATGATTATAATTAAAAATGGTATCAACTGAAGTTGACTTCAGATCGACCTTGATGTTTGTGTTTTATTTCTTATTCATGTCCTGCTTGCTTAAATATGAATCGGCACCTACATTTTTCATTGTCCACGCATATAGTTTTACATTTTGTTTATTATTTGTTAAAACGTAAATGTTATTGTGTTTAAGTATTTACTTACTTGGGATCTAATCCACAAACGGACCCTGATATTCTGCCTCCAGGCCCGGACTCCCCTGAAGACCATTTCTTCCACGTTGATATTGTATTCTGAAATTGATTTCACAAAATGTTGTAGCTAGGTACATTTTTTTCAATGAATGATTTTCTTACTCAACTTAATTAAATAAACATTTCACATAAATCTTATATTATTAACCAATACTATTTTAAGCTTACCTTAGCTACTAATCCTCTTATCTGCAGGTTAGCGTGCACAAAATAAACGATTACTTACATATTTTTTTTTATTTCAAAGATCCCATATACACAGGCGAGTACAACAAAAAGTTATTTTATAACAATATTATATTTTATTGAAAATATGTAGACCAGGTACATTTTAATGAATTTGTATAAAAAAACATAAATTGTATTCAATTAGTGATGCGACTCAATTATCAAACATTTCTAACAATTATCACAAAATCATTTGACCGTTGTCTTTTATATAGGTAATAATGTACCTATCCTTGAAAAATTTACCCCAATTAATTTGAATAATTAGTCAATTGTCGTAGTCAGTGGCTACAAACCACTGCAAGCTCTAAACGTAATAAGAAGATTTCATCTGTTTAAAGTCGTGAAAGGCTATCAATATTAAAACTATCTAAAAATATATTTACAGTAATAAAAAAGAAATATACAAGTGACTCACCGAACAATCAGCTTTTGAAGACTGCACACATCCCGAGTCGTCGTTTCGTATGCAGCAGGCCGTGTCTCTTTCTCTTCTAGCCGATGCTGCGATAGCTCTTGCTATCCTCGCGTCTCTTCTCATGCAGGGCGCAAATTTAGCTCCTAAATGTATAAGGTCCGCCGCCCTAGGACCGAGCCAGAACGACGCGGGCTCCTCCCATTCCACCTGGAATTTGGTTTATTTCTTTTTATTAATGTTAAACTTTTACAAACTTGAAAGGGGATGACTTAAAATATATTCAAGACACAGTGTTACATACAACATATATCTAAGAAGACTTATCTTTATGAACAGTTTTCATGAAGAGGAAATATGTATTTAAATTTTTGGTGTGTTTGCCAATTTCAAAACATATTAAAATATAAACCATTGGAAAGCTACATTCACCCCGAGTAACATAGGCTGAGTCAACAAAATGTATGCATTGATCTTTTGTAATGCGCAGAAACGTATGCTATTTTCAAATATTATTTTTTTACAAATTGTAGTTGTAATGAAGAGATTAATTTATTCTTTGAGGGCATAAAAGTTTTGCCTGGCTACTATCAAAATGATTAAATAATATTTTTTATCTAAGTAGTAATAACATTAATCGAAATACGGTTCGGTAAAAGACGTTAATGCGTTACACCACTTTCCGGCATCAAAAAGCCGAAGGCCGTACAAGGCGGATTGGCAAAGAAAACAGATACATAAGTACACTGCACAGATAAATACAAGGAACAAGGAAAATGACCGTTTTCCGTGACTCAAAATACGTAGCACAGATTGTTAACGCACCAAATTATCTTGGGGACAGACAAGTCCCCTAAACAAGTGACATTCGATATTCAGGAACGCTTAGATTGAAATTATGGTATTGACATAAGCGTGACTTGACCACGTGACATCGTTTTAGTACCTATTCCTCCTAAGTTATACATTTTTCATTCGTGTTTATATTATGACAATGTATGAATGTCAAATATCTGTCAAATGTCAAATTTGTCTAGAAGGAAAGATCGCATTCTAGTAGCATCATGTAGCATTAAACGCTTGTAGAAACCGACAGAAACTAAGGAAAATTGATTAAGTATGTGATTTATCGTGACCGTGTTTCGATTAGTTACTTTTAGTTTATAAGATATATTTAACTGCTGATAAAGTGGCAAACACCTAACTTGGACCAATTATATTGTCAAAGTAATAACATTTCTTTTTAAATAGTGCCTACACTGCGGTATTACATTTATTCATAGAGGTATCTGCATACCTAACTATTAATTTAGTCTAGGCACCTGAAACCGTATTGTAAGTAATGATAAGTTTTGTGACGCAATGAAATGTCTAGAGCCTACGCTGATAAACAAAATCTAACATAAATAGGTATAACATATTATATTATGACTATGTCAGACTATATCTATTCAAATTGGAACGTTAATTTAAATAATATAAATAGACGCATACTTTTAAAAATAAATTATTAAATTTACTTGGTTCATTCAGAATTCGCAATATTTAATTATTTCTAAGAAATATATTCGAATGAAGCCAAAACCATAATAGATATATAAAACTATTTTAAATATTCTTTGAAACAATTACCTAATAAGTATTCAATAAGCAACGCAAAAAGCCAAACGTAATAGAATTTGATATGACAAAATGATATTACAATATCGAATATATTTTCAATCTATTATCAACGTCTGGAGATCTAATGTGACTTATTATAACAGACAAGCAGCCAAACTGATGTTATTACGTGTATAAGAAAATTCACTTACAAAATACTTTGTAAAAACTTCATAAAAAGAGAAGGTTCTATGAATAAATTCATTAATTTTTTGAGATTATTCACAATTTAGCTGTCAATTTTCGTAACAAACTCAGTACCTAGATGATCTAACATAACATAAATAAATAAACATGGACGAAATTCACGTATCCAAACTATCTCAAACAAATAGACTGACACATTTGAATTTAATTAAACTCGTTAAGAATTTACAGCAAATCTTTCATTAAATACAAACGTAGTTTCCGCAACATTAATTACATTAAACACATCTCTGCAATCCAAAAGATTGTTTAAGCGGCAAAAAACGAGACAAAGGGCGCTCTTACAAAGGCCGTATGACCCATATACTCCGGTTGGCTTGATACCCTTACTTTGTATCGTCGCTCTCTCTTCTTTCACCTGCTAATTTCGCATTACGAATGTACTTGTGTCTACATAGTTTTGCAAATGGGGTCATGTGTTTTGCGTTACGGTCGTGAGTTATGATTATGTTGCTTTTTCGGTAATGTTACGCGTGTAATGTTTCAACTTTAACTAATGACGACAGTTCAGTATGTTTTACAGGTTTATTGTGAATCTTTTATTACAGCTCTTATAAACTTTGTTTCTAACTGAGTCATTTCTGATGCCTTCGCGGTTATTACGCTTTGGAATGAAACAATTATAACGGATTTAACTCGCCAATTTTTACTTTCGCGTTAGAATTTTGTCATTCATATTTATTGGAAGTGAAAATTTTTCGAAACATGAGCAAATAAAATAAATTATGTGCGATTTAAATCCGTTAAAATTGTGTTATTCCAATCTTCAAAGTGATTTTTAATAATAGCCAGTATCTTTTATTGATATAATGTTCTGTTAGATACCTACTATCGTAAAATTTGAAATGATCGATTTTTATTAACAAGTGCATCACTTGAAATAATATATTAGGTACATTATGACAGTGTAATTATGTTGTGCAATATAATAAATCGAATCTATTTCAATTGCCTAATAAGACCAAAGACGTTTACAGTATTTTCATTATAAGTTATGCCAAAGACTATAAATAGATGTTACCTGTTCTGCCACCGTCAATACACTTATCAAAAACAAGATTAGCGTAACTTCCCAAACTTCTATGCAGTTAAATACACTTAGACAAAGAGCGAAGCGGTAATAAATCCCTTGGGAAAATATTGTGCATTGTCTCTTAAGCGCTGTCTCAGACATTAAATCTGGAAAGCGTGTTGTGTCTAAAAGCTTTGCGTCATTTAAGCTTATTATACAGGGTGTAACAAAGAAACCGAATTTGGAAGCTGACTCGCGCCAGCGCTCCTCGGGGACGGAACAGTGAGAGCTTGTAAGCAAACGTTATGTGGCTTTAATAACTTACTTAACGTTACTGAAGTTAAGTTTGGCTTTAAAAGCTTATGGATGTTAGTACGGCTATCAATCTTTATGATACCGAGCTGTAATTATTTTTTTCCGCGTAAAAGGTATTCCCCTGGACGTATCCTTCACATAAATATTAGACTACTCCCCGAATGCCCTAATATCCATTTACATAACTTTAAGATATTTATAAGTACATTTATGTGAGAGGAATAATTCTCAACGACACAGTACATCTAGTCTAGTAGTGCTAAGTAGTAACTTTCATATTATTATTATGTCGTCTTACCAAAGTTTTCAAAACAGAAGAGGTTCTCAATTCGACGCGTATATTTTTTTATTCATAATGATACCAAAAAATATTTTTTAAAACGACGTAAAAGTTATTGTTACATAAGGGATAATGTCTTTTTTATAGTAGAAAGATATTCCGGAAAGTCTCAAAGAATGTTAAAAGTTACATTCCGAGTTTTAATGTTAATCAAACAAAAGGAAAATATTCGTGTCCTTTGAATAAGTATGTTTTTATTATATCTTTTTTGTTCATTAAAGGGAAACATTTCTACAAGTAAATTTGAAAATATTACGAAACTTGGAAAATAAAATTGTAAGTATAATCCAATTCACGTGATCTAAACAATATAAATTTTTATACGATCACTTTGTTGTCCACCTGTCTGTCTTTCTGTCATAACCATGTTTCTCGGAAACGCGTGGAGGTATCGAGCTGAAATTCATATCTTCTGATCCTTGTTTTTAAAATAATGTGTTCGAAAGCAGATCGTCTCTTGTCTAGTCTTTAGAGAAGTAACATTCGCAATAGTAGCAAAAATTCACCGCACTGTACGTTAGCTAATGTCAGCGCGGTACATTTCGCACCTACGCTGCAACAACGTCACTTATGCAATTTTTTAAAAAAAAAATCTGTGTATGGGTGATTCCACGGGCGTTTCAATCGCCGTCAGTCCGTTGTCCTGAATATTGAAGAAATGAGCTACAACAAGAATTACGTTTTGATGCGACGACATACTGCGCTCGCACTTGTCGTCAAAATTAATAGAGTTTAAATCTTATTGTAGCTTAATTGTTCAATATTTATGGCAATGGACTGACGGCGATTGAAACGCGTGTGGAATCACCCGTATGAGGAAACATAAATGATGTCATTATTAATGTTTCCTCATACTCAGACATTTAAAAAAAATAATTGCATAAAAGTAACGTTGTTGCAGCGTAGGTGCGATATTTGCTGTAACAGCTACGTGTTTTGTCGTTCTTGCTATGTTATTACCATACAGCAGTAAATCTTCAAACTCACCTGTTGTAAACTTAAGCTTTTCACAAGAACTTGTCCGGAGTGCGTGTGCCTGCCGAAACCGACCGGGCCAAAGCCGTAGCAGAGTAGCGACAGCAGAAGCACGAGGGTCTGCACCGTGGACACCCACCACGTGAAGTAAGGACGGTAGTCCGTCAGCTCATCCAGCTGTCGCACCACGTCCTCTTGATGTGTCACCGACTTGCGGAGGGATCGCCTGTTGAATGAATAATACAGTTAATATGAGCAGTTCTTGTATGCTTGTATCCTTACTAATATTATAAATGCGAAAGTAACTCTGTCTGTCTGTCTGTCTGTCTGTTACGCTTTCACGCTAAAACTACTGAACCGATTTAAATGAAATTTGGTACAAAGAAAGTCTGGAGCCTGAGAAAGGAAATAGGCTACTTTTTAACCGACTGCAAAAAAGGAGGGTTCCACGCGGACGAAGTCGCGGGCAGAAGCTAGAAAGTAATAAATATCTATTTATGGCTGAGTGCTCATGAACGAAGTAATTACAATGTTCACTGCATTGAGGTTGAATTTCGTTAAGTTTTAAATCACACAATTTGAATAGGTGCTTCATTCTACTTTAGTACAATTCAAAATGGAATGGTCTAAACGCGGTGGCGTCTAAAGTTTTTATTGACAAACAAAAGCACAGATTATAACGTGCCAGCCATTTGAACTTATAAAATTTTAATAAAGCATCATTAATGGACTTAACTCGCGTACCTACTTGTATTAATTTATACTTAAATTTCAAAAACTTTACAATAGTGTAAATTTATATCGTAAACTCAGTCTGCTACGAATACGGGGACTGCAAAGTTCCAGAACTTCAGCATAAAATTAATATACGCGATTTGGATTCGATATATTTCCTTTACTTTAATAAATACTAGCTGTCCGTCCCGGCTTCGCACGGAAACCCTTTTTTTATAGCCTATGTCACTCGGGAATAGTGTAGCTTCCCAACAGTGAAAGAATTTTTCAAATCGGTCCAGTCATTAAGGAGCCTATTCAATCCAAACAAACAAACCTTTCTTCTTTATAATATTAGTGTAGATTAGATAGTCAATCTTTTTGTGAGTCAGACTAACAGTCTATTAGAGATAAATTAAATTTATGCACGCCATGTAAACATTCAATAAAGTTTAATAATTTCCAATACCTTGTTAACTTAATTTAATAGCATTAACGGGCGGCGACTAACATGGCGGCCCCTGCAAATATTTCAATGCACCGCTGTCACAAACAGGGGTTATTAATTCAAAACCCATTACAGCATGCTTTAACACGAATTTGCGTTCCGGGCAATGTTCGGAAAACATAAGAAATATAAAACAAAAGCCAGTGAAACATAGCTGTTGTTATAAAATTCTATGCTTTGTTGTTTTGTTTTGAACAATCATTAAGTATGTAACAATACCTGTGCAAGTGTTGCAAAATACATATTGTATTTTGCAAAAGCAATTGAGTAGGTAACTGTTTCTTTTTATGTATATAAATTTTCCAAAATATTACTATGATATTGAAATACCAAGGAGTAGCATTAAGGTCGTGAATATGTCACGTTTCTCGTCATTACTTGTCACTTGCAAGACTTGCTCCGGTTTCCAAAATAGTCAGAGAGCTGGCAAGTCTTTTGGAAACTAAGTAAGTGTCGTATAAAAAATCTGAAGATTTTTATAATTTCTACTACTTCTACTAAGACTAGTTAGTTATCTTCGTTACATGTTTATTTACGGTTAATATTCTAGATTTTCCGGAATATTCGGAAATCGTGGAACATCTAATGTGTGTGTGTATAAGTATTGGAATTTATACCACAATATTTATTTTGCTAGTTGCATTTCAATACTAAATCCTTTTCTATACAACAGACATAGTTACTTTCGCATTTACAATATTAATACGGATTTTCAAAGTTACTGCTTATTACTTCTTAATGCCGTACTCTTATACTAACCAGAAGGCTCTACGCTCCGAGTGCGTCATTTGTAAAGCTATTCCCTTAACGACCTGTCACTGGTACACGTAAAAGTGATACATCGTCCCCCACTTCGATTTCCTTGAATCCGTTGCCGGATTAATAACGCTAGGTCGCTCCTTGCCGGTTGTTTGCGAGAAAACGTAATTGGTGGGACGTGCTTTTAATTTCGAAAGGATGCGGGTGCGATACCTTGTGCGAGACCTTGTGGTAGTGAATAACATCGTAATAGTTTTTTCCGTCCTCCGGCCAGAAAGCGGCAACTTTGTGGCCGCTTCGCTAAATGAAATTTCCGCTTTCTGGCTTTGTCGAACAGAAAAATAGTATACTGACCTCGGCCAGTAAAATAAAAAAGCCTCAGATCACATTTTTGTCAACCTCGGCTTCGCCTAGGACGACAATTCCATGTGATCTGAGACATTTTTTATTTTACTGGCCTTGGTGCGTAATGTACTATTGACGCTTTCGCGGATGCACTGGAATAGAACATGGATTTAACTCGCGTGACGTTTAGAAATCTACAGTCCCTATATTCTTAGCGGACTGAACTGTCAATAGTTTAACACAGATGCTTTTACTTTAAAGTACTGCGGTTCGTACTGTTTTAAAAAAATAATTTTATGTTTTTAAGGCAACCTACTAATAAGTACCTATATTTTTTATAGATCCAAAGCATAATTTTATATAAGTACTTAGTAAAATAATAAGATTTGAGACGTTTAAGGAAGGTGCAATTTACTCATATAGATATTTTATATGTACTTACCCAACTAGAAGCCAATAATCAACACTACAAGGTCAAGCCAATATGCTTAAATTTCATTAAATCGCTAACAAGCTAGTAAGTAGTTTTAATAAGCTTGCGTGCTAACCCTCCTATAATTATCTAATACTTTCTTAAAATAAGTAAGTATAAACGCCTAAAGTACATGGAACACAGATAAAGGAACCAATTTGAATAATATTAAAAATATTCTCTTAAAAAATAAAAACAGGTCACGATTAAATAAACTACAGAGTAAAAACCTTTTAGAGACCCAATTTGCAAATCCTATGGCATACAAGATCAAAATGAAATGAAACAGTTTTAAAAGTAAAATAGCTCAACTAGTACCTAATTTGCATGAAACCAGTCTCGCCGCGAAATAAAGCCTTTTTGATACAATTATTTTTTGCGAGAAGGATTACCCTGGACCTCCATTAATGCCGATTTAACAACTGCGTTGCTTTTTGATGTCATTATGCCGTCGCCTAACTTTTTAACGTAAGGTCTGTAAATATATTACGTCCCTTGAACAAGGGTTTTAATGGGCGTTGACATGGGCCACGGCGAATGCTTATCCAGCCCGGCGAATTAAACCTATAGAGTAGAAAATATTTTTCTCTCTGCATAATTGTCGTAAATAAGCAGGTATTAATTAACATAATAATATATCAAATTTTCTCAGTCCTAGTCTAGATACCGATATCAACAATGACGAATAAATTCGTTTAGCAGTAGTTACTTGAAAAATAATAGCCAGTAGGTACCTTACATAATTTGATCTAATCACATATCATAAAATCTCTGCGAGCTGTTCTCAAAACGTGCGTCATGGTCTGTTGTAAGGGAACAATTTCAAAAATAATCTTGTCTATGGTAGTCTAGTGATGATTTAAAATTTCGAAACATTCGATTCTAAAACTCAAACAACTGGCTTTGATTTCAGCACGACCTACGACAGCGCTAGGCCAAAACTGACCACTCACTAAGTATATGAGACTTAGATACACGAACGACTATTACCTTAGGTAATAATATTTACTTAATCAAATTACGACCAGACGTACAAAGTACTAGGAAAAATCAATATCGGTTTGCTCCAGGCTGTGAAATAATTCATATTATTATAGACTATGTGTATTTTATCTGCTATATATCCATAATTGCTGTAATCTCGGTAGTAACCGTACCAACAGGTTTTATTAAATTAAACATGAAAATCAATACACAGGAGAGCCGTTTTTAAAACAAAACTGGGTCAAACGAGGTTAGCGTATAAAGAGCTATTTATTGAAATATTACATAGGTAATGTATATTATGTACCTCTGAGGACGTTATTCTATTTATTCAGTTTCTATTTGAGGTCAGACTTAATGGCAATCATATTAATATATGAACCTACAATAATCGTTAAACTAGATATTACTTATTCAGAAATGATTACTAATAAATTAAACAGCTCAAACGTGTGAAATTCATTTCAAAATTATTGTTATGACATTTTCCCTTAATTGCAAACAATAATAATTACGTATTTATTAACTCGAATTGGAATATCATAATGTTGGTACAATTTATTTGATGACGGTGAATTTGTAACACGTATTATTTTAAATATGAATAATTATAATTAATAATAAAGAACTCGTAGAAACATAATAATAATTATGTAGAACGGTGTCAGTAACGAAGAATTTAAGAAAATGTTATGTACTTAAGAAAAATGATAAAGCCTAGTACATCATCAGTGTGAGTATAATATAGTTTAAACATAGGCGAACGAAACGTCACATGGTCAGCTATAAAACAACGCTGTGACTATAATTCTCAGCATTATGCTGAACTGGTCGCCCTTTTGGCGCTGTCATATTTGCATCTCTCTCAATGCCTTTTTTGTCTTTATCTCTGATTATAAAAGATGTGTACCTACCTGCCTGCAAGGTTTTTTGTAACGATGTATTGCATTAAATAAACATTTCTTATGTCATTTCCGAACAATTCTGCATGGTTGCTATTATCGACTGGCACACATCTATGGACCTATTTATATGCCTATATAGAATGCTTATAGTATGATCGAGGACTCACCTAAAGAACCTTCCAACTACGCCCATCCCGAATTGCCTCCGGTTAGAGTTGTCCGCGAGTGGCTCGAGCATGGGCGTATGGATGCGCGCCCCGCCCGCGCCCCACGACACGCTGCGCTCCGGCCGCCTGTACTCCACCCCGCTCGAACTGAGGGGGGACCGGGTACTGGAATACATAACACTATTTGTTTATTTAAGGTACAATGACAATGGTGTTTGCACAAAGACAAGAGTAGAAAAAATCGAGACCAGTGCGAACCCACATCTATGCCTTAACGCGAGACTTATGCTCCCGTAGTCGACGAAATTTGCTACTATGTACTTTTTTATTTCGGTCTTTGTAGTTTTTGTTCATAACGCGAAAATATCGCTTCAGCGCCAACTGTATGTGTATGTGTGTGTGTGTATCTAATCAAAAATAAAAGTTAAGAGTCGAATTTATCATCATTGCGGATAGAGCAATTAAGGTCTACATGTTAGAAGAAGTTAATATATTATAGTAGTTTTATGACGATAGGTAAAAGGAGTGAATATAAAGCTCAAATTTACATTTTTCATAATTACATAGGTATGAGAGACTAGACCTCTCTTTAATTCATCCGAAAAAGTCGAGAACAGAATTCAAATAAGCTATTTCATTCGCAATGTATTTAAATCAGTGTTAGTTATATAGAACTTTTCTAGTGTATAAAATTTACATGCCTTTAGATCAAATCTGTGATTCCATAGACCCCTGTCACAAAGATTTGGGTACTACTATATCTCCGCTGTCAGATAACTAACGTAGGTACTTACGATTTATTAAAACCGATATAGTTTGTTGGCTTTGAATTTAGTACATAAATTGCGCCTTTGAATAGACGTAAATTATTATCTCTAAGATATAAATGAACCTTAACGCGAAGTAAAAGCTTTTGCTTAATTTATGTAAGAAGTCGGTAATGTAACAGACTTACTGCTAATTTCATTATACAGCTGCATTATAAGAGATTTTCGTGTTGAAAACTCTACAAAACTTAGTGCAAGACTTCATCATTATAGTTAAAACGTTAATGAACTGTTTTTGATCTTACGTAGACTTATTGTTGAATGGCTTCTTAAGCAAAAGCTTCGTAAAATACCGATTTCGGTAATCCATATTTTACGAATAACAGACTTACTGCTACTTTCGTTATACGGCTGCGTTATAACAGACGAAAATTTCATGTCGAAAACTAAAAACTTTCGTGTTATGATTTTCATTTCATAACACCGTAAATCTTAATAAGCTCTTTTTTATCTTACGTAGATTTATTGTTGAATGGTTCAAAACTAATCGGTCTTTAAAAAACTCACTATTAAAGATTACCTAATAATCTAATTTACCTACTGCAAAAATAAACAAAGATTAGGATGCCATGGTATCGGACTTCTTAACTGCTTAACTTAGTTATATAGGATAATCTAAGCGTATTTATAAACGATAATGAACGAGGAGCTAATTATTCCATCAAGTTAGAGCAACACGCTGTTATTACTTGAGTTCGAGCTCGGCTTCTGCACGATTATGGACCGAACTTTCTGCTAAAACTTCACGCTAACTTACTCAGAACGTGTACACTTCATAACCTCTGTCAAAACTTAATTGCGAGTACGGTTTTAAACAATCGAATTATGTTTCAAGTAGTTTGACATCGAGCCAGATTCGTATGTACCTAGTCGCCGTTAAAACATTATTGATCGCCTTGATGCAGTCATGCATAACGACACTATTAACTATTTAAGCTACTAAATTGACTATGCTTTCTATATTGTTTGAAAAATCATCGATTAAATCTTACTTTTTCAAAGTGTGTACATATTACAACACTTAAAGATTATTGACGACGTTATGACATGTTAAGTGACAAAATCTGTGTTAAAAAAAATGTTATTCTACTCCTAAGGGGGTGAAAAAAGAAGGGCAAAGTGTTTATTGGACAACGCGATACCTTAATCGAAACTATTTCAAATTTTGCATAAACATTCTTTAACAGAATCAATGGTAGACGTATATTATTTTTTTTTAATAATCACCTAACGGCATTAAAAGGGGTAGAAAGTTATGTTGGGGGTGATTTGCTTCGAAGTTGATATGAACAAGGACTGTTTTTAATTTAAACTATATTGACACATGTTTGAAAACTCAATCAGATTTTATTATAAAAGAACTTGCATAAAAGCTTCAAGCTCCCTATCTTTTAGAACCATTTCCGATTAGCAAAAGCTGGTATATAAGTCGCTTACCCTTTAGCTCCATCTACATTATCTTCGTCGTGCACCGCCGTCGTCGGCGCGAAGAACACGTCGTCGACATCGCCCTCGTCGTGCGGCACAGTACTGTTCCGAAACGACCGCGACCACTGCGTCGACGACGACTGCCGCGAACGTCGTGTCACCGCCTGTATATAACAAACACATTACTTATATGACAAAACACGGCTAATTCACACACACACACATAAGGTTAGATACGTGTATCTACAAATTCACAGCAACCCTATGATGAAGTGTCGAGTCGACTTTTTTGTCGACATAATATGGAGAACGTTGTCGACAAGGAGAAGGTTTGTCGTGTCGTGACTATAGGTAATAATACCTATAGTCAGTCTATCTCCTTATTTAGCTTAGCAAAATATTATATCTTTTTATCTCTTATTCTTAAAATGAAATTTCATAGGTATTTTGCAGCTACCTATGAATATAATAATTTCTTATGCCTTCGCGGTTGTTACACATTGGAATGAAACGTATTAAAGTGCTTTAGTTTTGACTTTAGCGTTAGACTATTGTCAGCTCAGTCGTGCTACGATTATGGAAACTGTAAAGAATCCGAAACGTCAGCTAATAAAATAAAATAAAAATACGCGAGTTAAATCCGTTAATAGTTGTTTCATTCCAATACCTATGAATAGCTAAATAACCCGAAACGGCAAAACACAACACATCTCTAAATAGGTACCTACACCTACATAGCATTACAGACGTATGTATACCTATTGAACAACAACTATAGGACTATTCCTAAATCTTCCTATCGGCTAGAAGCAACGGAAGCGCCAGTATTTCCCGATCGTAGTTCCTTCCGAGCCGGCGGGAGGACATCGACCGCCCTGCCTATTATTTACGATGCCATAACAGCGGAACCGATCCCAAAAGACATCGCTTTTATAATTTATTGCTCGGAAATATGGTAGCCTAATTCGTCCGTCATATATTTAAGACGTATTGAATAGAAAAATATTGAGGTCAGGTTACGGCAAAGGGCGTAGCCATAGATGTCGATTATTTCGATGGCGGATATTTACGTTTGATTTTGATAGGAAAACACGAGTTTTAAGTACATATTTTTTATGATTTCTAGGCGTACTGACTAAATCAAATTAGGGTTTTGTCTCATCTAGAAAGTTATTTAATTAATTCTCATAGTATATATGTAATAATAATATTATTACATTATAGTATGTGTATTGTATGTAATATACTTATTAAAATGTTTGTTACACAAGTACTCCCTTGACCATTTGTTTTCTATAAAAGAATAACAACTTTACAGTTTAAATCCGTTATAACAGTTTTATTCCAATTTGTAACAGCCACTAAGGTATCAGAGAATATTAGTATAACAATAACTGAATTAGGTGCCTATTGTATACTTATGTAACTGATAAACAAACACTTAACATTTCATTTTAATAAGTAGCTTATAAAAAATCTACTAGCTTTATAACAAGAAAAGTGCAGTGAGAAAAGTCCCTCCTCCCACGCCAAGACAAACAAGGAAGTCGAAAAAGTTCCTTTTTATTTTGTCAAGTCGACTCCTTGTAAAAAGCACTTAAAACAGCCGTTCCGTTTTATGAACAACTTTTTTAACTTATTACACTTACGTAACAATTACATTATCATTCCATTACGGCACTCGAAATTAATAAACGTTAAAAGCGGCAGCGAACATTATTAACGCATAAACAATAAACTGATTAAATTGATTCGGGATGAGAGGATTCATTTCATCATTAACATAATCATCATTCTTTAATATTTAAATTTGTATATTTCGTAGTGTGGTTATTAAAATAATTAATTAAGTTTAATATAACCACTGAAAATGTAGGTACGTGATGATACATAGAGTAATCACAAATGAGCAATTATAGAGTACTAGCTTCTGTCCGCGACTTCGTCTGCGCACGATGAGTACTTTATACAATATCATTTTAAAATATAGCCTATATGTTATTATAATGTATCGGCTATACTATTGTAAAGTTTCATCAAAATCCATTCAAAAGTTTTTGCGTGAAAGATTAACAAACATATAACACTCACAAATATTAGTGTCATATTGTGCACAAATACGTTTTTACTTATATTTAACTTGAGCTAATGACATAGCATTAATTATTGAAACTTCGATTAAAAGCGCTTCATTTCCTAGTCTTTTAGGTGCACGTTAGACGTATGAAATAGTTAAGGATTAACACGAACTACAAAGCGCTTTTAGCATAGTTAAACAGTACCTAGGTTTGAGTACAAGGAGTCAGCGAAAACGTACATAGCGGTATCTACTTGAAAATGCTAAATAACGGTTATTAGATCGTAGGCAAACTTTGCACATGGGGTAGTACATATATGCGGATCGTTGAAACTATATTTGCTAGCAAAACGCATTTTTAGCTCTCATAAATTTCTTCCTAACAGCCGCATAGAAAGCTTTGTGGTATTTTTATAGTCAACCGGCCAGCGGGCACCTATTTTAAGCGATAAAAAACGTTTTCAACATCCTTTTTGTGTGTTAATGAGTAACTTCAACGCAGTAAAAACGATATCAGTAACAGAAAAAAGGTTGCTAACAAAAATGGATAAAATGAGGCAGTTAATTGTTATCAGTGTATTGAAAAATATAGATAAATAAATACACTGACATAATAATAATTATATTAATAGAATTTCACCCCTACTTATATTAATGTAAACTACGGTTACCTAGTTTCACTAACTAATTGTCGTCTGTATGCTTTGCCAATATTTACTAAATAAAGAATAAAAGTGACGCTGCCGCTTGCATTCTATTTCCACAGTGACCTGACTCAACATCAGCACCGTATAGTATTTACGTAACTTTTAAATGTTTAACCCGCTAAACTAGGTTACGAGTCACACACCACCTGTGGTATTAGCTACATTGCAGGTGGCGGTTCGCGCCAAAAATGAATAATTAAACGTTTTTTAAGGTAATCATTTCTGATGCCTTCGTGGTTATTACGCATTAAAATGAGACAACTATATAAACGGATTTAACTAGCGTATTTTACTCGCTGGAAACTTTTCGAAACGTCAGCCTAAGTCGTTGTTTCATTCTAATCTACACGGAAAACTCCTGGTTTCTTCAGGATCTTCAGGATTTCGTGTTCCATTTAGTGTACGTGTGCGATGTCTCCCTTTAAATCTAGGTGTGCAACATGGCATTAGTTTGTTATACTCACAGTGAGAACATAAGAAAGACCGCTAAGCGTGAGTCGCGCGACGCTGTCCTTGCCGGGGCGCGGCGGCGCCGGCGGCGGCGGCTCCTCGAGCGGCGCGGGCGCCGGCAGCACGTCGGGCCGCTCGCGCGCCGCCCCCCGCGCCTCTCTTGGGGCCGCGCCTGAAGCTCCATACATACTGGGGACAAAGTAGGAGACTTGTTAATGGTTGGCTTTGTTGAACCACACTATTTTGTAAACATTTAGAAGTAAGAATAAAACACAATAAGATATGACTGGACCATTTAACATAACAAAATATGACTTATTAACACGCTTGCTCGTAAAAGGTATTTTGTTAACTTGTTTTTGGGCTCACAATAGTGAATTTACAGTAAAAGTGCTTCTTTTGCCGTAACAAGTTCTGTAACCTAAAATCCCAATAGGTTAAGTTAGTAGGTACCTACATTACTTCAAACTATATAGGTATATCAATAAAACATTCTCACTTAACTAGATAATAGGCACTTATGTACCTAAGTCAAAAACATTGCTAAAAAACTTCTTAACATCTATAAAAAAGTTAGTGACAGTAGAAGTTTGTAAAAAATATGTTTAGGTACCTACTTGTTACCTATAGTGTGTTGCATAATTTAGTATGAAACTCGTGCGGTTTGATAATTATATACCTACTCGACTCAGTTATAGTACCGTCTCGTAAGTAACACACTTGTATCACAGTATAAATGTCTAGTAGCAATAAAATATTGCAAAATAATATTTTACAGGTCAATAATCGAAGATATACCAATACCTAGGTAGATAGAACAATTATAATGAGACAAAATGGCCTTCAAGATATGAAGCGTGGGAAGGTACACTTATTAAACTCCCACTGAGTAAATAAATTAATAAATCAAGACTCTACTAAGTTAACATAAGTACATTTATATAAACTGCCTTTTAGACTGAAAATTCCATCAAATGAAAAGACGTAAACCTAGGCACGTACCTAAATTCAAATACAAGAATATTTTACTATAGCAAGACGCCTGATAAAACACCAATGGATTAATGAAATATTATACCTAAGTGAGACTATACATTTAATAAATAACAGTTTAAGTGGAAGTAGCAGTTTTACAGGACAGTAAACTACAATGGAAACCATCATACAACGTCATATGGAAGAATAATGCATACCTAGGTGCAACCAGTTACTAGAAACGCAGACAAAAACAAACACAAAATATTTTAACGATATGTAATAAATATTAAAAAATACAAAGTCGCTTAGTTGACAATACCGCTTAAATCATTTAGGTTACCTACTAAATTAAAATAACGCTTAAGTCATTATTACAGGTGCATTATTAATTTTCAGCGATTGATGACTTAAGCGATATTGTTAGCTAAGCTACGATAATGAATAAAATGTTATGCCTGTTTATTATCTCCTTCTCTTCTTACTATAATTACTAAAAATAGGCTAAACTAAGCGCTTATTCAATATGAGCTTTCATAGAGCTTATGCCATGATGCAAGAAATCTGAGGTACCTACTTATTTTTTCCTTTTTAATTTTCTTTATTTTCACTTTCTTTTGTGAAAAGAAAAACATCAATTTGATGCTTTCGTAAACGATTCATTATCGAACAATACGACGAATACACGGGCTCTATAACAATTTAATTATTAATTCAATCAGTGTATTAATTTAATGAGTATCATTAGTGATGTGATTTATATGGACTACCTCTATGCCGCAACACGCATAGATGCATAGATGCATGCGACGTTGTTTATGGGCCGGTTGCATGCATGAAATATTAGCGTTGTGCGGTTGCATCGCGTCACTATTTCAACTACCTGTTAAAAATGGTGACATGTTCGCAAACGTCGAAAACTGTCAAACTTTTGTGATAGTGTTTTGTTTTTCGTCTATTTGAAATTTCAGATTGTGACAAACGGTTAAAAAATATTTTTTGAAAAAAAAATGAGATAAATTAGCTAAAATCAATATTTTGTACTAGCATGAATCTCACTTCGTATGAATTAAAGTTGGAGATATTGCAATCCTTATCCTTACTAATATTATAAATGCGAAAGTAACTCTGTCTGTCTGTCTGTCTGTTACGCTTTCACGCTAAAACTACTGGACCGATTTAAATGAAATTTGGTACAAAGAAAGTCTGGAGCCTGAGAAAGGACATAGGCTACTTTTTAACCGACTGCAAAAAGGAGGAGATCCACGCGGACGAAGTAGCGGGCAGAAGCTAGTACTTATTAATCTAATTAAGTACTTTACTTAGATAACCGTAGAATTCAACACTTTGCTGAGTGTATTAAATAAATTATTACTCTATGGATCTTTATTCAATGTAGAAATCTTTATTCATAACCAAATTATAATTTGTATGTGACATAATTATTTTACTTGATTGAAGCCATATTAGAATTTAAATTCAAACTAGATTGTTAAATTATTAACAGTTAAAGACCTTTATAAATAAAGTTAGCGAAACAAAAGCAATCTAATTTTAGCAAAGTTCAATAGGGGCACGGAGTTTCAATAGAAAATTATAGCACACAAAACATAATTAACCAGTTGCTTAGTCAGAAAGTAGGGAGGCTTAATTTAAACCAGGCTGTAGTTATTTCGACGTGGCGTATAATGAGGATCTACTTCAGCAGAATCGTGTTTATTTCCTATAAATTAATTTACCACATGATCGTATTCAGCGGAAACCTCTTAATCAAACGTTAAGTATTCCCTATTTAGTCGCATTGCAATGTAAACAGCATCTACGTTAAATGCGTATTTATTGTAGTTTGTACTAAGTTACAAACTGTTTTACGCGACCATATTTGCATAATAACACACACCTACAGTATAAGTATAAGTCGAACATAAAAAACACGGATGCAGAGACACGTATTGAATTCTTCCAAAATAATTTGATTCAAATACGACCCAATTTTAAAGGATTTCTTTTACTTAAATAAATATAAGCTTATGCGAATCATATCCTTGGGATAGTCCTTGGAAGTTGCTCGGCACCTAACTTATATAACAATATGAACATACATATTTGTAGGTATAAGTTCCTACGCTCCAAAAACAGGAGTGTTAACAAGGTAGGTAAGGTTTATTTTCTTACTCGGAAGATGAACTGACTTATTCTAAAGAAAAGCAATTAGCTAGCTCACCACGTATTGTTCTTTTGACGGTTTATCTGTGTCGGCATTAAAATATCTTTAACTAAGGCTGATGTTCATAAAAATGCCATGTAATCACTTTTTGTCGTTTTGACAGCGCTTAATTTACGCACCGTCGGCGCGTTTTAAATTCCGGTGACAGGGGAATTTTTAGAGAATTGTTAGCTTCTGAAATTTCAAAATTATACTTTATTAGGTAGCTACTATCATAAACTTTTATAATCTAAGTCTATATCTATGATCTGGGGAATGAAACTTCGCTTTTATTAAATAATACGTAATAAAACCCACGCACGTCATTCCACCTGACGTGACACTTACTGTATATATTAACAATATTGGGATTATCTTCTGTTTTCTCGGGCTAGTCGAGTTTGTGTGAATATAATAAGAAACATATTTTTTCTAGAAAAGCGAGCTAGAACTGTTTTTTGTCTCATAAGCTCCTATATTTTAATTTCACTAAGAACTCGTGTAATGTTCGTCTAATAGGATAGGATTGTAAATCATCAAGCGACTGTAATTTACTTTTCTGTCCTCCGGCCAAAAAGCGCCAACTTTGTGGCCGCTGCGCTAAATGAAATTGTCGCTTTCTGGCTTCGTCGAACAGAAAAATAGTATACTGACCTCGGCCTGTAAAATAAAAATGCCTCAGATCACATTTTTGTCAACCGCGGCTTCGCCTCGGACGACAATTACATGTGATCTGAGACTTTTTTTTTTTTACTGGCCTTGGTGCGTAATGTACTTTAATACTAGTTCTGCCCGCTTAGTAAATTCTATCCACCTTTCTTTCTCCGGGACTCGAAACTAAATCCATACTTTATCTCAGACTACAGACAGACAGGCAAATGAAGTAACTTCATTCAAAGTATTAGTAGGAATTTTTATAGTATTAGTCCAATTTCTTAACGATACTATGACTCAAAAATCGAACGTATAAACGCACAGTATAATTAAGGTATTCGTATGGCAAATGTAGTAGAGCTAACGTTACAGTTATTACGTATTCGACAACTCGATCGGCAATTCGCAGTCTCGTTGCCGCAATGCTCTCTGTATTGTAGAAAACAGTTGAAACTTGTTTCGAGCGACCAAGTTTGTGCACTTTGTGTAGAATTAATAAGGACATTAATAAGCTTGCAGCGGCCTGCGAAGTTACCGGCCCCGCACATGCACTTTAAAGTACTGTGTGTGCAATTATACGCGAAATTGAACGTCAGTTTCAATAGGCACTGCACTCAGAACAACGAAACTAGAAGTTACTTCCACTCCATCTTCCTTGCACTCCCGCTGTAAACAGATCGAGTGACAGGGACGAAACATGTAGGTATCTATACATTCGTGAAAGCATACAAGCATTTGTAAATTGTGAATTTTCTACTAGCTACGTTGAAGGTATCATTCGATCAGCGTAGCTAACAGAATTTCTAAATCGAGTTCTGTAACTACGTTTGAAAAAAGCTTGTAAAAAATGTATGAACGTAAAAGGCATCAATCGCGTGATAATGTTTTTGCTAATTATTTACATTCCGATGTTTCGTGACTCAATCTTAAATTACCTTGATGCGTGTAAAAATTAAATATGGGTGATTTTAATTTCTTATGTAGGTATATAAATGCCTAAAGGTATTTAGACCTCTGTTGAACTGTTGCTAACCTATAACGTGCAGAGAACAAAAACCTAAAGACATAATACTTACATATTATTATGTGAACAATAGAACCACATAGGTACCAATGTGTTACTGTAAGTATAGTACTACACGGCCAATTCCCATTAAGTTGTACCTATCATGGCTCAAAATGACATCTGAATCTGTTAGTATACTTATTGTTTTAAACATAGTCTTTTACAAAGTTTCAACTAAGAATAAGGTCTAATTCTGTCATGTACAGATGATGACTAAAATATGGCAGGTTGAGATTGATACATCATCGAATACATTCGTGAATAGGTACAGTTGTATAACTAATAATGCTGCTGTACTGTAATAATCAAGAAGACTGATGGTCAATGTGAATTATTAATTATCCTTCATCAAGGCGAGTGGGTAGCGCTTACACGAGATTCAGATGGATTACAAGCCTACATAATAATAGATGGACTAACTAGGCAGCTGCTATGACCAATTAGACTATGTTACAATGGACTTGTGTACTAAAAAAAGTTTATCAAGAAATATTTCTATTATTTTGTAAGTCAAAAAATTATGATTCGATTTCGATGGTGTGCAAAACTCAAACCTGAAGGTTTTTAAGCTAGCTCCTTTTAGATGTAGGTGTGCAGGCGCGTGCAGTAGATGGAGCGTAAGTATGACGCTAGGGTAGGCACCTTCATACATTAGCGACACTGTGCCTATATGGAATGCACGCCCTTGGCGATATATTAAGTATATTTTTTTAGTTAATGGTCTATTAAAGCTGCGCATGATGTCACACCTTGCTACACTACTCACCGTAACGTTTGGAGTCCCCAAAGCCGAATTTTGAAGTACCTATCATTGTATTTTTTTTTTGTTTTATTGAAACCAACGACAAAAAAAACCTATCCAACATAATAATATATTGTTGACATAATATTAATTATATTTTTTCTCTACAATTAATCCCTCGATTAGACAAAAAGCCTAATTGGCTTGTTACAATTAGATACTGTTCGTTAAATCCAATGACATGGAAACCGCTATCAGGCATAGGATGAGGTCATTGTCATTAAGAATAGTTTATGGGGTTAAGTAGCATAAGGAAACGGTTGTTTTACTGGTTGGGTACCCAATGCTTCCCATATATGTCTGAAGTGTAGCAATAAAATTAACCGTAAGTATAAAGCTTCAAGATACCGTATAGGTACTATTAGAGACAAAGGTTTTGAACTCCCATATTGTGTGATTTATTTTAATTGTTATTTGTGTGATATTTATTTTAACGTCTTGCATTTAAGATATATTGTTGGTTAGACAAATATTAACATTCCTAATTTCAGCAAGTATTAATTGTAATTTCAATCAAAATAAACGACTATACTTTCAGCATGATTAAAGAGCCTCTGCAATCATGCTAAAAGCGTAATTTCAATTAAAATCGAAAGGATTAGAACGCTTACCTAATATCATCATCGTCAGGATGATGGTCCGGCGGCAGGTCGAGTCGGAGGTCGCCGAGCGCCCGCGCCGCGTGCCTCCTCCGCCTCTCATACCACAGCCTCCTTTGTTCCCTCTCATTGTCCCTCTGTATTCCGAAGAACGTTTGCGTCTCTCTCTTAAGGTAATCCCGCACCGCGACAGTGTGGACTCGACGCAATCTCACGCCATCTTCGTGGGCAGGTTGCGGCACGGGATCGGGGGGCGGGGCGAGGGGTGCAGGGGGCGCAGAAACCACCCGCGGCGGTGACGTAGGCGCAGGTATCGGCGCCGATGCGGCTGGTGCTGCTGACGCGCTTTGGCAGGCCAGCTGCGGTGCCAGCAGCCCAGCGCTTGAACGCCTGTAACAATGAAAAAGTTACGTTAAATAACATAAAGGAATATAATTTTAAGTTATTACAAACAGCTTGAATTGTTCGTGTTATTGGACCCAGTTTTGACGGTTACAAAATTAAATTAACGTTACAAAAGATTCAGCTTGAGGAAAGACGTACTTGACGCGTTTAGAAGAGGATTGGGTCAGGTCGGCAAAGGACATTAAGGGTGATTGTAAACGCTTTTACTATATTATTACAATAATTTGTAAAACATGTAGTAAACTTCCGACATACTTAACGATTGCGTACATCGACATTAAGGTTTAATTAAGTATCAGATTGGAACACGAGGTTATAAGGGTATTAAATATTCATCGTTGCGTGAGTCCCAAATACGCCAACGGAAATAAAAGGTAACAACAGTTGGCATACATCACAATAAACATAAGTGGGTCGTAAACGTCGAAACGAATGATTCAGTTACCGAATGAAATCCTAGCAAATGATCGAGACATAATTACCGTCCAGCATAGACACGGAATCGACTATCCGGCGTGAACGTCATCGTCAAATTGAACGGATTCATTCGCCGTTTCCGATTGCAATTCTACGGCCAATAAGCGAATGTCAATTGAAATCATTCACAGCCCGTTCGGAATTTGGAATTTATATTACAAATTTGAATTAATTTAAGTTAGTTACGGCCGCAGTTATTTTGGGGCGAAATTGCAGTGTTTGCCGCCAAATGAAGCCGTGTTCATTACAGGCGTGATCGATTAATTTCCTGTACCGTGAACGTTTTTCGTACGTTACAATTTTTAGTGTATTTTATTAAGAAAAAAAGCATGCAGCAAACTCATTTTATTGCGTAGGTATTTCGTTTTTATGTATGTATGACTATGCACAGTCTGAATTTTTCAGCAATTTTGTAGGCGTTTACTTTTTTATAAAAAATAGTAGGCGAAATTCCCAAAAAATGTACTAAAAAATATAAATTATTACCTACACCATGCTACAAATTAAATTAAAGATAATAATTTCTGATGCCTTCGCGGTTATTACACATTGGAATGAAACAACTGTTAACGGATTTAACTCGCGTATTTTTATTTTATTTTATTAGCTGACGTTTCGGATTTAAAGCCTTTAGCGTTAGACTATTGTCAGCTCAGTCGTGCTACGATTATGGAAACTGTAAAGAATCCGAAACGTCAGCTAATAAAATAAAATAAAAATACGCGAGTTAAATCCGTTAACAGTTGTTTCATTCCAATGAATAAATTAAAGATTCCTCCATTTCAACATCTCGAACTTAAATAAGGAAACATCCCCTTTTACAGAAAGCTTTACATATAAGGTGCGTATGCCTTCAGAGTTCCCTTATACAGCATTAAGTATTCAATGGCAATATGACAGCGTAGCGCACTGAATAATTGTGCTCATATTCTGTAGCTCAGGCACAGGTGTGTCTCGTGAGCGGCAATAATTTGAACATAACGGCACGGGGACGTAAATCAAGATACACCTAGCGTAGCTATGGTGAGCAATGCCTTTGATAAATAAACCTTATTATTACAAAGCCGCATGAACTGTGCTTCACAGGTGCTGCTGTACATGGATTACTTATGAGGGGTTTAATACAGTCGCAGTCGAAACGCAGTAAGAGCAGTATTTAAGTCTGAGCATACTCGGCGTTTATTTAAATGACGCTTAATTTTTTATTAAATTCAATACGTAGTCTAATTGGTCGATGTAACCTAATACTTCGGAGTTTGGGAGGGTAGGATAGGGCGAGTAGTGTTCTATGAACGACGTAAGCGTCCGATAAGAAAGAATTTTCTGAAATTCTATCCCTAAAGGAGGTTATATGGTCCAATTTATTTCAAATTTTGCACAAATATTCTTAAACAGATTAGTTGGAAGACGTGTTTCGTATTTCATTGAAATTCATCAATTAAGAGGGTTAAAAAATACGCGGGCGAAGTCGTGGGCTTTTTAATGTTTTCATTAAAGAGATATATGTATATCTATTTAATTAGATTATTTTTGTACTTGTAGGAAATATGACTGCGACCATACGTATTTATAGCGAGTGTTCTTCTAAGACGTTAGGTACCTATTATTCTTTACACACATTTTTATCCATTCTTGCCGCGATCCCTCACGTGTCGTCTTCAAGTGATATTAATAATGGAGTCTCACATTTGTTTCCATTACGAAAATTTCCTCGTATTCTACTCTAAGACTATAAACAAAAATGAATCGTTTAAAACAAAATGCATCAGGGGGCTAGCGAGTAAAGTTTTTGTCGCACAAGAATACACGTCACTTTCATTCTCATTGATGGCCAAAGTACTATAGTGACGAATGCTTTCTCACGCTACGAAAATCTTACGTACTAACCATTGAGCCTGAACGGTTGGACAAAGATAGCAATTTGTAAATTTATTAAAATATTTCTATGCTATATTTATCAGGCTTTGTATCTCATTCGAATATCACTTAGGACTTGTCTGATCCCGTCAGTTGATTTGGATATTGTGAAGCAATATATTTCGCCAATATATCTTAACTAAGCAATTCTAAATCAAAAGATTTCACCTCGTTTTAGGCTATACAATTTCTTCTATTCGGCCGGGGCCCTGGCTCGCAACACGACACAATATATTATGCTTTATTCAAATATGCACTTTAAAATATAAAATCAGACGATACACATTACACATTATTGGTCATCATAATCATACTTAGCTGTGAAAGCCACATTCTAAAACCAATAATTGAAATGGTTAAAAAGGCTGCATAAATACTAAACTTGACAACCTCAAGAAAAATAATGCTGGCCGGTTACAATCTACAAAAAAAAATACAGCACGGCGCCATTTTGAATTCATAGAATATTTTAAAATTTCAACTAACTTTTTAATACTATTTAACATTATCTGTGACAAAATCTCCAATCTAGTAAAGTTGTCATTCTGGCATTCATCGTTATTGAACGAATTTACTTGTAAGATCCAGAATGCAGACATATTCGCTGATAGCTGGCCAGCTCTAACAGCCAAATGTAATCACTTTTTAAATATTAAGTACTTACACATAAATAAATGTGATTGTTGAAGATGCATGCTAAGTTTATGTTACCGATTTACGATATATTTAATTTTGTTCTTGTTTAGGTTTAAAATTTTGTGTTTACTTATAACTAACTACTATAATGATGTTTTGATATTCTAATTATGTAACTATGTAAGTATTTAATGTGAATAATTGTATAACATAATTAACGTTTTGGTTATGACTGTAAGTTAATTATTGTTCTTAAATAAATAAATAAATTCAATCCTCTGCAATGTACAATTGTTCACATTATTATAATGGGAAAAATAGGCTCACAGAGCAGAGGGAACAGAAATGTCAAGCACAGATTATATGTTACGTAAGCATTTTAACTCGATCGCGAGTTCCGAACACGTTAGGTTGGCAATCATGCAGATGTTAACCCGCCTAGTGGAACTGATTGCTATTCTTATCAAACTGCCAATATAGTAACTTCGATTTAGTCCAATTAAAGATAACGCCATTAGATTATTTGATCAGTGTCACTGTCGTTAAGCTATTAGTACCCAAGCTGCTACAGATTTATTTAAACTGTATAACAGTAAATGAAATCAATATTAGACCGTTTATTAGTGGGTTAATCTTACGTACATTTACAAGTCAGATGAGCTTAGTGCTTCAAAAGGATTAGAAACGTGTTTGTTTTTCGAAGTCAATTATATAACGACAACTGTAGTCCGATACGCAAACAAAATTAACTTATAAAATTCACAAGTGCGCAATTTTTGGTAGTCAGTTAGAATATTATGAATACTCCTTGTAAAAAAAAATATATCGGATTTTGATGGTGGCTTTTATAATATATAGGTATATGTATAGAGACGTTATAAACCAAAAGAAAGATTATGTAAGTGCAATATTTTTGCACTAGGTTATCGCATTTAATTATTAGAATGCCTCCTATAATTTTTTAACTGTTACATCAACAGCTTTTAGCAATATAATCGAAAAAGTGAAAAAAATATATATATTTCCTAAATTAATATTAAAGTGAATGTTAGTTTCCGCAATGTGCTCAAATCGATTAAAAGTAACGTCAGTTATTATATCTAACAGATTTATCAATAGCTTCTTTTTTTATTAACATAAAACGTTCTCTAGGCCGTAAAAAAAATCCCAAGATTCTTAAGTCAACGTTTTCTAATCCAGAATAATTGTAGTAACGTATTGACAGATTTTTTAACTAATTCAACAATAGCTGCAGGTTTTATTACCTTATCAGTTCAAATAATTTTGTACAAATGTATTGAATATTCCGGTCTCATCCTAAACACTAAGCTGTAATAAAACGCATATACCTATAAATTTCAACCTATCTAATTAAGACTATCTTGGCTCGATGCGTAAGGCATCGCTTAGTATACCGAGAGTCGTGGATCGAATCCGACTGGTCAACATGCTTTTTTTATTTTTATTATCGGATAGGAAATATGGTATTACATAATCATATTATTTACTTTTTTTATTTTCCATAATAAATTGTTGTACCTAGTTAATATTTTAAAATGAACAAAATAAATGTTAATAGTATTTTTTTATTTGTCGCAAGATTTTTCTGATCTGTAATAGGGCGGCGAGATATTCGGAGATGGGACAATCAAAACTGGTATAAATATTTGCAGTTTGTTTATTACTTTTCGACTTATTCTTTTTTAAACGACAAACTCTGTAATTAATTAAGCGCCATCATTAGACCCTGGTTAGGTACTATATATGTAGTATCAAAGTACTCGTCAAGACGTATAAAAATTCTAGCGCGACGAATCTAATGATTTAGGTACAGCTGGATCTTATAGCATTAGGGTTCCCTGGTATATGGGAAAAGACAGGCCAGATATTCGGAATTACCAAAGAATCTTTATTAGGCACTTAACACAAAACGAAGCCTCTTAAGAACTTAGACTAAATAAACCATAAAGTTAGAAAATACACATTTTAACTAGGGTTAGTCTTGAATGTGTCTCACCGACGTACAAAATATGATCATAATAAAATTACAAAAAGAATAAAAGTTTAAACACATTAACCTTTCCTGGTCTTGAACTCAAACCAGCCGCGATCTATAAACGCGCAATTGACATGACCGCCGGGCCAGCGGTTCAATTACTCGTTATACGAAAATCCGTTACCAATGTCGACACCGCTTGTCTTGACACGACAGTGATTGAGATTCTTTAAATAAGACGCGATCTAAACGGCGAGTGAAGTTTGGCAACAAAAAACAAGAGTCAGTATGACAACGTCGCATTTCTCGTTTGCTTTGCATAGTATATAATATGGAATATGGAACTGATCAGATAATAAAAATAAAAAAAGCATGTTGACCAGTCGGATTCGATCCACGACTCTCGGTATACTAAGCGATGCCTTACGCATTAAGCCAAGATAGTCTTAATTAGATAGGTTGAAATTTATAGGTATATGCGTTTTATTACAGCTTAGTGTTTAGGATGAGACCGGAATATTCAGTACATTTGTACAAAATTATTTGAACTGATAAGGTAATAAAACCTGCAGCTATTGATGAATTCGTTAAAAAATCTGTCAATACGTTACTACAATTATTCTGGATTAGAAAACGTTGACTTAAGAATCTTGGGATTTTTTTTTACGGCCTAGAGAACGTTTTATGTTAATAAAAAAAGAAGCTATTGATAAATCTGTTAGAAATATAAACTGACGTTACTTTTAATCGATTTGAGCACATTGCGGAAACTAACATTCACTTTAATATTAATTTAGGAAATATAGATTTTTTTTCACTTTTTCGATTATATTGCTAAAAGCTGTTGATGAAATAGTTATAAAATGTTATAGGGCGTTCTAATAATTAAATGTGATAACCCAGTGCAGAAAAAAAGCACTTACATATTTTTTTTCAACGATTTACAAATATTGCTTCTAAAAATAAGAATAATTCCTAACGCACGGTCAAAAACTGTTATATATTTTTTTCCCCATTACATTTCAATGTACTCTAACAGATTACAAAAAAGAAAGCACTTGTGAGTTTTGTTAATTGTAAGCCTTTTACATCGTTCCCGTATCGGACTACTGTATATACCTACTAAAAGAAAACATCGTATAAAATATCAGTTTAATAGTTATATACAATGCTAAGAAAAACAAGAAAAATTAAACACAGGAGACAAAATACTCTGTCTGTGTCTGTGTGAATGTGTTTGTCTGTGTGTGTGTGTGTGTGTGTGTGTGTGAATGTGTTTGTGTGTGTGTCCGCAGGTTGATTTTGATTATGTTCTTTTTTATTTGAAAGGTATGACTAAAAGTGGTAATACAATGTGGACACGCGCGAAATAAATATTTTCTTTCTTTCCTTCAACCGACTCAGGCATTCAAGCAAAATCGTTACCTTAGTGGAATAATCAAGCACAACTATTTCCACAAAATTATTCACGTACCGTAACCATAATCTCCTGAATTATCGCTAGTTTAAAACTGTAGTAACTCTTCAGCTGTAAAAACGTTTTTAGTCTATAGGTAATAGGACAAGTGAGTAACGACTTGAGCATTTAAAAGAGCATTAGCTTAACAAGAAAGGTATTTTCCGATTCTCTGTAAATTTCAGTGTAATCTCCCCGTAATGTTTGCCTGCTACTTGGCGTAAAGGCAGCAATTTATTTGAGTTAACTCTTCCGAACGTTAAAGACTTGCGTTCGTTCCCAAATTAGGTTGGCTCTTATCTGAAGACGAAGAAAACTTACATTGGAAACTTCTGCTCACGATTTATTTTGAGTTTCAACTACTTTATAAAGTACATATTTAGAGGTTTCGTGTCTTTTACGAATTCGCTCTAAAAATTCTAAATAAATTTACTTTCGCAAAAACTTCACAAACTTCAAAACAAAAACGAAGGCAGAATAATAAAGCGGTTATTTTAAAACGTTAAAATAACCACAAAGTGGTCGTGTTATAACATTTTTATTACGTCGTTTAATATATTAAGTAGTATTATAAAAGCGTATTTTTATATAAAAGGTCAATCGTAAACATAGGAGCTGTACGATATTTTGAATGGACTGTATATTATAGGTAAAAAAAAGACTTGCATGCGCCTCGTTACCTGGATTCCACCGTTGAGCTTATATGACCTTTTGGGGCCCCTGGTCTGTCTCCTGAGTATTTCCAGCTTGTCCAGGGTATACGGACACCAACAGTGGTTTATTAACAGGCCGTAAGACGCTTGCTCGCAAATATTAATTTCCAAAACTAAGGAGCTGTTACTACGCGTGTGCTTCTAATCGAACGACATACCGGAAGAAGCTTCCATTTTTAAAATGTAAGTGACGTCACGTCGTAGTGCTACAATTAAGATGCGCTCCTACATACGCACCATAGACAATAAGAAAAAAAATAAAATAGTTTTATACTAAATACTAAACATACCGCCCGCCTTAGAGTCACCAGCTCTAACAATACAGACGGTAACTGAACATCTAACATCTAAGCCTAACATTAACACGAAGATGAGTCCGGTAAGGGACACACCTTAACAACCGCGCGCTTAAAGGTTCCGCGAGCGGTGCGTACAGTGACCACGCGCACTACACCGTCGGCGCCGGGGTGCGTTTCTACTATAACACCGAGTCGCCACTGCATCACCGGCACATTGTCTTCAATAAGAACCACTACCGAACCGACCGTCACGTTATCTTTCGACACTTGCCATTTGGGACGCTGCTGCAAAGTGTGCAAATATTCTTTGCTCCAGCGTTTCCAATAGTGCTGGACCATGTTAGTTAACAGTTGCCACCTAGTCAACCTATTAACGTTCGTATCCGTAAGGTCAGGCTCCGGAATAGCTACAATTGGTTGCCCTATAATAAAATGCCCGGGCGTCAGAGCTTGCGGATCACAAGGGTCGCTACTAAGAGGGCAAAGCGGCCTCGAGTTCATGATAGCCTCTATTTGACACGATAGAGTGTGAAATTCTTCATAAGATAACGTCTGTTGTCCCACTACGCGTTTCATATGTTCCTTAAAACTTCTAATTTGCCTTTCCCAGTAACCGCCCTGATGGGGAGAGAGGGGAGCATTGAAATGAATTTTAATCTTTTGATTAACGCACTCTCTATTAACCTCTTTGCAAAATTCATCCGACCCGCACAATTCATGGAACTCTGAGAGCATTTTGTTCGCCTTAACGAAATTTCCTCCACAGTCGCTATATAGATCCGTACACACACCGCGACGGCTACAAAACCTCTTCAAAGCTCCTATAAAGGCCTCAGCTGTCAAAGAATTGACCATTTCTAAATGCACAGCCCGAGTTTGACCACACACGAAAAGACAAATCCAAAACTTTGTTAATTTTGAACTTCGTTGTTTACCTAGCTTGATAAAGAAATGACCACAATAATCTACACCGACCTTCAAAAAAGCACGACATTGATTCACACGGAATGACGGCAGGTCGCCCATCATGGGTTCCACATTTCTTGGTTTGTTTCTGAAGCAAACGACGCACTGAAATACTCGATTTTTAATCGCACTTCGTGCCGATAAAATCCAGTATTTCTGTTGCAACAGATACTGCAGAGTTTGAGGCCCTACATGTAAATGAATTTTATGAAAGTAATCGACAATTAACACAGTCAGAGGGCTTCGTTTTGGCAATATCAACTGATGTTTAGCATCATAACCTAACGATGACTTAGACAACCGCCCGCCCACACGCAACATGCCTTCGTCGTCAACAAATGGGTTCAAACGTTGAATAGCTACGTTACATGGCTTATTCTTTTTTAAGCACTCGACCACGTCAGAGAACTCATTTAATTGCACGATTTTAATCAAACGTAAAAGCGCGTTGTCTAGTTCACGGATAGAAATAAAACTTGATGTGCTATTGTCAATTTTCAAACAATTATTTTTAAAACGAAGACACCAAGCAGTGACCTTTAAAAGTTTAGTCAAATCCGAATATCTGGTTATTAAATCGGTAAAACTCGGGAAGGAAGTGAACGATCGAACCGGTCTTTTCTCGCTCATAATCACGTCCATATCGACGTCACACATCTGAGACTGGGACACAGATAACGGCCAGTCACTATCTACCTGCGACAACCATTGCGGTCCGCGCCACCACAGCTCATGCTGCACGAGCTGCGAGGGCAACACACCTCGCGACGCACAATCAGCAGGGTTATGGCACGTGATACCAATTCTCTTCTCAGGCGAAACATTACTCTGACACTCACTAGCCCTATTAGCTACGAAAGTCTTGTACTCATAAGACAGGCCTTTGATCCATGCCAAAGCAATAGTGGAGTCAGACCACGCGTAGATCTTATCGATTTTTAATTTCCCCTCATATACACACGAAACATATTTTAATAACCGGGACATAATCACGGCACCGCACAACTCTAAACGTGGTAAACTGACACGTTTGAGAGGAGCGACTCGTGATTTAGAAATCAATAGGTATGTACTCCACATACCATTACTATGTAAGACTCGCAGATACACTACTCCTGCGAAACCAACTTCAGAACTGTCAGAGAAGCCATGAAGTTCCGCCTTCACAAAATCCTTTAGAACAAACCTATCTAGCGCAAACTTCGAGACTAACGATAATTCATTGACGTAACGCAACCAAATAGTTTGCATATCATGAGGCAGTGGCTCATCCCAGGTCACACCTAAAACCCACAATCTTTGCATTATACACTTTGCAAACAATGTAACCGGACACAACCATCCTAACGGATCATAACATTTAGCAATCTGCGACAATACTGCTCTCTTCGTACATTCCTGACTACCAGGTGAAATATTGTAGACAAACTGATCACTTTGCGGTCTCCATTGCACGCCTAACACTTTAATGACACCTTCATCTTCGGCGGCTAAGAAAGAAACACAGGTTTCTTTGTCGCAGTCTGGTACGTCATCCAGAAGAGAAGGGACGTTACTGGCCCACTTACGCACTGAAAAACCACCCGCAGCGCATAATTGAACCAGCTCCCTTTTAAGCTCGCACGCAGACTCGAGGTCCGCGGCTCCGCTGACGACGTCATCAACAAAAACATCGTTGATGAGTACAGCGGCCGCGCGCGGATATCTCTCGCCTTCATCACTAGCCAGCTGCTGCAGCGTCCGTATCGCGAGATACGGAGCCGAGGAGAGACCATAGGTGACGGTGCGAAGCCTAAACTCCTTCACTGGCTCAGAAGGAAGCTCACGCCACAATATGCGTTGGTAGTCGCAATCGTCTTTGGCAACTAAAATGCCACGAAACATCTGCTTTATGTCAGTAATAAAGACCACCTCATGCAGTCTAAAAACTAATAATATCTTTTCAATACTCTGTTGAAGTTTTCGACCTATCAAAAGTTCATCATTGATCGACACTCCGTTACTAGATTTCATCGAACCGTCAAACACGACACGCAACTTTGTCGTGGAACTCGATTCCTTGATAACGCAGTGATGAGCAATGTAGAACGGCTGAACAATACTCTTTGACGGATTCTCCACAAGTTCCATATGACCCGACTCTAAATACTCTCTGAGAAAATCAGAATAAGCCTGTTTCAAAGAAACATCACGCGCGAGTCTTCGCTCAAGAGAGTATAATCGCGACAGGGCAATCTCTCGGGAGTCACCTAAATTCGGAGGATCCGATTTAAAAGGGAGCCGCACTACATATCTTCCCGCTGCGTCACGATAATGACCATTCACAAAGATATCTTCGCAACGTTTCTCCTCGACCCTAAGAGGAACATCGCTGGTCGGTTCCGCTTCCACTTCCCAAAACTTCCTTAAAAGATCATCGAGACTATCTTCAGAACACAAGGAAGTAAGAGAAACACTTTCGAGAGGTTTAAGATTCCTACCGGATGTCCCACCTATCACTAGCCACCCAAACACACTATTGATGGCAGATGGATAACCCTCAGGACCTAACACACGCCCATCTCGTAAGATTCGTGGATACATTTCCGCACCTAATAAAATATCAATCCCAGCTGGACAATAAAAATTGGGATCAGCAAACTTTAAATTATCTAAATGTGACCACTTGCCACGTGGTAAAATCGTACTAGGCAAAAAACCAGTTATATTGTTTAATATTAAACAGGAAACATCAAATTCGTCATCACCGTCAGAAGGTAAAATCACACACGAAACGACACCTTTCGCTTTACCTACTTCAGACATACCGAGACCACTAACCGGCACACACACACGCCGACGCCGTAAGCCTACACGGTTTACAAATTTAGATGTCATAAATGACGACTGAGAACCGGGATCCAACAAAACGCGAGCGGATTCTGTGCCGCCATCACTACGACGTACACGCACCACACAGGTCGACAGCAGTGCGACCGAGCTCACACACATCGAGCTCTCAATGGCCGCATGGTTCACCACACCCTGCTGCGTCCCCGCGTCCGCACTGCCGCTGGACTTGTCCCCTCGGTACTCGCACGAGCCACACTGGAGTCACACCTTGCCCTTGAATCGGACGCCTCCTGCCCGTGAGAACCTTCACGCGAGAAATGAAGAAGTTTGTTGTGCGGCCCTAGCACACTTATCACACAACGAACCCGAGTGACAATCATGCGAGGCATGTTTGTCACTAAAACAATTGAAACATAAACCAACACGTTTCACTAAATTCATTCTTTTGAAAGGAGATAATTTCAGGAACTTCGAACATTTATTCAGCGAATGCTCATTACCACAAGAAATACACACTCGATTGTAGTTCACATGAGCCGCGAAAGAATTCGTGCCCCTGCTCTTACTCGAACCCGCGCCGCGGTGGTACTCGACTGTGACCGCCGCGCGCCGCGTACCTGACTGAGACGCCTCACACGCATGCAATTCCGACCCTAAGAATTCCATGAAATCGGCATAAGTCGGATAATCTTGGCCGTTAGGTAACGATAATTCATAACGACGCCTCGAATCACTACCGATTTTTTTCAAAACAATATGTAGCAATAAAAAACTCCATTGGTCAGTGGGAAAACCTAACGCCTTTAACGCACCTACATTTTCAATCAAACTATTTAACATACGTTTCATGCCTTCAATATCACTATCACTACGCAACGGCACTAATTTAAGCAGTGCGTCCACATGCTTGTTCGCTATACGGCGCTTATCCGCGTACCTATCTGCTATAGACTTCCAAGCGACACTAAAATTATCACTAGTCAATGGTAGGCATTTAATAAGATTATACGCTTCGCCTTGTAGACACGAACGTAAATATTGGAATTTTTCAATGTCCGATAAACACATATTATTCTTAATGGTTGAGCAGTAAAAATCGTTAAAGCTATTCCATTCAGAATAATCACCGGAAAATGATATTAAAGGTAATTTGGGTAATCGTACATTAGTTTTATTGCAAGTAGTATGTGCATCTAAATTCTTATCACACTTATTTTCACTATCAGATTTACTTTCGGTTACCGACTTATTTACGGACTCCGATTTCTGGTCAGCATCTAAATACTCGCAAACAGATTTACGTTTATTCACGAGCTTCGTATACCTAGCACGAATGTCATACAACTTATCCATAAATGTATCACGTATTGCCTCCTGATCAGACTCGTTAAATGCCTTTTGAGAGATAAGCTTTTTCTCGATTTGTTTTTGAGTCTCTTCAAACTGCGAACGAATCAAATCTAGGTCGCAATAACCCGCTTCAAACTCTTCGATGTGATTCGTCTTTTCATACTCTAAAAGTCTATCCAACTGTTTACAAATGAATTTCCTATGATAAACTAGTTGTTCTTATTCCATTTTTATAACGGCAAACGATAACGAGATCAAATAAAAAACTGTACTCACGTAAAACTTGTTAACAATCCAATAGGTAATAGATAACGTGACACGGCACTATTATACGACACTTTCAATTTATAAGTAAACATTCAATATGGCGATATGCTTAGGCGAAACTCGTATAAGTAATAAAATATCGTATTTGATATCTGTTCACGACACAAAACAATGAAATAGGCGGTCAGTATACGCACTACACAAAATAAATTTAATATTATTAATCGCGTTATTAAACTTCACAATTTATATGAGAATATTACGTTAAACATTAATAACTTATGCGATGGTAAACACAAACCGTTCGACTAGCGAAATAACAAAGCACAACGCGCCGCACCGCGCACGTCACGGACATGCAGTACGCGAATCTACCCCGCACATTCCAAATTTAAAAATTATGAATTATGTTATGTTCGGAATCAAATTCGTACTTATTTATTCATAAACACACACGATAAATAAGTAATAAATTTGATGACAACTATCGAACTTTTCTATTATTTAATTGCAAAATGTACACACAACGCAATTCAACACTAAATAATTACACATGAAAAGTCGAAATAAGAACAACGAATAAATTCAATATGGACGCCGCGGTCGTACGCAATATTAATCGTAACACAAACGAAAACGTGACGTAAAATTTGGAAAATGAAGCACTTGATTTTTAATAAAATCTAATTTAAACAAACTTTCGGATCGTAAGGACCAAAATTATGTACGATATTTTAATGGACTGTATATTAGGTAAGAAAAAGACTTGCATGCGCCTCGTTACCTGGATTCCACCGTTGAGCTTATATGACCTTTTGGGGCCCCTGGTCTGTCTCCTGAGTATTTCCAGCTTGTCCAGGGTATACGGACACCAACAGTGGTTTATTAACAGGCCGTAAGACGCTTGCTCGCAAATATTAATTTCCAAAACTAAGGAGCTGTTACTACGCGTGTGCTTCTAATCGAACGACATACCGGAAGAAGCTTCCATTTTTAAAATGTAAGTGACGTCACGTCGTAGTGCTACAATTAAGATGCGCTCCTACATACGCACCATAGACAATAAGAAAAAAAAATAAAATAGTTTTATACTAAATACTAAACAGGAGCAGTTTCCTATTATATTGTTACGACACCTTTTAGTAAGGTCAGAGGTAAAATCATGACGTTGTTAAAAGGCCCATTTTATATATATATATACAAGGAGAAGCTGACTTATCAACTCATATGAGGGTTATAGATGTGGAATTTTGCAAAGGGGTTCCGTTTATGTAGCTGGGCATTAAGAAAGGATTTTTGAAATTTCACCCCCGAAGGTGCAAAGTAAGTATTAACTTTGCCGTTTTTTCAGTTTCCAGAAATTATTACGATAGTAAACTTGTCCCATTCGATTTAAAAACTGCAGTCGGCATTTACGCCGTAGACGCCTACGGAGGTCTGCTACGAAAACGTAGCACCTTGATTTTCTATGCCGTGCACGCAACCAATAACTCAAGTGGGGCGAGCTACGGCCGCTTACCGAGAAATATTAAAAGAGCTAGTAATTAACACCGCAGTATGATAAACTTTTGTTGGATCTCTGTGCACGTGTGTAATGCAGTACGTTTAATGTTTACGTTTTATATTTATACAACCCGCTATATATTATGTTTATTAGTACTAGTTGACCCAACGAACTTCGAATCGCATTTTTTGAGATTTTTTTTTTTAAAAAAAGGAGTTTATAGGTACTAGAAAGGTAAAATTCTAAATAATCACTCCTAAGATTGTTTGCATACTTAAATAAAAATCAGTCCAGATATTTCGGAGGAGTTTGGCAACAAACACTGCAACACGAGAATATTTACTTTTTTATTAAAATTCACTTCCTAATGGGGTTAAAAGCAGTTTATTAATGAAATAAAATGCATTTATATCAGACAAATGTTATCCATATTGCGTTAGTAAAAACTTAAATTAGCCTTGTAACTAGGATAAAATTATATATTTTACGTAAGTAATACAAGTTGGAATAACGCAATTTTGTAAATTGATATCGAAACGATAAAAACCAAAAATATTTTTTTTAATTTAAAAATTCGAACACGTTTGCCGGGCATTTTATTAAACTTTATGAAAATTTGCTCTTTTCACTGTCGTAACTTCGTTAACTGTAGCCTGAGGTATGCGATAATAACCAAAAATGTATTCTCTTAAACAACTTTTAATTTGCAATTGAATCAGATTTTTTAAAGAAAGCTTTATACTCTTATAAAGGTAAACGAGACTGAGCTAATTCCAAAGTGACTTTGAACCTAGGTGTAAAGAAAAGTCTAAAAAGAAAGTTTTAGATAATTTGGTTATTCAGAATGGTACTTACTTAAAAATATTCTGATATTTATATTACCTTTTTCAGTATAACATTCAATAAAGAAAATAACAATTCTATATCAACATAATAACATCTTATAAAGAACGCTTTACGCAGCCGTTATAAGTATAAAAGATCAATGTATACCATTATACACCTACTTTACTGTACTCGTAGGAATTGAATATTACAATACCTTTCGACTATCTATTCGTAAATCCTCTATTTTACATATTATTATGTATTTCAAATGACCGTCAGAAGAAAACAAGCCTAAGTTATTGACCGCTATTTGTATTTTACGCCTTAAGTCTAGACGCCAGGCTCGCATTTGTAATGCAAATAAAGTTCGGACATTGTTATATTTCTATTGAGCTCAATAATATTATACAAAGCGAAACGTCAACGTACTTTAAATCAAATTTTAACAGACAGCGCAGCTTTAGCGTAGGAAATATATTTAAAAATGCAATTCCTGTTTACTTTAACAGCAATGTTTTCAAAGAATTCAGTAAATAGAACCGGTACGCAGGCGGTTTTGTGCGCTGCGAACGTTTTAAAAGCAACTGCGGAATAGTTTTGTAGGAAGTCAATCCGTAAGAGACGGCAGCGTTATTTAAATGAAGGCGACAGAAGAGTATGATTCGAACACGAGTTATATTTGTTCAACCGTATCTTAGCTTGTATCTCAATATGCAGATACATATATAAATAAAGAGGGTCTTAAAATGGATCTCTTTGATATCAACTAGTTTTATCTGTCAAATATTTGTTTGTTATTTTGGTATGGCAATTGACTTTCGTTAGTGGTACAGATAAGTAGTTGATATTGTAAGAAAACAAAAACGTAAAAATCAGTATAAATTTGCTCACCTCAATAATAATAGATACAAAAGAATGTAGACAATTATTATGTTTTCCTTCGACTGGTACCCTAACACCTAGTTAAAGTGGTAAGTGTTAATGACACGCGTATTTATTTTAAAGTTATTACATTCATTATTTTTTTAATGTACCTGCCAAACATTTTTAACTCCCCCTTAAACGTTAATTCAGTACAACTTTTGATAAAACACCGACCTGCCAGATGACAATCTCGGACAAAGTCAAATTAATCAAACTTTTCACAATTTTAATTTAATTTTATCCAACTTTTAAAATACGAACTTCACCGCCACATTAAATAAAATAAAACTTTTTTAATTTTTTTTCTTAGTGGCCAGTACATATCACGATAGCCCTACCCTTTTAAAAACAAACTAATGAGGTTTTATGTGTCCATTGTTCTGGCCATAAAGAGTTTTAGAGCGTAATAAAATACCGCAATATTTCACTTCGTGACATTTAGCTAGTTAGTTTTTTTGTACCTAGTTAATAAATATGAATATTTGAATATGTATGTTACGCTGTAATGTGTCAAGCCTCTAAAAGCTATTTTGAAAAAAAGTGCGTTTAAAACATTTTCCAACGTGTGATAACCGCGAAAGCATTATATTTTTTTATATTAATGTGGTCTAAACTTTAAAACCTTAAATAGACAATAAATGATTCAAGTACTTACTTATTATATTCTTTACTATTGCGCGTTTCACTTACAAAAGGTTCAAAGTAGAGTATCTTATACGTAGTTCGCGTGAGACAAGGCTGTATAATAAAAGGGAATGTTATCAAAGGCATCTTTTCCGCAGGAAAACGCGGAGGCTATCCACCCACTGTTTACTAACAAAAAAATACTCAAGTGAAAATGGAAACTTCCACAATATCGTATTTAGCCGCCCGTTATTTTGAAACCGGAAATTAATATCGAATGGGAAACTCAAATAGAACATCGACGTGTTTGATTTGAATTTTCGCTTCGTTTTTTGGGATTGGTATTTGCTTTCACTTGTTTACGTTATTTGGAAAATATCAACAGTCACTTGGAGCTAGAGAATTTATTTATAGTGGTAACTACGGTCGAATCACGAAAATAGGCGCCTGACGAAGTTGTATGATAGATTCTATTTTACCTACTGAAAAGTATGCCGATATATAATTAAACTAATATTTCTTAAATAAATACACAAGACGTTTTCAAAATTTAGAAAGACGTCACAATAAACTATCTAAGTAGTTAATTAAATATCAAACCGTATACCCACTCGATTCGAAAAACCATCCACCATAAACTTACAGAAATACGTGCATATGCAATAGCGCCAATTGTAAACCTCAAAAATGTGCTTCTAGTACCTACCTACTTATTTGTATCTAACTTCACTTTGTCCACAAACGTGTGCTTCCAGGAATTCCTTGTATCTACATATTTGTCAATGTTTTTGGATGTCGCGGTACATACTATACTCATGTCGCCGAGCATCAAGCCTCCATAGGGGACGCGTTAATAATTCAACAACTAGTACGTCGACGAAGTGTGCTTAGGGTTACCAGTTCTGATAAAAAAAAATGCATTTCCGAGACTAACCTAAAACATCAAATATATATATAACTAAAGTAGGACTATTTTATAATACTATTCCGATTTACAAACTATCCCTGATCTTCATAATAAAATTATCTAGAACCACTTATATTTACATATTGTGCGACTATACGATTACACTAACTGAAACCCTTTCGGCATTAACGCAGCACCGGTAAACTAAACCTGTACAAAAGCACACTATGTTAGTTTTAAATTACAAACACAAACAAAATTGCAGTAAACACAGCACTAAACAAAAACCTATCTCGAAACAACAACACAGCGGCTGCATTGGCTGTGTTGCCAGCTTAATCTCGAGCCTGTCTAGATCGTGAAGGCAATATAAAGCCGTTGAAGTGTTAGATCCTGGCACATGGCAACCCTGAGTGCTAAACTATTACGTAAGAGATGTTGAAAATTGTCGCCCGGTTTTCGCGGAACGTTCCGATAGAGAAATGCTTCTTATTAAGGAGTGTCGGATAGACGGGTACTGGTGCGGTTCCTTGAATAATTTAAGTGTTTTTTCGTCGTGTCTTAAATATTTACGCCTCGCTTGCTATTGAAGACGTTTATTTGCATCGTTTCCTTATTGATGTCATTATCAATATGATATCGTCTGTGGCATCTGTGACATTGGATACAAAGCTTCATATTATATTAAAATTGAGAAATACAATTCGACATGTGATGGATAGTCAAATGTAGGTCTCAATGAAGTGAAATCCTTTGAGAGAGAGCTCAAAGATTACTTAGATAACTACAGGCAATAAGTAAAAACGTTTATATACTCATAACACATTCATAAGAGCTTGTAAAAGCCTAAATTGAATAATAATATTTGTGACTTTGATTTTGATAAAACAATTAAACTAAGTTACTAGATGCCCTATTTAAAGTACGCATACCTTTCTTAATTCAGACAGTGAGAATATACGGAACAGATTTTAAGTGAAATAATGAAGTAACCTGTCTTTTTCACATACTGTCACAGTTCTTATACATAACAAGGCCACGCAGCACTCAGTGTCAAAACACCAACTTGGATTGTTCAGCAAACTTTCCAGCTGTAACATTTCGCTCGGCTTGCAAACAAAATACCTCCCCCGATGCATTTACGACGCAAACTTTATCAACATTTCCTGTGAATACATAAGCATATATCTATAATAACAATAGCGTATAGGATGTCTGATTTACGAAATTAAAACTTATTGACGGCTTCCCTGCAACTGGCATGATTTTCTGTAAGTACTGTAAGTAGTCTACCATTTAAACACACATTTAAAGAATACTTTGGTCAGACCGTCTCTAGCTTCACTTGACCTCTTAATGCACACTCTATCTAATAAAGCTAAGAAACTTCTACAGTTGAAAGTTGAGAATAGTAATATTTTATCCGTTTAATTCCCAAAGCGTTTACAAACGTCTCGACCTGAATTCCTTGAGCTGCTTCAGAAAATCTTTATAGAAAGACGGATTAGACCCTTCTAATAGCGCGAATATTCTGAGCTAATATTACACTGAACCTTTAACCTAATATATAATGTTATTATAATGTGCGTACATTAGCTTAGCAACGGTTTTAGTTTATTAGCAGAATTATAATTTTGCAAACGTGGCTAAGAGACGTAAGTCGACATACATAATAGGTGCTAGCTTTTCGCTCGCGGCTTCACCAGTATAGATTAATTATTATAAACCCGCTCCGGCTTTGCAGGTGTAGTGAAACCTTGTTTTGACAATATCGAACAAAATAAAAAAAAATATTGTCCAATTTGGTGCAGTCGTTAAAAAGTTTTGCACACGTTCCGTACCTACCAACATTTTTATTGATATGGATCAATATAATATTTCACATATAAACTCAAAATCTTTGAATATTTTTGAAAAATCCTTTCGTAAATGGCGAATATCGATTTTATAATCAACATACTCGTATACCTACCTATACAGAATTCAAAGTTATAATATCTACAGCGGTTTAAACTGAGCGTCAAAGAATCACTCAGCGAGTTATTATAATGAATACAGAACCATAATAATACAGACAAACCTATCTGAAAAAGGTAGATAATTTTATAATGATGAAATTGTATATGCAAATGCACTAAGCTCGATGCAGCTTATGCCGTTCCGCATAAGTAGTTAGTCCGAGCCGGCTTACGGTCGATCGATAGCCAATAGCCGTTGAACAAGCGACATAAATTAATTCTTTGATGCGACCACAAAGCATACATAACTACTAAACGGTAATTTCAATTACTATCAGCACACGTGTAAACGTTTTAATGCTGTATTCACGCTTAAAATCACAAATTCCGGTTCTAAAACTCCATTTTGTTCAAAAGGTATGCTTCCAAATATCCAGAGTGTGCAGTGCGAGTGCCAGGATAGGCAGTCTATAAATTTATGATGTTATGTTTATAAGAAATATACGCCCATGCCCAGTAGGAAAACGAAGCAAAACGAACACACATAAACATTTAACAACCACACTTAAACATTTTGCAACCAAATCAAAAACATAGTATAAGTGTTTCACAAATTAAAAGGTTGGTGATTAAGTCGGTACTTTAACAACCCAATCTATTCAAGGTATTTTAATGTTTAACATGATAAACTTAGATGGGTTGCCATCTCTAAAATTTGGCGACCCGGACATGTCGAGTGAAATACCCAGATTTTGAAACCCAAAACCCGGATAAATAGACCACTATCAATAGTATTTCAAACAAAAAAAAACGGACACGGAAATGAAATTCCGGCCCGGAGGCTCCCGGGACGCCTTCTAAACTAGGACAAGGGAAACCCGGACAGATGTCAATCCTAATTTTAACTGATATTTATTAACATTGATCAGCTCAAATGAATACTATTCACTAGTCAATACTTAAATTTCCTGCAACGCAAGTCATGTTGGTACTAAAAGTAATTACACTGACCTAATTATTCGAATAACCGGCGAGTGCAGGGATAAGCTGTAAAACCTCCGACCTCTATTAGCCTGAGTGTCCCATATTACATGCACACAGTACAGTAAGAATAGTAATTAAGATGCACAATTCACACAACCAGCAGTTTTTATAAGTTTATTTTTCATAGAATGCCGAACAAAGTATTAAACTGAAACGTGGTCTCCGCTAAAAAGTTCACTCTGACACATAAAAAAAAATGTTTGTGGAAAAGGAAAATTTAATTAGTCCTTATAAAAGCAAACGCATTTCTTTAAATCGTACACCAAAACGACAATAATCAATAGTTCAATAAATCAAAAAACAGGAAAACGTCAGCTCATTGTCAATAGAAAAGAAGAACGACCCAAATATATGACTAGATAAAAAATAGTTGTTCACTAATTTTGAGGTGAAAAAGCGTATATAAACTGTCTTGTTCATAATCATAATAAATAATAATATACGGTCGTTATATAACGATAATCATTAGATTAGATTAGATTAGATTTATTTATTTCCCAAAATTCATACAATATAATTACATTTATTATTATGTCAAATTACATGTACACATATTGAGATCGTCAAAAACAAAAACAAAGAACAATAAGATTAAATAATAATTAACATCAAAATTACAATAAGATTTTGTCATACATATACATAATAATACTATCAAACAGTGTTGGATATTAGGTGTGTGCTGCGACACACACATGCATGCCGGTACTACGATGTAATAAAGTCAGTGCGATATAAGCCGCTTGTCGTTTTACTCGTCCCCGTATTTATCAGTGGCGACGATCCGATTTCTACCCACATTTAGAAAAAAAAAAAAGTCATGGCTAACGTTCAAATTTTCGGCAACCTAAGCAATTTCGACCATGAAAATCAAGACTGGGTCACTTATAGACGCCGGCTGCAACAATGGTTTGTAGCGAACATCACCGAGGAGGCGACCGACAAAATGGGGGCGAAACGACGCGCTATTTTGCTCAGCGCATTTAGTGAACAGACCTACAAGCTTGCGAGTAATCTCGCATTACCGGAGACCTTGGAGGAATCCACATATGATCACATCATCGAATTATTAAACAAGCATTTTATGCCAAAGCGTTGTTGTTTCGCGGAACGATACCAGTTCTATAATGCGCAGCAACGGCCGGGTGAGTCGCACTCGCAATGGGCGGCGCGATTAAGGGGCCTGGCAGCGCATTGTAAATTCAAAAATTTTGAAGATAATTTGTTAGATAAGTTCGTGGTCAGTATGTTACCGGGGCCCGAACGAGAAAAACTTTTTTCAATGGATATTGATTCACTGAAATTGGCAGGCGCAATCGAACAAGCGGAGAGTGTGCGGAGCGCACGTTCAGGGGCGCTAAGCGCGGCAACGGGCAGCGGCAGCGTCGAGACCGTGTTCAAGGTCGACCAAGGCAGAAGGTCTAATGCAAATCGGTCGATGAAGATGAACAGTGAGGTGTGCGCGGTATGTGGCTTAAAAAGTCACAAGACCAGTGAGTGTCGGTTTACCGGGTACAAGTGTAAAAAGTGCAAGGCTAAAGGGCACTTGCGCCGTATGTGTCCAAATATAAAATACGTGGATTCAGAGGAGGTGGACGAAAGCGATGATGGTAAGATGTTTAGCATTCGTAGTAATAATGGGTCACCGATGGTTGAAACCGTATCAATAAATAACCGACCCGTGAAGTTCGAAGTGGACAGTGGTTCTGCTGTTACCGCTATATCTAAACATATGTATTATTCATTATTTAATGATGTGCCATTAGAACCGAGCAAGAAGAAATTAGTAAGTTATACCGGATCTTTAATAAAAAGTTTAGGTATTGCTAAGTTGCAGGTTGAATATTTAGGTACCACTGCGGAACTCGATGTTCATGTTATTGAAAAGGGTGGTCCGCCTTTGCTGGGACGAGACTTTATTACCAAGTTTAATTTAGAGTTATCCACCATTAAATTTTGCAAATTGTCATCAAAGTCGGATATTTCAGAACTGTTAGCAGAGTTTCCCGATTTATTTTCCGATAAATTAGGCTGCTTTAACAAATATAAAATACAACTACATTTAAAAAATAACGCGAAACCCGTTTTTTTTAAAGCCAGGCCGGTAGCTTTCGCTTTAAAGGAAAAGTTAGATAGGGAATTAGATAGGTTAGTTGAGGCAGATGTTATTGAACCGATTGATTATTCAGATTACGCTTCTCCTATCGTTCCAGTGCTAAAACAAGATGGTACGGTCCGTTTATGCGCGGACTATTCACAGACAATTAATAAACAATTACTTGTCGATAAGTACCCTCTCCCTACCGTTCAGGAATTGTTTGCAAATCTGCATGGTGGAGTGCAATTTTCGAAGCTAGACTTATCATCCGCTTATAACCAGCTACAAATAGAAGACGACAGTAAAATAACCTGTATAAATACCCATAAGGGCCTTTTTAGGTATAAGCGGTTAGTATTCGGACTGTCGTCGGCTCCGGCAATATTCCAAAGGGTTATGGAGAGTATTTTAAAATTAGATGGAGTTCTATGTTTCCTAGATGATGTGTTAATTACGGGTAAGGACAGAAAAGAACACATGCATAGGCTAAAAATCGTGTTGCAAAGATTGAAAGATGCAGGCTTAACGTTACGTAAGGATAAATGTGAATTTTTTAAAGATGAAATAACGTACTTAGGTTATGTAATTGATAAAACAGGAGTGAAAAAATCACCGGACAAAGTAAAAGCTATTATTGAGGCCCCAGTTCCGTCTAATGTAAGTCAATTACAATCTTTCCTCGGATTAGTTAATTACTATCGCAATTTTGTGCCGGGGGCCTCGAGTTTACTGTCCCCTTTTACGATTTATTAAAAAAGGAACTAAGTGGTCATGGTCAGAGATACCTGATAAGGCATTCGGCGAAATAACAAACATATTAGCATCAGAAAAGGTACTAGCACATTTTGACGTTAACGCAAAGATAATTTTGACCGTAGATGCTTCGCCTTACGGCTTGGGTGCAATCCTGTCTCAAGTAGGGTTAGATGGTTTAGAGCGCCCAATTTCATTCGCTTCGCGAACGCTGAATGCAGCGGAGAAAAAATATTCTCAAATTCAAAAGGAGGCGACAGCAATAATCTTCGGGGTGCGCCGGTTTCATCAATTTTTGTACGCTAGGTCGGAACCATTTGTGTTACGAACGGACCACAAACCGCTGGTGGCTATATTCGGGCCACAACGGGGGGTGCCAGAAGTATCCGCTAACAGGCTTCAAAGGTACGCAATATATCTATCTGCTTATAATTATACAATAGAATACGTACGAAGCGCCGATAACAGTGCAGATTTTTTATCGCGGTCTACTCTGCCCGAACCGGTTACCGGGGCAGGGAGCGGGACGCGGGAGGAGCGCGACGTAATAGATAACACGGCTTACATTAATTTTGTTGTACAGGGCTCATTACCTATTACGTTAGAACAGTTAAGGGACGAAACAAAGGTTGACAAAATTCTACAGCGTGTCATGTTATATGTCCAGGCCGGGTGGCCACGAAATGTAGTGGACCCGGAATTAAGACCGTATTTTCTTTGTAGAAACCAGTTGGCTATTGAAAAAGGGTGCTTATTGCGGGGTCATAAGGTCGTAATTCCAGATAGTTTACGTTTAAGGGTGTTGTCGGAGTTACACGAGTCGCATCTAGGAATTGTAAAATCTAAAGCCTTGGCGCGCTCAAAATTTTGGTTCCCCCGAATCGATGAAGCGATCGAACAACAAATTGCAAATTGTGGCATTTGCACTAAATTGCGTCCGACCCCTCCGCGCGCCCGTCCGCGTCCGTGGAAATATCCGGTAGAACCATTCATTAGAATTCACTTAGATTTTCTAGGGCCAATTAATAACCAGATGTTTCTTATTATAGTGGACGCTCATACTAAATGGGTGGAGTGTTATAATATGAGAAATAACATTTCATCTAGTGCACTTATTGACAAGTTATGTGATTTCATGGCCCGATACGGAATACCACAGCAAATTATGAGTGATAATGGCACATCATTAACGTCGGAACAGTTCAATTTTTTTTGCAAATTAAACGGTATTTTACACATGACATCACCAGTTTACCACCCAGCAAGTAATGGTCAAGCTGAAAGTTTTGTTAAAATTGTAAAAAAAGGCATTAAAAGCGCGTTACTTCAAGGACAAAATGATAGGGAAGTAAATAATAGACTATTACGTTATCTATTCGACTACCGCAAGTCGATCAACACAACCACTGGTCACTCTCCGGCTTATTTGTTATACGGTAGACAACTACGGTCAAGACTCGATTTAATGTTACCAATTTCATCGCCTGCGCCCACTTCTCTTCATAACTCCGTTCGAGATAAACAGTTCTTACAGAGTACTAACAACAGTGGAACAGAACGTAAATGTTTATATGTTGGGGACTGCGTACTTTATAAAAACTATTTAAGTAACCATACATTTGTGTGGAACCGAGGAATCATTATAAAACAAATAGGAGAAATAGTGTATTTAATCAAAGACAGCAGTACTTCGAAGGAAGTTAAAAGACATAAAGATCAAATAATATTGGACAAGAGTAATAACTCTATAGCATATTATGATGACTCAACCATAACGAACGAGTTGACGTCACAGAACGTTCAAATAGACAGGGGAGAAGAAGAGCGGGAAGAGGAGCGGGAAGTGTGTTTGCAAACACAAAATGCCGACCCACAATCACCAGTGTTGTCAAATCATCAGCTGTCACCTGTAACGAGGTCGATTCCACTACCCGAAGTGCAGACCGCGTCCTCTGTCACTACTGAACCACGCAGCGCGGGGTTATCATCTATGCTATTACGGAATTTGCCCCGAGTAGATTATAAAAAGTATTTTTAAGTAATCTAGATGTATAGATAGTTATTTGTAAGATTTTGGTGGAGGGATTGTTGGATATTAGGTGTGTGCTGCGACACACACATGCATGCCGGTACTACGATGTAATAAAGTCAGTGCGATATAAGCCGCTTGTCGTTTTACTCGTCCCCGTATTTATCAAACAGGCTATCATACTCTGCAAATCTGTGCTAAGCCAGTGACATGACGATATCCTACTAATGACAGTTCCGTCATATTGCAGAACATGGCACGCAAATTAACATCATACGAGTACACTAAACATGCAAATACGTAACGACACATTACGATAATGTGTCGTTTTTGTGACGCAACGCTTGTAAAGTAGATGCGTCACAAAAAGTGACACAACATAGTGATGTATTTACACAATCATGACTACTTGGTAAAAAGATATAAAACTTATATAATTATTATTTCAGATGCCTTCGCGGATATTATACATTAATATTAATTACAGTTGTTGAGATATACTTATATAATCGCGTTATTATTCTTATTGTATAAATCTCCGTTTTAAATCAGTGACATGACAATATCCTACTAATGACAGTTCCGTCACATTGCAAAACACAGCACGCAAATTAGCTTCATACACTAAACATGCAAATCCGATGTGATACATCACTGTTGTGTCGCTTTTTGTGACGCATTGCTAATGGGATACAATTTATGACGTAAATTTATTGCTCAACTGTCAAGTAAGTATTCGTCTTTTTTTAAACCTCAACACACAAAGGTGTTTCTCAAAGACATCCTTGTTGCTATGATAACGTGTTCTACAGATGTTGATGAATTGATAATTCCGGGACATCATTAAAATTATCAATTTTGAATAGTTACATCATGGTACTTAGTCAATAACCAAATAAAGATTAGAATAATAAAATAAACTAAGAATGCAATCTTTATGGTCAAGATTCCTCATGATTGACGCTTTTTTGTAAAACGTAACGTCAAAACACCTGTCTACCAAAACCGTAACTGACATGACATAGGTACATTTTATGATGCTTTATTTCATATTGATAAAGTTTTTTTTATGTCCAATATGCCATTCAAACACCCAAAAGCACAAAAACTGCCGATCACATGTCATTTTTGTTCACATTTCCAATCAATATTAAGATATTTATATGTTTTCCGTATTGAATGGTTCGATCTTGCACCATAGAAAAGCCATAAAAAAATCTTGCCTCGTACCTCCTATTCATCAAAAAAGGATCACATAAATTTTATAAAAGTAGGTATGATACTTTTTTAATAAAGATAAGGTAGGTATTAGCGTTATTTAAACAAATTGAAAGGTTAAGCTCTGAATTCGATAAACCTTATTCCGATCATGCATTATCTATAAGAATAAATAAAAGTAAATCGCCGAAAAGTGTGTACCTACGCTCATAACTTTCGATCGACTGCACCAAATTGAATAAGTAATTCTTTTTTTGTGTTTGTTAGACAAATTTTGTATGTATAAAAGGAAATCGAAAAAAACATAAAGATTGTTATTAAAATCAGAATATTGGGATACGATGTTCGAGTCAGTATGTAATAAACATTTTCACCTACTTAGTTAATCGATTTACAATCCTAGTTAATTAATTGTTGCTTGCGTCCTTAAGTGATGAATTGCTATCCATCTGTGGTCATATTACTAATTTATGCGTAACAACAAACACTACAGGCGTGATATTGTTGGCACATGCAAATCACACTAATAAGGCCATCGGGCTTACCGCCCAGATCTAAACGGTTGGTAAACAGCCATGTTTCGCATTGGATGCCAAAATATGAGATCATTTTCAAAGCAATTTCACTAATTACCTGTGCAAGAGAGGCCTGAACTCTGTAGTAACACACAGAAAACAAACTTTCGAAATCAGGAAATTTGTTGTAATCGTTAAACCGGCATTCTAAAACTCATTTACAAATTGTGAAGGTATATTATATTATATATACATGATATAGATACAATACGTTGCTAATATAATTGTGTAGGATAGAAACAATTTTCATAACATAACAAGTAAAAAATCTTTATTCTCTATACCTAATAAAAATGGAAACATATTTTGAAACAATGTAAATTTTTCCTTCCATAAATCTTTAAACACACGAGTGAAAGAAAATTCTTTTCATGTGCAACTATTTCGCTGTGATAGAACTAAACGACTTTCAAACACAAAGGGAGATTTTCGCTTTGATCTCTGTCATAACTCGAAAAGGGTTTTTGACTTTATGTTCGGTCAACCTTTCAAATATAATTGGTTAGATGCAAAAAACAATTGAGTCGATATGCCGCTTACATTTGTTTTCGTTTTTGGTTTATTACTTTAGAAATTGCTAGTAAAATCATTTAATATGACTACAGAGATCTTTTTGAAATGAAATTAACCTAAGTCTGGTCCCAAAGGCGCCAAAGGAGTATCCTCTCATATAACTGTTTTATCCAAACTAAATATTAAAACGATTTTGCTGAAAAGGAACACGAGATGCATTTCGAACGTAGCAGTCAAAAGGCTGACGTAGACGACTTTGCGAGCGACTTCTAAGATTTTTATAAAGTTCGATCACTTGGGTCAGCTCGAATTTGCTACGTGTAGCGTCCTGCAAGGAGAAAGTAGTAAATATGGAACATTACATAACTCGGGGACCGAGTCCGACAAGCAATATTTCCGGACAGACCGTAAAGTATCGAAACGAGAAGGGTCACTGGTCTGTAAACGGCGATTCATTTGAAAATTTTAAAACACCCCGGAACAAAGCGTTAGTGAGAAAGTTGAAAGTTGGCGAGCAAATTATAAATTAATTAACAGTGAAAGGCTTTCAGTAGAGGTCCGGACTCCAACAATTACTTTAAGATTGCGCGACTCCGATTCCGCACCGGGCTCTTTGCCAACACAGCCCCAGTGAACGCCCATTTTAATAATTATGACTTATTTCATTAATTCTAGAGTACATAGCGTGTTGTTTAATTGTCTGACGTTGTAAATTAATGCACGATGCTGTGTTTCGTCGGGCTGAGTTACACTCAGTGTGAATTTACAGATTTTGTAACGAAATGTACTACATGCATTCTAGGAATTAAAGAATCTTCTTTATTTGGATGTAAAATAATTTTGTTCTCGTGCACAAGAGACATCCGGAGAGATCCCCTTAGACTGAATATTACGTAACTGCTTTGAAAATTGAAGCAAAATCAATCAAACCTTACATAATTGGACACTTCAAATTTAAACTCGTTTGGTTCGATAAATTTCGACTAGAGAATTCCTTCGCTAACAGGCGGACGAATACATTAATGGAAACAGTGAGGTACGCTTCGTGTCGATACAAGGCTTCAGACCTCTAAATGATAGACTATGAAAGATGTCTAGAGGTCACTTCGACCTCATGTAAAATACTGACACAATAAATCTTCAATATGATATTGCTACAGATGAGCAATGCCACCTGCTTCTATGTACGCTTAAACAAATTCACGATTCAAACCAATACAGTATATCATTTTGAATGTGGTATTAAGTCGTATTCAAAATCACAGACAGAGATATGTTATTTATCATAGGTATACAAAATGACGTATGGTTGTAATAGTTTGACATTTAGTCTAATCTAGCTAACGATGACGAGCTGTCCATCAGTAAAACGTTCACATAAACAGTCAACATGTACCACCAGAGCAGCGCAAAAATGAATTTCATGTTTTACACAGGCCAGATGTGGCAGTAAAAAGTGAAGCGTCACAATTTACTGAAATGGAAATGCTGTCACAAGTTTGCCGCGGTAAAAATGGACGCATGAAATATGGGTGTAATCAAACGTGTTACATGCGAGGCGGGTCGGGTCGGCGGTCGCGACGTAAACGTACAACGAATGTCGTTTCTAAAAGCGACTATGTAAGACTTAATAATTAGATTAGATAAGTTTATCGTCAATCTGCCACCAACTGTAAAGTTCTCAACACAACCGTTACAGCTATATTTCAATGAGAAAAAACTAGAACTTTTTAGATAAGATTTACTTTATAAGTACAAACATGTGTGTAGGTATGGTAATGTGCACTCAAAGCGATTTCTACGAAAACAATAAACATTTATAAATAGCCTTTGGAGAGAGACATGCGATCAATAACAACTTAACAAGCAATTTGGGCGATTTATGCCTAAGAAGTTTTCACGAATAAACTTTACCCAACAGCCATTTAACATGCGGTTTTTTTGTAATTTTTCACGATTGACCATACACATTGTACTTTTTTACGGAAATGGTTAATTATATTTTCTTCTTATAATAACTTTATAAAAATACTGAAAAAATCAACAATAAAACCTTAGAAAATACGCAATACCTTAATGAAGTTTGCAGCAATTTATAATATAAACAGGTAAAGTAGCTGGGGGCGATTTCCATGCGCAAATAATTGCCACAGTTTGATGGTGTACGAAAAAGGTACACTGTTATTTTTTCCTGTTATATTAAAACGCACTCGCGAGTTACACAATAAACTAATTAAAAATTAAACAACTAGTTGAAAAGTAATTTTTGGAAAACAACAACTATAAACGAATTTAACTCGCGTACACGCGTCTAACGCTAAAGTGATTTATACAAACTATACTATTATGCAAACTACCTTATTTACTAAATTACCAAATTTAAGTACTACCCTGGTCTAAAATGATAAATATTTATGTTTTATTCTACGCATACATTAACTATTTTACAATACAAATAAAACAAGTAGGGGGCGTTACTAGCACTTCGGAAATACCGTCATTAATGAGAAGAAAATAATGGTTATTTCATTCCAATGTGTATTGACCGCGAAGGCATTAGAAATTAATATAATTTCTTTTTCCTGAAAACTATTGACGATCTCTATATGAGTGAACATAATTTAACATAATAATGTAATTTGTTTATTGTTATTTATTTTTGTTTTGACGATTTCGATATGAGTGCATATAATTTGACATAATAGTGTAATTATACTGTATGAATCATGAGAAACAAATGAATCTAATCTATATGTGTGCAAGACGAAATTACAGATAGATATAGATCTACCAAATTAATCCAACTCCTTAGGACAGTTACAGATATCCACTAGGGTCTAGAGATAATTAATTGCAATTAGCAAGGAGTCCCCTACCTCAGCAAAATGGACATAACGCACACCTAGATCTAAAAGGAGCTAACTCAAAAACCTGAAGATTTGAGTTATGCACACCATCGGATTCCTTACATCAAAACCCATTTATCACTAAGACAGATTTAAACTAACTCTGCTAGCTTCATTATAAAAAGCATAAATCTATACAGAAAACTCATGCGTGCATATGGAAAGGTTAACCAGTTTTTCGCCTCTCCTGAAAAAGTAACTTTTTTGAGTTAGCTCCTTTTAGATCTAGGTGTGACATAACTAGGACATAATTATCGACTGCGATAACTTCCCACATTGGGCGGATCTTCGAGCGTTTGAGACGCAATTGTCGTCTACATATTTAAGAACAGAGTCAATAAGTAACATTATGATTTTCTAGTTTAGTAATAAATAAAATGATGAAATCATCAACCCTGATTTTTTAAATCCGAATACAAGCAAAGAATAATTCTCCGACCTTTATCAGACCACCGAACCTTCTTTACTTGTATAAAGGCTAGTTAGACACGAAAACATTAAAAACATAACAAGTCCAATAAATAATAATTACTCATTTCTTGATCATTTAATTAAAACTGAAAGACACAGTTCAGCGTGAGAACAAAACTAGATGGTTTTCTAGTAGACTTTATGTATATAGGTAGGTATATGTGCTTATGTCTTTGGTGTAAGTATAATTACATCGTACACGCGTAACTCTGAAAAATAATCGACCATCTTTTGTTTCATTTTGCGCAAGAACCCTTCAAAAGTCTTAAGTACCTCCGCTAAGATCCCAAGAGGAGAGAGTACCTTCGTAGTACCTTTCAGAAGTTGAGGTACATACCTTCCGCTACTAGTCTGAGCCAACCATCTCAAGGGGCGCTTAAGGAAATATTCAGAAAATCATTTATAATTACGAACATTTTCATTGTGAATTTTGATATAAAAACGGTCTCAAAATTAACTAGATTAAACATTTCCTCTCTGATTTAGGTTGGTATTTAGTTCTCGTCCGAATACCTAGTTCCCATTAATTTTGATCATTACACTGAAATACTCGTAATTAGATATTCTCGAATTATTTCTTAAATAGGTATATAAGCTCAGTAATGCTTTCGTAGTTTCCTAATCTAGTTAATTAATCATAAAAATGTTAATTAATATTTTAGTTTAGTCATAGCTTATACCTATCTAACAAAATATTAATAGTGTCATAAAAAAAAATAGAAATCACATATATTATTATTTCTTCCTCCGCTTTATTGATATAATATCAAACAGCTCTATGAAGTATATTTCCTGAAAATACGAGGTTTAAAGGTAAAGGGAACGTTTACCGGAAAAAACTGGTATTGTCAACGTCACAATACTGTTCCAATAATATACTCCTAACGATATTGTCAGTAGCGAGGAAATTAAAGACTTTTATGACATGAGTTCACTCGAAAATAAAAATGACAATCGCGTTTTTTACTGGAAACCGACAAACTCAATGATATTATAATGGTAACAAGAATTATGTTCCTTAGAAAGGTCTCAAAGTTTGCAATTAGAACCGACATTTTTAGGAAATCGTTCTTCTCATCTTGATGATAGCAGGAATTCAGATATTTTTCTCAAACATGCAATGAAATATCGTCCTTACGTGCGTCAAAACACGCCAGGAAATATATCATTCCTGGCCTAGGCCGGGAAGTAATTTCTTTTTAATTTGAATATCAACATGGCGTTGATCTTCATAAACAGTTTAAGCAACCGTTTTTTTTTAATAAGTTAGAACTTTATTGTACCAAAAATATTCGCGTTAATGCCTATATTATACACGAACTGAGAATAAAAAAAGAATCTGTTTTATTAGATTAATTTCAATTTTATACTTGTCATGATTTTTAAAAAGTATTGTTATTTGTTTAGTTTTACTGGTATATTTAAGTTACGAATGGCAACATTCGCGCTGATCTATGATTGGCTATTGTATATTTTGACCAATGACGGACTAGCGAGCGTGGCCAATCAGCGGCGAGCAGCAATCAGAGCTGTCATGGTAGAAGACGCGGGAACGAAAAAGGAGATGGCTATCTTTGGACAAATATTGTAAAATGAATTCGCAATGTTTAGAGGTTGGAGGTTAACGGCCTGTTGAAGACTTATACGCTAATACGATTGATAACTAGAAGTTGTTAAGTAAAGGGATTTACTGGTACATGTTAGAAGTTGTGATTCTCAAGAACGGAATAAAGTAATCAAGTTGTATTTGGTGTAAAAAAATAAAAAATCCTGTTATTCAAGTGTAATTTATTTTATTTGAATGTTGTATTTATTTATTTCATTGCATTACTTTGAGAAAAGCACTATACATGCCTAGCCGGGAAGGGGCTTGCAAGCCTCGTAACAATATCCGACCTCCCTTCGGTCGGCCGTCTATACTGTATACTCGGCTCGCAAGCCCTCACTTCCCTGCGCCGTCTGTAATGTACTATTCCTCATACGAGATACATCACGGGACATGTTATATTTTTCGTGGATGTTTGCGATATATTATGTATTTGACATACAACTTTATTCAAGCTTGTGTCGTTAATAACAAAAACTGGAAATTCAATTAACTGTACAAAATTTGAACAGAGCCAGAAAATAAAATTGCTGAAGCAAGTGCCAATCAATAGCAGAAACCAAACCAAACGAAAGCAAAATAAAAGTTAGTAAGAATGAACGAATGTTATGCTTTGACGTTAAAACGTAAACGGCTAAAATTTTACACAGATAACTTATGACCTGGATTCTTTTTTCATTCAACGCAAATACATCATATGGAAACTAGCCTTCCTTTGTTTATTTCGCGCTCACTGCGATAATATACCGTAGATATACAACCTTTTTGCCTCCAAGCACGTCATCATTCATGCGGTGTTGTTCCTCGCGTACCTATTAGTTATTATATAAACTACTAGCGGCCCGTCCCGGCTTCGCACGGGGGGACTTAAGATTTTTTTAAGGCCTCAGAAACGATACTTTTCCCCCGTTTTCGAAACATTTTCGGTTACTGCTCTGCAACTATAAAACCTAGCGTGATATTATATAGCCTATGTTACTCGGGGATAATGTAGCTTTCCAAAGGTGAAAGAATTTTTAAAATCGGTCCAGTAGTTTCGGAGCCTATTCATTACAAACATACAAAAATACAAAAATACAAATCTTTCCTCTTTATAATATTAGTATAGATTGTACATATATTTGTATATATCGTTTGACTTAACAAACGACGTAAGGAAATGAACGGTATCTCATCAGGGAAGACGGGGACACGTACAGGAAATTAAATGCTACTTCGTCGAATCCATACTTCCTTCACAATCTAGAAGTAGAAATGACATTTAAAGAAAGCAAAGAAGGAAGTACTTATTACATTGAAGCACCCTTTCTAGCTTCCAATTAAATAACCGGTATTATATTATTGACATTTATCATGCCTAGATTTCTCGGATTCAATATTAATTTTACGTACAAACGGCAACATAATTACCCAGATCATGTACCATCACAAAAATATTTGACATCAAGTTACACGAATAATAAGACAAGTTAGGAAAACATCGGCCGGTAATTCCGCTGCCGTTTCTGTAACCGGGCCTCGTACGAGAAAATTAGTTTCCAAACAGTGATACCTTCACAACAATACACAAAGTTTTATTAATTTGTTTCGCGAGAATAATATTTCCACTGCGACCGAACTTTCCAAGTCGAATTGTTTATTACAAGTAGGCAATTTAATAAAGAGAGTTTTACTTATATTTGGCAAATATCGTTTTATAACGGGTCCAATATCGTTTTATAAACTCGAATGTTTACTTGGCGGGGAGTTTGTGATTTAATTTTGATATTTATGACATGTAAATACAATCTATTGAAGAGTTAATATTTTGTGTTGAAGAGTTAAAATTAAAAAAAGGCTTAGTTGTTTTTTATTCTAATACTTTTTATTTCTCTACGATATAAAAAAAACAATAAATTCTAACAAGAAAACTTGCATTAAACACAAAATCGGCCAAGTGCGAGTCGGACTTGCGGGCCGACACACGTAAAGGACTTATACGGTTTTACCCTTATAACTTCTTAGTGGTTTTACCCTTTGGCGCTTATACACTTTTTAACTAGGCCCCCAGAAATATTGTTGTAACACACCACCCTGACACGCTGCGTAGATCCGCAATTTCTCACTAAAACATTCACCCAACTTTTAATTTTAACTTCAGAAACCACGCTCATTTCTTCACAAAAGGAACCGCTCAAAGCCAGGCTCAGCGTCAGAATTAAATTTTAAAATTCATATTAATACTTCACTTAGCGACACATCCCTAAATCGCCCTCTTTTCCCCGTCTGCCCATTATAATATCGCGACAAAACTAGGTCGCCGCAATTATGCTTCAGAAGGCAGTACGGTTTAATTTGTGTAACAAATTAATTCATTTAACATGTTAACATACGTACTTAATACAAATTAAATTTTATTAAATGGTTTCACGCTCTGCGGAAAGTAAAAGGTAAGTAAGTACGTGAATCTTGAACGGTGAACAGGGAAATCTTACCACGGTTCCCAATTTAATTTTTGATGGTTTCTATACAATTTTGATGACTTTTGACAAATAAAATAAAAGATTGAACGAACCTATTTTCTATAGTTATAATTACGAGTAAAATCGTAATTCATGTTGAATTCTACGTATTTATTATTTGTCTTTTATGTATAATAAAGCCAGGAAAAAATGTTTACAGCTTAATTATAGGTAATTAGCTTTCCAAGTATTCTCAGCAGTACGGTAAAATAATACGTAAACGTTCTAAGAACCATTGCATGCATACATTAAATTAATTAATAATAGCAGATTAAATAATGCAATTATTACTGTTTTTATAAAACTTAAATAATATAACAGAAGAGTATCTTAGTAGAAGAAGAAGCAGAATCAGAAATATAATATGAAAAAAAAACAAAATCAGAATAGCTTCAGTAGTTGAGGATCTATGAAGCCACAGACAGACAATCACAGACTTGTTAAACTTATAATACGCATTTTATTGCATCGGGGTTAAGCTGAGCAAAACGATTAAAAAAAGAAAAGAAATATATATCAAAAATCGTTTATTTTCCTTAACAAATTACGTATCATATACCTACTAAACAAAGAGACGTTATCAAACCAAATATAACATAATAACGATAACAGCAATAAAGTACTTATTTATCACACATGCTCTAAAGCTTTGTTATAACTATAAAAGTTTACGAACAATAATAACGCTTTCCAATTAACGCGACACGATAGCCGGCGTGAAACTAAAAAGGCGCACAGTGCACACAAACTACAAATAAAATGTCCCACAAAACAGCCGGGTCGGCGTGACGATGCATATTTAGTTAATGGAGAAAATAAAACTGAGAAACAATATTTAGGGCGGGGCGCCTACTAATTGTATAGATTGAAATATTATATTGGACGTAACCTTCCACAAAATAAATGTATATGGTATAGGTACCTAAAGGTCGCACTCAAAGAAATTACTTGACATTTTTCGACGTCAATACTTTAAAATATAATTTCTATTTGTTTATTTTAACAGGAATCGATTGAATTAAATAACTATAACGGATTCAAGTCGAGTATATTCATTTACGTTACGATTCCCATATTTGTAGAAGAATGAGACGGTAGTCTAACACAATAGATAGATAACATACGGTCCTCAAAACGTAAGTACTTACGCAAGTTAGATCCATTATATTCGAATATTATTATTAGGTCACCATAAAAACGATACAAAAAAAAAACAGAATCAAAATCGGTTCATGCGTTAGGGAGCTATGATGCCACAGACAGAAACACACACACACACACACACACACACACAAACACACACACACACAAACACACACACACACACACACACACACACACACACACACACACACACACACACACACACACACACACACACACACACGTCAAACTTATTAACACCCCGTCGTTTTTGCGTTGGGGGTTAAATATAGCTATAGCTCAATCAACTTTTCACAGCATCATATGAATAAGACATTATTTTTATAATATTTAAAAACATTTTCCACTTCACTTTCTCAACCTCAACAGAACGTAGCACTTATCAAGAAAGTTGAGAAAATACACATTTATTCTTATTTACGTCGTTTCAGTTTTATTCTTGCATTGTTGGTTTATGTGATGCATAAACCTTGACGTGAAATGCTCCATTTTACTATGGAATGAGTAAACCATTGAGAATACAATCCTTTCAATCTTCGAGAGCCATTTGATTTGTGATAGGTTTTCGGGCTTATCGATTAACACCCGAATAGAGTGAGGTGTTTTGTATGAGGTTATACATGAATAAATAGCACGGTGTCATTACTTTTTGACAAAGCAACCGATTGAAGTTTTGACGACGGTTGCGTAAGGACTTTTATAGCACCCCTAAGTGCTGCCAGAGTGCTATTTAAACATCAATTTTCAAATCAAAGTTTTATGATTACATACCTACTTCACTATACCTACACACATGCACTTGAAAGTAATACCTATTTTATGTATTCCAAGTAACCAAGTGTAACTAAACTTTGTTGACTTGGTTGGCTTGTTGTTATATAACTATACAACGATATAAAAATAACCTTTTTCCTCAAAAAGTAAATATAAACACCTCAAATTTTCCGCCCCTGACAACTCCCATAATGTAATCGCTTATAACCAGTTTCGAAATTGTAAATAGAAAATTGTAAGAAAAAAGAGAGACAATTAATATATGTATATAAAGGTATTATAGGTATAAACAAGGATATACTACATATTAATATCATTCTGTCAAATCAAAAACTAATTTGTGAGTAATCGAGGAAACCTGACGTCAATGTGACCTATTTCTTAACTAAGGACAACTGATAGGTAAGCAGGCTATTTCTTATTTCCTTTTTACCATTTACGCAAAATTATCTTCTTTAAATATCATCATCATCATCATCATCATCAGCCCGTCGCAGTCCACTGCTGGACATAGGCCTCTCCAATTGCACGCCACTTTGCTCTATCTTCGGCTGCTCGCATCCAGCTCCTGCCAGCCATCCTACGCAAATCGTCACTCCACCTTGCCTGAGGACGTCCTACACTACGCTTGCCGAGACGCGGTCTCCACTCTAGAACACGTTTACTCCAACGGTTATCGGTTCTTCGGCTAATATGGCCAGCCCACTGCCACTTTAGCTTGCTAATCCGGTGGGCTATGTCGATGACTCTGGTTCTCTGCCGAATCACCTCATTTTGATTCGATCCCGCAGAGAAACGCCGAGCATAGCCCTTTCCATAGCCCGCTGAGCGACTTTAAATTTGTGAACCAGCCGTACCGTCAGTGTCCACGTTTCGGCTCCGTATGTCATGACGGGTAGGACGCACTGATTGTAGACTTTCGTCTTCAGGCACTGTGGGAGTGACGATATGAAGACTTGACGTAGCTTCCCAAACGCTGCCCAACCTAACTGAATTCTTCTATCCACCTCATCCTCGAAGTTGTTTCTACCTAACTGTAATGTCTGTCCAAGGTAGACATATTTTTGAACAACTTCGAGAACGGCTTTCGTGTAACGCAATTGGTTCCGGTAGTACATGTTCATTGAACATGACCTTGGTTTGTCCAAGTTCATCCGTAGGCCAATGCGTACAGAAGAGTCAGCCAGATCATTCAGCATCTGTTGTAGGTCCTGCAGCGTTTCTGCCACGATGACGATATCATCAGCAAATCGCAAGTGAGAGATGTACTCGCCATTTACTTTGATGCCACGTCCTTGCCAGTTCAGCGTTTTGAACATATCCTCCATTGCATTTGTGAACAATTTCGGGGAGATAACGTCCCCTTGTCTCACACCGCGATGCAATGGTATAGGCATTGTTTGCTGATTCTGGACTTGGACGGACATGGTAGCGGCTTCGTATAAACATCTCATCACTTGGATGTATCGCCAATCGACTTGGCATCGTTGCAGGGACTCCAGAACAGACCAGATCTCGATCGAGTCAAAGGCCTTCTCATAGTCCACAAATGCTAAACACAGGGGCTGATTATACTCTTCGGTCTTCTGTATAATCTGCCGCACTGTGTGGATGTGGTCTATGGTGCCGTATCCGCTCGAAACCCAGCCTGCTCCGGTGGTTGGAATTCGTCAAATCTTCGCGCAAGACGGTTCGTGATTACTCTTGAGAACAGCTTATAGACGTGGCTTAGAAGGGAAATGGGTCGATAGTTCTTCAACAGGGTTTTATCTCCCTTTTTGAAGAACAAGACGACCACACCTCTACTCCACATCTCTGGAGTTCTCCCTTCAAACAAGACGGCGTTAAAGAGTTTTTGGAGCTCCCTAAGTATAGGTTTACCTCCTGCTTTTAATAACTCTGTTGTAACGCCATCTTCTCCAGGGGCTTTTCCGTTTTTGAGCTGTCCAAGAGCGATCTCGATTTCGCCAATACTGACTTCTGGCAGGTCTTCGCTGTAGTGGCGTGTTAAAGTGGCTCTAGAATCCTCATTTCCGGGATCAGGTCGAGATGCATGCGAAGCGTACAACCGGCCATAGAAGTTTTCCACTTCGGTTAGGACTGCCGGCTTCGAAGCAACGACTGCTCAATTTCTGTGGTCAACTTCGTCAGGTGGCTTCTTCAAGAGATTGTACAAACACTTTTGCTCCCCGGTTTGCTCGATCGCTCTTTCGATCGAAAGAGTATTGAAGGACCGAAGATCGTGTCGTACGCGTTTACTAATCTCTCGGTTTTAGAATCCGTTTCTCTGACGAAGTGACGGGTGGGTTTTCAGGTCGTTTATTCATTATCCCTTATGTCTCTTCCGAAAGCTTCGACTTCCTGCCATTACGTTGCATTTACAGAATCTCGTACCTTCTTCCCTGAGAATCGAACCACATTTTCAAGGTTCTGGTCAACGTCAGTTGTGGTTTCCACGGCAGCGAATCGGTTCTCCAGATTGGACTGGAACGTTTCAGATCCCATCCTAGTTTGGAGCAAAGTTGGTCGGAGCCTGGCCTTCATCAAGCGAACACGTTCAGCCCTGAAGTCAATATTCAGAGAGCCTCGGACGAGTCGGTGATCGCTTCCGGTATTGAACCTATTGATCACAGAGACGTCTCTGAATATATGCTTTTTGTCCGTCATGATGAAGTCGATCTCGTATTTTGTCACAGTGCCCGGTCTTTGCCACGTCCACTTCCTTTGGGGCTTTTTCTTGAAAAAGGAATTCATCAAGAAGAGCCCCTCGCGTTCCAGGAAGTTGACGAGCATTTGCCCCCTATGATTTCTGCTCCCATATCCATGGGATCCTACTACCGATTCGCTACAATTTTGTACTCCCACTTTAGCGTTAAAGTCCCCCATGACAACGTTGTAATGGGTCTTAGTAGTGAAGTGAAGGGCCCTCGATATGTCATCGAACATAACCTCCACCTCATCATCCGAGTGTGTCGAGGTCGGTGCGTACACTTGCACCACCTTGAGGCTGTACCTCTCGGTGAGCTTGATGATGAGGTACGCTACCCGATTCGACACACTGGACACTTCGACAACATTGTCAGCCAGGGACTTATTGACCAGAAACCCAACGCCACCTTGAGATTGTTGGTCTCCCTCTCGGAAGTACATTAGGTGGCCTGATTCGAGAGATATGGTGTCCTCCCCCTCTCTTCGGACTTCACATAACCCTAATACGTGCCACCTAATCTTCTCAAGTTCCACCTCCAGTTGCGCCAGATGCGAGTCGAGCCGTAGCGTGCGTCCGTTGTACGTCGCCAGGGTCAGTTTGGTGTGATGGCCTCCCGTAGCCCGGGGATTCTTCGCACCCCCCGTCCCACCGTTACCATGGTCGCCACCGTGACCAGGAATAGCGGGACCGCCGGGAACTAGGGGCCGTGGTCTTTGGTGTGCCTGCATGGAGGTAAAAGCCCATAATCGCCACGCTGGGCAGGCGGGTTGGCGATCGCAGGGCGTAGCTTCTTGCTTCGATGACGCTGCTGCCCGTCATCGAGCGGAATTTAGCTACGCCTATGTAGGGTGGATATACCGCCATCAGTCGGTCGCCAGAGCCTCGTTCGTTGGACAGCAGGGTGCACCGCGTGCAGGTGAGGTTGGCTTGGGGCGAGTGATGATGATGGTTTCGCCCCCTCTCACCCTTCTTTAAATATAACATACAGAAATATGGATAAGACAAATACGAATATCTCTATTTTATCTGGAAGTAGCTTTTTATTAAGATTTTTATGCGTGACCTATTTAAGAAATCCAATAAAGGCCTGATGCTTTATCTGTTCTTAATCGGACCTTAAGCAAACAAAGGCAGATAGGTCGAAAGCAATTAAAAGTGTCTCTCGACTTAAGCTCTCCTGAAAGTCGGTCAGCCGAAAAGATGAGTTGATTTCATTCTTGATTCCCGAATCACCCAAGAACTTCAACTAAGTTTAACGTTAGCAATGTCGACTGTAACTGGTATAATTATTAGATAAGAGCTCACACGCCTCAGTAACCAAAAGGCGTATTTTGATTAAGGCAATTTACTACTTTTAAGTGGCGAAAGAAGAATCAACAACGGTCGATCTAAATTACAAAGGAGAAGTTTGTCATTCCGAAAGTTGCGGACAGAAGCCAGTGACCTAGAAACAACGAGACACTTCCTTCGGTGAGTTTTTCAATAAGAACTTTTGAACATGAGTTGATGAGAAAGTTTACCTTTCTTGCTTACTGAACTATCGCCACTACTTGACAAGTTAGGCTATTGACGCCTTTGGGTATTCTGCAAAACAAGCAATGAATACGAGAAACACAAAGTTTCAACGTGCGAAAGGTAATATTTAAATATGAATACTATCGTCTAATAAACTTAAAGACATAGTTGGTACATTCTAAAGTATCACAAATTGTAACCCTCCTCACGTGCGAAGTCTCTATAAATAAAAGCTTACGCAATTAAATTGACCTGAAGGCTAAAGCGCTGTAACTGTTAACGTATTGCTCATTGCGGCTGTTATCGGGCGTAGGCCAGCCATTACAAAGTAGCCACACTTCCGGTTGACAACCCGCACAACCACCCTGGAAATTGTTTATCGACTTGAAACCCAACTCATTAGCTGTACCTCCGCGTTGTGGTACGGAAATTCAAAAACAATTATCATAATGAACAACGCGTAACACAAATATTTGCTGTTCTCATAAAACACCCGCCCCAATACCGTAAGTAACTCCCGTTCACGAAATTTGTGCAACTTTGGTAACTTTTGAAAGCCATTATGTAAAACCTATAGGAGAAACTGTTTAATAAACACACTCTGAAACAGTCGTTAAGAAAAGGTGACAAGAGTGAAAACTTTTTTATTCGTTCAAAGTTTAGTTACTTTAGCCGTTTAGCAAAGTCTTCGAGTATTCACATTAATGATCAGCTTTTGTTGAAATTATGTACCTGTATCTCATGATATAGACGTGAAATGCACAAGTTTTTCTCTATAAAGTACGGAGTAGTGAATAAAACTAGAATCAAAATCCGTATCGAAGAACGTCTTATGATTTCGCGAACCGCGGCAGATAGATGCTTACACACAAGAGCCCAATCAATTCAAGCTTACGTGGCTTAGACAGCCGAATGGAAAAAGCGATCAAGTGGCAATCAGAATCCGTGTAATAAGAGTTCGTACTTCTATTCACATTTTTATAACACATAATCCTGTTCTTTTCAGTCTTAATACATCTATGCTTTTGAATTTAATATTACGTACGTACCTTCTCTAATGATGTTTCCCTGAAGATTTTTGGGTATTTACCAAAGACAATATTATCAAGTCGAATTAAAATTAATTTTATAAATATTTCCTCATTGTTAGAGTACACAGCTGTCAATTATATGGTATCTGTCAAATATTGGGACGTATTGGCTCTGTGCACAATAGGCTATAGAAATTTAATTAGACTAACATTAAAGCAGTCAGGTGGTATTCATTCACAAAATTAATTATTTTGATTTTATAAATTTTGTACGTCCATTGTTAGTTTTAGTACAAGTCATGCTTAGTGATTCTGGGAAATATACCTGCATTAAAAAATGATGATTCTGGATCGTCAAAATTAGAGCAAGCGTCAACACAACGAAAATTATATTTAGTATTCCGGGTTAACAAGTCCTGGCCACCCAAATACTGTCTAATTTGCCGTAAACGAGAGCAGTTGCTGTAAATATAAAGTGGGTAGACAAAATTAGTGAACTTGTAAAAAGTAATTGGTATAACATGCAAATCCTGCCCCGGAGGAATGTCTGCGTCCCCGGTCAGGAACGTAAACTGTTCTCGATGTAAATGAGATCCTGCACGGAATTTATCTTCGACCATTGAGAAAACAGTGCCGAATGTTTCTTTTATCTGTAGCTTTATTGAGTGGAGGGTGATGTACCCCGAGGCTGTTTTATGGGAATCATGGGGTACAGTGGTATTTCAAGAGAAAACTACATTAACGTATTGGAAAGAAACCACTATAACGGATTTAAGTTTACTTGTCTAATGCTAAATACTCTTTAGCGATAGACTATCGTCAACTGAGTAGTGCTACGAATATGAGAACTGTGAAGTTTTCGACACGTCAGCAAATTACATTAAATACGCGAGTTAAATCCGTTGAAGTTGTTACATTCCAATGTGTAATAACCGCAAAAGCATCAGAAATTATTACATTAACGTAAGTAAGATTTTAAGAGCAGATCTCAATAATTAAATTAAATTTACCTATACTATAATAACGACATCTAGAATAGAATACATTTGGAAACCGGTAGTATTCACTAGAGACGGTGATTCAGCGAAATGTGTAGAAATAGGTCAAAGAACCGGTAACCAAACAGAATTGGGTCAAACGCGGCTGCGAGTTATGAATGTTATTGTAACTGACAAATTTATACTTAAAATATGCAAATGAATCCGTGAAAAGCTATAATTATGTCCGCTACCTCCCAAAGCATTATGTATTAAGTATGCAAATTTTAATTATTTTCAGGAAAGTACCTGTAATTACGAAGGCAAACCACGCCCTAACAGAAAAAGCGGCTTGAAAAATAATTGATATAAATTCAATTTCAAAAATATGAAATATATTCTTGTTAATAATTTCTGATGCTTTCGTGATAATAACACATTGTATAAAACAAACTCAGCTGAAAATATTTATTTGGGATAAATATGTACAATATCAACTACACCAAATAAAATAAAATACGCGAGTTAAATCCATTACAATTGTTTCATTCCAATTATTCTCGATGTTAAATGTATAAATTGAACAAATAAACAAAGCGATTTAATTGACTAGCGTAACAATTGTACCTAATTGCAGGTTGAAAGTACCTAAATAAGCTAACAGACAGTAAGTCTTGTTATAGCGATCATAAAAGCCATTGTCTAGTTTCAGTGTTGCCTGTTATTGGTATAAATAATGCAGCAAGACTGGCAACATTGGCCGGGTCGGGTTCGTTACCGGTCGTGTAAATTCGTCATCCACTCTCGAGCGAGTTACTGGAGATACATTTTCAGCAACGTTCATACTAACTATAATTTAATTCCTTTTTGGACACTTCTAGTCACTAATAATAACGCAAATTCTAAACCAGTAATTCTAAAGAAATTGAATAGAAGGAGCATTTGTTGATGATATTTAACAATTCACAGGTATTTAAACTATGTGTGGATTATCTTCAAGCTACGGATAGACTACGGATTAAGAATACTCAGCTCACGTGGCACTTCGATTCTCTTTGGTACATGTTTTAATTACACCTCTCGGTTCTGTTTATAATTCTCTCACATCTTCCATTTCCAACACGAACTGCCCACAAAAAATCCATTTAAAACTCAACAAACATTATCACGAACAGCCTATAATTGAGCTCGGCGCGAACTCAAAGACTTATTTATTAAATAAAGAAAACCTCTAACATAAGTTCAACAAAGGAAACCACTTATCTCCGTCTGAACGTGGCCTTACAAGCGCCGCCTCACTGTCATTTCCTAAGGCATTCTGCAATATGAGGAGCTCGGAGTAACTTAGATCGTGACAATTTCCATTTATATGGCCCTCGTAAGCTGAGTTCCGGTGTTTTAGTTAAGAGGCAGTGCCGTGATTCAGACCACATAGAACCACGATAGTTGACATTTTATAGGGAAGTTTGTCTTCGGTAGTGGGATTTTATAAACTGTTGTATTTGGATGCTTATTCAATGCTTAGATTTACTTTGGTTATTTCGGTTTTAAAGAGTTCCGAATAAAAAGGGACTAAGCTTTTTAACTGTGCTAATAATAATTGTTATAAATTATTAAACTTTGCTCTGATAAAACAAACAGAATCCTTAATCTTTGTATTTTAAATTTTATCGAAATCTTAAAAGGATTTACTCATGAAAGCCTGGTTTGGATTTATATGCTACCTATTGTTTGTTCAATAGCAATAAATATAATTATATCGTCTTGTCTAGTTCGTTGATAATTACCATGATATTGCATTTTCTATTATTAAAAAAGAGAATTAATGAAGAGAAGAAGGCAAATAAAAAAGCAATATCACATAATTTAATTGCCTTTAATAAAAAATCTTTTGATTATCATTCTTCATGATTCATAGAAGATTATAAAAATGAGATTAATATCTGGGACAAATTTAATTAATATTGAATTCCTTTGCATTGGAAACCAGCGCGTAAAAATAAACCAAATATTGATAAAATACCAAAATACTTCTTTCCGTAACTATGATGGGAAAAAGGATTACCTGCTACTGATATTTTTTCTTTTGTATGGTATTATGTTTTCATTATTTTTGTACCAACAAAATATGTTCATCACTTTAGATGACTATTAGTCTATCGTGAGATATTTTCATATCCATCTTACACCTAAAAACATACATTTTGTTACAAAAACATTTTTTTCTATAACTTTTCTTTCATTTATATAACACCCCTTTTAACTATTTTTATTGCTATCCAGAACCTAGGTTCCCTGTTTTTTTCCAGCCTAATAAATAAAGGTGCGACCTCTATTTCTCAAGATTATTTTTCTAGATAAAGTCAAGCATCAAAGTAGGCAAGGTTCAATTGTCCTCTATTTTTGTACTTACCTACTATGAAATGCCTGATTTTGATACTGAAATGGATTCATAAATGTGCCTAACATAACTATACCTAATAGGTTAGAAATATTCGTGTAGGGCAAAGCATAATATCGTTGCTTAACTAACATTATAGCTCGTCATTTGTCATAAAACATTACACATATTTTTACAAAAGCTAACAAACAATAAGAAACAATAAACATCAAAATTAGGCTGAGATGAAAATGGTTCGTTTAATACCTCATTCCCGTTCTATTTATACTACGGTAAGTGATATTCTTGACACGTTGACATGTGTATCCTTTTACTTGTCTCGACATAGTGATATTTCGATTATATTACATAGTGAATTACGTACAATAGCATATAATCATTCACACAAGTTCTACATGGGCTGTACAATGTCTGTATAAGAAAAAACCACCTTATAGCTGTTTATGAACGTTTCATTTAATATATCTTTAGTGAGGTCATTCGAGGAGCTTGTATAGTCTATTTAAGCTGTATAAGAGTGAACACCGACATAAAGCCATTTGTGAACGTTTTATAAAAAATATATTTAGTGATGTCACCCAAGGAGGATGTATACGGTCTATATAATTTGTTTAATAGCTGTATATGAGTAAACACCTACGGACAGCTTTTTATGAACATTTCATAAAAGATATCTTTAGTGAGGTCCCCCAAGGAGCATATGTACCTACGTTATAAATATTTACGCTGTACTTACATACATAGGTTATATAACATCGAACACCTTTATGTAAACTTTGTATAGCTTATATAACCTAAAATGTGCTGCTTAAGTGACTTTCCTGAAAATATCTTCTAAAGAAATTATGTTATGTTCATTTAATATCAAGTTCGAAATAATGTTACGCGTACAACCTTTATATAAACTTAAGAGCTACCTACGTATTTTTTCCGTCACAAAGAATGAGACATACTAAAATAACTCCGCTAGTTATTTTGGGTAGGTTACGTAATTACATATTTTATTTTATTTACTCCATGGAAAGCTGTATTTTTATAAAGTTGATAAAAATAGTCTAGAAACGTAAATCCAATTACAGATTCCCAGAAATAAAATATTTTTGGTTTTAATAAATGTTAAAATTATCTAAACGTGCTGAAAAATGTCAAAGGGCAAGACGGTTGTCCGATAGACCGAACTATGATTTGCAAAGAAAACGCAATAGGTAGGTACCTACATAATATTCTTATCTACTAGTAAGTAGAGATTAAATAATAATATTATAATGGTATGTTAATAAAGATACAGATACTGTAAGACCTATTATTACGGCACTATGTCATTAAACAGTCTTCGTGTTGAAAAGTACTGTTAATACCCATAAGTGCTTTGTTCTGAGATATCAGTCGCTTTTACCAACCCTTATAGACTACCTACAGCAATACAACAATAAGAAAACATTTTTCATTTTTTTTCCGAAGCCAAAACAAAGCCGTACAAGTGAATTAACATACAAATAGTGGGTTCCGCGCACTCTTTGTACAATATAAGGTTGCGAGCTTTTAGTACGATTGCTGTCCGCGAGCTGCGAATACAGAACACTGATATTTATGAAATGGATACTTTCTCTATTCTTTTTATTTTCATCCTAGATACTTTACTGTAAATAAACGCAAAATATGGTAAAGTAAATATTTAGTTACCAGTAATATCTAGGGAATTATCTTAGGAATTACAGTAACAAGATACCTATTGAATAGAATTATAGTTTGCGTGTATAATGTATAACACAAGATCACTGATACTTGGGAGTTGCCTTACATACTAACAGTAGGTATATCTCGAGGATTATGTGTCGAAACAAAACACGTCGTGTCGAGTTTTCTATTCTTTGGAGATCTACTTCTTAGTAACGGCGAGACTTCTTCGTAGAATTAGCGAGACACAATTGGATACCTACTGTTTTTACTACCAAAATACCTACTTACTTGTACAAAATATACTTAGTATTAGTATTCCAATTTGCATAACGTACGGGTTTTAATTCAATCACGGTTTCAATTTTAAAACAACAAATAAATCTACAGACGATTGTATCTCAATTTCATCGAATGTAAAAGCAAACAAAAGGATAAATCTAAATAAAAAAAAAACAAGTCAATATGCAAGAATTTTTAATAAAACTACTAGCTGGACTCGAAACCAAAAGGTTTTATTTTGATTCACTCATGGTACAAAAGTTTACATTATTAAACCAAAATACTTTACTAAAATTGAACAATACGAATAGACATTCATTGTTTGTCTACACGTTGCGAGGCTTCCCGCTGCGTCGCGGGCTCCAGGGTGCATGTTATGAAACGCATAATTCTACAATGTATTCAAAATTAAAGCTGCCGGATGTATTTATAAAAATACACCGACGCTTCATATTTTGCTTGTAGCTCGCAATAGAATTCTAGTGCTTGTTTAAAATTAAGTAAATCTCTTTGGACAATTTACATTTAATCTCATCTCTTGTCCTGTGGTACACATAAATACACATACACATGCTCGTGATCACACTGAAGTCTGCCCCTAGCAGGGTTCGAACACGCAACATCCGTTTTCCTAAAGTGGCTTGACCACTAGACCTACTAATAGATCGAATATTATGATCTTCCTTATCGTTAGCAAAGGGCAAACAGGTAAAATAATAATATCAATTGATCAAAATACAGTTTTGTGCTCTGGGTACTAAACAACAGATAAACATACACATTTGTATATAAAGTCTAAGACTCAAATACAAAATTTGCGCTCAGGCTGACCTCTACCAAAATATAAATAAAACACCTAGCAGGAATCGAATCCTCAACAATCATCATCAACAATCAACATCGTCAAGGCGGCGGCCGTATTGCAAATGACGTTAGTCCAAAAGCAAAGAGAAATATCAACTTAATAGTAACGGTAAATATAATAGAATGACATAAACTACAAAGCCTACAAAACACAATTCACTAAAATACTACATCTATCAACAAAAGCATTTTAAAGAAATTTTATCGCTGAGCGTTATACAACAAAATACTTTTCATAAATTTAAAACCATTGGGCGTGCGAAGAGCCGAACGATGTGGTTTGGAGAAATGCCATAACAACCATGCCAGCACGGCACAAGTCAAAGGTCATGCTGGCATACGACAGAACATTGATTTTATACTCTTCAGTAATAGAGTTCAAATCAGATTGAGCTAACTTGTGATGAAGTGATTGAGAAAGAGTGCCGTGAGAGCTTTTAGCAGAAATCGTTATATAGAATGGATAAGCAAGCAGAAGCTTTTTTCCAAGGCTAACCAGTAACACATAATTATTAGAACCTTTTAGGTTTATGCACGAATCAAGACCTAGAAAACTCGTCATGCGTTAATATTCTTTATTCTTGGTTATTTCAAGGAACAGTTCATACACCTCAAATAGACATTACTTATTAGCAAAATGTGAAGACGAAAGTGAGTGAGCGGCATACTAACTTATTATACGAGTAACCTACGAAGCAAGTGTATTTGTATAAGGTTATTTAAATTTTTAAAAGGATGATATTTGAATTTGATCTGTTAAGCGCTTCTAATGAATAAACAATGAATAATGATTGAATCAAAATTTCCATTCGAGCCTTCAGTTATTTTCTATTACCGGTTGTTACAGCCACTACGATAAAACGAAATTGTCCCCGTCGGTACAAGAATATACACAAAATACCTAAATAGACTTCGCATTCCATCGACGTTATACCTAGTCCCCTAAATCCCTGAAGAGCAGACAAGTTTCGAGAGAAACCTCGTCTATTGCCTACTATGAATAAATAAAGCCAATTACATCCAGAGAATTTCTTTCATATCCTTATAGTGCTATTGTTCCGCTGAGGTAAGTTTGGAGTGGCATTCAAACAGACCCTACTCTTGTAAGAATGTTTTAATACGCCCTTTACTGTCCCTTTTATGGCACTTGTAAGAGAATTTCTTTGAGCCTTTGAGAAATTTATCAACAGTAGCCACTGATCACAATGCTACACGACTTTCATGTAGTTTTTTTAATTTATAACAAAAATCATGTATAAAAAACAGAATGTGTTAAAGATAACACAACAATCGGTAAAATACGCTGACACGGTGACGCATCTTACGCGTCACCATTTTTCGCTTGTTACACATGACGCTTAAACTCATCAATAATACGTCAACATATAGGTACTTCGCGATAGTGCGGCCAGTCAATTAAAACTTGACCTGAGCTTTGTCAGACAATATGACACAAGCTTACTTAATAGCAGTACCTACGTTACGCCAATATCGATAATTGAATGCACCAATAACAATCTTAATTCAATATAGTTTGTCAAACTTTATCACGGTCAATATAATGTTAAAATACCAGACGAAACTGTAAGTACTCACACAAATAATAATAATTTAACTGTTCAACAACAGTAATTCAGCAGACATTTTCAACAAAGTTTATATCATTTTCATGAAAATACTCCTAACTACAATTTAAACAAGGCCATTTGGTATGGGACCGCCTATTCCGATACACTAAACAGCCCAATTACGCCTTTGTTGTCAATATCCACTGAAGTATCATTTCACCCTAAATCGAGGTTATTTGTAAGAATAAACTTGGGTCACCTTTTGTTAACTATCACTTTTTAGGTCAATCGGTCAAACAAAACAATAGAGTTGGGATACAAAAACCAAACCGAAATGCGAAGCCTCGGCTGACCACACCGGCTCCATTAAAATATGAGCTTACTATTGACGAACAATGTTTAATAAACGAGGAAACTCCTTTTTGGGAACAAAGAAATTCAACAAAACCAATTAGTACATTTTAATTATAGAATTACTTCTATCTTTCTACCCAGGTAATTTAAGGAGATCCTCGCATTTTTATAAGTTTAACTGATACCTAAAATAAAAATATTTTTTCGTTCATAATGTTGAAGAACTTAATTCAATATCATTAGAGGTGAATACGAAGACTAAGTAAAAAGAAAATCTCTTATTATTTTAATATCTACCTCGAAGCTATCTCAGTCATTCGCATACTTATCAAATATCTTGATCGCATTTATAATGACGGTTAAAAAGTCTAGGACTTCGTGACATTAGACAAAGGTCATGGATTCAAATTACGATAGGGTATTAAATAATATTATCTGTGTTATCCTAACTTCCAAAAGTATTCAGCAGTACTTCATACTTTTTCTTAGAGAATATTGTGTAGGTCAAAGCTATATAAACCTATAACTAAAGACTATAACCCTATTCAAATTCTCACCTGCCCTTGCCGTCCGCTAAAATATTAAAGCATAAAACTCTTTAACATATCTGGGTACATACTTAGGGCACCTAACTATCTCTAGCAGTCCATTTAAAACGTTACCTATTATATATAAATTACACAAGTGCTCATTACCAACCAAAATCGTGTTCTGTTTTTAAAACATTCCGTTTGAGAGAAATCTCAGAAGGAAGAAAAAAACACTCGTAAACGTTAACTCGTAAAAACACCAAATTGAAAAGTACCTTTAAAAATACTTGTTTCACGGCATCTTAGACAATCGTTTCCAACATAAAGCCATTTGGCTTACCGTATTTCACTATTACAGTTGAATGAGTTTGCCAGATAAAACGGGCTTGGCTAAATTGTTTCGTCGAATTGTTAAGCTGAACAAAATGTATAAGACAATTCAAAAATGTTTTAATTTTTATGAAAAAATGAGGACTTATTTCAATTAACCATTCGACGTTGCGAATACTTTTTTGTATTAGGGTAAACAATGCAAGTAATTAAGATAAACAATTTAGAATTAAAGTGAGTGAAAGTTTTGAAATTAAATTAGTTTTCAAATTCTATTACTTAAATTCTTTGTTGGGATACGATCAATGTTTTAGGACAAGTTGACCGCGTGCCCAGAACAAGAACCACGGCGAACAAAGAAGTTAAATCGATAAGAAAATTATTCCAAGTTGCGCTAATTATCAAACCCGAATTTTATAAATGCGGAAAGCAAAAATCTATACACGAAACATTTCTTTGTGTCGTTTAATACCTTTTATGTGGTCAAGTATGTAATATGTACCAAATTAGAGGGTTTCTTCAGTGGATTGAAAACCTTTTTGATCAAAAAGTGTCATATTAAAATCATTTACCGAAATGGACAATGAGTATGCGTATGTGTCTTTCATATTAGAATTCTCTTTATATTGTAAACTTATTTAGCAGCAACACTTATTTAATTTTCACGAGTAACACTGTCACATAAATAAATAATGTTACTTCTTTAACGTACAACAGACGTAATATCGTAAAAGCACTTAAATATGCCATTAGACTCATTGAAGTGTCTTCTGAACATTTTAATATGATAAAGTATGAAGTAAATAAAGCGTGTCTAAACACATATAATATAACCGTAGCGCGGTAAGTAGCAGGTAAAAGTAAATTAGGAAATACACCGACCGCACATTCATACGACTACCGTATAATTAGAGGTAGCTGCGGCCAGCGTACCAAAAAGGCCAGCCGTTTCACTGAGATACTCCTAACCGCACGAGTAAGAATTACAGTCTGTATGCTAGATTGATAGTAGCAGTGACGAGGCTTCTCTCTCTGAGGCTAGAGCAGTATATTAGAAGATGAACCGCACAAAGGGGAAATGGTGCTCCCGAGATACCAAGCGGAAAATATGGCATAGGGGTTTCGGCTAAGTAACCAACTCTATACAAACGCAATTATAAATACACTCTTCCTCTTATAATTATGATAATATTATGCTTAGGTTGAAATGTTACTTGAGTGTTTTCGTAACCTTTATTCACTTGTGGGGAGATTATCTTGACACCGATCTGTGTAAGAATTTAATATAATTATGGCCACTTATATTCAGATCTGTTAGGTATTACAATATCTTGATTTCAGAACTCGTCTGGTGATTTTTTAGTCAACGCAATTCGTCTAAAGTTTAAAAATACATGACAATTTGTCATACAAATATAATTACTATGTAGTTGTTACTTTATAGTCACGACATTAAAACTTAAAACTTATACGCAATCAATATAAACACAACAGGCAAAGTAAATAGACAAAGATACAATCGTGTTCTAATGAATCTCGAAGTTTAATCACACTATCTCTCGAATAGCAACCGTCTCAGGTTTAAAAGAAAACGCTTGGGAAAGCAGAAACAAAAGCTATCGGTACAAGTGCTACATCTCTGGGAAATACAACCTGAGTTGCAACACACAATCGTAGGTATGTCTTGTTTTAAAAAATAGTACCCGCCAGAGACGTCGGGAGAGCTGGTAAAATCCGTTTTGACTTCGTTGTGCTTTGTTATTCTGTATTTCGAAATCGAATTCGGAGCTTTAGTTTTATCGTCCTTTTCTGAAATTTTGAGTGAAAGTGTTTCAATTCTTTGTACCTACGAACCGGTTGGAAAGCTGTTGCTTATACTTACACATAATTCACATTCGTAATTAATCTTTTCACTGAGGATTTTTTCATGAGGAATGACTTTTTAATCAATTAGCTACAATCGTGTTAAGACACCTCCCTCTGTTGCAGTGTCAATGAAAGGTCAAGGCATAGAAATTAATTATTAGATTACCTTACGTCCACATTTGATCAATAACATATATATACACGTGTTCTACTGAGTATATTAAAATCCTGTTCTTTCAAAACATAAAAACTAAAATTGGTACACAATTTTGTTTTACGAAAACTCTGGGATTAAATAATCCATATATCCATAATGAACTAAATATACCGCCGCTGTTATTACCTAGACGTTAAAGCCACCCAACGTTCCATTAACTCGGCAAAAGCAAAAATAATAAAAAGGAACATCAATTAAAAGTGCCATTTTCAAGCCGGGAACTTCGCGCTGAAATTCATTAGCAGTGCACAATTTATGTTTCCAAAACATTCACGTCATGCTACTTCACTAATTGCATGAAAACACTGAATAACATAACAGTCATTTGACGAATACCTAAATTATTTGCGCGGTGAATTTTAAATAAATATTTTATGACCGATTAACCTGAGATACCGATTATGGCAGGTTAATTTAATTTCTGAATATATCGAAATGTGCATTTGATTTATTTAAAGTAAAATGAAATTTTTGTATATATGTAGCTTGCGTGTTTTTTTACCTTTGTATTCTTTTGTGTACCAAATAATAACTTTTTATTGAGTAGATGAAAAACACTTCAGTATAATGTAATGTTTGCAAATATTTTAAGATTTCATGAACACCTAAACTATTGAATAACCGCGAAAGTGTCTTAAGTTTATGTTTAGTGATTATGAGCATCATAAAAGCTATAATAGTTGCATTGAGCCTCAAACAATAGAATTCAAGTAAAATTTTGGAATAAATAAAAGCATTGAAGTAGGGCCGACCAATTTTACGGGTGGGTAAAGTCTGATTATTTTTCATCCACTAAATTGAAACTACACTATTTACACTCGATTTTTACTCGTTGTGGGAGTACTTAATTGAGTATAAACAACTTTTTCATTTAAAAAAATAGTTGACTTTTTTATGACCTTTGTTTCCGACCAGTATAAAACAAAAGTCAAACTGCAAATTGGTGTTAAGTAAATCTTCTATAATCCGACTATTATAAATGAAAAAGTTTGTTTGGGTGTTTGTTAATTCGACCACAATGGACTGGCTACATGGATTTGTTGGGTACCAACATAATGCAGAGAGGTAAAGTACTGGATTAGCTCATACTATATTTTCCTATGCACATAACGAATCTGATTCGGTACTGGGTTTAATTTTTTATTATTTAGTGTAATAATAAACAGTGACGTAATAATGAAACCTACAAATTGTAATGTTACCTGGTAAGCATAGGTACTTCAGTAACTCTGCAACAAGAAATGCAGAAAGTACATGTGGGTTTCATAGGTACTTACTGCGTTTCGCCATGAAATTTAAATGGGTCCTTAAAATCTGTATACATGCATTAAGAGACGTCGTAGCTTCGTGATAATATAGCGTCACGTCATCGTGAGCTCAAGTCCTGTCGATGATAAAACTTACATTATGCATCTTTTCCGCCTTGCATCTGTTACTCTAGTATATTCCTTATCACATGTATAATTCAAGTCATGATTGACGAGTAATCCACAAAACCTTACTGGACCACAGTAGAGTAATAGATCTCCATCCTAATTTCTGATGCCTTCGCGGTTATTACACATTGGAATGAAACAACTAATAACGGATTTAACTCGCGTATTTTTATTTTATTTTATTTGCTGACGTTTTAGCGTTAGACTATTGTCAGCTCAGTCGTGCTATGATTATGGAAACTGTAAAGAATCCGAAACGTCAGCAAATAAAATAAAATAAAAATACGCGAGTTAAATCCGTTATTACTTGTTTCATTCCAAAGATCTCCATCCATTAGATATGCACTATAAGGCTATACAGATAATAACAATATTACAACTAGCATTGTAAACGCGCGTGCATGTATATGTACTAACAGCGGTCGGCTACCGGGGAATAACGCTGAATTTACTACGCCATTCCACTCTGGACGGGCGCGTAGCTTCTGCCTTATTAATTTCTAGAGAACAGAGTAGCCAAATTGCGGGAACACAGGCGCAAAGCTTTTAATGATTGTCGGCATTAAAGTTACAATTTGAATTAAACGAAACTCCGCTTGTATCGACGAGTTGAGAAGTCGTGACCTAAGGTTACATAATTAAGCATTCAGTATTGTACATTTTAAGTTCGAAAGCCGTTTTATAAGTAAGGAAATTAATAGCATAATAAGTTCTGGTGCCATCGTCGTTATTATATATTGGAATGAAACAACTATAGACAGGTTTAACTCACGTATTTTATTATATTGTGAGAGGAAAAACAGGGATAACTCAAACTGACTAGCATTTACTCGTAACATAATATATTATTATGTGCTAAAATCGTACCTATGTAGTCATCATTTATAAATGATATTTACTATATCAGGCGTTCAACGATAATTGAGTCACAAGATACTTATTAAAACACCTAGGTACGTAGGGCACAAAGAGAAATCTAAATTTATTTGACGACTGAATAAATAGACATTATATAAACATGGACACCGTTATTTTAAAAAGGAATAATGATAGAAGTAAAATCAAAAGACTATTTATATAAGTCTAATAAATTAAATTGAAGCCACGTGTAAGACAGTAGGTCGAAGCTCCCCAGGGCGCTCAAAATTATTTCTACATACTGATAAGAAAAACAAGTACACACAAGGGCGCAAATGTAGTAGGTATTAGATATAGCAGCTACACAGACAGGGTAGTAGCGAGAAAAGGAGGCAGACCACTCGTGTGGCCACTTTTCTCGTCATACTCCTCGTCAAGCACTATTCCGCATTTTTCTTGGTTTTTTGGCGCGAGTCAAAGGGCCGCAAGGCGAGAAGCATAATGTGGCTGATGCATAACACTATAAGGCTCAACATTTGACAGATACCACGTGATGGACACCATCTATCAGATAGTGAGAGCAGGTATATATATACCACCCTGAATATTTTTTCATAAACGGATATTTAAGTGAAACGGAGTATGAAAGCAATCTGCCGTGTATATACTGTCTGTATTAAATATTATTATTATCACAGCTAATTTATACAGAAGGTCTTCATAATAGATTTTGCAGTTCCAAAAATGATTAAATTAATACCTACATTCATAAAAATAAGACTGTTCAACAGCAAAAAGAGCTCCTGGTAGGCAATATACTTATTTACCGTTGTATTTACAGTAATTATATATTTATTTTTGATTTTTTTAATGGTATTTCTTTTACCTTGGATCCTACAGATCTGTAGTAAACTACCCACCTATTTAAGGCCTTAGGGTAAACAATCCGACTGACGTAACCAGCGTCAAAAAATATTACGTAATCAATTAAGGGATACAAAATATTGCCAAAGAGTCGTTATCGATAAATTCATCCCACAGCAAAACGCCCCTCGGATTGATGATCTAGGGAAGTAATCCCTTAATCCCTTATGCGGCGTCTTCATAAATATTCCACGTCGTTATTTCACCTCATCGGATGTCGACCTTCGGCCTACAGATGGCGTAACAGACTCAGAATTTACTATTAAAAAAAACTTTTATTAAATTGGGTACTTAACGCATGTAATGATTATGAAACGTATTGTTAAATGTAGCTTATAATTCCTAAATAAGTACTTTATCTTTTGTCTATATCACACTAATTGTGAAGGTGAAAGTTTGTGAGTGTGTACATACACACTGATAAACATTTATTTGACATATAAGTACACATATAACCTCAACTATTTTGAAGTCAAACAACGTTTTTATCGTAAAAAAAAACTAACTCAAAAACTTGAATATAAATAATAAACTTGACAAATGGACACTGTACACAATAGTGTATCATCAATACATAGTATAAAACAAAGTCGCTTTCGCTGTATGTCCGTATGTATGCTTAGATCTTTAAAACTACGCAACGGATTTTGATGCGGTTTTTTTTAATAGATAGAGTGATTCTTAAGGAAGGTTTATAGCACCCGTGCGAAGCCGGGGCGGGTCACTAGTTATTTATAAAGACACGACCCGAAACCGTGTTTTATTTAATAAAACAATGAACACCTACATCACAGCCAAGAGACGAGGTATCTTTGTCAATTTGTTAGTCTAGGCAAGGGGTGTGCATATCACGAGAGATAGATACAAAAGATATGTATCTCACCATTTCAATCAATCACTCGTTATATCCTTTCCTTTCTTTGTATTAGTATATCTTTTCTTGAACTCACTCTAGTCGTCATTTATTAATAATAGTGGTTCACCCCGGCTTCGCACGGATTTTTTTATAAATATTGTATAGCCTATGTCACTCAGGGTGCACGTAGCTTCCCAACAGTGAAAGAATTTTTCAAATCAGTCCAGCCGTTTTGGAGCCTATTCAATTCATACAAACAAATAAACCTTTCCTCTTTATTATATAATATACTAATATTAGTATAGATATCACTCACTGTAACTGAGCACGATCCAATGCAAAATGTCTTGAAGATCACAAATTGAAAGTAGACTCGCACATACTGATATACAGATAAAAAGTGTGATATATATCCCAGTGATCGAAAGATACATTCATCTATCTTTTCTCTGTTGTCACACATTTTGGCCATGTCTAATCTATGCTCTACTTTGGGAGTGTCCCCTGACACACATCAGTCAAGTAGTTAGGGCACAAAAATAAAAACAAATGATGTGCGAGTAACTCCTAAAAGCTTTTATCCCCTTATACTTTTACTACAGTCTATTTCTGTACACGATACAACCAATTCAATAGACAAAGCTATAGATATATATATGTATAAAAGGAGAAGCTGACTTAAAGACTGACAATTTTAATGCAGGGCCTAAACTATAAGGGTAAAAAATGCACAGGAATTCGTTTTGTAACATAAAGGAGTACTAAAAATGAAAGGATTTTTTAAAATTCGTTCCCTAAGGGGATAAAACGGGGGTGGGTACTGTATCGAGCGCAGAAGTAATCGCGATCAGAAGCAAGAATACTTATATATCAGTTGAACGCTACTGTTTCTTGAATACTATGAAATTTTTGAAAATGTTTGGTAACCTTAAAATCCACTATGAATCATTTTATGTCGTTCATTTACCATTATGTATAGGAGTATGTCGAGGTCAAATTTCCTCAATAGACAGTCTATAAATAATTCAGGAAGTAATCTCTACTGGGACCCTATAATGATATTGATTTTATATTATTAATATAACGTAGGAGTGAAAAGAATTACTGTCATTTATACACAATTAGGGACAATTAAAATAATGATTATATACATAATAATATGAATAGCTTACGTTCGCGACTTCAACTGAAGAAGAGATAAATTATAGTTGTAAAGTTTTATTAAAGTTACTATAGGTATAGGTACTAGTTTTTGCATGGAAGAGTAACAAACATAGGTATATCTTTAAACTTTTACGTTTACCTAAAAGTTAGAAGTCACTCGCGTAGGTACATTAAGTAATTTCATGTAGACCTTTTGAATTAAACCCATTAAGTAAATAAGAATTATTTTTAACTGCTTTAGTGATTTAATAACGACATAGATTGCAATGATATGGTCAAGATAGCTAGCTATAATGAATTAACTTTTTTCTAAGATAAAATACCTACATTACATGAAATGTTCGCGTGAATTAAAAAAGAGAGTCGTATCTTCTTTTTGTAATGCTTCAACATAAAGAAACAGTAGGTATCCTTTTCTTTGTTAATAAATTAACTCCGTTTACAATTTTTAGAAGCGATTGTTTTTATATTCTCAGTAAAAATTCAAGTTTATAAGGTCAAAGGTCATGTCCTGTATTGAGTTAAGGTTAAATAAAAAAATATCGAAATACTTATTCAACAAAATTAAATTTCTATAGCGTGACTTGGTAATAAAAATACATAAATCATTTTTTATACACAAATCTACGTACAGAACAGAATTAAGTAGAACCTAAGTAAAATCTGATAATACCTGGAAAATAGTCGTTACCTACCTTATATTTTTGATAATCAATAGCGAGGTTTTTCCCGAATTGAAATATTTTTAGGCTCTACGTAGAATTTGGAACCAAATAAATTAAATTTCGGCATCTTCTTTGAGTTTAAATCTGTGTTTAAACGTCTAGATAGGTCGCAAATATTTTGAATTAGTATTAGGCATTTCAAAATCCACCTTGCAATGCTATTTCAATTCAAACTTCCGTCCAAGATAACCCTTCGTATTTACGACCACCAGAAAAGTCCTACGGCTTTTCATCTCACCAATGACTCCTTTACTAAGCAGAAACAAACGTTCAAAGCCTAGCACATCTCAAATACTTATAGCCTGTGCTGAAAATACAGACAGCCCAACACGTCTCGAATACCTATAGCCAGTGCTAAAAGTACAGTCAACATTGTACGCAGGCTGTCGCCATTCGCAAGTTCGCAACATCTGCTAGCCTAGCGACTACACTAGGTACTTCGGTCATCTGTAGCCAGAGCCCGTGTTTATGTTTACAGGGCGCGGGAGGGGGGAAGCTCCCAGCTGAGAGATCCCCCCCCCACGGGGTAAAATCGATACCGCTCCGCGCCTCCCACTCTCTGCGACGACATTGCTCCGTGACGCGCCTTTGAGGACGTAAGCACACTTAATCACTCATGTTTCGACTCCTCCACTAGGTGTGTAGACTTATTAATAACATAACACAGACTTGGAATCTGATACATAGTCTAAGAGCTAGTACTAACGTCGTGTTTCAATAAGAAAATATAATGGAACACTCTGTAGATAAACGTACACTTTTCGGGATCAAGAACTCTTTCCGTTATTTACTAGGAAAACTGTTTAAAACTCAGTTGTAAGAACCATCTGAACCAAGGGATTACGTGTAGGACGTGTCAAAGAAACTTTCTTATCTTTTATTATACAATCGCACAAAAAGTGCGGATAACGACGCCATTTCCTTTTGTAGTGAAAATAATTTGGTTGCGACGTCGAACGTGTTCAGCTCGAATAGCAAAATCCCTTGTTCGAACTACCTTAATATCGTCTATAATTAAAACTCCTCTGAAAGTAGGTTGTATTTCTCCTTTTAGCAGTTGGATTTGTGTTACACGTTCTTAGCAGGGTGTTCATTATAAAAGGCATACGCTGTAGAATTTCAAGAGCTTCGGTTCAGCGGTTTCGGCCATGCATTAATGAGTTAGTGAGCCTAAGTGCAAGTATATAGACATATATATAAGGCTACTCTGGCTGATCGACTAATATATCAACGCACAGCTATAACTATTAGGTTTAGTTACTTGAAATCTTACTTAGTGCTCTTATATGACTTTAGATAGTAAAAGGGGGGTGAAAATTTATATGAATCTTTATAACACGTTAAAGGGGTAAAAGTTGGTAGACAACTTTAATAAGCATTCTGAAAATATGATTCGGCATTTTTGGAAACTCAGTCTTTTAGGGGGTGAATAAAACATTCAATTGAAACGTGCATAAAGAGCGCACCTTGATATCTTTAAACAGCTATATTACCAGTAGGTATAAGAATAAAATGAAATCATACAGCTTTTATTTACTTACCTGTACAATTTGAAATCGTCAATTTCTTTGTGTGAGTAATAAAGATTCTGTATTATAATTAGTTTACTTATTAACTCGTTCCAAGAGTTTCATAAATAGTTTTAATATAGTTAGCTTTTAAAAAGAACATCTTAGCTTGAGCACCTCCGAAGGAAGTAGGTCGAGTGAATTTATTAATTTACCTCCTGTAACTCATACTATCTCAAAGAGTCCTTTACAATTTACATAATTTCCATCATATTTGACGACAGTAATTTGAACTGTCATAGCGAATGATATATGAGTATAAATGCCAAGTGTTAATGTAATATTAATATTAACAAACTGGTATGAACCGAGAAAAAAAATAGACCAAAAAAAAGGTAGCTTTAAATTTTAACAAACTCAAATGACTGGCATTTTATTATAATTTGAGCCTCTGTTAGCAAATTGAAAAAAGTTTCGGACCAATTTGATCGAACTGAAATGGAATGCATGAATTTGCTCATAATTAATATAAGAGGGTAAATATAGGTACCTGCAAAATTAATTTGAAATCATTCTTAAATAAATAAAGCCGATATCAGATAATATATCACACAAATATTATATGGTAGCGCAATTATTGAAATTAGAATTCCTAATTTACAACATCACTGCATCTAGTCGGTATTAATTTCTATAAAAATATTTATATAATATATTCGAATGATACTCAGGGGAATTGAGTTTAATTGACTCCAGCGAACTGAAATGTTTGTTCTGAAAATAGTTTCAAATAATTATATTCCAACAAACCGCGTCCATATTTGACATTCGTAACCAATTCAAATAAAATAAATGTGTTATTAATGTACCACAGAGACCTAACAGGCTAACCAACGTATGATTTTAACTATAAGTACATTTTCAACAATAGAACGTTATTGAATAGTGTTGCCAGCGATACACAAGGGAATTCTATTATTCAAATGCCGAACAATATTTCTCTGTTGGCAACCCAGCTTGCTTAGCGAGTGGTAATATGTGATAGACGGATTCACAATTTCACTGCCAACAGTTAATGAACACTGACATGATATTCGATTTTAGAGAAATGTTTAAACTGAAATAATGCATTTTGTATTAATGTTGCCATGGAAAATTATACCTACGTAGTATCAGTATTAGTAACGATCCATTGCTCGTATAGGTACCTTAGCCGTGTGTTTAATTACTATAGCAATTAGGTAAATAGACATCGCAAAAAAGAATAAAGTGAAAAGAACAAATAAAACTAAAAGGATGAAACCTAGTTTAAATTGGTTTTGGGAACGTTTCGAGAACTATGTTTCCATTATATTATCAACTCAGTTTTCAAATAATATGGAATCAAAAAAAAAAGGTACATTTTCCAACACATAATAACCGCGTATTAGAAATATTTAAAAATAAAAATATTTTTGCGATCCGATTTTATATCCTTGAGATGCCGATGCACTTGAGGAAAAAATGCAATATATTTATTACTCTGGAAAATATCGGGACATTTAAAGCGCGGCTATAAACTCGAGATTTCGCCCGATGTAAATCTTTCAAGTAGAGATGAATTTCTCCGACTGCGAAATGATACATAAAGTATTCATCGCGCTCAGAAATGCAAGCATCTGTTTTTCACTCCGGTAGATTTTCCGATCCTCCTCTCTCGTTCGGGTTTTTTTTTAAATCTAGCATCAATATTAAAGTTCGGACGGATCCTTTTCCGTTTTAGTATCTTAAATTTAGTTTACCTCCTTAATTAGATCAAAACATCTTTGAAACCGCTTGCAGACCAACAGCTTAAATATATCCTTACCTGAAACAAAAAAGGTAACAATAAGAAATATGTTTTCTTGAAACTTATAACAGGCTCATGCAAAAAAAATATATGACGTAAGTATATATACTGTCAGTTCCCATACTCGTACGAGAGCCGACTCCGAATACTAATGGGAACTATGAAGTTTCTTTGCCACGTGTAATAACCGCGAAGGCATCAGAAGTTATTATAAACATATTTAATCAAAACAATCATATTCAATTAAACAATACCAGCACTATTACTTTTATCGAAATAAATATTCTCATAAAAAATATAGTAGCATGTAAAGGTCAGCTTCACACAATACACTTGGTTTATAATTGATATCAATTGGTATATTATAAATCACTATTAAAGCGATCACTTACGCTATTTATAACACCTTGTTTGGCGCTAAACCAATTCAATTGACTTCGTTATGGAGGCAATTCACAAAGAAAAAAAGTGAGCGCTTTAGTTTCAAGAACACCATTTAAGATCGGCTTCAAACCAAGAAGATGTATCAAATAGCTAGTGTAACGCCCCTATATTTCTCAACAAATATATTTATAACTACCTACCTATTTAATCCTCAATGACGTTATATTGCACCTAAATTAATTGAGATAACCCAAAAATAATAAAGTCCAAAAGTTGTTCAAAACTTTTAAAGTAAATATCAACGCCAAGAAATAACAAGATAAGTTTGATTCATAAAAAGATTAAAGATGAAACCGCTTATTACGCAAGTTATTAATATTTCTTAGTGAGTTTGGTAAAATGACCTAGGGAGGTAGACAAGGTGCCAATGTTCAATGTTAACGTTAAACGAAACGACCAAAATGTATAGGATTTGACATCCGCGAACGTTTGTGAAGTACGTCTTAATCATAAGGTAGTTTGCATAACTGTATAAATCGCTTTAGCGTTAGACTATTGTCAGCTCAGTCGTCCGAAACGTCAGCAAATAAAATAAAATAAAAATACGCGCGTTAAATCCGTTAATAGTTGTTTCATTGCAATAAGAAGTATGTTAAAAGTAAAGTTACGCTAACTCAGTCATTTTGTTGGCACATTTATTAAATTACTGTATACTTTACATTATTACTTTCGTGCATAATTGTTATTGCAAAAGTCAAAGCTTGAAAACAAACTTTATAAAATAAATAAAGCTATAAATTATTTCATTACATTATTTTCAGCAATGGAGGCAAAATGCTTTATATTTTGAAGTGCCTACACGTTTCTGATTTGACGCATTATTTTTCATTTCATATAAATGTATCGACTCTATTCAATATTACTTTATTTTCATTTCAGTATACAGTGTTATTGAATTTTTCGCATTTTTTATGTCTATGGATATTTGTTATTTCAAAAAACGTCAGCCTAACAATACGTGTTTAACGAATGAAAAGCTATTTTTATAAATACTTCAGAAAAGGTTTCTGCAAAAAAACTTTTAGATTTTTGACTTGTCGACTAAAGATTTTTGATACTATAAATTATCGATATTTGAAAAATAATAGGTAGGTACGAAAATATCGTATCAAAATCATTACTACAATTCACACATAATGTTCTTTAAAGTAAAACGTACCAAGTACCTTACAACATTTAAAGTCTTGTTTCTATTATTCTATTTATTACATTGTCATTACAGCAATCGCACGAAATACATTAATTTGTATAAATACTAAGAATTCATTTTATTGATATTTGCTTAACCGTATTGAGATTTACGATAAATTTCTTGCTAGGACCATCTTGAAATGGATGTATATGCGCTTTCAAGATGGCACCAAATTTATCTCAATTCTCAATACTCCACAAACAGCAATCCTGTGTTCGCTGCCACACTTAATAAATCCAAAACGACATTTCGTCTGAGACATCTTCAGAGATAGCCTAGAACAACTGAAAATATGAATTATATTTACGAACTAGCTGTGCCCGCGACTTCGTCCGCGTGGAATTTAAGTACTGGGACATAAGTATGGATAATTAAAGATTTTTTTCTAAAATGAGTTACTCCTTATTACATAAGCTATCTGCCAGTGAAAGTCCCGTCCAAATCAGTCCAGCTGTTCCATAGATTAGCCGGAACACACAGATAGACAGACAAATAATATAAAAAATATAATATAGGTATGTATTTAATATTTCAAATGTAAATTATAAAATGTCTTTATAAACCACATTAACAGTTTTTCCTTCTGGGGCTAATATGAAAAGGTTATCCGCATTACTAACCCGCGAGCAAGCCACGTATAGTTGGCCGTGTGAAAAACAATTCGACCTGAGATCAACTCCAACAGCCTTTAGCGTCTGCCCCTGAGACTTGTTAATTGTCATAGCAAAGCAAACGGACACTGGAAATTGTGTCCGTTTGAATTGGAATGGGAAATTGTTGGGGATGATTGGTATTCGTGGTATGTATACAGTTTCACTGCGAGCCTATGATGAGTTGTCGTCGAGAAGAAATATTGACAACGGCTCCCGTTGAATAGTACATCGTTGCCGAGTGGCAACGAGTGTTGCCAATAAGGAGAAATTTCGTTGGCGACTTGATAAAATGTTGCCATGTTATGGATATCTGTCTTATGTATTTATTATAGTGTTGCAAGAAACTACTTACATTTATTACTTAAGTGTTAGGAAACATTGTTAACATTAAAAATAAATTTTATTTTAATAAAAATAAATCGGCCAAGGGCGTGTCGGACTCGCGCACTGACATTAATTGACGTAAGTACTTATAATACGTTGTCGCCTTTAGACGACTAGTAAATGTCAAATTGCTAGTCGTATCCACTTTTGACGTTTAAAAGTGTTTATTAATCGTGAAAACAAAGATAGTGAAATATTGTTTACTTGACGAACTTTTAGTGATTTGCATGATATTCAATCAAACTATTTAAATACCCATCTACTTAACTACCTCTTGTTTTATTGAGTAAGATGATTAATACCTAGGTACTCTGTGAAAGAAATTTTCACAAAAAGCAAGTGCCTATGCTTAGAAGCCACAAATGCACCGGGGAAAAGAATGGACAATTAATTATTACCATGGATTACTTAGGTAAGTACGTTGAAAAAATGTTTTTTATCTTTCATAATAATATTGTTAGCTGTTAATGATATTAAAATAAAATAAGTATTTGACTATTAGAAAACGGGTGATAATTAATAAGTAGTACTTATATCACACAAATTAAGTAACTACCTACTTAAGTAGGTCTGTACCTATTTATATTTAATGTTGTAATGCTTTTAACTAAGTATTATTTTTAAAACATATATATTCCAATCAAGGTAATTAGGAAGGCAGGTAAGTAGTATATTATTATACATATGAAAACATTGCCCATTTATTTTTCAGGGAATAAAAATACTAACCTAAATGTGGCAGTAATAAAATTAACCCAGAAATATCTTTGAAAAAAAATTGTATGTCAGCACTGAGTAGCCATCTAAATATTTTACTGGCAGTATCTTTTAATTAACTCAGAGGACCTCAGAATTTAAAGTAAGTACCTACCTACTTTCGTTAGGAAGTAATATTACCTACCTAGCATAATAATAACCAATCTAGTTTGTCTGGGATTATTATTGATCTAATAATAAGTAAATGTTAAATTATATGTAAGAGAGGTGCCAAATTGGATGGACATTAAGTATATAAAACAGGCTAATCGTGAAAACAAAGAAAGTAAAATATTGATTACTTATATTACTTACTTCATTTAAATGAAAGATCAACCATATATTTCAAATTGAAATTTAATTAGACTTTATTATTATTATTTATGAGTTTATTATGCCTACATTGTGCTCTGTTTCCTACATAAATGAAATCCTAGCAATTTTTATTAACTAACACTATGTCCATAATAGAACTTAAATAAACTAATAAAATTGAACAAAATGGATGACATCTTGTCCCCTAAATTCCAATTACTTCATAGTCAAAGTAATTCTTTTTCACTTTGATAATTTCAAAATGTCAGCACAATTGTTAGCTAACAAAATGTTTACTTATAGGTAGCTGATGTCAATTGTACAATCTTGGGAGTCAATGCAAGGTTCCCAGAAGAGTCCCCATGATGACGACGCATTCATATATATTTAATAACTCTGTTACTGAAATGCAGCTCAGCTCAAGAGGCTCCACAACAGTCAGATTGGGGTATACTTTCTTCTGGGTAAGTAGATACCTACTTTTGTAAATAAATTTAAAACCTTATTAAAAATATAAAAGTATTTTAAACAAAAAGTAATAAAAATATTTAATTATATTATTTACAAAATATTTATATTCAGTTTCTTCTTAAACCTGCATCTCTTCTAGAAAATCTCCTAATATTTTAAAATTTGAATATTTTAATTGTAATTGCAGGTGTCAGAATCTGGGTAGGTATTAGCCATGGCCATGGCTCATGACCTGATTATTAATGCAGTTCTGAATAGTAGCAGAGGCAAGATACACCCACTGGCACGACAGTACCATAGAAGTAATTGAAAAATATATTCACAACAATAACTTGCTGAGAAGAAAAGAAAAGAAGCACATAAAAAGCGCTCGATCATTATAAATTATCATTATTTCACTTGATTATTTTGTTTAATTTAATACCCATGCAATGTATCTCCTTATAATTATCCTTGCTCAGGATGTAAACTTGTGTGTGCATACCCATGACTTACTAGGTAGGGTTAGATTAAAGGATTAAAACAGAAAACAGTTTATAAGTATTTATTAATTTAAATAACACCTTTACACCATACATTAAGTCACCTACTTAGGTAGGTACTTACATATAGAATTTTATAAGTATTAAATTATAAACTAGCTCGGGGAATTTGCACCTGCTCGAAGAATGTGTGTGCTGTAGAACATTGACTTCAATGAGAACAAGCTCACACACAATTTCGGTAGTTTCATATTTATAGATAGTGTGTCTGTGTCTCAGTTTCCTGGAGAGATTTTGATAGCACCAATTACTTGCAGAGCAGTGAAGGCTAGCAGCAACATCGGAATCTGTTGACCAGAAAGTAGAATGACATAGTTTGGTTAACCCAATTTTTGATGATTTCAGACAGACTGATTTAACTTGTGTATACTGATTTTGAAAACTTTACATTTCTCAAAAGTCATAATTTAATCTATGAATCACATTCATTCCTATGGAAGTCCAAATAATCAGAATAATATATTATCTACATCCTGATATTCAATTATTTATTTAAAATTTAATTGCACCACAGGTATTGAGATTAGAGATTGACTAGAGTGAGAGTCGATAATGAAATGCTTAATGACATAGCTACATACTATGTGCGCAGTAGTAGACACAGCCCTGAGGAACTGAAGACAGCAGATGGAGTTATTTGAAGTGAAGCTCTAGCTATTCAGATGGTCCACCATGCAATACCTGTAGAAGAAGAAGTGCAAGGGTTTGCAATTGCGTGAAAGGGCAAGCAAAGAAAAATGGGTGCAACATTGGTAGAGAAAATCAAACATAAATAAAATACAAACCGGTATTTCAGTTGCGATCAGTGCATGTAGTTGTAAAAATTGCTAATTGGTTAATGCGAATTAATTATACAGGTAAAGTAAAACAAAACTTCACAAAGCCATACATACTTAGTTAACATACAATTAGGGTCATGAGATAAGTACAATGAAAATTGTATTCACAAGGCAAAATAAGTATATTGCACTTTATATAGCATAACAAACTTGGATCACACCAAATAACAATCGCACATCTAAGAAAATAGTATTACTTACCACATTTGATGTTGAAGGAGTCTGACCCTGTTTGTTCAGACCAGTTTAATCAGCCAAGTAATTCAAGGAACTTGCCTCAAATCGGTTCGCCATAATACGTCAAAAAGCCTGACTCTCTTTTTATAAATTCTGCGTAAACTTTATATATAGGTAGATTAACTTCTCTTTACAAACCATTACATCGTAATGGCGGGAAAATACACGTAACACGATTAATATTTAATTTTATTAATAATAATGCTTCCATCTGACATTTGCAGTCAACGCAAACGCACGTTCCGAAAGTCCGAAACCAATTAAAGTATCATTCATAAATACAATATTTTATACTCATTGTAAAATATTATTAGCTTTATTTCATATTATTTTTCGCTTCAAAATCCGCTGCGTAGTTTTAAAGATTCAAGCAAACATAGGGATGGACGGAGTATTAATTATTTTATCTTTACTTAATAAAACAAGAATTTTATTATGTAAATAGTTTGGTAGATTGTCCACGACAATAATGTTTTAGTTACGCTCGATAGCGTCAATTATCACCGCTCGAACATTATTATCGTTCCGTTCGTGGCGTGCCTATGTTTGCTTGAATTTTCTTTCTTGTTGCGTTTGCGTTGACTGCAAATGTCAGATGGAAGCATTATTATTAATAAAATTAAATATTAATCGTGTTACGTGTATTTTCCCGCCATTACGATGTAATGGTTTGTAAAGAGAAGTTAATCTACCTATATATAAAGTTTACGCAGAGTTTATAAAAAGAGAGTCAGGCTTTTTGACGTATGGCGAACCGATTTGAGGCAAGTTCCTTGAATTACTTGGCTGATTGAACTGGTCTGAAAAAACAGGGTCAGACTCCTTCAACATCAAATGTGGTAAGTAATACTATTTTCTTAGATGTGCGATTGTTATTTGGTGTGATCCAAGTTTGTTATGCTATATAAAGTGCAATATACTTATTTTGCCTTGTGAATACAATTTTCATTGTACTTATCTCATGACCCTAATCGTATGTTAACTAAGTATGTATGGCTTTGTGAAGTTTTGTTTTACTTTTACCTGTATAATTAATTCGCATTAACCAATTAGCAATTTTTACAACTACATGCACTGATCGCAACTGAAATACCGGTTTGTATTTTATTTATGTTTGATTTTCTCTACCAATGTTGCACCCATTTTTCTTTGCTTGCTCTTTCCGCAATTGCAAACCCTTGCACTTCTTCTCCAGGTATTGCATGGTGTACCATCTGTATAGTGAGAGCTTCACTTCAAATAACTCCATCTGCCGTCTTCAGTTCCTCAGTGCTGTGTCTACTACTGCGCACATGGTATGTAGCTATGTCATTAAGCATTTCATCAATACCTATTAATTAAATTTTAAATAAATAATTGAATATCAGGATGTAGATAATATATTATTCTGATTATTTGGACTTCCATATGAATGAATGTGATTCAAAGATTAGAATTATGACTTTTTGAGAAATGTAAAGTTTTCAAAATCAGTATGTATACACAAGTTAAATCAGTCTGTCCGAAAGCATCAAAAATTGAGTTAACCAAACTATGTCATTCTACTTTCTGGTCAACAGATTCTAATGTTGTTGCTAGCCTTCACTGCTCTGCAGGAAATCGGTGCTATCAAAATCTCTCCAGGAAACTGAGATAGACAGTCAGACACAGACAGTTCCACGGACACACTATCTATAAATATGAAACTACCGAAATTGTGTGTGAGCTTGTTCTCATTGAAGTCAATGTTCTACAGCACACACATTCTTCGAGCAGGTGCAAATTCACTGAGCTAGTTTATAATTTAATTTTAATACTGATAAAATTCTATATGTAAGTACCTACCTAAGTAGGTGACTTAATGTATGGTGTAAAGGTGTTATTTAAATTAATAAATACTTATAAACTGTTTTCTGTTTTAATCCTTTTAATCTAACCCTACCTAGTAGTCAGCGGGTATGCACACACAAGTTTACATCCTGAGCAAGGATAATTATAAGGAGATACATTGCATGGGTATTAAATTAAACAAAATAATCAAGTGAAATAATGATAATTTATAATGATCGAGCGCTTTCTATGTGCTTCTTCTCAGCAAGTTATTGTCGTGAATATATTTTTCAATTACTTCTATGGTACTGTCGTGCCAGTGGGTGTATCTTGCCTCTGCTACCGGAGTCATGAGCCACGGCACATACCTACCCAGATTCTGACACCTGCAATTGTACAATATTCAAATTTTAAAATATTTATTAGGAGATTTTCTTGAAGAGATGCAGGTTTTAGAAGAAACTAAACATAAATATTATGTAAATAATATAATTAAATATTTTTATTACTTTTTGTTTAAAATACTTTTATATTTATAATAAGGTTTTAAATTTACTTACACAAGTAGGTATCTACTAACCCAGAATAAAGTATACCCCAATCTGACTGTTGTGGAGCCTCTTGAGCTGAGCTGCATTTCAGTAACAGAGTTATTAAATATATATGAATGCGTCGTCATCATGGGGACTCTTCTGGGAACCTTCCATTGACTCCCAAGATTGTACAATTGACATCAGCTACCTATAAGTAAACATTTTGTTAGCTAACAATTGTGCTGACATTTTGAAATTATCAAAGTGAAAAAGAATTACTTTGACTATGAAGTAATTGGAATTTAGGGGACAAGATGTCATCCATTTTGTTCAATTTTATTAGTTTATTTAAGTTCTATTATGGACATAGTGTTAGTTAATCAAAATTGCTAGGATTTCATTTATGTAGGAAACAGAGTGCAATGTAGGCATAATAAACATGTTGAAATAGTAGCTCTAATAAAATTTCAATTTGAAATATATGGTTGATCTTTCATTAAAATGAAGTAAGTAATATAATCAATACTTTACTTTCTTTGTTTTCACGATTAGCCTGTTTTATATACTTAATGTCCATCCAATTTGGCACCTCTCTTACATATAATTTAACATTTACTTAATTAGATCAATAATAATCCCAGACAAACTAGATTGGTTATTATTATGCTAGGTAGGTAATATTACTTCCTAACGAAAGTAGGTAGGTACTTACTTTAAATTCTGAGGTCCTCTGAGTTAATTAAAATATACTGCTAGTAAAATATTTACATGGCTGCTCAGTGCTGACATACAATTTTTTTTCAAAGGTATTTCTGGGTTCATTTTATTACTGTCACATTTAGGTTAGTATTTTTATTCCCTGAAAAATAAATGGGCAATGTTTTCATAATAATATGTATATACTTACCTGCCTTCCAAATTACCTTGATTGGAATTTGGAATATATATGTTTTAAAAATAATACTTAGTTAAAAGCATTACAACTTTAAAATATAAATAGGTACAGACCTACTTAAGTAGGTAGTTACTTAATTTGTGTGATATAAGTACTACTTATTAATTATCACCCGTGTTCTAATAGTCAAATACTTACTTATTTTATTTTTATTTTAATCCATTATATTCCCCTATTTGTGGTTTATAAGCATAGGCACTTGCTTTTTGTGAAATTTTCTTTCACAGAGTACCTAGTATTAATCATCTTACTCAATAAAACAAGAGGTAGTTAAGTAGGTGGGTATTTAAATAGTTTGATTGAATATCATGCAAATCACTAAAAGTTCGTCACGTAAACAATATTGAATATTTTACTTTTTTTGTTTTCACGATTAATAAACACTTTCAAACGTCAAAAGGTATCCACTTTTGACGTTTAAATGTAGGCAATTTGACATTTACTAGTCGTCTAAAGGCGACAACGTATTATAAGTACTTACGTCAATTAATGTCGGTGCGCGAGTCCGACACGCCCTTGGCCGATTTATTTTTATTAAAATAAAATTTATTTTTAATGTTAACAATGTTTCCTAACACTTAAGTAATAAATGTAAGTAGTTTCTTGCAGCACTATAATAAATAGATAAGACAGATATCCATAACATGGCAACATTTTATCAAGTCGCCAACGAAATTTCTCCTTATTGGCAACACTCGTTGCCACTCGGCAACGATATACAATTTAACGGGAGCCGTTGTCAATATTTCTTCTCGACGACAACTCATCATAGGCTCGCTGCACTACATCCAGTAAGAATCTCAGCTTCGATTAAGTTTCTTTGTAAAGAAGTTACTCTAAGTCGGGTTCCATTGCACAATTTAGGCGGAGTAAGATTTCTCAATAGCGATGCGTTGTAAGCGTTTCGTCTGGGCATTTTTAAAATCAAAGCAAATACATACAATAATACATATATTTATTTCAATAAATCTACGTAAGCAATATATTTTTAGATTACTTATATCCGATATTTTTCAACCAATTCACAAAGCAAGTTCAGAGTCCGTATTTTCATTTTCATATTTCATATCCAAGTATAACATCAAAATCATCAACTAACCGAATCGCAAGACAAACAAAATTTAATAGTTTTAAACGTAGAGAAACAACAAAGCTATAGCGCGTTTTAATTGCCTTGAGGCGCCATCTAGTACTATATTATGTAACTATAAAATCTCCTATAGAAAAATTACCTTTAAACTTTAAAAGACGATAGCTTTTTTATTTGACATCCGATTTCGATGAAACAAAGCCTATATGTTGCTCAGGGAAGAGCTTAATCTATTAGTTAAAGCCGCGTCAAAATCTGTTCAGTAGTTTTCAAGATTAGCGAATACATACAGACAGACAGACAGACAGACAGACAGACAGACAGAAAAGAAAATCTAAAAAATCGTTTTTGTGTTCTGTTACTCTTTTATTATTGCCCACACCCATTTTTTGTTAAAAATTTCAATTGTACAGACACGCGGTTTCTACTGTTTTATTATATGTAAGAAAAGCCGCGTCAAAATCTGTTCAGTAGTTTTCAAGATTAGCGAATACATACAGACAGACAGACAGACAGACAGACAGACAGACAGACAGAAAAGAAAATCTAAAAAATCGTTTTTGTGTTCTGTTACTCTTTTATTATTGCCCACACCCATTTTTTGTTAAAAATTTCAATTGTACAGACACGCGGTTTCTACTGTTTTATTATATGTAAGAAGAATGCTATCATAACGAATGATTCGAGATTATTTTTTCTTTGTCTGCAATTTATATCATGTTGAATATTTATTAAGTAATGTGACTGATTCAGGCGCCAGCAATAACTACGAAGAAGTAACACCCGGGAGAGAAAATAAAGAACACCTTAGATCATTTTAGGATGAGAACACGAAAAAGGAATCAGTTTTTTTTAAAAATACTAGCCTAGACAATTAAGCTGTCTTTCCAAATAGAACTAAAGATAGATACATGAATGCAGGCAAATTTAAATAATGGAATGATAATGAAACATAAACTCGTCGTTTCAATAGAATACGTCATAATTAATAGCCTAGCCCATACCATCCTCAGCCAGACAAAACAAGAGGCGGGTCAGTAATCAATAAAGTCGAATGTGATTTCCAATTACTCCGGTCAGTGTCTCGTAGAAGATGGATCACACGAATTACAGCAATACACATCCTTTCTTGGCACATCTCAGGGGCCACACTCCGTGCATCTGATGTGGATTTATTGAGGCCCGAATTCGCGCGAATAGCCCATCCCTTCTCGTTCTATCGCACACCAATACTGTATCATGCACAAAACTCTAAATCATACGGAATGGGCACGCATTCAGTGTTATTTAATCTGTTTTCGGCATTCAATCTCGAGAGTTTACGAGCTATGAAACACGCAACGTGATAAATAGATACAGTTTTATAGAAAGTATCCTTGGCTGAATAGTAAACGGATTTACATTTGCGGAGTGACTTTGGACGGTTTAAAAGATTTTTACTTTTAGGATTTTTAAACGGAATATTTTAATATTTTATCAGCTCATGAATAGAAATAGATTTTTGTACCTACTGCATAATTTTACTTTAATATTTTAGAATCAGAATTGAAATTAGACTCAATGGAAGCTCAGAATTTATTGCAGCAGCTATAGTCAATCACTGATTTCCAATTTCTACCTACATTATTTACTATCACAACTTTGTTTAATATATATATATGATAGGTACCATAGTAGGGACCGCTTTAATTTGCGCTATTTTGGACTCACAGCGGGCCCTATTTAAATTATCCTTTGAATTTCCAAAAAGTCTTCAAAAAAATAAATTAGTTGAGGCCCTTATATATAATGTTGGCTTAAAAACTATAACGTCGTTAACACATACGATTTTACAAAATTTAAAGACTTTGTAAAGACAACAAAATATAAATACACAGTTAACATGTCCAAAAAGCTATTTGCCGTGGATTCAAAGCGTTGTTAATTTCAAAGAGTGCCCTGATTCCAGCATCTCAGTCACGTCCCCGAATAAGCTCAGAGTTATCTCAACTCGCTAACATTTCGTAAACTTATGAAACGGCGGCGCCACACTTAGCATTGTAATGATACGGATTCAAAGAGAAATTGCTCTATTTTTGACAGATTAAGAAGTTTTTGATGCGTAATTGTTAAGATACCATTATCTTGGACACGATTTAAGTTACCTCCAAAATTGCGACCAACCTGAAAACGCAATAGTCCTGTCCCTGATTAAATTACAATTTTATTATACAAACGTAAATAATCTACTTTAATTTGGTTTTTAAATGCCGCATTACCTGAATAATATACATATTATGGAATTAGCTGTGTTAATTCAGTTAAAAATAATTCCAAATTTGTGCATGAAATGGAAATAATACCTACTTTATATTCTATATAGAATAGAATATAAAGTATTATATCCACCTGCTAAATTAATGTGCCAATGTTATTTTAAATCAAGTTTTAAAATCAAAATAAACAGCAAAACTGTCATCTACCTAATACTTTTAATTTTTTGAACATTTGTTTTGTTATTTTGAATCAAAAATGTGCCGGAGAACTTGTATAAATTATTTTTTCCGTCCTCCGGCCAGAAAGCGCCTACTTTGTGGCCGCTGCGCTAAATGAAATTTCCGCTTTCTGGCTTCGTCGAACAGAAAAATAGTATACTGACCTCGGCCAGTAAAAAAAAAAGCCTCAGATCACATTTTTGTCAACCTCGGCTTCGCCTCGGACGACAATTACATGTGATCTGAGACATTTTTTATTTTACTGGCCTTGGTGCGTAATGTACTATTTAAACATTCTATTTTTATTGGGCGATATACAAAATAAAATTTTATTGAAAAAATACGAAAGTTTCTTTTTATCGAGTACTGAAAACTGTCGCACGTTTTAAGGTACAATTTAATTGTACTCGTGTATTTCTAGCGACTTACAATTAATACTTTGTTGACCGAAACGACTTTCTCTTTAGACTTAATTGTAATATGATTATTTCAAACTGTTTATTTATAATCACAGCCCGTAAATAACAAGATTATTATTGTAATCGGTAGAAGCGATAAGTTTAAAAGTTTGCAAAGTTACTTTGCATTTAAGTAACCGTATCTTATTTTAATAAATAATACGAAATTGAAATGTATTTCATTTTAGAAGATATTTTTAAAATGATGTCTGTCTTGAGCGGTTAGATTTCCAGCTCAGCACTATTTTCAATTACTTACATAACTATGGATTCAATGCCTTGGTTTTATATATTAACTATGTACCTATGTCAGTCTGCCTGTTGCCTTTCATGCTAATTAAGTAGATAAAATTGATTTTTATTTAGATACAATTTGGTATGGAAACAATAATTTAACATTATGTAATTATACTGTATGAATCTTGAGAACTAAATTAATCTAATCTCATCTATTTGGGTCTCGGTCATTGACGTTAGGGTAAAAGGAAGAGTGGAATTACCTTAACTACCTAAGTATTAATTTTACGCAGACGAGTATACAATAATCCTAACTAATATTATAAATGGATAGTAACTATGTCTGTCTGTCTTTTATGCAAAAACTACTGAACATAGGTTTCGGTACACAGATAGTATAAATTCTGAGATAGAACATTGGCTACTTTTAATTGTGAAAAAAGGTTGTAAGGGGGCGGACGGAGTTACGGGCAAAAGCTAGTTACCTACATAGGCAATACATAATAACTTTATGTATGTTAGCGCATATAATTTTCGCCCATTTTGATGTTACACAATGTATTTTACACTACAAAGGGAGAAGCTAAGTTAAACTTATCGATTAGCTGTCAACGAGTCTACCATCTGATTAATGATTGGCCACAAACCTAGCGTTTTATAACGAATCTCCAAAGATCCTAAAAGAGGTGGAGCAAATTATTCTTCGAGTATATTTTGTATTACAGTTTATTAGGTTTAGGCCCGCTCTGTAACTTTAAACGTAGAATTTATATTAGATATATACAGTGCATTGACCTTATCAGAACATTGTTTTTTATTTCGTTGACCTTAGAAGATATTTGTATTTTTACCACTACACTGCAATAATAAGATTTAACATGTTCCCTTATATAAATACAAGAACGACACAAAGAATATTCATCAAATTCTTTAGGAAAATACATTTCGATGACAAGATTTTCATTTATTTACAGTTGATTTGGTCTACAATAATAATAGTAAGGTATAATCAATTTAAAAATTGAAACTGTTAAACTCACATATCTCATAGCATGGCGCCATTTTAAATTGTACAATTCAAAATGGCGCCATGCCATAAGATATGACCTTCTTCCATAGGTTTAAACCATTGCGCGCATAATTGACGTTAGGCCAGGACCATTGCGCGTATTAGTTGGCCGTTGTCAAAATTTGACGCAACCTTTTTTAACATTGTAATTTGTTTGTTCTCGAGCATGGCGCGGGTTCCAATAGTTTTACCTGTGAAGGTAAATTGTAACCCTATTATCGAAAGAGCCCCCTCGAGCAACCCTTTTTATTTCAAGACCTGTCATACAAACTTTATTTAACAAAAGGATACAAAATTTATCCATGTTCCAAACCTTTAGGAACCCTTCATCTTTGATCAATCATTGTTAACGAAGTTATTTTAAATCAAAAGTTACCGACATTCTGTATTTGATTTATTTAATTCAACCGAATAGCCGACGAGTTTGATGAACTTGTGTTTAAACCTTCGATTGACGTTTTCATTTACTTGTATTATATTATAAAATAAACTTTGTATTATATTACACGAGATAAGGCATGATATACCTAGCGGAACACAGCTGTGAGACCAAAAGGCTACGATGCTTTGGCGGTATTAGTTATATCATCTATCGTCAGCTCAGTAGGCTGCGAATATGGTTTGACAACCTTTACGAAAATTGAAATGCACTTTTACTGGATTTCATAAAATGCGGATGGAGCCATTTTCAATAACTTTTGGAAGGGGTGGAAGGAATCGGTAGTAGAAAACCAATTTATTAAAAATAAGGTTGGCCGTTAAAACTAACTAAATCTACTAGATGTTTTTGCGTTAACAATATAATTAAGCTCTTGATATGCCAAGTGCGACCCGGCGCTATCGAGGTCTAACCACCTCGCTCCATTTTCCTCGAACAATGTTATCGATCAGACGAGACGTCCGAGGCCTATCCCGTATTTATCTTATAACGCCTATTGACGTGCCATTACTTTTCAGCCGATATCAAATTGAAAAATTGTAGTTAGAAAGAATATATAAAATGTAACAAGCAAAATTAGTACTTAGGTACCTACATATTCTCAAGGCTACCTTTAATTTTCCTTATTAGAAACTTGCAACGTACTTTAAAGTTACATTCATGCAATTAAAATAAGAAATTATAATTGACAACCTCCAGCCATCATTAGCTGATGGTCTGACAATATTCAACTGTCTTTTATCTTTATTAAGGGTAGTTATTCCATCAAATGCATTTCAACAATGCGAATCGTTTAGTAAGATTTAATAGGTACTTGATTTCGGCCACTTAACTAAACAGAATTGGAAAGGCTTTCAGGCTTTTATCATAAGTACGTTTGTGGGTCAGGAAACCGTTTAAAACGTCATAATTGGAAAATGGAGTCTTGAGGTATTCTTCTACCTAATGGGATACTTAGTTAACAGAGACCCGTGTCTGGGTTTTTATATTTTTTCTCTCCATATTTTTTGCTCTCCGCCTTTTTAGTGTCATTTTTCCAAGGCGCTGTCTCAGTTTTGATGTGTTAAAGTGTTTCCTGAAGCTCATTTGCATAATAATTGCCTATTCTGTTTTTATTTCGTTAGTATACCTAAGTATCGAATGAACGCGGGATATTTCATTGAAAGTATTATGGTTTCAGATCTCGTACGATAATTTCTACTGAATGTAAAATAGTAATTGGAAAAATCTATTTTCCATTCAGTAAATACAGGGTACTTAGCACATGGTTGGACAAAAGATAACAGCAAAAAGGTGGGGCCATATGCGTTTAGAACTTTTTTTTGTTAATCTTTATAAAATTGCAGATATGCAACATTTAAAGTCAAATAACGTGACGTCGCGACCCCCCACTCCCGAACTTTAGGAGTGCAATTAACTTTGTATTTTTTCGTTTGTTTGAGAAAAGAAAAATACTTGTTCAATAATTTTTGGTAATCTACTCGATGGACTAAGAAATAATAGTCGCCAATGCCAATTTCATTTCCTCATAATAAATGCATTGAGAACAAGTATTTGGCGAACGAAGAACTGAAACGAAAATATACAAAAATTAAGTACAATTTAGAAACAGACCAAACACGAAAGACCGTGTATATTTGATTAACTAATTTCCTTTCTAAGTTAAATGTTTCACAAAAATGTATTGAAATACTTTTTAAATGAAAACCGTGTTTATTCAAATGGAATAAGAAGCTAAGTAATAATAAAGCATTGTGGGTGAAGGACCTGAGACAAAGATTCAAAGAAATATAAACTAAAAGGAGCAATATAATATTTCAACTTAAACATACAAAACCAGAAACCTAGGAAATCTATAGTTTTAGCTATTTGTTGTTGAGTACTTAGTGGGGTCAACGACCGGAGTTCAACTCTAGTTTATTCATAACTAGCTTCTGCCCGCGACTTCGTCCGCGTGGAACTCCTCCTTTTTTCAAGTCGGTTAAAAAGTAGCCTATGTTCATTCTCGGGCTCCAGACTTTCTTTGTACCAAATTTCATTTAAATCGGTCCAGTAGTTTTAGCGTGAAAGCGTAACAGACAGACCGACAGACAGACAGACAGACAGAGTTACTACTAATTTACTAATTTATAATATTAAGATTCTAGGATTAGGTACTAATATTTTCTATAAACAATTACGGTCTTTATTATAAAGCAATAAATTTGAAAAAAAGCAATATCATACCAATTACGCATGTGTAGGCATAACCTACCATATAATTATAATAAATACTAGCTGACCCCGGCGAACTTTGTACCGCCATACAGGGGTTAACCAAGAAGGTAAGGGTGAAAATTTGAAATTGTACGTACTTATATAAAAAAATAAAAACAAAAAAAAGTTGTCCAAAGTTAATAACAAACTGGGGGGCTACCATCATTCAGGAGTATGAAAAATAGAAAATAGTCGATTCTAAGACCAGCCTGATATGCACACAAAATTCCTAATCCAGTATCGGAGGAGTTTGGCAACAAACACCGCGAGGATTGTACCTATATATTAGATTATTACATATCTATTCCAGGATACGTTGACCCCTGACCCGTCATGTTCAAAGACCGGAACATTGAAGAAAGATCAAAGAAAGGTTGTTTGTCTAAAGAATATACCTACACGTATTTGATAAGACATGTCTTGTTTCAAGAAGCAAAAACATTATATTTTGTTCACAAATCCGAGACGAGACCCATTAAAAGTTTTGCCGGAATGACATTTTCATTTTCAATGAGTACAAAACAATGAGAATGACATAGGAATATCATTATAAAAAGCTCTTTTCGAATAAGTAGAATCATTAAACCACATATCTAGATCTAAAGGGAGTTAACTCGTAAACCGAGAGTTTTTAGTTATGCATAACTAAAACTTCCTACTACTAAAACAGATTTAAGCTAACTCTTCTAGCTTCATACAAAAAGCATAAATCTATACATAAAAGTTCTGCAGTACCGTACAGCTACACATCTACATATTAATCTTTTGTGAAAAAGCACTTTTTTCACGATTTGATCTTGTTTAGCTATCATAATAATAAGCACTGGAGAATTAGTACATTACGCACCTAATCCAGATAAAAAAATACTCAGATCATTTGTAATTGTCGTCCGATGAGAAGCCGAGGTTGACAAAAATGTGATCTGAGACATTTTTTATTTTACTAGCCGAGGTCAGTATACTATTTTTCTGTTCGACGAAGCCAGAAAGCGACTATTTAATTTAGCGCAGCGGCCAGAAAGTTGGCGCTTTCTGGCCGGAGGACAGAAAAGTAATTAACCATCGCTTCCAATAGCAAATAAAGGTGAAAATTTTGTTGAACAGTCCAAGCTATTGCTACCATTTACGGTATTAACCTAGACTTGTTGGTACACCAGCTGATTGAAGTACACAGACTACAGCAAATCGGTAAAAAAAAAAACTACACATATCAAAAAGTACAAACCATAACGTGGATGAAAACGTTATGGCATCAAACATAAAATTCAAACACAAAACCTAATTTTACCGAAACACTCGTTCGCCCTGTTCCATCGCGTTCCACCCGTATGTGGCACTCCGGGCCTTTTATAAATGTTTTATCTTTTTTCAAACCGCAAGCCGCCATTAACAAAATAAATAGAGAAGTACTTGTCGTTTTCATTTTTGCGAGCGCTCGGGCAGTTCGCGAGAATGCTTTCGTATTCAAGGAGAGTAAAGCTGCCAGCATTGTTGGGGTCGGTGTACTGTGTGCTCACAGACTTAGAAACGAAAGATAATGTCGATTTTCAAATTTATGTAAATACACCAGTTTTATGCCAAATATGATTACTATTTTACATGTAAATCTTTAAACGGGCCAAGGATACTTTTCAACTTGAAATAAGTCGAAAAGAAACAAGAGAGCTCTTTATGAACATTCTTGTGTTAAAGAAAACAGAAAACTACCAAGAGCAAATTTTAATTTAAAGTACGTACCGATTTGTTATTTGGTGCAGTCGTTTGGAAGTTACGCGCGTACATACATATCGCCGATTAATTTTTATATAGATAGATTATGCACCAATACACATCTTTATACTACACAAAAGATAATCAAATAGTGTAAATAAACCACCTACCCTATCTATATTTCATGTCACAGTAACTACTAAGTCTATGGCAGTGTTACATACTACAATGTACTGTAGGTATATAACGAAGCTACTAGCTTCAGTTACAGTGAAACGAAGACAGACAGAGCACGTGTGAATGTGTGTAATATTTCGCTGTAATCTTCTTTTCATGTCGAGAGACCTAACCGAGTCATTTCAGAGTCGAAGCAACAGAAAATTGAAATAATCTTACACGAGATGAAGTTCGAAAGTTTGTTCGTCTCTTTCGTTTTATTCTACACATCTTAACGGAAGAGCGAGAAAGATATAACGAAAGTTCAGATTAATTTTCTTTGGAATTGAAATGAGATTCTCTGATATATTTTAAGTAATTACCTACGAAAGTAATACATGACATGTTCTTACTAGTTATTTTTTCTTCATTTTAACTTATCATAATGCTTGTTTTTGTGATTAGGTACTAGGAAGACAACGTGTGCAAGGAGATATTATATTAATAGGTTAAGAAACTGAGGGATTAGGTCGATTAAACTATAAGCTTGCACCTTTACGTACGGCGGAAATTTAACATACAAGATTTTTCTAAGTTTAGCGTTGTACCTTAGAGTTTACAGGAGTTTACAGGAGATTACAGGAGAAAATGAGAAGATTAAAAGTTAACGCGTTCTTATCTCAGTTCTCATTCTCTTTATCATCATCTTTTCGTTTTACTTCAACATTTCACGACATTTTCTACAAACAACATTTTTAATAAAATGTTCGATATGGTACTCTGAACTTTAAATTAAATTTTCTATATCTTGAGTCATTTCGTTTAATTTAATTCAAAGTAGCGAAATTCTAAACTAAAATATTAAGGCTTCTGAGCGATGAAAAGGAACCGAGGAAGACATACGTATTTACTTTACTTTGATGTTTATTTATTCACGTCAATACGAACGTTTGTGTTCGGAGTTAGGCATTTTTCTTGGAACTTATTTTAGTTAAAAGGACGAATTTTGCTGTAATATAAAATGCTCCCTAACGGTTTAACATGGCAATGTCTTTATGTTAGTTGATGTATTTTACTACCATTACGAAGCTCTTCCGAGAAATAGGGACTAAAAGCTTTGTATAATGCGGTAATCATTATCTAGGTGGCCATGTGTTAGTTATGGTTGTGTCATACATTTACAGCAGATATCTTTATACAAGCTTCCACTCGCGACTTCGTCTGCTCACGATAAGCACCCCTGTTTTACACCGTTAGGGGTCGAATTTTCAAATATCCTGTCTTCTTAGTATAAAAATATGGCGGAATATAAGAACATCCAAATATTCTGAAATATTTTCACAATCAGCAAACATAATATAGGTAGTAAAATCAGTTCAATCGATTTATAACGATGAAAGTGAGTCACAGAGTCGGTGGATATATCATTATATAAACGATACAAACATATATTTCCACTAACAATGCCAAACGTTATTCAAAACACGGACTAAAATATTCGTAGCCCAACTAATAATAATGCGGTCGCCTCGCTTCCGAAATGTTCCGGTTCGACAAAAACATACATTATGACCGTAACTGAGCGGGCGGTTTGTTGGTAATGTACGGACAAAAAAAAGTTCTGCTCCGCACTGCCTCCTCTGTTTTATTATGAAAAGGACGGTCTTATATAGCGACATTGCTGTCTTGTCTTATGTTCAAACATACTTTTGCATAACATGACTATATAATAATGTATTAGTTGCTGTCGTTTTTATTATGCTTAGTGTTAGGACGTGTCACGAAAAACGTCATTATGAAATTGGCACAGTTACTTGTCACTAGGGGCAGTCGATCATAGACATAGACATAGATTTATTTAGCATCACATGATTCATGTTTACAATATTATTCTTACATGACTAACAATTGACCATCTTAAATTTTAAACATGAGGTTGGTAAAAGAAATAAAAAAAGAGTTGATGCGAACGAGTTGATCACCCATACAAATTAAAACGTAAACGTTAAACGCGTGACGTTTTTGGGACTATGGGACAAGCCTTGGTGTAATTATGAACACAATAAAGAACGTCAAGGAAATAACGATCAGCTGATGGAACTTTAACCTAAATAATATAATAATTTATGATGCCTTCGCTATTATTACACATTCGAATAACCGCGAAGGCATTTTGGAATAGCCGACTGAGCTGACGATAGTCTAACACAGATAAGTCGGCTACAAATATGGGAACTGTAAAGTTTTCGAAACGTCAGCAAATATAATAAAATACGTTAGTGAAATCCATAACAGTTTAATTCTAATCCATATAACTTACATTTTAATTTAAAATAATAATAATGATACGTTTATACGAATATACAAGAACTGCAATTTGTTATTACAAACTGAAAATGCAACCGAAGGCAAAGTTTTCTTAACGTAAAAGTACAGTTAATCTCTGTCCGAACTTATCAATGGAGTGGCGGGTCGGGTCAGTCCGGACCAGCTAGACAATATGTTATTCAAGTTTCCACGACCTCGGTCATTTATTAAAAGTTCCCTTTAAGATGTTGAAAATTTCAATAGAAAGGAGCAAAAAACTCAACATGAATATTTCATGGGCTATGCAAAGGTCAAAAGTCAAGGACATAAAAGTATATATCATACTCTTATTTAATTTTAAACGTAACTTTTCTTTGTGTAACATGTGCTAAAATCGTATTTCTAAGTAATTAATACATGCATTTTCAAGAAACCTTCAGAGTTTTGTATAATTTATGAATAATTTTACTGTTATATGGCACTTTAATAAAAAATGTAGTAGGTACTTTGAATTGGACTATTGGTAAGTATAGCTAAGTAAATGTTGTAGCTGTTTATGTGTTTAGCTAAGCCATTAGTTGAACCCTGATGATGACATATATTTCCGTGTGAATTTCCGCACCGACTTGTCCACACTTTTAGGCTATGTACAAGCGTTAAGTTTACTAATTGGTACTAAAATCCCATTAGTCATTAACAATACTACATGAATACATCATAACAATGTCTTTTACTTCTCAGGAAGGATAAAAACATACCTGAACACTCTACAATTGTTATTAACTATTAATTAGGTCACTGTGAAAACTTAAAATAACATGTAAAACTGTTTTGTACTTTATCAATATTATATTTAAAATATGAAGTTTTCAATACTATTCGTATGTGGTTAAATCTGTTAATATCATCATCTCTGTCAGCACCTTTACGCTATCTTTCTCTTTCATCGGTTAATTGTTAAAGAATTCTGCAGGGCATAAAGTCATTATACCTACGTAAAATACTTCTGCTTTGTGCAATATAGTTTCAATAAACAGGTCTAGTAATTTGACACAAATCCTATTCAATATTATTACAGTAACGCCCCGGACGTATCCATATACATTGTTCATTGAATCCTGTACAGATATTTTCGTGGCCATAACGAGAACGGGCGAAAGAAACTTTCTTTGAAGCGAGCAAATGACACGTACACAATGCAAATGAGCGTACATTCGCCGTGGCCCTAGAAAGGTCACTTAGTACGATGCTATTATACTCTCTCCATTGTTGTAAAGGCCAATAGAATGGGTATTAAAACGGTTGTCATTTACAACACATCGGGTGAAGCAGACAGTCGTAAAATCAAAAAATAACGCTGACAAACACATGTCGTATTTATTTTATAGCTGGCGTAGTTTCGTATTTACTCGCCTCATAATGAAAAGGCTGTGGAAAAATAGAATTTGCGCCCAATTTTGTCTAGTTCGCTTGTTTGTCGACCTTAGTGGCGGTTACTTTTTTATGTGTTCAGAAACTAGATTCGGTCGTTTCGGCATCATTACTTTTAACTTGATCTATTTCTACAAATCTTGTTATGTGAGTTTATGTGTACTAGGTAATAATAAATACGTATACTTAGGGGTACTTAGAACAGACACGGTGGCGCGTGTTTCAGTATCGGATCAATATAACTCGTAGTAAATACTGTCACCAAATACTTCACGATATTTAAGAGCATGAGTCCCTTGCACACAATACAGATGCCGTGTACAGCATTTGTCGATAGCAAAATACTAAAGGTGTTAGAAACTACGATAATTTTTTTTACCGGTCATTTTCAGAATCAAAAATTTAGCCTTAATTTAAAAAATATTTGTTATGTACAATTAAAAGGGGGAGGTCACATAATATTGATTCCTTTTCTGCATAAGGAAATCATGAAAGACGTTTAAAGTAAAGAGAAGACTTTATTTTTATCATGAGCTTTTAGAACTTACTGGGGAATATGAAGAAGAATCGATTGAAAAGAAGTTAAAATTAGGTATATGAATAATATGAATTGTATGTAGCATATATGTATAAAATAAAATCAACATCCGAACTTAAAGCTTAATTCTTGGTGACATACGACATTAACCAAACCATATTCAAAGAGTAAAGTCACTTAAGCAATAAGGTTCAAAATGGTGTAAACATTCAGATTTGCATAATATGCAACACTATGTAACAAGAGGCAACGATCGACCGACCACTCGAGAGCCGTTCCTTTGTCACGTGAAAATTGATGCCCTCTATTTGAGACCAAGGCAATTGCAAATTGATATACTGTATGTACATCCATAATCTCTCTCATATTATAAAATAGGATATCAGCTAGTTTATTTATTTGTTCGTTACAATCTCGTGCTAAATTGCTGAACTTTGTTAAATTTGGTAACTGGGTGTAGTTGGCACGTTGAGGAAAGACGGAGGTTAGATTTTATCCCGGAAAATATTTGAAAGCATCAAAATACCGAATTCCTGGCACGTAGGTAAAAATCTTAGTTCAGCGCTTCACATTAAAGCGCTAAATAGACAACAATTGATCTCGTCATTAAAAAAAAGTAAAAATCGGTACAATAGATAAACTTACATATATACTTAAAGATACACAGTTCATATAAGACTTCGTACCTACATATTATATTACACATGACATACAAAATATAACAAGATTCAAGCTTCGAACTAACTAGCTTCAGAATCAAGATTTCGCAGTAGTTACCTACAAGGCATCACAATAGATTTTCTTGGAATAGAATATTATTATAATACGGAGAAATATTGTTTCCAACAGCCTTCTAACATTAACATAATAATATTCAAAGTAGCAAATCGGATGTTTCTCAGAATCAATGAAGATTAACTGGAAAGTACGTAACCTTCATTTTTCAGGATTACCTTTTGTTCGCGAATCTAATATTTTAGCAAGCACTTAACCTTTAATGGTGACCTTATTTTAACCTACTTAGACACGTCAGGTGAATAATTAATACTCAGCCAGTAAATATATATATATATATATATATTATTTTAGCTCTTTAAATGGTGTGCAGTCCTGTTGGAGTCTAATTTCCTACTTGGGTTTGTTTTTTTTTGCAAAATGTCTTTATAGCATACTAGTTTTTGCCCGCGACTCTATCCGCGTGGAAAATGATACAACATTTCAAACTACCACCCCCCCTCCACCCTTTAAGTTACAACTCTTTTTTCACAAATCAAAGTAGCCTATGTCCTTTCTCAGGGTCTAGACGATCTGTGTACCGAATTTCATTCAGTAGTTTTTCAGCGAAAAGGCGAGAATGACAAACAAACAAAGAGCCCAGTTACTTTCGCATTTATAATATTAAGTTAGGATTGCTAAATTGTAATCGGATGTTTTAACCTTAATTAACAAATCGTTAATTACTCATGTAATTGTTTTACATTTGGATAATAAATTGGAGTCAATTAACTTTATAAACGTGTCAAGCCTTTTCAAAATTAATTACGCCAATTTTATAGGATCTTTTCTGTTCGAAATCCCATAACACCCTCGTCTCCCATAGCAACGCCCCACACATTGTGGACCAGAATTAATTAAGGACCGTGCACTCCATAAATTAAACGGGTTTGTCACTGACAAAAAAATATAGCAAAATTACGCACCCAGCACACAGATTTGTCAAACGACTGCAATTTGCAAACTGATTACAAATTAAATGGCACTCATTTAAAATTAAAGCCACCAATTAGTGACAGAATATTGGTTATAATTAAATGAATAGTTGATAAAGTAGCATTGTTTACTATCTACTAACTTGTGGATCTCATTTCATTGGAGTCAATTATTTCGTATTCAAAAATTTATTTTGTTTATTTGTATTTTATGTGCAATGAAAATGCAGTTTTATAAATAATACTACTTAGGTCATCTTTTTGTACAATTATGTATATTAATTTAAACTTAAGAGTACTGTACTCCAACATTCCGTTTTTCTGTTTGTCCAAAATCGTAGTGCCAATTATTCTTTTTTACATTTTATACGACTAAGATAACGTCAAACAGCCAAAAAGTTTAATTTCAACTTAACGTAACAACAACTATTTTCATAAAATCTTACATAGGTATATTTTACAAAAATGGGTTATATATCGTATAATAGTGTTGTGCTTACTACATAAACTAATATAATTAGTTTAGAAGTTCCTTCCGTAATGACTTTATTGTTAACGAGTTTACCTGTAGCTTTGTGCGGAAGTGAAATGTTAGCATCGCTCGCGGATGCATTAGTTTCACGGGAAAATGCAGCGAACATTCTTCTTTCAGAATTAAATCTTAGCATTTGTGTTTGACGAAAACTTGACTTTTGGCCGAAACCGAAGCCAAAAACAAAACTTCAGCTCTTAAAGTTGTTTCGGCCAAAACCAAAACCTTTATAGAAATATTTATATTATTTTAAAAAATGCTAACCTTTAATCAACGAGTCTCCTGCAACATCGTTTTTTCCTGCAAGGAAATTATTTTTATCCGAATATACTCGTATCAACGTGTAAAAGTAACCCTTGGGTCCAATTTACTTAAAAAGGTTTTCATTTTCAAACAAATCACCTCTCCTTTTTTTAACCAGTATTTGGCCGAAACCGAAATCTTTGCAATTCGTTTTCCCGGAAACCGAAACAAAATCAACAGTCGGTCACTACTAAATTTATGAAGCTGTGCTTCATTTTACGCTCCATAATATTATCACAGCTTTCGCGTATTTTAGTGACATTGTGGATTTCGAAAATGTAGAATATTATAAGTATTAGTACCTAATATGTTAAGTTGCAATGTTTGTGTTTATTTATTTGTACAGTTAGTTTAAAATGTCATTTCCTGCAAAAGTGAGAACGTAAAAGTTTCATAAAATCACAATACGAAGCGATGAACATAAAGTTAAGCTTGTAACTTCGAAAAATAGAAAATGTATCATTAAAATTAAACAATTACAACAGATTTAACTCGCGTATTTTAATTTATATACGCTGTTTCGAAAACAATAGTTCCCATATTCGTCCCAGGTCGCTGACGATAGTTTAACGTATAATACTCAAAATGTTATAATATACGGAAAATAAGTCGCTGCTTATACCTAATGTGCCATTTAGACGTTTAAGTATAGCATAAACTGAAATTTTCACATATATAATATCCTGAAATAACTACATATATATTGAACGCACGCAACTTAAAGCTTTTTCGATTATTTCATAGTAAATTTTCGTATTACTTATTTCCTTTAGACATTTCGCGTATCAAATAATAAACTTAGGTTATTCTTCGACTAGGCACTTAAAAGGAAGTCGTTATAGTGTTATATGGACCATCGAAACAGTCGGAGCCTCTCATATAAATTTTAATAGCCCTCTCCAGTAATGTAAAAGACATTTCATTTTTAACGGCGCGACAATAATCATTATAAATATTTTTATTTATATAAACTTCATAAACATATCATTAATAATGCTTTCAATTACGATATTTAAAAAAGTACTAAAGCAGTTTTAGTTTCGAGGCCTATACTGAATCGTAATCGTGCAACTACCTATAAATTGTCGCAAATAAACACGATGTGGCGTTTTAGGTCATAAAATGAGAGAGCTTAGCAATGGCCTGTAATTGGTAGAACTTGACAGCTAATCCTCACTCGAGACTCTCATTTGGCGGATATTTGACACGCGATAAGCACATTGGTGTGAATGGACTGGCAAATTATTCATTTCATTATATTTACATTCACGTTGCCACCGAATAATTTATATTATTTCACTGGTTTTGTTCAGCATAACGCATGGCAGCGAGCGCGACATTAAAAGAAACGCCTCGTTGCAAATACAATATGTGACGCACGCTACACCAAACACGCTAAATAGGTTAATGCATGCTCTGCAGTAGTGACAAAGTACACATTTTATTTAATTACTTTCAGTGTGCAAATAAGCTATTTGAAATTTCATGCAGATAAAAGTGTTTAAGCTAGCAATAGTTTTGGTTACTAATAATATCCTGTATGTAATTTATAAAGTGCTTAAAAAACTAAAACAAGCATTAGTAGAACTTGAAAACAAAGCGCGGTTTTAAAATTGGAGTACGTACCTACTAGGTAATAAGTGTTTTGTTCCACTTTATTAACCAGTATGCCTACAATTTTATAACAAACCTACTTGCTGTATTGTGAACAGTAGTCAGTGTTAAATCAATACACTGTTAATAATAATCGATAAACAAGATATATTCTACACGATAAAGACATGAAACATCCTAAACTCGACCTTGACGTTGTCTAGATAAATCATTAATTCCGCTATAAAATTGAGTTATTTGTATAAACGAACAACCGGCAGGAAGAGACACGATCGAACGCAACGCAATAAAATTAGGCTTTATCCCTCGCAGCGGACGCAGTGAAAGCGAGGACAAGGAGGGGGTCGCCGGCCCGACCTACTTTCGGTCTCTCGTCCGCAATCCGCCGCGCCGCGTGCCACTCGACGACGCCGCCCCGAGCATTACTATCGCCGCATTTGTATGGGCTTCAGACAGCTGCGACAGAATTCGCACTTCGATGTAAAGCTCGCAAAGTGGAAAGAAACGCGAATCGCGAGAGCGATAGTGGCGGGCCAGGGAATCGATCGGTGAGAGCGAACGCCGGCACCCGTTCGCTCCTCAGTCGCGAGAAACGGGATCACAATTAGTGGCGACGTAACGCGGTTACCGGCCGGGTGATTGATGCCGTTCCCGCGAACATACACCACCCTAATCAGACCACTTTACATTGCTGAATTGCATATTACTTCTCCGTTTTATTTCACGACATACGTTTCACACGACAGCCCGGGCTGCACGAAGGATAATGTATCAAATGTCTGCCACCTAGAAACTTGTCTCCTTTGTTGCATGCAACGTGACAATTTATAGCCGGTGTTGCTGGGAATAACCAGCGAGCTTTACGACTGAAAAACTATTTCAAGATTTGTTCGGAAATTTTATTTCCAGCTAACTTTACCTAGCTGAGATGGATATACACCTACCTATACATATTGCCTTTATTAATATTGCATGACTGACAGTTACCGAATCTGGGAAGAGAGTCACGTCCAGACTAAAGACTAATACCGACCGGCTCTTTGCATACAAATCTTAGCCCCGACCAGTGCAGAAATGAACCAGAAAACCCATCACATATATCCATCAACTTTATGATGCCGTTGACTCGATCTCTCGGAAATCGATTTGGCAGAACTTACCGAGACGCCTGAATAAAAACGAAAGGTCATTACATAAACTAGTATCAAAAAAACTTAGCCACGTAAGTAGGTATATTGTATAGAATAAAGGACAAATAACAACCGGTGTCCGTGGCCAGATTCTTGCACGACTTTTAGGGCACAATAAATAAGGAGTAGGTAAGCACTTGTACATTTATTTACGACTAATTTAGGGCAGTCACGAAACCCTTAGCATGAGTTGAAATTCACTGCTACAACCCACGGTTAAGTTGGTAAAGCGTCGTTCGTTTTATTTAGTATTCTGTGACTACAGCGAGCTGTAACTTGATCGAGACGTACAAGTTCACTTGACAACTTCTACTGGAGACAAAGAGCGCGATGTTCCGAGGTAATTCACCTCCAGCACAGAGATTGAAGAACTCCCAAGAAACCATTTAGTTTGTACTCGATCGTTACTACGTGATTCAAACTTGAACACGATTGTAACTTATACGTAATAAGTTTTTCCTATATTATCTTGGTTTTTACTTGTTCTGTCGTTTTCATTTACTTCACGTAGAGCCCGTGAGAGTTTAACAACACATTGGTGAAGTTTAGCAATAATAGAGAATTTGTGAGGCTGTTCTTGAATAGAAACCATATGATATCGTTTCCCGTATGATTGTTGGTAGCGTTTAAACAAAGTTATATTATAGGAAATCGTATCGACACGTGAGTAGGAACGTGCTATCGCCATCGGTTACGTCAACGATTCCGCCCTCGTTTTAGCTAATCAAAACTCAATTTGGCTGTCCTTAGTTCGTCGGTTAGGAAACAAGACCTTTCGGGGGAGAAAACTTTATGTCTTCGTGATTAATTATCAGCGAAGTGAAACTTTGGAACAACGCTGTAATCGGCACGGCTCTCATCTCAAGTAGATATAAATAGATATACAAAAGGGTCATCAGAAGATAGATATAGTGATTTATATTACACATGTTGTGATTTACCTGAACTTATCGAACAATACCAAAGTATTGGATAATAACAACTCTAACGGATATAATTCGCGTATATGTCGTGCTTTTAAATTCCTTTATTCAAAGCATACAGTCAGAGACACAATAATACGAAAATACATTTATAATATACCATTAAATTTAGCTTTGCAAAGATTTTAGTTCATAAATTAGTAATTCATTTTCTAATTGATTTGCTGACTTGAAAAAAGATAATACTAAAACTAAAGAATATTGTGAAAAGTTAACAAATTAACAAATCTCTTTTAATCCTATTAAATATTAATCAGGGAACATTCTTTTGAGAGTTTCGACTATAAAATTAAAATCCAATTTGTGAAAGGTACTTGTACAACATTTAACAGACGATCTTTATGTCGTTATACTATTTGAATAGGGTCACCGAAATGAGATATCCGAAATGTTAGTCACTTTAGAAACTGATTTGTTGGTAGCGCAGTCTAACGACTGGTCGTCCAACTGATCCAACTTTTCATATAAACTAAGCCCAGACAGCACACAAGTTCTATGCAAGTTCTACAAAGGCGCATAATGGTGTTCGCTCTTATACATGCTTTATACAGATTATGTCGTGTGTAACTTTGGTGCTGCTTTGGTGTCTGTAGAGCCCACTGTCTGTACTACCTATATTATACTATTATGTGAACATTATATTACACATAATAATTAATTTGGAGAAGATTAATGCAGTATAAGGAAATAAAGTAGGTAAGTGGTCTTGTGAATCAGAATTTAAAACAATAGTTAGGTACTATTTGAATACCAGTACTCTATGAAATATTGACGTCATCACACATATACAACCACAATGCCAATAGCTCGCAAAGACCTTTAAAAAATCGTTATTATAATCTCTATTCAACAAATTCTGTTTATTGCTTTTAACATTTTGCCAGAACGGCAGATATCTGGTAAGTGGGCTAGACGTCGGGCTGCTTTTAGCTGCCAAGTCTCAGGCTGGGCGCAAGCCAAGCTGCAGCCGAGGCCGCTAAACGCGCCCTATCGTGATCCTGGGCGGAGATAGCCGCGCGCCGCCCAGACACTCTTGAGTGATTTTAAATTAGCCTGCATTTACTGTGCTCATGATTTCGTCTCTTTCCACACTTTTAAATTTGAATCTTAATTAGGTATTTGCTGCATTACTCAAAAGAGTTTTATTTGTATTTGTTTTTGCTATTATGTATTGTATTAACAATTTTCCTAATAGAACACTTTTAATTGTTAATTTTTACAATAAGGATAAAATGCCAGCAAAAAGCCTTCTCATTTCCTTATATGATATAAATAAATTCTAAACGTTTGTTCCTTTAATTGACCTCATTAACAAAAAATTACATGTCAGATTTTAGGGAAACGCCGCAAGAAATTAATTCAGCGAAATCTAATTCATCCTCAATTACACAACAGCATAAAAGTTTATCTCACAAAATATCTCAATGAAATTGTATGTGCCTCGGAAACAAACACTCGGAAAGCTACAGTAATTTTTACGTTCAGCAAAAACATTTGCGCGAATAGGTATAAACTCATAAAACCAACGCAGAGTTACAGTAAATAGTCAGGGTCGTAAAAAAACCATTCGCATTGACGTTCAATTGCTTGTGAAGTTATCCCATATCTTATCCAGGATTCTGTTCACGGAATCGGGACGCGATTGTTGACGTATAGGCCAACCTTAGACGAACGATTAAACTCAAGCAAATTACGACCTACAAAGAGCATCCTTTAGAAATCAGATCAACTTTTACATTTTCCAAGTATCAGGTAACCCATTTATTACTTTTCTAGCAGTTTTCTGTTAGGTAAATGATAATATTATTACATTATTAAATCGCATCTTTTTACAAGTTAGCAATGATAACGTTCATTTTATTTTGTCCTCCATTAAACAGCGCCTAAAAGATAACGCGTTTAAATTCTCTAATTTTTCACACAAGAGTAACTACGTAATTTAATTCTCGTTCACTTCGTTATATTATTATGCAAATGTTAATAGAATAAAGAAACGAAAGTACTTTACCTACCAAAGCGTCACGTTTGCTTAAGACAAACAAAACACAGTCACTATACTATTTATTATTTTATTAACAGAACGTAGCGTAACAAAATTATGGTGCTTTTACCAAAATTGTCATGACACTAATATTATCATAATCATTCATAATTGTACCTACAAGCGGACGACAAACGGCTCCGTAAATTGATGCATCAACAACGGAAAAGAAATTGTTATGAAAATGGTGGCTTTTTACGTAATGAGGTCGTTCAACACAACAGCGATTGCAATTTTTATAAGCAGGGCACGACAGTGCATTGAAATAAATAATAAACAACTGCGTGGGTAGAATTCAACGCTGCACGCGATCTTTAACTCAAAACGTATTGTTACATTTTAAACCCCTACTTTAGACAAGCATCAGTGAAAAATCTCACAAAGTCCTTTTTACAAAAATATATACATTACAAACATGTTATGTTTAGCCTTCGTTCTTCTAAGGAACAGGAGGTTCCTGATTCGATCACGCAGAAATTTTATTCATTGTCCTTATAGTGACTTTAGCCTTCATAAGAAGCAGAAGAACCAAGAATGCCACCCACATAGCACTGAAAATTGTTTTAATAAATGACATGTTGCTAGAAAAGTAATAAACCAAATAGTCAAAGACCAAAGAGTGCTTGAATAGCTGCCACGATATGGAATACGGAGCATGGCTAGACCCCCTATGAGGAGGTCCAATGACCCGGTAATAGTAATCATTAAACGCACCTTTGTAAGATAAACTCGCATCAATCCATAATTATAAATAATCCATAATTATATATAATCCATAATTAAAAAACAATTGTTTTTTAATTAGCTTAACAAAACCAATCACCCATTCATGGACCGCTGGTCACATTTAATTACAAATGAACCATAGACGTAATAAAAGTTCACCAGACTGTTTTCAGAATAATCGTAGCTTTATTTTCAGGCTAAAAATATCTGTACCTTGTATTCATCCCATTGAACATCCTGAAATGTTGAAAGCATCTTTTGCAATTGTTTTTAATGTTCATACAGACGGTTGCATATTCATTATTGACACGGTGTTAAATAGAGTATGCTGTTGAATGAGTTAAAAAAGAGTATAATTTTATATTATGTTTTCATACCCCTTATAAGGGTATCAAGTGGATATATTATATATATATATTTTGGATCACATAAAGTCTCGTTTATCTTCAAAATTCAATTGACTGGTTTTGAAAGTGAGCGTTCTAACGTTATGAAGTAAACGCAATTCGATAAGGTTTCAAACCAATTGCGTTACGCAGTAAAGAGGCCACTAGAGTACTAGTTGGAAGAGAATCTATCACTTTTCAAGAAGTTGTATATGAAAGCTGTTCAAAATAGTACGTACTTCTAGCTTCTGTAGTTACACTCTTTATTGTACAATAAACAGTTTATATACATGTCACGGCTCCAGTACATTTCAGAGTAAAATTTACATATAACGTTCGTATAAATATAGGTATATATATACCCAATCTATAAACGTAATCTTCAAACGTTTGGTATAAGCTTACCGCTGTTTGACTCCTGTATGAAACATACCGCAAACAGAGCTACAGCTCAATAGAGCCTGAGTTTAATCAAACGTTGGAATTACCCATATGAGAGTCGGACAGGGAATTGCTGAATGGATCTCTTGAGGCATTCAATACCGGCAATAAAGACGTATTGTTACAAATCTAGAATAACCAATCCCCTTGGAAGAAAATCATCATCATTATTAACCGGTTGCTGTGGAGGACTTTGAAGGAGACGTAATACGAGCCCGTCATATCGCACCTTCGGTGGCACAAGGGCACAATTGTCAAAAAATCCAAAAATGAGCCAAGTATACAGAAATGTTCCAAAAAAAATTTGGAACATTTCTGTATACTTAACTCAAGGTGCGATATACCCTCATGCAACCAATGCAGTTCCAGCGACCTTTACACTCGTTGGAACACCTTCCAGGACCTAGAGGTTCGCAGTTGACACTCAAGCTAATCCCAGCTTTATTTCCCATCTGCAACTATCGGTATATTCTATCAAACTATATCTAAAAAATCAATCTGCTTGACTGACTAACATCAACGCATTGCTGAAAAGGCTGAAATTATTCAACCTAGAAGATTGTGATTTCGTTAGAGGTTTCACGTATGTGACTACTAACACTATTAGGTAAAGGATTTATTGAAAGCAATCCAATATAATATAAGGTGAAACATGAAGTGAATCTAAGTATATAACTTTTTCATTCGTTAACTATTTAAACACAAAAAAGTTTCTAGAAATACATCTTATAAGGGAACAAAAATTGGTATGAGACTTTTTACTTTTACTCTAAGATAAAGTAATTTTGGTACTCAATCTGCTGCAAATGGAATAAAAACCAAAAACCACGTGTGCAAGAACTTGGGCAGAAATCTCATATGCATGGGCGTGCATACAGGCATATTGTCACTAATGTATGGAGTGCCTACCCTGGCGCAATAGTTACGCTCTCCACACTGCACGCCCCTGCTCATATGTCTATGCACAGCATCTTGCGCCAATGCAAAAGTGCACTCGTAGCAGTCGGTAAGAGGTAAATATAACGCTAGGCTAGTGACAGCACAGCACATCGACGTTTGACATCTGGGTCGACCGGCACTCGACCCGAAAGCGTGTTCGCGTTACGAACGAATTTCGGTTCCACTGCGACGCGACGGAATTTGCCATTCGAGGTGTTTTAAAATAGGAAATACTCAACTGGACTTTGTATAGTTTGTGACATGTCAACGCCTGTACAACTGTGATAACTACATCAAGCATTATATTTGGGAAATATGTTTATTTTCAAAAGATATACAAACTCCTTATAAAATTGCTTACGTTGTAGAGAGGAAACTCCGTTGTTTCTGTAATCTACTCCAACTTCCTTATATTTAGTGTGAAAATTCTTAAATACTTTTAGCACCGTATATAGAAAGTTGGTAACTTCTTAGGTACATTTAGTACTCTTTCTAGGCTTCTGTAGCTCTGAATATTGTAATGAATGGCGGAACTTTGTAGACGAACTTAGAACTTTAAATAATAAGAACCTGTGCTCACGGAAACTACTGCAATTGTATTAAGTAAAATAGCATCTACTTGAAACTTTGTACGCAATAATATTTAACGACGGTGCAGCTACTTCGAATGTTTAATTTAAGTACAGTTTGGTGCATCGGATGCGCTTTGGGGTGGTTCCGAAAAGGATTACTTTGCATAATTGTGAGCGAAAACATTTCATCCGTTGCTACACTTAGTTTCGAATTAAACTTTTGGAAAGCTTCCCCGGCAATTTAGATCAACTTAAACGGTTGAACACCTTGATTACTTTCAAAGTCAACGAGCATAAAAGGTTAGCTTTGACGGTTAATTGTGAGAGCGCTCTTAAATTAAACACGAGTTCACAAATTGTTCCCCGTAGTGTTTACATTTAAATTATAATTACTAACCGGAAGATCGAGCTTTACTTGGTTAAATAAAGCTGTACTGTTAAAAGGTTAAATTAGTTCATATATGACAATGTATTAACTTAAATCGAGTTTCTAGTGGTCTAGTGGATATATGTATGTTCTCAAAGTAAATAATCCCGTGTTTAAAAATTTAACATGCTTATTTAAAACATCTACTGATGACGAAGTATTTCGGCGCCAACTGAGGAACTTTTTATTGGAAAATCCATTCTATTCTGTTGACGAATTCGTTCAAATATATAAATAAATTATTGATTGTCTATTTAAAAGTATTAAATTGTATTAAATATAAATTATTCCGTATAACAAATTGTATTGACGACTAATGAGAAAAATCTATGATAGTTAATATACCTATTATATACCTATTTGACATTATATGTATGACAAAATCTTATTGTAATTTTGATATTAATTATTATTTACTTAATCTTATTGTTCTTTGTTTTTGTTTTTGACGATCTCAATATGAGTACATGTAATTTGACATAATAATAAATGTAATTATATTGTATGAATTTTGGGAAATAAATTAAAAAGAAAAAGAAAGAAAGATGTTTTAATTAATGATGGGTAAGTACGGAAAAAGTTATGCACTGAAAAAGTTACTTGTCACTTTTTTAGATGATAAACTTAGTTATCATTCAGATAAATGTTATTTGGAGCTTAGGTGCCATTTTTAATTCGATAAACATTTTTATATTAAGTAGTTTTATATTACATAAGACAGATCTGTATATTAATACAACTTAGAACTGAATTCCTCAAACGCAAGTTCAGTATAGTATAATAAGATAGTATTAGACTAACCAACACATACATCAGATTTCACTTTGAGTACATATTCATAAAATAAAAAAACTAATTTATAAGAAACGAAAGTACGTCATAAAAGTAAAAAGTACGTTAATCTACGTAAAGTTTAATTACTTCTTAATTGCAAAGACTCCACAGAAATTTTATTTTAAAAAAAAGTTAATTAGTCCAGGAGCAAACTAAATTCATTTTTTAATGAATAGTAGGTGCCTACCTAAAGTTGTTTCTCTAATGATGTGGTCGGTATTGTGACGAACACACAAACTTTGAACAAAGTATGAATTTCTGTAGAACATTTCTTAAATTATTATTATTTTAATACGAAATGCTTTTTGAAGAAAACTGATTTGGGTACCAATGTATAGTAATAATTAACGCTAAAAAAATATATCTATATCACGTAAAAATTGTCTATAAATCAAGTAAAAAATCCGCTGGATGCGCTAACTAGTGTATAATGAGGTCCAGCTGTCATGTTCCTGCTACTGACCTGTAATTGGTGAACATGACACAACATCACAACAGACCTCTTTCTACGGAACGTAACTGATTTTTGACACGCGGCGGCCTCCATCGATTTGGTGTTTTATTATTCCGAAGTAGGTATTTGTCTATACTATCTATACTATGATTATAAAGAGGAAAGTTTTGTTTGTTTGGATTGAATAGGCTCCAGAACGGCTGGACCGATTTCAAAAATTCTTACACTGTTGGAAAGCTACACTATTCCCGAGTGACATAGGCTATAAAAAAAAGATGATTCGTACGAAGTCGGGGCGGACAGCTAGTTTATAATAAAAGCATATTGTCTATTTTATATCAATTTCGTTACACCATTAAACCGCAACAGAGATCTTGCCTGCTGATAAATGAGGCAATCTAATAAGAAAATTTGATTGAAAACTTTCTATCTCAGATTCACAGTGTTACACTAATAAACCGGCTGACTACCTCCCTAGACTATTCAATATAAACTTGGGGGAAACTTATCGGATCCATTATAGAATGCGATTGAAGCGTTCAGAACACCGATGGGTAAGAACTTAAGATGGTTGGACACAGGAACAAAAGCAAGTAATTTGAAATGTAATTCCGCTTTGTATTTAGAATTCGGGCATATATAAACTCTTTTTCTTCAAAATCATGCTCAATTTAATACTCGTAGTAAACTAGATATACCTACTAACCGAAATAATCCACTCAGTGGCAGACTAAAAAGCGGACGAGGTAGTCCGACCAAGGACCTCTGGGCCTCCAGAAAGACCAGAAGAGATTTTTAAAACATGGTTCGATTTTTCACCTCGAGCCTCCGACTTAACCCACTCCTGATCATACTAAATATTTCTTTAAACGGATCACTCTTTTTAGAAGCAGAAAGAACCTAATTTAAATCTCACAAGAAAAATGAGTCAAGTCTAGATAAAGTTTAAACTATGCTGCGGATAATGTATATGTACCTACATCATGAAATCATAACAGTCTATTTCTGTAGGTACGACAGTTACAATCCAATAGCCCAGAACTGTTATCACTATTGTTACCATTGTCTCCACTCCCCTACGATAGAATTAGACCTAGATAGTAACAGAACCTCCGTACTATACGACTTCGTATATAATAACAACAGGTATATTTGTGCCAACACTATATCTGTAAACAGGATAGTTATAACCTCCTTTATTTGGGTATCGGGCACACTTACACAAAGCAATGCTATATGATATGCCTTACACTTATTTATAGTCCTTAAACAACTTATATTGAGGGTCATTCATAAAAGTACCTACCGTAAATGTCTATGATGCTTTCGCAATTCACACATTGGAATAAAAGACAGTTTGCAATTTTTGTTTATCTCAACTGAATCGTTTTTGAAAACGGTAATTATTTTTTTCAATAAGTTAATAATGATATAAGTAGACTGTTATCTATTTGGCATGACCTCAAAAGATAACCTTATTTAAAAACACGTAAGATTTAAAATTGTTTAAAAGTAGCAAATATAAAATCCAAATATTTCCCTATGAATTTTACCTAAAATAATTGTCAAAGAAATATTACGCAAAAGCGAAAGGAAAATTGACATTCAGTTGCGGGTATCCTTTGGGAGAACTAAGTGGAAAAGTCTGGGTAAAATATAAATGTTAGTTAGAATCTAACAAGCCTTAATTAGGTACCTATTCAATGTTGTTCTTTTGTGGATATAAAAAATTATAAAGATATATTATCTACTAGCCGTGTGGTAGGTACTAACTTTCCTAAATTACAAACACTAGTCACCGCCATTTGTGCAAGACAGTGTGATGTTTAATTAAGTGATAATGGGCGCCAGTAGTCGGTTAAGAATTAAGACGATGTCATCATTAAGGAGGTAGCCGTCATCTGCTGAGCTGCCAAGGCCACAAGGCGATTTGGGCGCCCGCCAAAGTTCCATGCCTCTAAAGCGAAGACTATACCCATAAGTTTGAAATGCTATATAAAATATGTTACATATATGGATGTCTTATCGTTAACATTCCCTCCGTTGGAAAGGATTTTTGATATACACGATTAAGAGTCATATCGGATTTTGTGCTGGGTCTATTTCTTACTTATCTACTTGCTCATTAGAGCATGAACGTTTCGGAACCAGATCCACCATGGTGCATTGATTTACATTTACACGATTATTTATTCACTAAATAATAAAAAATATATGTGAAAGAAATACTAAACAACTTAACAATTTATTACTGTTTTATTTATTTACTTAGTATGCTTCGTTGGAACAAGGAAAAGTAACCATTAATAATCGGCACCGCAATTTCAAACGAGGCAAGAGACACCACGACAGACAATTTATCATTTACCAACTTTAAAAGATGTACCTTCGTTTCCCCTGTTTCCGAGTTCAATAATCTAACATCTGTCAAGAAGGAAATTTGGTTTGTCCCCATCATTTGTTATCTAGAAAATGAAGGGACAGCACCCCTCCCAACCCTTTCTCACTTTGCCTTTGAAGTTCCCACCAACCCGACAAAGCCAAAAGGGCAGTGATTAAACTTTTTTACCCGAGTTCCTCGCTTACATTTTAATTTAACTCACCCGCTCCTAAAATAAGCTAAGTACATTTTACATAATTATTACGTCGAGTTGCATTCCTCAAACCCAACTCGATACGTTAACAAACCTTCCTATTAAGTTACGTAAAGTATTTAATAAAATGTCTACTTTTTAAAGATTCTTACATGTGATATAAGTAGACGAAAGTTAAAAAAATACACCGAATAATAAAGATTACAAACTTAATTGGGTCATAGTTTCTTAATACAAAAGAATCGAACAGATAATATTATTTTAGGAAAGACAAGAAAGAGAATGATTTCGCTACGAAACATTTTCAATATAAAGCCAAGTTTCATTCCTTTTCAATGGCAATGTTGATACAAGAGAGCAAACCAAAACAATAGATTTCAAAGAAATTCAGCAGCAATTTCGACTTGTAACGGAGAATCAGTCAGACATTCATTACACAAAAAGAATACCCGTATCTCTGTTATAGGTATAGCCATTGCCAGGTGTCTTTGATTACACCACAAACATTTAAATGTACGAGGTAAATATTACCCAAAGCAAAGTAAATCTAAATACTGGACATCTATAAAACCACTCAATTATTTCAGCAAAATGAATTAAAACTTGGATTGACTCGAGTCTCCAATAAACGCAATTAATACTAACTTTAGCAATTTTCATCCAATCACTTGTAAATAAAATGCAATTTGGTGAATTTGTAAGTACACTAAGAGATTAAAACCAGTCTCAAGGGGCATAATAGACTATGGGCCCATGTTAAAAAAATGATGGGTCATTTGAACCACCAGAAGACCTATGTAGAACGATATAAGAGCATAAAATAATAAGATTTAGCATTGTGCCGTCACTTGTAAGCTGTCCAACTGAGTGCAGGTGAGAATTCAAAAGTACAGGTAGAGTGAGTACATTTTGGTCATATATTTTTGAACGGCATTGTTACCATCGATAGATCCATGAAAAATAATACTAAAACGCGTAGTGCCGTAAAAAAATGGTGATCCAAAAAGTCGGAATTTTTTTTGATTTTCCGATAATTTCCAGGGTGAATTTGGTCATTTGATACAGTACGGCACCAGTTTCATACTATTTCAATACTGCTTCTAATCCATCATTCCGCAACGCCGTAAAAAATCAAGCGACAAGGGGAAAAAACCGAAGGTTGCAGCCCCTCTCTTTCCGTGGTCCAGGGGTGATTTGATAAAGTACGGCTTCGGTTCCAAAACATTATCTAGCACTTAAAAGTACTATTAAAAATAATGCCGTCAAGAAATGATTGTTCATTTGAATGTATATCAATAATTATCTTAATTTCATCGTATTCTTGATTTATAAAGCTGTAAAATCATTTGATCCTGTACGGGAACTATTTTTCTAACATAATATTGTAAAATACAATTGTTATATAGTATTGCCGTTAAAAAGAAACTGTTCTGAAAAAAATTATGGAGAAATACAAAAACTGAAATTTTGCAAATTATTGCAGTAATTTAAATATCATATATTAATGAAACATAGCAGTTTTCTACATTGTATCCCATGTTTTAAATAGTATTAACATAAATAAATTAGGAAAAAATGATGCCGTAAGTACATTTTAATGCAGACCATATCTTTTAGGTTCATGAAAATGACGCTACCATTTTAAGGGTACTTTATGGCCATCTGATACAGTACGGCATTAACATATTTTTGAAGAGAACAATTGATAATATGATAAAATCACTATGACGTCTAACTGAAGTGAAACGGTTCCTCATCCGGTGCCGTTATGTCACAGACTTTTTGAACCAACGAAAATGTACGGCATATGAAAAAATATTATCTATGCATAAAACACTTTCGAAATAAATTAATTTGACGTTGTGTCAAATCACCCCCTGGACCACGGAAAGAGAGGGGGTTGCAACCTTCGGTTTTTTCCCCTTGTCGCTTGATTTTTTTACGGCGTTGCGGAATAATGGATTAGAAGCAGTATTGAAATAGTATGAAACTGATGCCGTACTGTATCAAATGACCAAATTCACCCTGGAAATTATCGGAAAATCAAAAAAAAATTCCGACTTTTTGGATCACCATTTTTTTACGGCACTACGCGTTTTAGTATTATTTTTCATGGATCTATCGATGGTATCAATGCCGTTCAAAAATATATGACCAAAATGTACTCACTCTACCTGTACTTTTGAATTCTCACCTGCACTCAGTTGGACAGCTTACAAGTGACGGCACAATGCTAAATCTTATTATTTTATGCTCTTATATCGTTCTACATAGGTCTTCTGGTGGTTCAAATGACCCATTATTTTTTTAACATCGGCCCATAGTCTATAAGGTCTGTTACAGCTTTATCTCATTTCAAAAATATGACACATTATTCCTTCCTTATTATCAAGTCACTACGTTACACGCTAACTCCAAATAATAACAATTATCATCCTAAACTTATACCTACTGAACAGTTAATTTGTTAATCTAACGGTGGTTTAAACATCTCCAAATAAGCTATTAGCCATTTTTTACCAAAGTCAAATCATCGTAAGTTCAGATTGGGTAACTAAAAAATAAATTAAGATAAACTATGCTTGATAACATAGGTTCGGAGCTTAAACGATATTTGTTATGATAGAAAATTTAAAAATTAATGTAAAACTAGGATGGATCGCTGACTGTTCAGTATTCGTTAGTAACTTTAAGGTGACAATACAATTCAAAAAACAATACATCAAGTTCGAATATAAAAGACTAGCGACCCCGGCAGACGTCGTCCTGCCCGTCCGATTGTTTAGTCAAAGATCTGTCAAAGTCTTCTGTCACTTCTTCATAAGGCTTCATATTTTCCCCGTTTTTTACACATTTTCCACTGTTTCTTCGCTCCTATTGGTCGCAGCGTGATGTTATATAGCCTAAAGCCTTCCTCGATAAATGGTCTATCCAACAAAAAAAGAATTTTTGAATTCGAACCAGTAGTTCCTGAGATTAACGCGTTCAAACAAACAAACAAACTCTTCAGCTTTATAATATTAGTATAGAAGTATAGATTAAACTGGCCAATACTTTATATATGTCACCTCCAAAACATTCCTTTAATCTATTACGTTACATTCACTGTAATTGAAATTATTTTAACCATTTGTGTTAGCACAAATTGGATACAACATAAACAAAGCTCCCTGTATAATTCAACAAAAATAACCTAGTAAAATCAAAATTGCAAAATACATCTACTACCTACACACAAAACATAAAAACCGTAACCTAGGACTTATTTGGACAATTGTGAAAAGGTCCCATTTAAAATCGGAATAGTTAAACAAAAGAAATTTAATTCAATTGCAATTATGTATTCTATTGAAGCAGCATTGTGTACAGAGACTTCCATGAACGGTTAATACACTGTAAATTGGTATTATGGCAGTGCAATAATATAACTTTAGCAATTAAATTGTTGGCAAAGTTGTAACTTAAGTCGGTAAACAGCATCGAAAGTTTCTCAGGCATTCGAGATCATTTAATTACTCTTCCGGTTTATCTCCCTCTTTTTTACTATTTTCCTTTGCTCGAAATATGATACGCGAAATGAACCTACTTTTCTTTGACCCTTGGAAATCAGATAGTTATTTTCTACAAAGTTTATATGTGTTTCAATTAGTTTGGTGGAGTAGGTAGTTAGGTTATAGTGTGTGGGAGGGATTTTAAAGGTCGTATATGTAGGTACCTACTTACTATAGGTACTTACCCTTATTTTCTATGTGAATATATCTTGTTTTAATAATTTCAAAATAATGTATACAAATATAATATATTAAGGAGATATCAATCAACAATACGTTAAAGGTCGGAATAAAAATTACCTACGTGTACAATATTATACTAAGGTTTGACTCATCCATATCTAATAATTTCTGATGCCTTCGCGGTTATTACACATTGGAATGAAACAACTATTAACGGATTTAACTTCCGTATTTTTATTTTATTTTATTTCATCCATATCTGTAGAGAGATGAATCATTCTAGGTAACATTCTTGATTTTAAAGGAGAAACATTTCGGGCGAGAAACATTTCTGAAAAATTTCAGGATTTTTTTTAAGAACGACCCGTTTCTAATAATATAAACCTCTATGACCCAATGCCCTAATTAAAGTGAGAAAACGTTAAACTCCAATGTCGTCAGTATCAACTTAAAAGCTACATTAATTTGCATTTTCACATTCTTAAAATAATTGACGTTGAAAATAAATTTAATGGGGTCCTTAAAATAAACGGTAATGGTGATAAGGAAGTAATTGTAATTGATAATGTTAATTAAGGACTCCATTAGAAATTGTAAATGAGAGTCCTTTTAATTGGTTCTGAAATTTCGTGTACATCCTCAAAGACTCGGAGGCTTGTTAATCTAACTGTAACTTCGGATGATTACGCTTAAGAATATTAATTACTTTCTACCACTGATAGTAGAACAAGTCACTTTGTTAATAGTCACCTAAATTTGCCGTCAGTAAAGGTACAGCTTTTTAGGTGACGAAGGGATATAGACCTATCTCATTTATGTAAACGATACATAATAAAGCTACAGCGTATTACTCGCTATTTATTGTATGTATGCCAAGAGATACCCAAATTATAACCTGCCAGCTATTTGAAAATATACGCAACCTTTTTTTATTTATTTTCAAACATGGCTGAATAATCCAGGATCTAAGCCTTCTATTGTACATACTTAGCTATAGTAACGTTAAACCGCCAACAAAGTACTTAGTCATTTGGCAATTCGAAGCCAATAACGTTCTCATATAACGTAGTGTACTAATGCGGAACATTGAATAGCGCAATCAATATCTCAATTAGATTATTCCGAGCTAAAGCCTCCGGTGCCGAGACTGAATAGGGAGGTAGCGGTAATAAAGGTTTATGACTAGTTCATTGACAAGAATAACTTTTGATATAGATCGGCATTACAAGACTAATAAGAAATCTCTAGTTCTTGCAGTATTGAAATTAGAATTTCTAGTTACTGCAATTGTGCAGTGATAACTTAGAATTGCAATCTGTAAATGACAACGCTAGTTAGATATGTTCATACATAGAAAAATACATTTTGGATCGTGTTATAATATTAATTTAGGAATTGGAATGAAACAACTATTAACGGAATTATCTCTCGTATTTTTATTTTATTTTATTTGCTGACGTTTCGAAAATAAAAATACGCGAGATAAATCCCATAATAGTTGTTTCATTCCAATGTGTAATAACCGCGAAGGCATCAGAAATTATTATTAATTTAGGAATTTACATATTTATATATATTTGTTAGTACATACATATATGTAAAATCCTTTGTCCTAAATGTCTGACGGATACGTTGAGACTTGAAACTTGGAGGATTTGTTCTTTGTATGACGTAGGCGTCCGATAAGAAAGGATTTTCCGAAATTGAAACCTTAAGGGGTGAAACGCGAGCGGTGAAATTTAACATTACCATTCTTTAACAAAATTGCTGAAAGAAATATTGTTTTTTATGGAAATTCACTTTCAAACGGGGATAAAAGTACGCGTATAAAGTTGCGGGAAAAAGCTAGTATACCTACCTATATAAGTATATGCTAACCTTATTATAATGAAATTCTCAAAAACTAATACTTACAACAATTATTATTCGCAAATAAACATTACTTAATTTTACTAGTAATTTTTTGAGCATAGTTTTTTTTTCGAGATGGTTGTAACTATTCAGCAATATGCTACTTTACTACCAATGTTCTGCTACAATTCGCAGATAGACGAACTAATTATCTGATGTTGTAGCCGCAAGCTCTCTGCCTATATGCCGATGATACCTATCGAAGCCACGCAAAACCTCCTATTAACTGATTACCTCAAATTACAATAGTGCACTTAGGTAATTCACGTGAGACTAAATTGAGAAATTATGCACTATAATTACCTAATAGAGTTGAAGGAGCCATGTCAGATAATAAATTAATTCCGCTTATTATATAATGTTACTGTTTACATTGTACAAATTCTCTTGAGGCTGTATTGTATTTAGTAATCAATAAAGTATATTACGTACCAGATCTTTACTAGAAAAGCATGACAACTAGAAACCACATTCAAATTTTGAGGGTCATAATTAGAGTCTTAAATGGAGTAACAAAATATGCGGAAATGTCACACTGTTATAGTAAAGGAGCGATTTGTATTGTTGAATAAGAAAGTAATATTTACCTACGTAACTTCAGGTTATAAGCTAAGTACACGTCTGCTAAATTTCATTCAAGCCAAGTGGCATGAACATCTCTTTTACGTTACAGCATAGAAATTGCTAACTAATGATAATTCTGTTTAAATATTCTATTCTCAATATCAACAAAAATATGTTAACCGCATTCCATTCCATTGAAAACTCATTATAATTAACAAATGCGGAAACATCAAAAGCCGAATCCATACCCACGCATATTGAGGACACAAATTATTAAATATTTCAGTGTCATAAATTTCAATAAAGGTAGCTTGAAAGCTCAAAACACATTTACTTTTGACGCGACCCAGGTTTATTGACCGGTCAAAACCGCGGTTCATCCCAAAAATCCCTCCCAGGGAGTAAATGGGTGTGTTCAAAATGAGAGTACCTAATTCATTTATCTTCCTTATTCGCTTGTTTTGCTTGCTTCTACTTTTTCAGTGAGCCTATCAATAAATCACGCACCTTGTTTCCTTACTTAGTATAATTTCTTTTACCTTCACTACCTTCGAGGAAGACTATTTGTAGTCCCATTGTGTGTCTAGGAAATATTTAGATATATTTTTGCTATTAGCTATGAGATTAGTCTGAACCTACTAGCATTACGATCTCATTCTATTGGTTAATAGGATGGAATCCCCGACTTCAGCTAGTTTCCGTCCGACTAACCTCAAGGAAAATATTTTTTAACTATTTATTTTCACTACCTTTTTATTTTATAGCTAAAAATTCCTCTATTCCAACTATTCAAGACATCCTTTAAAAAACATTATGATAAAAAATTAAAAACGATCTGAAAAAGTAATTTCTTAAAAGGAGTGACCTATTTAAAAACACGAGGAAAGGTCTGCATAATACACCAAGACCCCACAAATCAAAAGAATTGGCCAAAAGCGAAAATATATTTCGTGTATTCGGTAAAAATATCCGATGGTCGTCAGCGTTCCATTGAAAAGAAATGATTTCAATCTGTTTTCATTTTCACTCCAATGTCCTCGAGATAACGTAAAAGCAACTGGTTTTTTCATATAATTAAATTGCCTTCATACTTACGAATGAAACCATAATAACGGATTTAACTCGAGTCTTTTATTTTATTTGCTGAATTTTCGACTATCGTCAACTTAGTCGGGGCCTAAAGGTATTAAATCCATTATAATTACTTCATTACAATTTGTAATAACCGCGATATCATTAGATATATTAATGTACCTTTATGTAGGTACTTATTTAAAACATTTCATATTTTGAGAACTTGAGGCACGGTACCTTAGCGTTTATTTATCATAGAAACATGGTATCACTTTACGAATTAAAAAATAACACAAACCTAGCAGTGGTGGTTTGTAATAACATGCCTTGTATTTTTAGAAACAAAACAAACTAGATCTATGACTTACTTTTTATGCATAACCTCAAAAGGTTTCGTTGTCGTTGTTACACACTTCCCACTTATCACACTTCAAATAACTACAGTTAACACAAAAAATATACAAAATTACATTGTAATTTTGATTTCATTCATTCACTTCACACGAACATGTAAGCTGTCACACCCAAATGTAGGTTGGCATTCCGTATTTCCATGACCATATCTATCGCATTGACTTGACAGTTGAGTTATCTATAATATATGTCAAATGATCGTAACTAAAATGGCAATTCGAGTTAAGTATTTGATCCTCTTATCAGTATGATGCCAGGTAAGAGATAACGGTTCCATGGAGTAGGTATTGCACGTCTAATCCGATTAAAATATAATCTCTTCGTGGAAACAGTACCGAAACTGATCAGTTTTCAATATTTATTTCTTCTATAAACTTTACCTAAGTACCTATCTATAAATACACACAATAATATTACAACTATTATATAAGTATGAATATTTATTTTATCTTGATATGTAATCTGACCTAATAACACTATTCAATTAATTAGTCTTTGTTGTAATTTTTTGATAATTTATTATATAGGTATAATCTAGGGAATAGTAAAAAGAAACAAGACTTTATTTTCTTTATATGTAGGTATATGCCAATCAATACGATTCTACTTCGTTATATATTTGATGGCATAGTTATGCTTCTTGTTGATACTATATATATAAAACACATTCACATGTATATATGTCTATTTATTCTATAATAAGTTACAATATAAGCAATACGTCAACCCTAGTTTACCACCACATTACAAGAAAACTGGATTAACTTCAAATACATTTACAAAAGCAAAAGAAAAGTATTCACAAAAACATATTTTAAAACTGCGAGACGTCGAGATCGTGCCGAGTTTGGTTTGGGCGTCAGTCATTTTGCGGCAACGTCGATCGTTAGCCGAAAGCCCATAAATCACATGTTATCAATCCCATCCATGAAATTTCAGCCAATTACGATATAACAGCTCATCCCGTGACGTCACCAACCCTAATCCCCAACCCACGTCATACCTCATTGGATGCTTTCAAATTCATCAGTAATTTAAATGCACGTCCAACCAGGCATTACGAAAAGAAAATTAGATTTTGTTTTCGTCCATAAATTTGCATTCGTTTTAATGCAAACTCCGTGTACTTTGTTCTAGCAGAGTTGTATATAAACATGTTCATTATGGAGAACCAGTCTTAAAGGTTATTATGGTACTACTTTCAGTTTATTGTTAGGGCAACCAACTAGGTATACGTTTTTCTATAACTAAATTTCTAATAAGTAGGCGTCGATAAACTCGCAGCTTATGTATTATGTGTTTTTCAAGGTACTTATACCTTGACAAACACATAAATATTCACTGACAACTTCATCTTCCTATTAAGAAATTATTTCTGTTAGGTACCAAATTATTCTAATATTTACATATAAGTGCATATTTACCCATATTAAAATAAATCTGCATCAAATTACAGACACGTCATTCAAGATTCATTGTTCTACCTTTGAATAATAAAATATCACGAACGTTCAAAACGAACCAAACAGCTAGAGTTACTAGGTAAATGACACATACCTAATACTTTGTACCTACACACGGTCTACGACTTAGGATACAGCAGCCTACTTACTGTAGTTTCTAGACTTTGATATACCTAGACGATCCATGTCATTAAATCGTATATTTATTTATTTTTGAGCAAAACTTGTTTGACTAGACTATTCTTTTTTTTTTTACTTAAGGTACTCACCAATCATGTGGAGGTTGCGGTCGTCTCCGAGCCTGAACGCAACACGGCGGTTCCTGGGGCTCGCAAGGCAACTGGAGAGCTGGTGGCGGTGGCGGCGGCGGTGTACAAGCAAGACGGCGAGCAGCTGCTGCTCCGACGTATTCCACATAGCGAGTTGGAGGCGGCGAGCCACCGATATCCTCGCGGCACGCGGGCCCACAACACTTGCGCGACGAAGGCGGAGGAGGACGACACGCCAAACCACAGTAGACCGGCGGCGGAGGACGTAGCGGAGCCGGTGGCCGCGGCACGTACCGCTCCACGGGCACGTGGGCCGCCGGAGGAACATAGCGAGGACGCCGAGCACGCTCGGCCTCCGCACACCGGCGCACCCGCCGCGGGGACGCCGAGAAGCGGTCCGGCAGCGGCGCGGGCGGCGGCGGGCTGAGCCTCTCCGGCGGCGCCACACTGAACGCGCCCGCCGCCGGGAATCGCTCGCAAGGGGACCGCGGGTACTCCTCGCCCATGGCGCGCGGTCAGCCGGGCCCGCCGCCGCCCGCGCGCCCTCCCAACCACGCAAGCACGCCGACTCACATGCCGCGCCTCCACTCTAGCACTATCACTCGCAGGACGCTCCGCTCGCGTGCGGGGGCTGCGGCACGGTCCCGATGTCCGCATTCACTCAACGAGCGCCATCGCGCTCGACACGATCGATAGCCGCGTCGCGCGGGCCGGATCAGAGACCGCCCGCCGCGGTGCCACGCCAACTGCACATCGCTCGTCTCCTTCGACCGGACTCAGGGTTTCAGCTCAGACTCCGAAGCTGGGGCGAGGCGAAAGTGCGTCTTCGGCCAAGATGGCCGACCTCGACATGTCCGCGTGCGACGCGCTTGCGCGAATAACACTGCGATGTGTTTGTTTTCACCAGATTAGATTGAGGCATAAATGATGGCACTGAACGGTAGTCGTTTGGTTTGTATCACGTTAAGCTTTAACTATCACTAGCCGTTTGTTAGGTAGCGCGCCGCTTAGTGAGCGATCGTGATAGGTTGCGAATTAGAGTATCACAGCAAAGCGTGTCGACGACGGCGACGGTCCGTCGCTCGGCCGGAGTGCCGCGTAGTGCGCCGGCCCGGCTCCCGCGGCGACGTCAGGCCGGTGCGCGTTGCGCGTATCGACGCCGCGCCGCGCCGCTGCGTTGCGCCGCTGCCCTACGCCTGCCTTCACGCCAAACCCACAAAAACATTCAATGCGAAACAACCTTCGCATGCAGATCATATTTATTTTAGAAAAATAAATACGAAACAGAAATGTAGTATTTTTGATATATTCCATGAGAGTTTTCAGAGATTTTATTAGAGAGAGATTAGATTATGTTTAAGTATTTAAAAACGACGAATGATGTAAAGCAACATTAACTTTTCAATTCTATATTATTTTTAAGTAAACGTTGAAATCTGTTATGATAGATACTTAGGAAAATAAAACCAACTAAGGAGATGGGTGACATTTTTTTTGATACGTTCAAAGACTACTCGCTCTACTCAGTTGTCATGTTTTAACGAGTGCTGTTAGAGAGCGGGGTTATTACCCTTATCAATTTCTATCTAGGTCGGGGAAGTGCATGTCGTACATGTCCCGACACCTGTACGTCATTATCCTCCGCGAAGACATTCACATCACACCTAACTTGACATGCAAACTGGTTATGTATTATTCAACACGTGTTAAGGATAACACGCATCACCGCAATGACATCTGACTGAAATGAGAAATGCTTTGCAGTGATGGAGCTTATCGAGCAATCTAGGTACCTACTCGCAATATTCTTGAGTCACTATACCTACTAGACTTTAACGTAGTTGCTTTCTTAGTTTACATAGAGCTTAACGCGGGAGTTGGAGACATGTGTTTTGTGATGGTTAATATTAGGTAGGTACCAAAGAGTGTATAAAAAGATAAAAGTGTGTGTCTATATACTTAGATTTCTTTTATACTACGTGTGTGAATGTTTGTAAGAGATAAACTTTGGAACTATTAGGCCTATTTACCCCACTTTTCATCCCTGGAAAATATAGATCCCTACTAACGACCAGTATTAGATATAAGTGCGAAGTCTGTCTGTCTATTACCTCTTCATGCTAAAACCGCGAAACTGATTTAGGTGTTGGATTCAGACGATTTAAGCCCCAGGGAAAGACAAAGTTATGATAGTATTAACGCAGACGAAATCACATGAAAAGCTAATAGAAAAACAACTAAATAATTTGGATAAGCGAGAGAATGTTATATATAAAACATAAACCTAAAAAATACAGATTTCATAACATAAAAAACCTTAAATCACTGTCAGGACGCCAAATCGAAACACACAGGTTAAAATATCATTGGAAGAGAGGGAAACAGATCCAATAAATGCAACATAAATATACCTACCTAGAAAAAAGTTTAAGGAAAATCAGTAGGACGCTTTCGAAAGATATTTATATGGAATCAATGGCAAATGGAACATACAGGCCGTCCCGGGGGTCCGGTGTGGTAACGAGGTTAAATCACGCACACTCCCTTTATACTTATTGGTGAATCCAATATTATACTGTATCATCGGATATTATTACCCGAAATTATTATTAAAATTGTTTCTTACAATTTTGTTTGTACTTATAGCAGGTATTAGATGTTTTTTCTCTATTGGGGCAGCCTTATCGCATTGTAATGATGTGATAAAGCCACAGTTTATAAAAACATATTGTACCTACTAAATTGAAAATAAACAATAATAATAATGGATCTAACCCGCGTAGTTTATTTTATTTGATGAGATTTAATTAGACAGGCAGTTAATATTTACAATTTCTAAAGTCAAATCTGTTATAATTGTTTAATTCCAAGTGTAGCTAGTAACTGAAACAGAAATTGTTACCTATCTACCAGTGTCGTATAGAAAAGGATACAAGGGGGCCTAGACAAGTTGCCAACGATCAACGTTAACGTTAAACGAAACGACGAAAATGTATGGGATTTGACATCCGCGAACGTTTGTGACGTACGTGACGTGACGTCATACATTTTGGTGCCAACGTTCAGCGTTAACGTTAACGTAAGGTAGGTTTAGGAATTTATAAAGATATTATTAATTTTATTTCTTAGCTCAATGGCAGGTACAAAAGCGGACTAGATACTTACTTATAGTTTAACAGAGGTCACGGGTAGCATTCATGAAAAAATAATTCTGTCTGTGAGATCGAGTTTTTTACAAATTGTATTATTTAGCTGGCAGATGTAAGTATATTTAAAGACTTAGGTTTTTAGTTTTACCAAAAAAGAAATCAAGGACCGTAAATAGATTATCAGACTGTTTGACCGAGGCAAACAAAATTTTACGTTCAACTATCTACTTACTATTAAGTACTTTATTTATTAAGTACTTTTAATATGGATTAGTTTAAAAATATCATACGTTGAAAAGTAAAATTTTAATTTACATTGAACTTAGAGATATTTCTGACTTCTATTCCATCAATTAAGTACCTACCTATATGCAATACTAAGAGATATTTCTGACTTCTATTCCATCAATTAAGTACCTACCTATAGGTATGCAATTGAAAAGCTTCCGAAAAATTCACAAATTCGGAAATAAACCTGTCTTTATTCAATGGGATTTTCAAATAGGAATTCATTGAAACTTGGTCAGCAACTACGGGTCAGATATGAATAAAAATGAATTCGATTGTGAAATTATCCCATCCCAACTTCATAGACTAAACATCAATTCTGATAGACGTTAAATGTGGGACAGAGCGGCCTCCTAATTATGTATCGCAGTTGATATGAAAGCGATCTGCTGTTTGCTTCAAAACTCTATAACGGTCAGATTAACAACACTCGAGCACTTTTTACAGTATCTCAACGTGCAAAGTCAGTACCTACAGCGGTCTCAAGACTTCTTTATTTTTCCTTTTAAGAAACTTATAACGTGTTTAAACAAGGATTTGGACATATTTATAGGATCAATTATTCTATGTCTAACTTATAATTATCTTGTTCATGTTAATGAGTCTTATAACGTACTATCGCATGCTTTCGGGGTATGCCATTTTAGAAAAAAATTGCTTGCACTTGTTGCCTCACACACAGCCGCCAGGTACCAGGGTCGTTCAAGCGATTATTGCCTTAAAGGTGTAACATCGCCAGCACAGTTGATAGTACTTGAGGAAGCGCAAGAACATTATTAGAGTAATTCCTGACTTTTCCATTTATGTAGGGCATCTTTGTTAAGATAACTAAGTCAATGGAATTGGTTTGAAGATTGAGGCATTACGAGTGGCGATCGGGACCATTATACCTACTCGTAGTTCTTGGAGTAACCAAGTCAATTAAATTGAATTATTTCGACAATTGAGGTGCTACGAGCGTCCATTAGGTATAATGTCCAGAAGCAAAGCAAAGGGGGTGGCGAGCCTCCTGAGAGGAGGTTTTCAAGCCCTTAAAAACCAAAGCAATTGGGGCTGCTTTTATACCAATTGCGTTTTAGTATTAGGGGCATCTAATGAGCACGCTGCCGACCGCCGGCCTAACGAACTACCTAAATACGTTACCCTCTTCACCGTTTTAATTTAACACAGTTATAAACTTACGCTGATTTCTGGGTTACTAACCCTTTACGGTACCTAACTTTGCCATCGAAAGTGTTGAAAGATGTTAAGATTTATTACTAAGTTAAGCTGTTTTGGTTATGTCGTCGATGAACTTGGATGTTAATAGATAACTGTGGGTTTAAGTCACGTAAAAAGTAAATGTTTCAGTGGACCATTTTTATGTTTAGGTTAGTAGTTATTTGTCTTTTCATGGAAAAGCTTTTAAGGACTTTGATATCGTCGCTATACAGACCTACTCAAGCATTTACCATAAAATTTGTGCTTTCCTCGGGATAAAATGTAGGTAACGTTTATATAATTACTATTGTTTTATAAAAAAAATATTTGTTATTCATTTTAATGTAGCTACTTAACTAACTACACTTACTATTTTTAGTAATAAATACATAAGATTGTACTCGTAATCACCCACGGAATTTACTTGCGAGAAAAACATTTTACAACTTAGATTTTCTTTCGCTATAGCTATGAGTATTTATATTAAAAACTCCTACTTAGTGCTAACTATTTACCTAACAAGATACACATTCGCAGCAAAACCTTCTTGTTTGAAACTTGTGAAAGTTTGAAATAAAACAGTTCACAACAGTTTTGAAGTTTATTCTTACTCGAATGCTGTTTTTGAAAATCCTGTAAACTTTTAAACTGTCAACTGAAACTAGACATAGTTATTCAGATTGGTACTAGTTTGCTTGAAACATATAGCATAACATATAGCTATATCAATAGTTTTCTATAATAAATTATAAAAAAATATATACTTATACCAGACTAGCGGCCCGTACCGGCTTCGCACGGGGGGGACTTCAGATTTTTTTAAGGCCTCAGAAACGATACTTTTCCCCCGTTTTTGAAACATTTTCGGTTACTGCTCCGCAACTATAAGACCTAGCGTGATATTTTATAGCCTATGTTACTCGGGGATAATGTAGCTTTCCAAAGGTGAAACAATTTTTGAAATCGGTCCAGTAGTTTCGGAGCCTATTCATTACAAACATACAAAAATACAAAAATACAAATCTTTCCTCTTTATAATATTATATTATTAGTATTAGTATTAGTATATTAGTATTAGTATATTAGTATAGATATAGATTAGTATAGATAAGTGAAAATAATATATAATTGCTGATGATCTTTTTACCTGCTAGATAAATTTTGCTGACGTATCGAAATCTTTACTAATAAATACTTTTAACTGTTAACTGACAAATAAAATGAAATACGCAAGTTAAATCCGTTATAATTGAAAGTTTCATTCCAACGTATTAATACATTATATGAATATGCAAAACAATACCTAAGTAAGGATATTATTTACTTACCAAAAAAAGTCGGTTAAATTTAAGTCTGCAAAATTTACTCCACCGACCACCTGATAAAGACCCTATTACGGGTACAATTTTATTCAATAAGAATTTCATCCTCGCAATAATAGGTCTGCGTCCTTACCCAATTAGGTTTAAAAGGTACTGGACTAATGTACACAGACACCTGCAGCCTGATCTTATTACACACGTCGTGCTTTACACACTCGCCTGTATTATTAAACCGTACCTGCATTTACGACTGAATCATAAGCCTTCATACACACGACACGACAGCACATCCCCACATCACCCAACAGAACAAAATTATGAGTATTGTCTATTGCTGACAACTCTGTGCCTAAAGACATTTTATGAATTAGACCAACGACTTTTGGATTTCGAAAAAAATATTCTTAACCAATATGAAGACAATCATAACGCAATTTACGTTATTTATGATTATCAAATAGAATTAATCCCTACTAATATTATAAATGCGAAAGTAACTCTGTCTGTCTGTCTGTCTATCTGTTATACGCTTTCACGCTAAAACTACTGGAGTCTGGAGCCTGAGAAAGGACATAGGCTACTTTTTAACCGACTGCAAAAAAGGAGGAGTTCCACGCGAACGAAGTCGCGGGCAGAAGCTAGTGAACAATAAAATAAATAAAGATATTCGTGCGCGAGAAAACTTGTATTGTGACACTGTGATACTTATGCAATAGGTACCTACGTAAGTGAAAGAATGACATGATGCTTTCTCGCGCTACTAATATCTTATTAATATGTGTTAGCCCCCAAAATAAATGTATGGTAACCACTTCTTCAGCTTACTCAGGTGATAATTTAATTATCTGTCAAATATTTGGAGCTTTACATAGACCCTAAGTGAACAAAGGAATAAGCCTGGACGAGGTCATTACACCTTAAATGCTACGTCTATGAATCAATATTCCAGTTATCACAAGCCTTGTATGAACAAACTTGATATTAGTTTAAAGTTGTTTCGTCTAGACTGTCACAACTTTAGTTTTCCTCTAGGGCAAATATTCAATCAATCATATTTGGAGAATATTAATATCAACACACAATCTGTTTAATGTAATTAAATTATACAGGTACTTAAAGAAATTAGTCTGACACCTCATTTTACCTGTCCACTTTGCTTTTTACGTAAGTAGGTAAGTACATTAAATCCAAAAGTAGCAGAGTAAACTGCACAATAAGCACTTTAGGTAACAATTGATTTTACCTAAAGATTAAAAGAAATGCTATTTGTTTTATATATTTATTATAAAAACACGAATTACAGATTTCTGTACATAAAATTCAGTCTTACATCAAAAATAAATTAACTCACTGTAACGACTCGCTTTATGAGTGCTAAACGAGCGTTTTTTAAACTGGTGTATTTATTTATATGCCTAATAATTATTGTACGAATTATAGCTAGGGGCATGGTAAGGAGGCGAAGAGTATGCCGGCTTAGGATAATTGTACGCAGGTGGGCCATAAGATGGCTGCGGACAATCTTCCTCCCACAGCCACCAAATCGTCACCAACACCTCCAAATTTATAAGCAACAAAGAAATCACTGGTATCGATAGTTTACTTATCAAAGACTTGATCCCACCTTTTGCTAACAAAAGCGGTTTCACTATTCCATTGATAACAATGTCCTTAAAACCTTTCAACTCTAAATCATCCGGTGCTGATCCCGTCAGCAAAGAGAGACCTAAACCGATCAGCCCGCTAACTTTACTCGCCATCTTCGTTGCTACTGGCTTCACTATTAAATCCGGTTTCAGTAAGGAAATCTTCGACGACGCATGCTCTGGTCTGGAGTAGTCTGGTCTGGCCTCGTATGGAGTAGACCATGGCCCATAGCCTGGTGATGACGGGTACCCATAAGGAGGCGGCTGGGAGTATGGAGAATACCCGTAATCATTTCCTCTCTCCGCTGCACGAGACCTATCGTGGTCTTCTTTGTGATCCGACAATTGATTCAGCGCTTCGATGACTTCGTTGATCTCAGATGTTAAACTTTTCGTAACATGTGACGTATCGATTGGCACTTTCGGTGGCGAAACCTTGGATTGCCTCGCGTTAACACGGTGATTCAGTGTTTGTAGCGAAAAATTCGGTTGCTCATTACCTTGATATAATTGCGGGTTTACGTTGTACAAAATTTGACCCTCTATTGGTAAGACGGGTCCTACTTCATAGTTATATAAAGCAGGATCCGCTATTGCGCACACGGTGTAATGGAATAATAATGGTATGACAGCGAACGCTATTGCCAGCGTCATCGCGAATAACTAAAGATCCGATCAAAATTATTTTCACTGTATATATATTGAGTTCATTCGAAATAAATATAAAACTGCAAGTTGACATGTTTACACTTAACAAATATCTGGGTTATGATTTCGTATTAAGCAACTACGCGAGACATACGTTTTTGCACATAAAGATGTCAGCTAATATTGGTTCCGGAGCCACAATCCATTGACATACATTGCGCAATTTTATCACCAGCTAATATGCTCAGAAGAACCTTTGCCACCGGGGAGTCTTCGTCCGGATCATCTATTAAGGAAAACGTAGCTGCAGCACCGAGATTGCTGGCCCAACCCATTCGAGAAGATCTTTGAATCACACATGCAATCCTTTCAGAACAATCTGTTATCATTCTGGATTTATGACCCTTTTTCTTTTTCTTCTTTTTGAAGTATTTCATCATCTTTGATAACATTGGCCAAAGTAACACAGCTTTGAGCCCAGCCTTCGCAATGAGCATAATGGTAAATGGCAACAGCAACAATTTTCCAGCCGCTACTTTTAGAAACACTATTACAGCTGCAGACATCATTATTTTGGCTGCACTGCCGAGAACACTTGCAAATGACGAAAGTGAATCCGATTTAGGGCATGAGACCGGATAGTATCCTGGATCTGAATATGTTTTTCTTATGGGTTCTGGATAATAATTTGATAGACCGGCTCCGGTGAAAAGATCCATAAATGGAACTGGAAGTGAATGGGCTGGTGCAGCTGTGCTCAAAGCATTTTCATGAGCACCAACCTGGGATGCAACAAAAAGAAGTGCTAAAGTTCCGAACATGACTAAGATACTGTTACGCTTCAAATACAACATTTCATTTAAAACCTCGTCCATGAAATTTTAATTTCAAGTTTAGATATGCGCGAACGACTCTTTTACTCAAAATAACTACCTATAACGGTACCAATGTCAAGCGGTCAAACAATTAGTACCGACTTTTTCTTTTTTGGGTCATCGTTACATTAGAATTACTTAGGCACGCATTACGCTACATTTCTTTTTCAAACACAACAACTAACGATTCGAATAAAAAGAAAATAGGTACTCACCTACTTATTATTATAAAAAAAATACTCATCTACTCATTACGACATATGAGTAAGTAAGTAGTTATTTTTTTAAAAGGTAACTTTAAAACAAAAAAATATTTATTTACGGTATCTGTACCCAACTTTATTTGAAATACTTATTTAATATTTATATTTTTGGCTGAAAAACATGGTTGTAAAGGACTAACCTTTGCCTGATCAAAAAAAAACTATTAGCGGGATACGTGAGATAATCTATGGTTTTTCACTGTAGGTAACCTTTATTTACCGTTATTTAAATTATTTTAGATACAGAATAATTTGATTTTAAAATGTTGACAATGGATAAATGTCCTCGTAAACGGATTACTTATTTCCCATATAATGACAAATCAATATTTGACAGTGTTGTAACTTTACCTACATGGTGCTCTTGTGAAGGTGCGTACTTTTATTTTTATCTTTAATACTTATACAGCCTCTATTAAGTAATAGAGTAATTTCTAACAAAAAACTCTGTTGTTTAAAACAACATTAATTATATAGGTACCTAACATAACTAAGAGAAATACAATACGATAGGTTAAGCGAAACACTTGAATTTCTGTAAGTATCTTTCTTATTGTAATTTTATTCATAAAAAGTAAGTACTTACGTACAATGTTTTTGTAAGAATCAGATTAAATAATAAATTCAATTAAGTTTATTTTACCCATTTAATATAAGCAGAATGGTAGGTAACTTGTATTCATCTAAATACCTAATAAGTATACCATGAAACGTTCGGTCAGCGCTTTGAAATAAGCTAATGACCTAGAAGGTTCTTAGCATATTCATCAGATTAAGCAAGCTATCGAGAAAATTGGACTATAGATGCGTTATAACTACTAATTATTAAATATTGTACCAATAACCAATAAAATTAACATATCTTTAAGATTCGTTTTTTTAAACCGCGCGAGATTAAAACAACTTAAGTAGTTATTAAAAAATAAATATAAATTAAATATTAAATATAATAAAGTTAAATTTAATTTAATAAAAGCCCAAAAAAACTTTACCTCTTCAATAATTAACAATATTTAAATTTGATAATATAGGTAGGTACCTCCTCAAGTAAAAAAGGGATTTAAAATAACGTAAATACCTAACTAACTTCTGTAAATAAAGTAGGTACTTAAATACCTAAACAACAATCACATAAAGAATTTTAAAATCCTGTATCTCGTGAAACTAAGTAAAGCTTTAAAGCAAAACCGCAAAGACTGTACCTAGATAACTACTACAAGAAATAATAAACTTCACCACTAAGCCGACAACCGAAATGTTAAACCTTTTCAATGTAAGAAATACCTAACAGCCAGAAAATAGTCTCTAAAGTTCGTTTAGTAAATGAAATTCCATTTTCATTCAGTTATACGGACTTATCTATCTACTCGTGCATCTGCAATTCTGCATCTTACCTACCTATTTAATTAACGGTTACAGCCTGAGTTCTATGTAAAATTATGAATTCTTATAATCACACAAGTCGTTTTGTGGCTATAGTCAAATAAACTTTATCATTTTTTATTGATTGGCTGTTGACGAGTGAACGTTGGTCTTGCATTATTATATTTTTAAAAATGTATTGATCGGGCATATACTTTATGGAATATTATGCCAACGTATCCGTCTCATCCCTAATTTGTACGACCTAAAAACGAATCGTACTCACCGAGCAACTTACCTACATAAATGCAATTGGAGCGTAGCGCCTGCCGCTCCGTGAATTGAATAGTGATGCGCATTTGCTAAGTAAACAAATACTTAATGATTGCTATTCAGCTCTACATAATTTGAAGGTAGGTATACGCTTTTATAGCTAAATGCCATGAACTCTGAAATAATAAGGTATGTTACTAGGTAGGTAGGTAGGTACGTGTATTTAATTTATTCTTTGTGTACCTAAGTACGATATATAAACGCAAGAAGTCAATTTGGTTTAAGTGTAGGTTTCTGGGAATTAGATAAGAGGGAAATTAATTGAGTTTTTTCACATCTTTTAGTTTCTAATTTCGATACTAATGTAGGTAGGTAGTTACTTTGTAATTAAGGCGACACGCGTCATCTGAGATGGACTTGAAATATTAGGCCAACCTTTTCGACGGCACTCATTAAGTGTGAAAGCATCTCAAACGAGAAGTAAATTACAGTGCCGAGGTAGGTAACCGTCCATTTGACCCACATTTTCCTCAGGAAAAGTTTGCGAAAGGAACAAACCACGCAAAGTTGCGACGCCGACGTGGGAAATACGATCCAGCTATCCTTCACGGCAAAACATCAGGGAATATCTAAATGAAGATAAGAGCGCAGAAAACTTTAAGTGTAGTTCTAAAAGGACTAGAAGAACGTGCCGTAAACAAAAGACAGAGAAGAGAAAAACAGCTGCAACCGCCAAGTTGATATTAGCATTATTAGCTTTTGCTGTCGTCGGCATACTAAGTTAGTATTCATTCCGTTGTGTTTTTGCTTATCCAATGCATAATATTTACACATAACCCGTAGGACTTAACAAGCATTTATTTACAATTCTTGTGACCTGTCTACCTAGTTATTTTTATATTGATATAGATAGGTAGGTACTTACAAGATTTACTCATTGAAACTATCACGATTAATATAGCTATAATAATTAATACATATAAAGTAACTTTCTGTAACTTTATTAAGTTACTTATTAATGTAAGCTGTTGGTTATCCAATGACTATAAATTAAAACCTAAATAGGTGTCTTGCTTTTCAAAAGGTTGGAACCGTTTAGTGGACAAAGAATGTCAGTATGCGCTTAAACACGTATCCGCTTCGCTATTGCGAGCAGAACAAGCCCTTAGGTAAGGCAGCATCCTCAAATAAATAACTGATCTAATTACTACACTTTATCCCTTTAATAAGAACAAAATATCTTCTCGACAACTTTTTATTGTCTGTTAAATATGTCTGAAGTAGATAGGCTAGACAAGACGGCATCGAAATTTAAGCATTAATTAATTAAATTATGTAATTAGGTAGGTACCTCAGAATTTAGGTACTTCTCTGGTTTCCAGATCGTAATCTTAAGCCAGACAACTTTATTAAATTAGGTTCTGGATCCGATTCTAGACTTCTAGACTTTGCTAATTGGTTTATTTTCGACCACCAGTGGCCTCGATCACGAGGGTGTAGAACTTGCGGGTTCGAATCACTTTTAGCGTTTACACATACTTTTAATACATAACCAATGTGTAGTTCTAAAGAATTAATTATGTAGCTTGTAGGTATATAAGTAAATCTTAGCAACAATAATTGCTGAATTTGGAATTTATTAATTCAAATATTAGGTAAGATTATTGTGATTATAATATACCTATAGCTATTTACTTTGTTTTTATTTAACAGGAACACACGTATACGACGGTTGATGACGATAATGACACAAGCATCAAAAACAGGTAATTGGTATTCTCGAAAAACATTGTTTTAATTGAAGCATTCGGCCACAGCAATATTCACAAAGCGAAATTTGGTGTAGGACGGGGTTTCGTGACGATAATTATTATACTTAAGTGAACCCATCTGCCCAATTAAAACGTACCAAAAAGCATAGGTAAGAGCATTAGGAGTTATGTTTTATCTGTGCTAAGAGGCCCATTTACTATCTATAATTATATTTAATGCTATATCCATATAGGTACCTACTTAGTAAGTATTAGCATACCTACATAAGTATATGTCTCTGTCGTAAATACGAGAGTAAGATCACCGTGTAATTGTAGGTACCTATTATACAAGTACAGAATCATATTATTATGGTTAGGTTAGTACGAAGTCAAGCGGTTTATAATCTCTTTAAATACCTAAGTATATTATAATGTTATTGGCTTATTGCTAGTTTCTGATCGTCTCAAATAGGTACTTAAGCAGGAGTAGGTACCTCTACACTATGATAATATGACAACACGGTTTTCGTCCCGCTTTAACAATTTTGAAATTTAATAAGATAAAAACATTTTCTTCGTACTATAATCCTATTTAAAAAAATTATGACAAAGCACAGCGCGACATAACGCCTAAAGATCATTATAGCAAAGAGGTCATCAACTGTTACTTTGATATTAATAATTTCAGTCAATTACATGGAATTATTACCTAATTGGGGTTATCTTGTTGCATGACAACGATAACCGACTCGGTCCAAGTATACACAGTACCCATCTACCTATATATTATAGAATGTACAATTTATATATTTCTATTTGTACTAGATATTAAGAATTCAATGTACGAAAGAGGCTACATTGAAGGTGTAACAGTGACGCGGGCTAGAACCACCAAGGAATGGGGAGGGCGTGTAGCTCTCTGGGGTATGATCCCACTATGGCGAGCCAGTCCTTCGCCAAACGTAGTGCTGGCGTTGAGAAAACCTGTGCCTTCCGATTGCTGGGCCTTTGGGTATGCTAACTACTATTAATTTTTTCACCCACTGCCCAATCTCAAACCCTCAGAGGCTCAAATGTTTCCTCTCCTGTCAGGAACTTTTTTTTTTATTTTCATCTTTAGATAATTCAGTAAGACATCTAATAAGTACTGATTTCAGTATCAGGATCTAGTTAAATAGTCGTACGTTCCAGGGGTTCGGACGGTGAATTGATTATCGAACTACCTCGCAAAATGGAGGTACATCGCATGAGCATTGAACATGTTCGCCCAGACACGGCAAAAAGTGCACCTAGGAAATTTATTTTATACGTAAGTTATATTACTTGAATAACAGACAATTGGCGTCTATCTGGTTCAAATTATTGTATTACGTATGCGATACAGACAGATTTACTTACAGGGAATTCTCGAAAATGGAACTTGGATCACATCAATTGATGCAGAATATAGACGCAACAGACCTACAAAGCAGTTCTTTCCGCTTACTGTCAAGATATCTCTTCGACTATTCGTTTTGAGATTCTTCTCCAACCACGGAAACACTAAATATACATGTGTTTACAGAGTGCACTTTTATAACAATATTACAGGTTAATAAAGTTAGCAAAATTCCTTTGTATACTGGAACTCAATAAAACAATATGTACACTTTTTTTTGTTTATTTTGTTAACCGATGGAAACACATCGTTTACGAAGCGGTCCAGTCCTGGCCGGAGCCGCCCCATGAGGGAGCAGCGGGAGCGGCAGCGGGGGCCGGCGCGGCAGCGGCAGCTGCGGCTCCAGCGGTCCACTCGTCTTGTACCTTTAAAATAAATATTATGTTAAATGACAATAATATTATAAGACAAATTACATAATAATTAAAAATGTACTACAATATAATATCTATTAAGTCATGTTAATACATGGATAATGTCATATAACATAGCATTGTTAATAGAACCCCGTTGTTACATTTGATTTAAATTAAGTGTAATATTTACCTGAGCAGCCCAGTCTTCTTGTGCGGGGGCAGCGCCGAAAGCTGGCGCCGGAGCTGCGGGAGCAGAGTCCTCAGCCCAAGAGGTTACTGGTTCAACAGCAGGGTCATTCCAGTCCTCATGCACGGGAGCGGGCAATTCGGGCTTGGCAGCAACCACAGCCTACAATCATATTTATTGTATCAGCAACTTAGGTAAGGTGAAAGAATGAACAGAATCTAGGTATCATTAGTAGCCTGGCAATCTTATCATATAAAGTCTGTTGAATTAGAAACCTTTGAAACTATTTCTTTTTCAATTCTTCACAGAGTTACACCAAGTTTTAACACATTCTTAAGATCCATACCTGTTCCTTAGCTTGTTGCTCCTCCTTATCAGTCTCTTCAGGGTCTCTGTAGAAGAAGAGATCCACCACAACATCCCAACGCTGGTCACGGGCCAGGACACCGCGGAGTCTCAGCACTTCACGGGCAAGCAGCCACCACATCAGACCAATAGAGTGGGAAGACTAAAATAAAATAATGATAATAATCAGTTGCATTACATATACATTACTTTACTTACAAAGTTATCATTTATTGAAAAAAAATATGTGAATTGGTCTGACTATAAGAGATGTATCATCATACAATACATATAATGCTTTTTGTATGTTTTTAAGTTTTTTGTATAGCAGTTGTTCCTTGTCATAAAGACCATATGAAAAATATGATTAGTTAGTACTTACTTTGGTGTTGCATGGGATGGCAATGTCTACGAATCGCAGAGGTGAATCAGTATTGCAGAAAGCAATGACTGGAATGTTGACATAGGAAGCCTCAGTGATGGGCTGGTGGTCCTGAGCGGGGTCCAGAACAATCAGGAGACGGGGCTCACGGAAAGCAGCTTGGATCTGTTAAACATATTTATTTATTATCACAATGACACTTTTAAGACAAAAATGTTAATAATGTGCAATAGAATCAGTATAACTTTAATCATTTCTGCTTAGCAGTCAGTGGTTCCTTAGTTAATGTATCATCATTGAAACATTTGAATTTTGATGTGATTATGATTGATTCTAAACTTACCTGATTAGTGAAAGCACCAGGAGTGAATCGTCCAGCAATAGGGGTAGCTCCAGTGTGGGCTGCGAATTTCAGGACAGCACGCTGTCCAAAAGCACGCGACGAGATAACGAACACGTCAGCTGGGTTCTCAATGGCGACCACAGCACGGGCAGCCAAGACAAGCTTCTCCCATGTACGGCGTAGGTTAATTACGTGAGTGCCATCAGCACGACGCTTGTACACATAGGTTTCCATCTGTAATGCAATAATTAAAGTTATTAATGTTTTGGTGACTAGTGAACACGAACTTCAAATGAAATAGTAGTAAAGTCAGTTGGGAGAATTGATCGTCAATAAAATTCAGATTTATATGGAACGGATTCTCTTATCATCATATTATACGTTACGCACCTGCAATTTCGAATTCACTACATAGCTCATCAATATTTTGCGAGAGTAATAAATACCTAAGCAATTTAAATCAGATTTAAGGTTAGGATACCGCACTCACCTGGAAGTGTACATTGTCAGACCCTAGATGGGTCGTCGCCGCCAACATCTTGGTGACATCCTCCTCGTTGAGGGCCAAAATATCTAATCCTCCCGACATCGTTGCGTTTATTAGAGTTACGACTAAACCTGATGATAAATAAAAACCATGGTCAAGTCGAAATCAAAACAATTTAAGTTTTCAGGTATTTTCCCCGAAATAATAACAAAAAAGGTAAGTACAAAGAGCAATCAGATGATTTTGATATCATAATGATTTATTTATGTGAAGATTCCTCGTATATTTCGAGATTTTCAAAATAAACTTACGCGTGTAATGCCACTGGGAGCGAAATGGACTTAAAAGAAATGTCAATTTGACAACACCCTACAGCTCGGTTTTGTACAGTCCGAAGTGAATTAGTGTAGATGTGAATAGTTACAGTATATAAATCTAAACTTCTGTATTGTATAATTTATTATGATTACAAAAGCATGAATTAGTTATATTTTTATTTAGAACTACAATTTATTATTAAAAAAAATTAAATGAGATCTAAAGCTATAAACATATTCATAATTTTACTTATACGCGTAGATATTTTAATCAAAAATTAACTAAAAAACGTATAATTTACATTTATTGATATTTTTGTTTTAAAATAAAATATTTAAATTTTTCGGTATGTTGTAGCATGGTCCGTTTCAATAACAAACGTTACAAAACATAATACATTTTTAATTTGAGTGTTGACTCACACTCGCTTGACTTTATTTTTATCCAGTAGCAACATTTGTTTTTGATGTGTGGCTGTAGGGAAAGATCGAACGAAAGAATAAATAATTTACTCTACATATTCGCTCAGTAACAAGTTATTTTAAATTGTATTATAAGATAATTTATACATTATGATTACTCTATTACCCTGACACCAAGTACTGTGAATATATCGTATACTTAGTGAGTTATTTTGGTAATCGGTGACATTTCAGTGAAGTGCCTAATTTGATCATGGAGGCTGTAGCAAGACACGATTTCAATGCAACTGCTGATGATGAACTTAGTTTTAGGAAAAATCAAGTCCTTAAAGTAAGTATGGTACCCTCGCAACCACTACTCGATAGATAACGAACACACCAACGCAGATTCATTCTAGAATTTACTTCTTTCAGATTCTTAACATGGAGGAAGATATGAATTGGTACAGGGCAGAGTTAGACGGCAGAGAAGGACTTATACCTAGCAATTATATACAAATGAAAAACCATAGGTTTGTTTCAGTGCATTTATTAGTTTCAATATATTTTTCATACATCTGAAAGTACAAATTTTAAGTTAAATTCTAATTAAAATATTCTTGTTGCTATTGTTGTTATCATAATGATCTGTCAATGATGAATTATGTTATTGTGGTACAAGGGAACTGCCTAGAATAATATTCCATAGTCAATGTGAATCATTTTAAGATAAGGAATAAGAACTATTCAATTTGGTCAAGCTAATATCAGCTATTATTGTTCATTTTTGCTGACTGACTGATTATTGTTATCATTAATGTTTAAATATAGCAAACAAATGTAGAACAGTCTTTAGGCTGTTCATTCACTGGTCATATACAAATAGTAACTGCTTCATAGCAATAAAAAGTAATTATTAATAAAAAATACACTGCCAGTATATGAACAAAACAGGTGACCAGATTAACAAAAGTTAAATAACTGCAATTACTCATATACTGATAGCAAAGAATTATTATTTACTGTAGCATTCTAGATAGGAGTTTTTCTGAATATTATTTTTATTTCAGTTGGTATTATGGAAGAATTACAAGAGCAGATGCTGAGAGACTATTAGCAAATAAACCAGAAGGAGGTTTTCTTATAAGAATCAGTGAATCAAGTCCTGGTGATTTCTCCTTATCTGTAAAGTAAGTGATATTCTTTATTTAATTTTAATACCTACTAGTTGTTACACCAGTGTGGAATTCAATTGTGCCGGTGTGGAATTCATTTCCCCCATTGCAGGACCTGGTTAAAAAATAACCTATGTTCTTCTAATCTATGCAACTATTCCTGAATCAAAATTTATTAGATTTAGTGGTTCACTGTGTGAAATTGTATAAAACAAACAAAATTTTGTACTTAAAATATTTAAATGATCTTGTTTACATTGTACATATATACATATATATTTTTTTGAATATCAGTGTCACTACTACTTTAGACATTAATATCCTAGGTAGGTACATAGTTAATTTATTTTATTGTTAACTTATTACCAAATCTAAAAAATCAACACCCATGGTAAACTATCATCAATTCATCCCGAAATAACAGCTGCATTTTTTTAAAACCTTTTTATATATATTTAAAATATGTTTAAAAATTCTAGATTAGGTATTTTACTGAAAACCCAAACTGTGTGAAGATTATAATAATATATAAACAACAAGAGCACAAACACAAACAAATATTTAAAGAATTGAGAATTGTCTCTTATTATATTTTATTAAATTTCAAACAATTGTGCATAACTTAATTTATATATAAATATAATTTTTAACTTTCCCATTGATGAAAGTTTCTATTACTTAAAACTATTTGATATTTTTTCTTTAGCTAAATAGGTACGCCATAATCAATTAGCGTTAAACATTTTATAATGTTTACATACTTCTTTCTGACCTAATAATGATAGTTTATTGTTATTTCTTATCACAGCAATACAAAGTTCAGAATGTGGTTAAGATAATGTAGGTATGAATGCAATTTTATTCTCTGAATCGGTACTTAAATCAATTTCAATTGGAAAAGTGCAATTATGATAATAGATATAGGATAATTATTTTCTGAGAGAGTTAACACTTGTCGTACATGAAGATCTCTCTTAACATACTAGAACTGAAATTTGGGAATTTAGACAACTGATTTAACTCGCGTTATTAATTTTATGCTGATGTTTCGCAAAACTTCACAGTTCCCATAATCGTAGCTGGCTTAATTGGCGATAGAACACTGAGGCTTCGAATCAGCATAAAATCAATATACGCGAGCTTATTATGTTATAATTATTTTATTCCAATATGTAGTTATTGTGGTTTAGAAATTATTAAGACGGATAAACCTTAAAGTCGACATTATATTCGAAACCGAGTTGACCGTTACCAGCATAGAATTAATTAAAAATAAATTTACCACCCATTATGTAAGTAAAGAATACAAGTATTGAAGAAACTGATATCGGCTAACTACTACGCAAATGTTCGCCGTAAAAAAAAAAGTTTCGCTTTAACGTGTGAGTCACGGCGTTGGGTGAAGTGGCATTATTTCTTGGCGGATTGGTCTCGACATGCTGAGTTAGTCATATTATAATCATTTATTTATTCATTAACTTGTGTCCGCGTCTTTCTGCGTTGAATTAGTAGGCAGGTTTATTTTTATCACAATTTGACAGCAATCGTGTCTAAAACGACTTAGCGGTTATTGATTCCCCAATAAAAACTTCCTCTCCCCCTTTTCACCCATTTAGGGGATGGATCATCCATATTAATATACATATATAAAACACGAATGTACACAGTCGAAGATTAGATTAGAAGGAAGGTGTCAATGGAAATGCTTTTTATAATTCCGTATTTTGTTTATTCTTGCATACTTTTTAAAAAAAAATCATATAAGTATTTTAATATTTTAATTTGGCTAACAATAAATATAATGATCAAAAATGTAGTTATAAAGTAGTCAAGATCGATTAAGCGAGATTTTATATGTAGGTACATAACTTTATTGCTCTCGTTTCATTGAGAAAAGCCTCGATGGGATTCCATTGCAGGTCTCGCGTTATTACTAACTCGACTTGCTTCCTTCCCACCGGCTGCAGTAATATTCCTGCTATTGCAGCCGATTTATCCTTAAATCCATAGCGACGATACATCTCACCCACTATTAAAAAAGGTTTGACTTAAGCCCTTTCAAAAGACAAAGTTTTATTATAACAGACAAAATTTCCTTAATGGGATAATCATATCATCATATATATATAATCATACAATTACCACCAACTTGCCACGGGTTGATAATATTCGTAACTTTTATCAGTGATATGAAAGAATATATTCTTACTCATTTTTCCGTTTCACTAGAACCAGTTTGATATCGAAAATCGTGACTCAGCCTATGTATGGAGATGTAATGAAACCAGTTCCACTATTTTCTCCTAATACGACGGCCTATGAGGGAATTAGTCATTGAGTATTCCAACCTCATTAACATTGGCTTAAAATATTTTAAATAGGTACTTAGAGAAGGTAAGTATTAAAGTTTTATTTTGAAAGGCTCGTCAGCACTCTTGTTAGTGTATTAATGTGACGGTAAATTGACCTCCGACTTGTATGGGAACCTAGTGATGGACATATAATATAATCAATCTGCTGCGGTTATGAGAACTGAAATGTTCTCAAAACGTCAACAATTACGTATTTAAATGCAAATTGGATGCAGTTTACGCTTATGCGCAGTCGGAAACATTTCAATCAAGAAGCGGAAAAAACAAATCGTTTATTGTTAAAATCAGTTTAAATGATCATCCACAACGGAGAGTGTTGAAAAGGTGATGTTTTATGAACTCAAACCGTTGACTCATTGACACATTAAAGGCATGATGCCGTTATGTTAACAGGAAAGTAGCATCGTTTCATATAAAATAATGGACGGTCTATAAACTATCCATAGCAATAGCGTATAATACCAACCTAATTGTTTTCCACGTAATTACTTTAGCTGCATGTATAATGAATAATTTAGATGCAGGTAAAATCCCAGAGAGTGAAAGAAATATAACCTAATATTCACATTACGATATGAAATATTGTGAAGTTTTTTATACCTTTAACTATATTTAAGAATGCGGTCATTCTTAAATATTCATATATTATTCTAAGAATGTTGACCTTAAATTAATAATCGTATTTCTTGACTACATTAAAAGGACCCTAACTTAATTAAGAGTGTGATAATGAACCTTAAAGACTCCCTAATTATTTTTATTAAGACTTTAAAAGACTCTTGAAATCGATAGGAACCTTGAAACCGGAGAAGATAATTATGCTACCAAGTCATATATTAATACTTGTTATATTTACCTATGAATAAATAGAAAGTAGAACGGTTTAGAAATTATTTTATATGAACATATAAATTTATAATGATCCAACCTTAGTAACGACCGGCCGGCTTTGCATGCATTATTTTTACTAATTATATTTATCTACAAGTATTGATACGCATAATGCTTCCGGAATTAACAAAGTAAATAATACGTTTTAATAATGCTTAGAACAGCATCATAGTAGCTAATAAACAAACCGAACTTTTTTTATATAAATATGTGCTTATGTGTTGTACCCACCTAAATATTATTAAAAAAAAACAACTGAATAGCGTAAAAAATACCACCACGAAACAGATAATAGTGCTCTGTAAAAAAAAAATGCATGATTTGAAAAAAAAAGTACTAGTATATTTATTATTTAATAAGTTTTGATGCCTTCGCGGTTATTACACATTGAAATGAAAAAAACTACTTTTCGTTCGTTTCAAAAAGTTAGCAAATAAAATAAAATAAGTACGCGTATTAACTCCATTACAGTTTCATTGCAATGTGTAATAACCGCGAAGTCATCAGAAATTGTTTCCATATTAGTTTTCTGTCTAGTTGAAATGTAACTGTCATTGTATTGTTTAAACAGATGTCCCGACGGCGTTCAGCACTTCAAAGTACTCAGGGACGCGTCGAGCAAGTTCTTCCTTTGGGTTGTGAAGTTCAATTCCCTCAACGAGCTGGTTGATTATCATCGCACCGCGTCAGTGAGCCGCCTACAAGACGTCAAACTCAAGGACGTTGTTCCTGAAGAGGTGAGTTTTTCATCCGTTCTAAGAGCATCATTTGTTTATTTAATTATTTTTTTTACTAAATAATTGTGTACAATAGGCATGACTGATTTTTTTTCGATGTTCTGATACGTATTTTTTGTTTTTTCAATAGCACAATAAACGACAAAGATAAGCGCTTCAAAGGCGCGGGAGTGGGCACTCGTGACGTCACGTTATGAAATAAATCGTACCATATCGTGACGTCAGTAACCCTCACTCTTTGGAAGCAATTATCCTTGTTATTTTTTGTATGTGAGAAAATAATAAATACGTGTCCAATAGTTTTCAATAATCTAACTACTAAATAGAATTTCGTTTTTTTTTACCCAGTCGTCATCCCTATTGGCAGATTTAATACCCTATGGCATATACCAACGAACCAAACAGAAATTACGTGTAATGGTGTGGTGCTAATGGATTATACTAAATAGGACATAAATAAAAGGTCATATTGGAAAAATAAAACTGACGGATTTCACTCAAGTACTTACTTACCACTATTTGTGACTGAAAAAATAAAATATATTTTTACGTGCTTTTAAATTCCGAACAAGATTAAAAATATTGTACAGTATCATAAAATAATAATAACTTCATAATCATTTTATATCAATTACCCTGTCTATTTTTTTACCTATTTATTATTTCATTCACCTTTCTAATTTTATTAGTTACAGGCGTTCTGCTTTATAAGAAAAGTCATACAATTTTAATGACTTGACAATAAATAAGCGTATAATTACTAATTACTTGAGGTTTCACAATATATTTATAAGCATTTTGTTTAAGAATGTAACCAGGCTAGAAACTTTCACAGGCGGCAGTACCATGTGTACCTGTGTTTAATTGCATTCTCGGTTCCCAGTAAGATCTTTGTTCTATTGTATTCCACGTCTAGGGCATAATCGGACAAAGTAGTGTTTAATAGTATTTATATTTAACTACTAGCTCTAAACAGCCGTGTAATTTACTCAGAACCTATCTTGGCACAAATTATTTCAATGCTTTTAAACGCAAAACAATCTTTTTTAACTAATGTTGAGTTTTTTTAAACGTTGACTTGTTTCATCCAATATAATTATTATGGCTCGCTAGAATAGTAAAATAAAAAAAAGGTTGCATAACATTTTGACAATTTCAAATAGGGCATTGGTCAAATAATGCCGGTCGATTTAATATGTGCCTCTTTTAGCAAAATAAAAAAATATGCGCTAACTTCGGCCATTTTGTTTTTATATTATATTATTATTGTATTATAATGAATCCGTCGATTCCTCTGCCTATTTAATTGTTAAGATTAATAAAGTAATTGTAGGACAGAAATATTTGTGTAATAACTACTAATTATTCTAAATACCAAGTTTAACTCGCTTATTTTATTTTAATGGCTGCATCTCGAAAACTTTGCAGTTCCCATATTCGTAGCACAACTTAGCTGACGATAGTCTAACGCTAAAGTCAAATGTATCATTCCAATGTGTCTGAACCAGGAAGGTACCTATCAGAAATTATTACGAATAAAAGCGTGTGTAAAAAGTGCTACGGAAAATTTTGTATGGTTACAATAGTACCTTTGATAAATCGATCTAATTTTGCAGGTGTGACGGTGTATTACATCATACACTATGACCTATTCCATTCAATTAATGTTTGTCATTTATACATTTGACCTCGGTAGAAAAGGGAAAATGATAAGGGGGTCTAGACAAGTGCCCAACGTTCAACGTTAACGTTAAACGTTAGCACCAAAATGTATGGGATTTGACATTTGTGACGTACGTGACAGTCGTTCGCGGATGTCAAATCCCTTACATTTTGGTCCTAACGTTTAACGTTAACGTTGAACGTTGGGCACTTGTCTAGGGCCCAAGGAATGTTTATATCACTTTCTTTTATTTTTACTTTTTTATGATCCAGCATTTAAAAATACATATATACTTACCTATTTATACAATCCTAAATTTTTACTCTTTTACCATTATCTCCTATTTTTTATTAAAAATCACAAAAATCGCGGTACGACGTACGCTAGGTCAGCTTGTCTAATAGGTATAGAAAATTCTCGTGTCGCTGTGTTTGTTGCCAAACTCCTGCTAAACGGCTGTACCGATTTTTATAAAATTTTGTGTGTGAATATATTTTTCATATATTCTCGGACCTAGGTACCCGATCCCAAAGTTTTATTTTTGGAAAACATTTTCATGATTCAACATTAAAAAATACAATTCCAAATTATCACGAGAGAGAAAAAATTGAAAAAGATAAATTAGTTTAGCGTTAAGACTATCGTCAGCTCAATCATACTACAATTATGGAAACTGTAAAGGTTCCGAAACGTCCGCCAATAAAATACTCAAGTTAAATCCAATAAAAAAAATATTCTCAAGAAGCGCGGTACACGTACTGGGTCAGTTCATAATATATTTATCTCAATTGACATAGGTTTATACGTACATTTATTCTCGGAATAAAACAAGGCGTGTACATAATACGACAAGTCCAGTAATAGACGCAATTAAATACATTTGTCGACGTTAAAGGCACGCCGATGTCAGTGTAAATACGGTCGCTTCGACCCTGATACTGTAACCGAAATAACTAAGTCAGTTTTGTATTACTGTTATAATATTCTTCAGTTGCAGAACAAATATTGTTCGTGGGTGGGAACACGTTTCACCTATCTGTATCTATATTATATAACAAGCTGTCCGCCCGGCTTCGCACGGATTATCTTTGTTTAATAGCCTATGTCACTCGGGAATAGTGTAGCTTCCCAACAGTAAAAGAATTTTTGAAATCGGTCCAGCCGTTCTGAAGCCTATTCAATCCAAACAAACAAACCTTTTCTCTTTATAATATTGGTATAGATAAATGAATCGCAAAATATGTTGGTAAGCGCATAACTCGAAAACGCCTGGACCAATTTGGCCAATTCTTTTTTAAATGATCATTTTGAAGTCCAAGATGGTTTTAATGACGAGAATAAAATCGAACCCCTAAAAACAGCCCTTTTCTTTTTCCCATATATATAAACGTTTTCTAACTGAAATGTGCTCTACATAGTATAGCCGCTGCCGGGACCGCTAGTCGCTACATACATATCGTCGACCGTAGGTTCAATTACGGTAAGGGACAAAATACGGTTTTTCAGGAGAGGCCGACAAAGTTTTTTTTCGGACTCAATCGCTTGTAACTTTTTTTGTATTGAACCTTTTTTGGATCTGATTTCACAAAAAACCTTATATTGTAGTGCTCTATCAGTCCTTGTAACGTTTATTTCAATATTCTAGCTATTTTAGAAAATAGATGTCCCTTACACTAGTGATTTTCGAAAATTACGTCCCTTACACTGCAAGTATTTCGTAGTCACGCCCCTTACATTAAATTGACTACTAAGTTAAAATCAAAATTTTTATTACACATAGTGTAAAAGACGTTTTAAAAATAAAAATTAAAGATAAAATACTGTAAGACAGTTGTTGCAAAAAAAAATAATGGAAAATTTTATCGTAAGGCTAATTTTATATCGCAAACAGGTTTAAAAAATATTTAAGGGACATGAAAATGTATAGAAAGTGCATGCTGAGTGTTTTTATATTATTATGCAATATTAAAATATACCAATATTTCTTTGCTGAAAGGAAAACTGACTAAATCATAACAATTTTACGTATAAAGCTATTATGAAAGTGCGTAAAATAAACACAAGATAGGATTTTATATAGGTACTGCCTTGTAGATTTTAGCTGCAACATTGAGAAGCACCTAGATTCTGTACCTAATAACAACTGTCCAAGACTTGACCGTTATTGGTTATTTGTAGAAGATGCTTCAATCACAATCTTGGAGGCTTACTCTTTAGTTAGATCTACTAGTTATGGCTCTGGAGAACTCTTAAAATAAAGCTATTGAATTAATCGAACCAGTCTAATCCAAATACTGCTTTACAATCTAGATGTCATCACACAAATTGACCGTTTTATTCAAAATCAAAGAATATTCAGTGCTGTTTATTACGATTGTAAAGAAACAACAATAAGCGGTATGTCGATTTTAATGTTTTTGAGCATATTATAATTAATAATCGCGAATTGATTCGATGAAAGACTTAAGAAAAGATAATACCGGAAAAGTTACAGTTTCCAATAATGATGAATTGTCTTGTGAAGGTGTCTTGAAATTTTTGAGACAATAGAAAAGAAGTTAAGATGATTCAAATTAGATTCAAACCTTAATGCTGTAAAGAAAGCAGTAGGTATTACTGTTGTTTTTGATAATTCTGGTCGTATTTTTTATGTATTACAATACTTATGGTATTAATAAATATTACTTGCATGAATTCGAATGAATATAATCCATAGAGTACCTTCAAACTGGAAAGAATTATCCTAAAGATTACTCCTTCTTCTTTCAATGCTATTTTTTTACTCTAATCTTGCATTTTGCAGCGTATCTTATATAAGCACATGCCTGTATCTTGTATTATAAAGTTAAAAATACATGTAAAATGAAGATAATTATATCGCACCTTTATTAGAAAAGTGTGTCATCTTGAAATATTTTGTTACTCCATTTAAGACTCTATGTCATAGGTTTTTAAATTTGAATTCATGTGGTGACACATCCCGAGTTGTTATGACAAAATTAGTGTAACGGTAACATCTCCTTCGGTACGCTAATGTAAATTAAGGTAAGGGACAACTATTTTAAAACTTGTGCAATTTTTTTAAGGTATGGGTGATATTTTTTATTTTCTCTATATGAAAAACAATGTACATGTAATTAATAGAATGCGAAGACCCTTACCTTATTTAATTTGAGTTCACGGCGGTAATTACACTATTCCAAGATGCTATTGTTCAAAAATTATCAGATACATTATTGGCCGAGGGATAATTTGACTTGTGACCCCTAAAAATCACTATGGTAAGGAACATTTTTTTTGAGCTAGAATTTTTTCGAATACACCATTCGAAAGAGCGCAAAATTCTGAACAAAACTGTATACTTAACTCATTTTCGGCATTTTGTCCCTTACCGTAATTGAACCTACGGTCGACGATATATTATTATACATCTATACTAATATTATAAAGAGGAAAGATTTGTACCTATTTTTGTATGTTTGTAATGAATAGGCTCAAAAACTACTGGGCCGATTTTAATAATTTTTTCACTGTTGGGAAGCTACGTTCACCCTGAGTAACATAGGCTATAGAATATTTTGAAAAAAAATTAGGGATCCGTGCGAAGCCGGGGCGAACCTCTAGTACATATATAAAAAGCGAAATCGATTGACTGACGTACTGACTGACCGGTAGGTTTAGAAGCTTGATTTTCTCTGAAAGGTTTTTTATATGATGTAGTTGGGCACTTAATTTTTTTTTGTAAATTTAACCTCGAATGGGGTAAAACCGTTTTTTCAATCCGTACGTGGATTTTCCTGAATTTGTATACAACTTTATTGATGACAAATGGGAGTTATGAAATATTATGACAAGTTAGTATGAATATTGTCGTACCGTATATGGGTTTATTTAAATTGTTGTTGACGACTCAACGACGTTCATATTAGAATGAAACAATTACAACGGATTTAACTCGCGTATTTTATTCGCTAACGTTTCGAAAACTTTAAAGTTCCCACTAATTACCTACTTAAGTTATAGGCTATCGTCAGATCTGTCGGCAACGAATATGGGAACTGTAAAGTAACTGTAACTGCAAATAAAATAAAATACGCGAGTTAAATCCGTTATAGTTGTTTCATTCCTATAACATAATTATCTAACTGGGCTCTCACACTCGTGATATTTTTGCCCTTTTTTATAGATACGGAATCTTCGCGCGTGAGTCCGAATCGCATTAACCCTTTTTAGGAATGTCAAAATGTGGTAAAAAAACCCAATTCTACGTGTGCTAAACCGCGCCCGCCGTCAGCTTGTAACTCGTAATTAATGATTGTTTTCATAAGGGAAATTTGTTAGCATCATTTGTTTAAGGTAAACTTGTTTTATGACGTTATAAGTACAATGATTATTTAAACAATATGTACACTTGACATTTGCAATTTTCTATTGTTTCCATACAAAATTAATTGTTTACGTGGTGTATGAAATCCTTAAACAGTCATTGTTTCTGATTCAGTCAGCTGTTTTGTAACTTATATCTGAACTAGCGACCCGCTCCGGCTTCGCATGGATGTTTTAAACCTTCCTCTTTAATCAATCTATCTATTAAAGAAACGCTTCAAAATCCGTTGCGTAGTTTTAAAGATTTAAGCATAGCTTCATAGGGACGGACAGATCGCGACAGCTACTTTGTTTTATACTATTTAGTGATATTGAATGGATTTTGAAAATGATCTAACTAATTATATACCTAGCTCTCTTATCAAAATGTATAAATTATACAAAGTATAATGTACATATCTAAACACTTGCGAAAATCGATGTTGACGTCAGTTGGGTGTGTATTGAGGGCGAGCGATTTTTTCTAGACTATTTCTACGTAGACATACCTAGGATGCCCCGCCGGATGTTTCCTATTCTATTGCCCCAGATATGCTTATTTCACTCCACGCTTAAATTTCTTCAATTGTATTAGGTATACAATTCTGACGTACATATTTCATTCTTCGATTAACTACGTACGTATACGCTACTTCATAGCAGGCGCGTGCAGTGGAAGCTCATTAAACGCCAGGCACTCTTTACAATTTTTAATTGTGCCTATATAAAATACACGCCCAAGCTTAATAGGTAGAAACAATTGTCATAAGCAAATAGCTGAAAGGAACTAGCATTGTCATTGTTTTACACGATTTTCAAAAACAGATAATGTACGACTTAATAGTCTATATTATTATATGAAATACCACACTTTAATATCGTGTGTAGAAAAGGGTAAATTTTCGACAGACGTATATATTTGGTTGAAATGTATAATAATAATATATGAAACCCAAATGATGTCGTTTGACAAACCGCTTCGCGGATTAAAGGTAATAGGTGAATTATACAAGCGATAAACAGTATGTTCCCCAGGCGCGTTACCTTTTGATTACTATGCTTTAAGGCGATCTAAGGCTTCGGACTGTTAGGATTTAATCTGTAATATATATTAATAGTACACAGACGTGGTCTCTCGTCACTGGAAGCCAATTTTTTTTATAAAAAAATACACGATTAAACCGGCCTCTCGTGATTAAGATTTTATATAATCCTAACTAATATTATAAATGCGAAAGTAACTCTGTCTGTCTGTCTGTCTGTCTGTTACGCTTTCACGCTAAAACTACTGGACCGATTTAAATGAAATTTGGTACAAAGAAAGTCTGGAGCCCGAGAAAGAACATAGGCTACTTTTTAACCGACTTCAAAAAAGGAAGAGTTCTACGCGGACGAAGTCGCGGGCAGAAGCTAGTTTCTACTAAAGATATTTATATGATAAAAAAAAATTTTGAATGTTGAATGACGGCTGATAGAGTTCAATCGAAAAGAAAATCCGTACCGACACAAATATGTAATGGGTTATGGATAGGCACAACTGTCACCTTCGACATGTCCTTAGTCGATTATTAACTTGCCATTAAAAATTGTCTATTAACACCGGCCGGTATCATTCATTTCATTTTCACTGTAATGATACAAGTAACATTCCAATTCATTTAGTTTATGCCGAACTCGTACGCAATGCGTGTTCAGCGGGCGATTATAATTGTTGAAATGCTTACTAAAATAGTGGGTCGTGTGTTATACAATTTCTCTTCAGGTAGTTATTTTTAATTGTACTCTAAATTAGTTTAGTTTTCATTGACATAATAAAGAACAATAAATTCGATGAACGTTATTCAATTATTTATTAATTCAATTGAATCGTTTCTGCGCTTCTCACTAGGTATATCATTTTACCTCATACCTCCGTATATATAGGTTACAGATTTGTGAATATGTGCCTAAGAAATATTCCATACACTGACAGTATAGTGTTACTAAATAGGTTGTAAAACAATGGTACATATAAGTCACTAGCTCCTGCCCGCGACTTCGTCCGCGTGGAACTCCTCCTTGTTTGCAGTCGGTTAAAAAGCAGCCTATGTCCTTTGTCACACTCCAGACTTTCTTTGTACCAAATTTCATTTAAATCGGTCCAGTAGTTTTAACGTGAAAGCGTAACAGACAGACAGACAGAGTTACTTTCGCATTTATAATATTAGTAGGGATTAACCCGTACCTACAGTAACTTGTTTTATTATTATTGTTGTTTAATACTTTTTTTGTTTATTTCAGACACTGGTCCAGGCTTTATACGACTTCACCCCACAGGAGGCGGGGGAGCTTGAGTTCCGACGCGGTGACGTCATCACCGTCACAGACCGCTCCGATCAGCATTGGTGGCAGGTACGGTAGTTTTGTCATAGTAGTATTAACATATAAGTATATAATATAGTATATTTTACTTATAGTCTAGTTTATTCAAGCTGGTACAAAAAAGAGCATGGCTACCAATTACCAAATATGAATAATAATATGTATTATTGAATTGCGCATCGCGACAATACCATATTAGAAGTAATTAAAACATTCCTCAAGTAACCCGTTCGTCATTATTTTTGTCCCTTAAATAGTATATATATATATATTACGCATATTGCGTCAGAAATTATTAAAAAATATGCTTACTAGTTTTTTTAGTCAAATTATTTAAAAAAATGACTCCTTTTTATTTTGATTTGATTATTCATATATTTGAGCTAGATCAATTCGTGTGAATGGACCAAAAATAATTATTTATTAGTCTACCTACTGGTTCAATTTCAATTAATTTATTTATTATTAACTTTTATTTATTTATTTTTTTCAGGGAGAAATAGCCCACCGCCGAGGTCTTTTCCCAGCTTCGTACGTGACGCCGTACCACTCATAGTGTCAAAACGAGCCTAGCCCTTGCCTGCCGGCCAGGCGTGTCGCACCGCTCTGATCAAAAGGAACGACCTTGATTACCAAAAGGCCACAGTTATGACGATTGTCTGGATTTCACAACTTATAAGTTCATAGTTATGTGATCACATGGCATTCCATATAGGCAGTCTCCAAAATCTCTGGTGTGCCTACCCTATACCCACCACTGCACGCGCCTGAGTGATCGCCTCGTCTTAACCTCATAAAGACCATGCATAGGGGTGGTTTAGAAAACTTTAGAACTGTCTGTATCTATGGCTTAATTTCACTTAAGATTATTAGGAATCATGTTTCAATTGAAGATCTTTTATAACAGAAGAATCCAGTTGGTCTATGCCAAAGATTGACACGACGCCTCTTCAATACGACTTCTTAAATCGACAGTGAAATAACGACGTATAGTTGTCGAGCTTTGGCATAGACCTATAGTAGTAATTTCAGTTATAACTGGATTCGCTTGATTACTGTCAAGTTTAAAAAACTTCTGATATCTCAATCGAGATTCTATTGACATAAACATAATGTTTCATTCAACACTTAATGTATGTTAGGTACAGTCAACGTCAGAGATATCTGAGCCCACCTAATAAACGCATACGCTGACTGTACATTAGTAGCATGGGCGAGCGTTCTATACAGGCACAATGAGAAAAATGTATGTAGTGCCTACCTTGGCGCTTACATACACATCCTCTACTGCACACGCCTTATTAGTAGATACAAAGAGTTCTTATGAGGTAATGTCATTAGAGTAAATCTTATGAAAATACTGATTTAAACTTGTACAAAAAATTATCACACATATTATGCAAAATCGGGTCTTAACAGTGTTTGTGATTGACTCTCGTTTTTGTATATTATAACTCATTGAAAATCATATCGTTTTATAATGTACGTTTGTTGTGAAAACCAGGCAATCTAAAAGATCTTTGTCTAAAAATATTTCCATATTGGATATTTTTTAATAAAGACTAACACGTGGTCTATAAAACTTATTAAAGGCAGATTACTGACAACTGTATTTACAAATTTGAAGGGATGCAAACCCTACTTAATTGAATAAAAAAAAGTTTATTTTGACAGTTGTTAAGTAAATACTGCCTTTGAAATGGTGTTTAACATCGACCTAAAGTTATTCTTAGGGCGCGTTCAGCGCTTATTTAAGTTTTTTTATTCTGTCTTAGAGTCGTACTTATTGGGTTTCGATTTTATTGCAGCAAAACAAATATGTAAGCTTCATAGATATACTGTTTTATTGCCTATATTTGAACCTTTATACTATATAAAAAAAATCAATACACTTCAAGGTATAATGTCCTATATTGCTTTTATATACATCTATTGATATTTTCTAAAACATTTAATTCTCATATGTATCACTCAAATTAATGTTTTGCTACAATAAATCCGATCCCAGCTCCTATCTTTAACATTTAAAATTCTCGCTGTCTCCTATACAGTTAGAATCATTTCATGTCACTTTTCGAAAAAATGGATTCGAATAGGACTAATGTTACATTTAACATGTAGCCTCAGCGCTGGCTCTAGCCCTTTATCGCCCTTAATCCAGATAGAGCGAAAATGACTTTTAGCTTTTTTGCTCTCACCTCTGGTTAATTGGCACTTAGTACCGCAGAGCCGGCGCTGTGAAGCCCTTGTAAAAGTAATCCATTTTGAATTCAAAACATTCTATCATAAGGCTTTTGCGTAAAGTCATTTAAAATTCTCTGTAGTGTTTAATTTCCTATGACAAAGATTCCAGTCACCCCAGACTTCCGTGATTTTAGGAAAGATTTTTTTTAGGATTGACAGTATATTTTATACTCTTTCGAAAAAAATAGCATGATTTTTCAACTTTAATTCCTACAACCGTAAAACAGCTCCGCTTTCAGTTTATTTTATACTACCAATCCTCAGAATGCCATCTTTCCTAAAATCACATAAGTCTAGGGTGGCTGCGATCTCACTCTATAACTAAGAATAAAATCAGGTGTAGTTTAGCGTCGTCAAGGTCCGGTTCGGTTAGTATGTTTATGGTGCTTCACGTCCCACAGCTGTTTGTTAGACGAGGTGGATAACGAATTCACATAATATTTAATTCTCGTAATAATTGTTAACGTATTGAATGCCTGCGACTGTCCATCGGGCCAGTCGTGGGTCGCAACTGCCTTGCGTTTTGCAATACTATTTAGTACGAAAACTGTCATCGGGAGTACAAAATGTTTCAGTGTCGTGTTTTTTATCGGTGTAGTGTTTCTGTGTGACGAATTTATTGATTTTTTTTTAATAATTTCCATATTAATTATTGTGACAACTCGACGGACGAGCCCGCTTTGTCAAACACGTGCCAGAATGTTATTTGTAGTATTTTTAATACCTGTGTTTAGTAATGTAAAGGTAATAGGGATCAACTCAGTTATTGCTGAATTCAACCCCGCAGTATGATTTTCTTTGATTTTAAAGTATGAACATTATTTTATCCTTTCGATTGTATAATAATGCTCATTTTTTAAACGTTTACCATTTACATGTTAAGTAATAGATTTTAAGTTCTTTTTTTACATATTTCGATCTTATTTTTTAAACATTATACAAAAAATATATAATCTGGTACCATAGTCATCTAGGTTTAAAAAATTGTAGCGTCCTCCAAAAGCTTAGCTCTTTATAGATGGGTGTTTCTCTGCTATTTGGAAACTCGTCCATACAAGAGCTGTCCTGAGCAAATTTTATTAAATGTTGAGAATGTCTCTTAATACAAAGAAAGGCAATAGTATATCAAATATATATATTAAAGAAGCCCACGCATTTTCCTCTGGGTTTTTGAGTTATTGACGGTTTTGTGGAAAATTGTGACAGGGGACTGTTTTTGTGACCAAAAACTAGTATTTTTGTTTGTATAAATAATTAAAACTTTATTTTTATTAGCACTTACAATGTGTAATTATTACATAAGTAATCGATGAGATCGTAACGAAGTACACTTATAAAAAAAAAGACATTTTTATAACATTTGTGACAAACTGACTAAAATCAACTTCTTACTAAACAGTCCTTCTAAAATACTGATTGTATGACTTAAATCAGCTTTTAGAATGTTATTAATTAAAAAAAAAACAAAAAAAAAAACATTACCTTTGCTACCTAATTATCACAATAAACATATTGGATTACAACTTTAACAAAATTTGTACTTTTCAAGGATCTAACAGTAATTATTATCAATGTTACAGCATAGAGATAAAGAACAGTCCCCAGTGTGCAATGAAATGACAGGGGACTGTTGACCAGGGGACTGGTTTTCTTACTTAAAAACGAAATAACACAAAATCATTAAAACATATCACATTTGTAAAACAGATGTGAAGACATACTGGTAAGTAAACTATTTTAAACAAATTATATGATTTAAAACTTTTGAAATGGGGAAGATATACTCACCCAGGGGACTGTTCCTTCTAACGTTCGAGACGCGTGTTTCACTACTAAACAAAGTGACGTTACTTAAAAAAAGGCTGCTGTCTGTATACCTATATAACCGAACAAACTTCACACCAAATGCTTTCCATTTCACGGTCATAATGTTTTAAAACAATGCTTAAATTGAATATCGTGCCGTTTTCAAATTTTACCAGGGGACTGTTTTCAAATTTTAAGGACAGCCTTCGTACATATTTTTTAAAGTAAATTTCTATCATAGACATATCATTTGTAATATTAAAAGATGCTTACAGTCTTTCTTAATCTATATATGATTATTATTCAGTTATGAATGGCAAGGTATTCAATATATAGGTATCAATGCTTGTAATTCTGGAAAAAGGACATACCAGGGGACTGTTTTTTGAGGTGTTTAACATTGTTTTTCTCGGAAACAATTATATTTATTTACTTAATAAGCAATTGCGAACCAAGAGTACCAAATTTATGCCCATATTAATCCAATAAATAATAGATATGATAGAGTTTATTATACAAATTTTGCTTGGGACAGCGATTTTCCATTTAGTAGAGAAATGCCCAGATGTAGGTTCAGACTAAGTTCGTGTTACGCACAAAACGTAATGCCCACGTGTTATATTCGCGGTTCAGCTTACGATTTGACGATGTTTTTATAGAACGAATGTACAGCGAGGAATTTTATAACAATTTACAATAAATGTGTAACATTGCGCTTTTAATCGCTTTTGATGTATTTATTTAATTCTGTTTGGTTACCCATCTGCCTGCAGTTGCATTGAAGTTGATTCAGATATTTGAAGGTGTCCGTAATATATATACCTATTTAATTATATTTGGACGTTATAATGTCATCGCATAATTAAATAATTTGTACGTAATTTGCTACATTTTGATATCCGGTATTTTATAACGTTGCGATGTAAGTTTAAAAAAGCTACTTTCATCAGATATACTCAAAATATACCTACAATATATTTGGTTCGTTTGAAAATCTGAATTAATTTACATGCAAATGGGCACTAGCGTTAATAATGTTGTGAAAGAAATTATTAATATCTAAAATAAATCGACGTAATAATTGGAGGTAAAAATAAACAGCTTACGATAGGCTGCTGCAGTAATGTAAACCACTTCCGTGGTAATGACGTGACTCTGTCGTTGTACTTAGTTTAACATTTAGTCAAGATTTTGAAATTAATAAAATTCGAGTGCTCGTTGATTCAATGTAGATATTTATTTTTGTTGATATGTATCCAAAATAACTTTATGGACGCAGGTAGAATTTTATCATAATAAATTAATGGTCGCCTCCAAACAGATCGGACGTAAAGTCTTCGATTTATGAATGGTTTCCCCTGCATGATTTTTCCTTCAGCAAAGCATTTAAATTGTGTGTATGATAAGTTTTTGTACTGAGCGCGAAATTAGCGCTTCAACACTCGTTGGTCGGCCGACGTGATTCCCGAACAGTATAGACCAATCAAAAAGGAGAAGTTTTATGTGCAAACCCTTGAAACGGTTCTTTAGTAAACGTTATACAGTATAATGAAATAAGATCATCGTTTTAGTCTAAGATGAAACGTGATTATTTTACCATACTACATGATATTTACTGCGAACTTTTTCCGTGGGTGAACTACCTCGTTGATTGGACTAGTAACGACTAATGTCTGTATAATTGTGCTTCTCGCTGTATGACTAGTATGTGCATGACGGCAAGTTAAAAACGGAAGTGCTATAATCTATGATAATCAAATATTTAAATAATTAAGTTATAATTCTCCATATTGTGGAAGATGTATAATATTTTTACTAATAAATTTAATATTGTATATGAAGTCTTTTATTTCTAGATATTAGATTTAAATGGTAAAGATGTTCTGAGCTCTAATTTAATAAATGAAAGTTATGAAATAAATCTAGTCTAGACTAATTGTACCTTATTTTTTCATAATGACAAGGTTCTTGATTTAAAAATGAAACAAAACAAGTAGTTCAACATTTTAATAATTTATTATACCTACATAACATCACATTTTAACAGGTTTTCATATAAAATATCTGTTATTCGTACATACTAACATAAAGGCAATCACAAATACTAACAATCTACTTACATTAAGAGTATAAGTAAAATAATAAAAAAGTAAAGAGTAAAATGACAAATAAAAAGAATAAGGAGTGAATTGTCTACTTTGGTACATGATTTAAATTGGCCTAACTTGTGCTAGATACATATTTATATAAAAATAGCACCTGCTATATCTAAAACCTAAGTACTATTGAGTCTACACTTGTTTTCTTATTTTCATAATTGGGTATCTACTTCATTAAGTACCTGTCGCTAAGTCGCTTACACCACAAAAAAATATTATATAGGTATCAAGATACTTCTTATAGTTATTATTTATGCTTGGTCTATGATTAAGAAAATATTATATAATTTTGATAGCTAGCAGTATAGAGATGTCACCGTTTATTGGATTGACTATATAAATTATTATCTTTTCACTTAATAAGTTTAAGGCCAATTATTATTTTAATATTAAATACCTAGTCTTCATCGACATATCCGAACGACTACTTAATTACTTAACAAGAAAATAATATACCTATTGATCTAGTTCATTAAAATTGACTAAAAAGGGGACTAAGTAAATCACGCCTACTTTTCTTGAAACTAAATCGAAAAAAAATTGAGCCATCTCTTACCCACATCAAGTTTTTTTGTGATATGCATAATATATATATAGTATATACATATTAATAGGGAGAACGACTGGATACAGAAAACGAAATTCTATTAAGTTCGTCAGTTAGATAATTAAAAAGTATTGGACACGTAGCTACTTGAAGGATAAAAAAAAACCAGTCGTCATGCCTATTGTAATTTATACACACATTACATTCAGAAACAGTACCCATAAGATTCTCAGCTGGCAGTATATAGTTATAGACTAAGGCATTTTTCAACGCATGTCATCTAAACCACAGATTCAAAAACCTAAAAAGTTTTTCCACCTAAAGACAGCATGATGTTTTCGAATGCTATCCAGTTAATGAGAGCCCAGGGGCCAAGACGCATCCAAAGAGGCAGGAAACCCTTGTATAGAGACAGGATGCCTTCGTTCTTCACCGACTGCTGGAGACAGTCGATCATGCCGCGGTACAAAACGCCTCTGAAAAACAACGTGAAATATAAACTGCCATTCATGACAATAATAATTTTACCTAATGATTGAGAGAATATGTTCGGAAGTAGGCGCACGTGACGTCACAGTATGGTATAAATTGTAGGTACCTACTGCTTATAACGTGATCTATTCTGAAGCGCTTATCATTGTCATTTTTTGTTCGATTGAAAGAATAAAAAATACGTGTCCAATTATTCTTGGTAACGTATCTACTTAGGTATTTGATAAACAAATAGCTAGGCATAAAAATTTCTGATGCCTTCGCGGTTATTACACATTGGAATTAAACAACTTTAGCGTTAGACTATTGTCAGCTCAGTCGTGCTACGATTATGGAAACTGTAAAGAATCCGAAACGTCAGCTAATAAAATAAAATAAAAATACGCGAGTTAAATCCGTTAATAGTTGTTTCATTCCAAATAGATAGGCAACCTAAGTTTTCTACAGGTGGTAATATTATTTGTAGTAATGATAATATCGACTATGGAAGTATCAATTGCTGTAAAGGACAAAATCCAGTTTTTCAGGAGAGCGAAAAGAAGTTTTTGTGAAAATTAATCTGGTCATAACTTTTTGTCTATTGGTGCTATTTTAACACAACCTAGAGCAAAATTGGTTAAAATTCCATCGTTTTTTAACCTATGACATCATCTCAAGTTAACAACGTATGGTTTCGGAGTTAGCATGTCCTTTACCTTAATTTTTTTGTTACAGTTGGCGTTTACTTTAAAAAAGCTTAGGTTTTATGTTTTTACGCGTTAATGTAACTAACATGAGTATGGAAAACAATGAAAGTCATTTTAACGTAAAGGTCTTATGTAGTAGAATTTTCTTGGAGTTTATGTATCAAGCACCATTGAATTCACTACTCTATTAACGAAGAATAAGGATGACTTTTGTTTAAAATATTTTTCTTTAGTTAAAGAAGTTAATAATTAGAACTAAACACCTTTGAACATAATTTAGAGTATACATTCCTTAAATCGACTAGTAGTTAATACCATAATTTATTGAGCGATGAGAAGGTATCCACCTACCTACATATAAAGTAATACACAACCAGAATAATAATAATATAGCTATATTATTATTAGTTGAATCAATTTCTGTATTTTTTTTCCTTTATATCTATGCAAACGTTACTTCGTACCACATTTTAAGATTCTGAGTTTACGAGAGGTAGGTACCCTGTAGGTTTTGATTATCTTGCGAGTGTCAAAAATTGAGTATATAAGTTTAAATATTTCTTTTTATGGTTCCGTAACTCAAAAGGAAAAACGAACCTTTATTTTATATGATGTGGCGAGAAATTTGTAGTTTTCGCAATTTTTCTTTTATCTGTATTAAAACTGTTGCTTCGAACCAATTTCATGATTCTGAATTCACAGGAGGTATTCTGTAGGTTTTGATTTACATGTGAGTGTCGAATATTAGGTTTTGTATACTCCTAGACCAGTGGTTCTGAACCTGGGAGTAAATCAACTATTCTAAAAGGGAAAGCAATGAACTTTTATTATTATTGAGTTTGTGGGCCCATTTGTGGCGCTTCGACCATTCCTGATCTATTATACCGGTCCTTTTTGTTGTCTACAGTTCACTATTTATGCCCGTTGACTCCAGAAAGTTCCAGATTCTTTGGGACGTGAGTACTTGTATCTCTGCTGGGAGCAGCACGTTTCTACCGAGATAGACACTTCTTTTCCGCATGTGTGGTCCACAGGAGCATAGTATGTGTAGGGCTGTCTTCTCAGACTCTTCGCAGAACCTACATGTATGGTCTTCCCTCAGGCGCATGTTTGTTGAGTTTGTAGTAACCGGTAATAATTGTGGTTACTGCACAGGAATTTTGCCTTTTGAGCTTTAGCAGTTCTTTATATAAATTATTGCAATAGCCTTTTATGAGTTTTCTTAATTGTTTCTGTTCATACGTAGATATCAGTTCCATTACTTTTTGTTCATATTCCTCGTTGAGTACTTCATAGACTTGTTGCTTGATGATACCGCAGACTGGTTTAGAGCCTATTAGAGGAATATTGGCACCTTTTTATGTTGGAATGCCCTGGAACTCATCTAAGTATGACTTTTTTGGTGTTACCCAGGGCGTTTAGGTAATTCTGACAGAGTCAAACTAGTTTAGAGCTACATTTATTTTAAGTAAATCCACTGCTAGTAGGCCTGCTTGACTGTCAGAGTTAATGTAGTTGTGCTGGTTTTGGAGTTTCCTTTCAATGCTAATCTCTGCAGAATTGTTATAAAATAGACTTCTTCTTGAAAGATTGAGGCTACGTTTTTGAGGCTGGCACTAATCCCAAGTTTCGGTCCTTCTCCATAAATACCGCACCCTGACTCTTGCTTTTTTGGATCACTCTGTATACCAGATATGGCTACCTTGTGGGAATGTTATTAGGCTGTTAAGCCATTGATTCCATTGAGGTATGTCTACAGTGTACAAAGAACTTAATAAGGAAAGGTAAATTTAACATAAAAATACATGTATTGTTTGTATTTTAAGGCCAGGGTAAAATCAGTTTTCCTACTAAGTCCCACGGGTGACAATATTTAAAAAGTTAGGAACCACTGACCTCGACTAATAGGAATACGTTGGCCACCATAAACGCAGCGGCTATTTTATTTATTTATTATTTATTGCACAAACTAAATTAACTAATGTACAAAAGGCGAACTTAATGCCATACGGCATTCTCTACCAGTCAACCTTTGAAATGAACAGAGAGCATGCAGGCGCAAATAAATAATACACATAATATGATAAATACGATATAAAATAGGAAGTTATTACACTACATAAATAAATACATAAATTTATATACTTAATATTATATATAGATACACAAAAATACATAAATAACCACAATGACGATGTGGCTATTTTAAAAAAATCCAACGCACGTGATGGTAGTTCGTTCTATTCACTCTTATTAAGTATTACCGTATGTTAGAAAGAGAGAGTCCGATTATAATCGTTATAATTTGTTGATGTAAAAAACAAAATACACTCTCCAGTTATTATCATATTAACGTAAAGGCCAACACGAATCGCATATTCACTTATTCTTTAAAGTAATTTACATTTAGTTAAGAAATGCGAAATTACCATTAATGTATAAGCCAAGTTTTTAGTGTTTTGTGCTATACGTTGAATAATTTGAATGTAAATTAAGGATATGTCTTTTACATCACGAAATGAGAGAAAAATCATTTTAGAAAAGGTAAAAAAGTGTAAGGTAAACGACATTTTTTTCAAGATATCAAAATTTCAATGATACCATTCGAAAGAGCACAAAATTCTGAATACAACCATATAAATAACTCATTTTCGGCAAAATGTCCTTTACATTAATTGATACTTCCATAGTCGATATGCAAGTTTCTTTATAAATCGACAAATCTGACAACAAAAAGCGACAGGTCATAATTTAGCGACATTGTAAGCTGGTTGAACCGCACGCTCGGCTCCGACTTTGACCGCGTTCGTACGACCTCGACTCTACTTCTGTACAAGTACGTAACTCTGCGTGAATTATTCACGCACATAATTAACTAATTTAAATTATTATTTGTTCACTCTATTTTAGCTTAGATATTCAATATGATTTGAAATAAAAAAGAGGCCAGTCGGCGAATATGGGAACAGTATTTTTTTCTAAAACGTCAGCAAATCCCTACTAATATTATAAATGCGAAAGTAACTCTGTCTGTCTGTCTGTCTGTCTGTTACGCTTTTACGCTCAAACTACTGGACCGATTTAAATGAAATTTAGTACAAAGAAAGTCTGGAGTCTGAGAAAGAACATAGGCTACTTTTTAACCGACTGCAAAAAAGGAGGAGTTCCACGCGGACGAAGTCGCGGGCAGGAGCTAGTAAAATGTAAATTATGTGATTAAATTCGTTATAATTGTTTCATTCTAAGCATCAGAAAATAATTTATTATAAACAAGAGAGTTAGCTATGCAGTGCATTGTAGCACAAAGTACTACATGTATATAGAGATCAAAAATAGTTCGAATTTGCGATATTTGGATAGTACCGACTTAAAGGAACTTGAAACCTCTCAAAAGTCAGAGCCGAAGCGTAGAGTTGAAACCCTTTCACAAAGTTAATTTGGGTCGCTTGAAGCCGTTCAAAGTTTACTCTCAATCTAATTTGATAATTACAATTAGATTTAAACATAATTTTAAGTACACAACTCGATATTGTTATTATACAAGCAAATACCTTAATACTTCCGGCTCGTTAATCATATCATTTAAAGTACCTAACTTAAAAAAATAATCTTGTACAATACATACAATAAGTAGGTACACTACCCTACTGTGGCCTACTGTATAACAATAAAAAACTAACAAAAAAAGGAAATCGATACAAATAATGTAACACAAGACACTATAAAGTCTCTGGTTAGATTTTGTCCTATAGCAAAACAATATTACATAGCGTCAAACTATCGTCAGCTTAGTCGTGCTGCGAATATGGGAACTGTGAAGGTCTCGAAACGTCAGCCAATAAGATAAAATACGCCAATTAAATCCGTTTACAGTTGTTTCATTCCAAAACTCTTTGTTATTTTATATCTATAGTAATATTATAAAGGGGAAAGGTTTGTTTGTTTGTTTGTATTGAATAGGCTCCAAAACGGCTGGACCGATTTGCAAAAATCTTTCACTGATGGAAAGTTACACTATTCCCGAGTGACATAGGATATAAAAAAGGATCCGGGCGAAGCCGGGGCGGGCCGCTAGTTAGGTAATAAAGGTGACTCACCTTCCATCTGCCCCAACAGGCTGGTTCATAAGTCTAGTCTTGAGTACATCAGCCGGAGTCCCCACGACGGCCGCGACGAAGCCAGCTGCAAACGCCGCCCCCGCGTGCACTATGGCGTTATCTGCCATGCCCAGCTCTCGCATTAGGAACTGCTTTGTGTAGTCATAGGCAGCTAAATCGCCCATGTTTACTAAAGCTGCACGCTGCACATTGGGTATTGCACCTGGAACGGGTTCAATAAGATCAGTGGCGGATTTGCCGTCTTAGCCGTAGGCAGTGAAGTACTAGTTTGCAAAATTAATAGTGTCTGATACCTTCGAGGTTATTACACATTGGAATGAAACAGTTATAACGGAATTAACTCGCGTATTTACAACTTTCGTGTTAGACTATCGTCAGCTCAGTTGGCTACGAATATGGGAACTGTAAAGTTTTCGAAAAGTCAGCAAATAAAATAAAATACGCCAGGTAAATCTGTTTAATTGTTTCATACAATTAATTATTCAAGATGGCAACACCATCGCTCTTCTATTTTGTACACCAAGTAACCGCAATTTGTCTCAGTATAATAAATTTCATTAAGAAGTTGGAGCTTTAGTTACATCACCAGCGCATTCTCCACTAAACTTTCTACATGGTCCTTTTCTCCACTAATCAGTGTTTTGTTGGTTACCTACCTCCAAAATCTGGCGCGTGCCTACTGATCCTTAATACAAATCCACCACTGATAACGGTAGATAATTGTTTAATTTCTATATAAATTATAATATATGGGTATTAAAAGTAGAATTTTTGTATTGTATTATGCCTAGAACACGCAGAAATGTAGGTGGGTTGATGTTGACAGGCACACGGAGGCCTCCTGCAGTGCGTCGTACTTTACGAAGTGATTATTCAAAATAGGATTCCTTATTTTCTAAAACATATTTATTTCATACAGTTAGGTGTTACTGATATCTTAGCTTTTATATAAAATATTCCAACAAATGTCTTTTTGGTTTCCAAATTCTCAAATAATATTTGATTCTTAGTGAAAGGCTGTATTTTACTAAAACTACTACCTACTAGTAAATGATTGAATAAAGAATGTACTTACCTATAGGTATAATTATTATAACCTACTAGCTTCTGCCCGCGACTTCGTCCGCGTGGAACTCCTCCTTTTTTGCAGTCGGTTAAAAAGTAGCCTATGTTCTTTCTCAGGTTCCAGACTTTCTTTGTACCAAATTTCATTAAAATTGGCCCAGTAGTTTTAACGTGAAAGCGTAACAGACAGACAGAGTTACTTTCGCATTTATAATATTAGTACTTATAGTACTTATAGATATTAGTATAGATTCCAACAAATGTCTTTTTGGTTTCCAAATTCTCAAATAATATTTGATTAAATCATAGTGTACTAAAACTACTACCTACTAGTAAATGATTGAATAAAGAATGTACCTATAGGTATAATTATTATAACCTAATGGAAACTCTAACGTAAATTTTCGTAACCTTATGTTAATACCGTACATTTTTAATGGATGCATATTTTAGGTAGGTAGTACCTACATAAATATGTAAACTCTTTATAGTGCAAGAAACCAATTACCTATAGAAATTAAAGTGATACACTGATACCAAATGTACAAAAGCGAATTTATGTTCTTAAGGGATCTCTTCCAGTGCACCATTGGGTGATAAAGAGATAATGGAAGTTAGAGCTAAAATATGTATAGGTACATCTTTATAGGGTGGTGAGGAAACGTCAAGAAGGTAAAATAAACCTAGCTAGCAGGTAAATTTCTTACCTCTCCAAAACCCTAAGATGCCGCTCTGTTGATAAAGCACTTTATAAGTCTGCAAGCAGCCTGTGAATTTCGGCGGTTTCCCTTGTAGGACCCTTCGTCCTTCTGCTTGCATTTGCACCTTCACCAGGTCTGTTGGCGACGCGATCAGCTGCGCCAAGGATCCGGCCGCGAGTCCACCTGCCAAACTTCGACACAATTATTTTTTGACGAATGAGGAAAATGTATTTTAGGATGACATTTGTACTTTGAACGCTCGACATCCCTACTAATATTATAAATGCGAAAGTAACTCTGTCTGTCTGTGTGTCTGTTACGCTTTCACGCTAAAACTACTCGACCGATTTTAATGAAATTTGGTACAAAGAAACTCTGGAGCCTGAGAAAGAACATAGGCTATTTTTTAACCGACTGCAAAAAGGAGGAGTTCTACGCGGACGAAGTCGCGGGCAGAAGCTAGTAATATATATATTTTAAAATCAATTAAATCTGACATTTTATACTCTTAGGCCCAATTGCACGTTCTCGGGTTAGCCACTAACACGGTGTTAACCGAATAAGTCTGACAGTTGTTGTACTGATGACTGTTAGATTTTATTTAGTTAACCCCGTGTTAGTAACTAACCTGAGAACGTGCAATTGGGCCTCAATAACTTTAGCTTAAATGTTCAAAATTATATATTAAAGAAATATCTATTTTTGCCTGTATTTTATTTAAAACCTACTTTTCTAAAAATAATTAATGTTAATGCTTATTCTAAACTAACGTTTCGAAGACCATTTTAGATTTTCTACAATTTGATGTGTTCTAATTAAAAGTTATATTCTCTTAATATCTAACAAAGGTGGGTAAAAACTTCAAACAAACATCCAAGAAGTGCAATGTTTTGGATAACTTTTAGTTAAACCACTTGTTCGATAAATAAACTGTGATTTTAAAGTTAAACAAAAGAATAACTAATTGTGTTGTGCAAGCCAGATACGAAGCTCAAAGGTCTCTTGCGCTTGCGCATATCGACGCACGAATAATTATACTGTCTTAATTAAGGTTGGCTCGTTTAAAACTGATGTAGGCAAGTTAAATGTTTACACGTTCGTTATGAACCATTATAATATATACTATTTAATACCTGATTATTATTTGAGTAGGTACATATTCCAGTTCTAGAATGTGTCCTATTATTAATTTATGATATGACTTTCGTTATCAGAGTTAAGAAGAAATCTAATTAAAAGTGGGTAAGTAAGTAGTTACAATAATCTCTTAAGTCTTCGCGGTTACTCCGTAAGTAGGTATTGGAATAAAATAATTATAACGGATTTAACTGGTAAATTTACTACTTTAGTGTTAGAATATCGTCAGCTCAGTCGTGCTACGAATATATGGGAACATTAAATTTTTTGAAACGTCAGCAAATAAAATATAATACGCGAATTAAATCCGTGTATAGGTTACTAGCTTCTGCCCGCGACTTCGTCCGCGTAGAACTTCTCCTTTTTTGCAGTCGGTTAAAAAGTAGCCTATGTTCTTTCTCAGGTTCCAGACTTTCTTTGTACCAAATTTCATTAAAATCGACCAGTAGTTTTAGCGTGAAAGCGTAACAGACAGACAGAGTTACTTTCGCATTTATAATATTAGTAGGGATTTATTCCAATCAGCTTAAGTGTATAAGACTTTATAAACAGGTCTCACCTAAAGACGCAGAGCCTAGAGACACCTTCCCGTTCTCATCCTTGAGTGCGTTCCGAAACTTCTCATAGAATATCAAACGACATCCAGAGTAGATCGCGTGTCTCTGGAACATCGGCATCAAACCGCTCCATAGCTTCAGAACGCCCTCTTGTTTCGCAATGTCTACTGCTGTTTTGATCATGCCATGGTTTTCAAGCTGGAACAAAGAGAGAAGTTAGAAGAGCTCCTGCAGTATATATATATACCTACGTCAGTAGGCATAATAATACTTACATATATAATATCAAGAATTGGTTAGGTAAGTGGGGCTCGTTCAAGTATTACGTAAGCACTATAGAGGGTCCGAGGGCATCTTTGCCTATTATAGATGACATGGGGGATTGGGGTCTGATGGTGGGGGTAAATTATTATTATTATTATACTTACGTAATACTTGAACGGCCCCTAGGTATCCCTATTAATATTATAAATGCGAAAGTAACTCTGTCTGTCTGTCTGTCTGTTACGCTTTCACGCTAAAACTACTGGACCGATTTAAATTTAATTTGGTACAAAGAAAGTCTGGAGCCTGAGAAAGGACATAGGCTACTTTTTAACCGACTGCAAAAAAGGAGGAATTCCACACGGACGAAGTCGTGGGCAGAAGCTAGTTTCTTATATATGATTAAAGTTATTTATTAGAGTTACCTTAAAGCCTGCTTTAGCGGCTGCTACCTCCGACTGTATTTGCAGACGTGTCTTTGTCAGGTCGAAGGGGTATGTAGCTGAAATATAACAGTCAAATAAATATCCTGGTCTGAAATAAATATCTTGTCTTAAAAAAAAACAACCTAAATAGGTCGGAAACTTCCTCATCTATCCATCTAATAGTTATACTCGTACTATTTACATGTTTAATGTCTAGTTTGAAATGATAAATGAAGAGATAAACACAATATGGAAATAAAAAGTCGTAAGGGGAGAGATAAATTGTCATACTTTAGTATAAAAGGGTTCCCTTTTAGTATGCGCATATTTTGCGCTGAACGGAATGACATGGAAAGGGTCGCATAGATCGTTTTTATAGGGATAATGTTGCCTTTATTACCTTGACATTGGGATATCCGGGTTCTGCCCTTGACATACCTATTACCTACCTACTTTTATAGATTTAGGTAGGTAAGTAACTAATATCTACTTGTACTTAGTGCGTTTGAATTTTGATAGACTTGTCCGCGACATCGTCTGCGCAGAATTGGTTTATGAATTGCAATTGAATTTTACCTACTTAAGTATATGAGTTTATGAATTGTGCAATTTGTTGTATATAGGTATGTTGTCTAGCCTTATTTTAACTTCTACATTTTCCATAATACATAATATAAGTAAGTAATACTGTTTGTTAAGTATGTTCATCATGAATTAGTTAAGTGCCTACTTAGGTACCTACCTAGGTATTTAATTTACTTAAATAGGTACTTAGGAACTTACTTAGTACTACAACTAGCTTGTTATTGTAAGTACTTGTATAAGTAAGTATTAACCCTAATGGACCTAAGTGTTTTAAAGTAAGTAGGTATCACCGACGACGACAAACTCGCAAGTCATTAGTCTGTGACTAAGTTACTTAACGAGCACAACACAAAATGAACTTAAAAGTTTAACACACAGAATTTAATTTAAAAAATCTTTGACAGCGTTCAACTTTAAGTTGCTTGGAACTTTTAATCACAAAAACTATTTTAATTTTATGCAGTTTAGATTAATTTTGGAACGCACAAATCTTAACACTTTATACGCCATGAATATTACAATGCAAAATCGACCTTATTGCTATGTTTTCAAGCTTTAATTTCAAACGTACCTGCTTCAGCAGCCCAGGCTCCCAACACGGCGACACCATACCGTATGTAGATGGAGTCAGTGGTTTGAACCGCAGGGTGATCGGCGTTGCGTAGAACCGGCATCGCTCACCGGTCACTACATACCTGTTGATTACGACTAGGTTACCACAGACAACGTAATATTTTTTAAGTTTGTTTTTTATTATAGTCTTTGGTTTTGAAAACTGTCAGTCCTCGCTTTAAATCCGGGCCACTTGGTGGAAACAGATTACAGTATGATAAACATGAACACTTATACCTGAGTCTTGAATGTCCCATACTTATTAATTTATGTATGATTATCCGTTGTTACATAATGGGTACCAATAGTAAATAATTGAGAATACAATAGAAAATAAATTAAATTGCTAAAGAAATTGTGTAACACTGTTGTAAATAGGTAGGTACTACATACGGTAACTTACCATCGGTAAGTGCCTATATTTACCCAGGTAAGGTAGCTTCTACCTATTCGGTCGGACAATAGAAATATGACCATTAACCTAGGTACTAAATAATTTACTCACAATAAAAATATAACACATGGGTAACAAAAACTGAATTAATAGAGACGAGCTTGCCAAAACGAGCTCAAATATTAACTGAGCTCAAAACCTAATAATCTGAAGGATTGTATTCGCATGATTAATACTAATTAAGTACCTAGGTACACGTAACGTATTTCACGTTACTATATTGGTAATTACATAAAAAAAATAAGTAGGTAAGTTTTTTAGTTCTTTAGCGTTAGACTATTGTCAGCTCAGTCGTGCTACGATTATGGAAACTGTAAAGAATCCGAAACGTCAGCAAATAGGTAAGTACCTGCCTCCGAAACTTTATTTATAGTTAGCTGCCTAAGTAATTACTCTAACTGTATCTACTTACTTAAACTGAATGAAGCATCCAATAAATGTCCACCAAAATTTCTAATAAGTAGATAGGTACCTATTCTTACAATATCTAGCAAATTCTATGCTCTAACTTTGAAAGACCATCGCAGTCCGAATTTATTAGGTAGTCATAATTCGTTATTTAAAGTGAATAAGTATAATATTATAATACTAAGTAAGTAGAGATATCTTCAAAACTACGTATTACCATCCCGCGACAGTAGTCAAGTTCATCCCCTGTCGAAATGAATATAGTTCAACTTACTAGTTTTAAATTTATTTTCTTACTTAGGTAGGTACTTACCTATGTTTAATATGTTTTTTATTTTTTCTGAGACATGTAAAGTCTAGTAGATAAGTAGTAAGTACCTATGTTGTTAAGAAACCAACAGTCGATATTCCATCAATATTTTATATCTAGCTCTGGACCGAGAACCAAACAATTGAATGAAACACCGATCAATAAGTTCCGCATATACTTATACCTATAAGTATGTGGCTTTACGTGAACGTCCTCGTTTAGCTTGAAACATACATTATGACATGAAACCTGTAAACAACAATATACCTAGTACCCACGTACATACAGCCTAAGCAGAGCTACGAATATAACGAAAAAAAAAATACAATATCTACCAATTAAAAAGTTGGTTCTTAAAATTTGAATAACGAACAAATGGTTGACAGTTCATTTTGAAACATCTTATTTGTTCCTACTTACTTAGCTATAACTAAAACGTAGTGATTTTAATATATTCTCTATGATACTTACATGCCCAAGTACTTAGTAATCAAGGCAACTATCATATTTGGAAGTACCGACAAGTCCGACAACTAATTAACTTAATTTTTTTAACTTTTGGTTTGACCAGAACTATTCTTAATTAAACATAAACTTCATTCAAATTTCAAAAACTATGTTCCTTAACTGGGTACTACTGCCACAGATTAAAAAAATAAAAACTGACAGTCCTTAAATATCGAAATCACTAATCATATATTTTTGTCTATGGTATTATCAATTATGTGATGGTATCTCAAAAACCGTAACTAGTAAATACCTAAGTACGTACTCAGAAAGAATCCTAGTCATTTGTCCGTATCTCCGGGTATTATTACCTATTCTGTGACCCAGGTGATAATACTAGCTTATAATATACAGACTACCTATAAGATTCGCCAACTAAAATAGGCATGGTTAAGTAGGTAGGTAGCTAAATACTAGTTTGTTTCAATAACCTTCGGAACATATAATTTATGAAACTGTGAAGAATTACATAAATTGTTTACGGTAACAATAAGCGCTTTTCAACGTAGCAACAGTCGTGCAAATATAGGTAGGTATTAAATACAATTGGTGATTGTCTTAGTATTCGAACGAAAATAGTGATGTCGATATTTTGTTCAAAATGGAAATTAGATGTCGCTAGGCGTATCTAAATTTTTGAAATAAAAATATTTGTCTGATACCTAGCTAGTTTGCTACGCAATGTAAAGATTTCCTAATACGGATTAGATGAAGACGAAGTTAACTGACAGAAAATGTCGTTACTGGACTACTAGATTACTAGGTATATTAACTTTGACAGGGAATGCAAAAACAGTATACTTAAGTGTAAAACTAAATTTCTATACTTACTTACTAAGTAAGTATCTATACCAGTCAGTATACCTATTAAGTATCTACAGATAATATGCCCCGATGCACCTTTTGGAAGATGGCCAGATCTGATAACTATCGTCAAGATCATTTACAAGCGGTTCGAGATTGTAACAAGTTTCTGTATTCGTTATAAGACCTACCGATCGGATTATTTATTACGTAATTTAATTATGAAAAATTGAAAATTTTCGGTTGAAATAATCAATTGAGATTGCTAATTTTTATGGTGTTGGTATTGTACATATTTCGAGAATATTCTTATAACAATCGCAATTATCTTTGCATCATAAAATACCTCTCCAAATGCAATCAGTTCGATTAGGTAGGTAAGTATAGGTACATAGTTTTATTTAAACATAGCATACTTACCTAGATATCTGTTAAAAAACAAGTTAGAAATATAAAGGTTTCACGAATAAATTATAAGACATATTAAATGGCTCCTTTAACATACTTAATTACCTACCGAACGTCTAATGATACAAAATATAATTTTAAATTTACCGCCGCGTGATGTTCAAAAACTTATTTCGTCATAAGTTAAAATACGTCATATTATTATTTTGAATCTGTATTACGGGCTTACGGCACATTGATAAAAATATTAAAATACAAATTAAATACAGTAGGTACTTAAATAAATACCTATAGGTAGCTTTTTAAAGTTGGTAACAACATTTTTAAAACAACTGCCTATTCTCCTTTTTACATGCACAATGCAATTACAAAACGTATAAGTACTTAGATCCATAGTAAATTCGTAGGTATTGTAGTTTTGTGGTTTAAAACCTAAGTACTTAGTTTAGTCAAGTGTGGTTAGGGAAATTTCTGGATATTCCTACTGTTTTGTAAATAGCAACACTAATTTGGGATTTTCACATTAAAATAGAACAATTTAAGGAAAGTTAAATATAGAGAAAAATACTTTCAGTAAAGAATTTAATTTATTAAAATATTTAAATATTTTTTGAAGTGCATTAACAAGAGATTTTAAGTAAGTAATATTTTGAGGATTACTTGACAGCTAAAGTGTAAAACCTTTATTTATCAGTTATCACCCTCTTCACTTCAGTCATTCACTTTCATCTTATCAATAATATTGATAATTGAGTAACTACACAAGTTCAAGTATCTACATATAGTGCCTACTATATTTTATACGATAATAATAATATACTAGTGACACTTCTGTCATTCAAATGTCATACAATTATTTTAGGACCGTTGACCCATCATTATTCGGCGGCACTATTGTCAAGATTGGACAGCGGGTAAATGACATTTTTATAATCAACGTGTATAATTATCTATAATACTTAAATTATTATCTGTATAATCATAACATCTATTAAACTATCGAAATAATATTATTATCATGATGTTATGATTACACTTCAATTTCAAATAATATATTTATCAGGTAACACAATATCATTAGTTGAATGCTTATATATAAAATAATAGTTGAAGTAATAACATCAATATAAAAATAAAAAGTTATGTAAGTATAAAAAAATAAATAATTTAGTATAAAAAAAAATATTTCAAATATAAATTTACCTTATTTAACACAAAATTAGATCACCGCTCGACCCGAACGCAGAAGCACAACTGATAGTGTAATGCAAAGTGCTAATTGACTATGTCACGCTTTTTATAGGCATAATATAGGTAATGTTAAGTGAATATAACTCATTTGTATCGGTTCCTAAGTACTTCATTGGCTGTGCATGCGCCCCCGTACGAAGTCCGAACGGCGAGATGGAAAAGCAACAAAGTAAGATTTTAATCTATACTTCTATACTAATATTATAAACGTGAAAGTAACTCTGTCTGTCTGTCTGTCTGTTACGCTTTCACGCTGAAACTACTGGACCGATTTAAATGAAAATTTGTACAAAGAAAGCCTGGAGCCTGAGAAAGGACATAGGCTACTTTTTAACCGACTGCAAAAAAGGAGGAGTTCCACGCGGACCAAGTCGCGGGCAGAAGCTAGTACTTTATATATTACAAGAGCAACGGTCAAATAACAAGTTAAGCAAGATTAAAAAAGTAACTAGCAATTAAATACCGCATTAAGTACTTATTAGTACCTATTAGAAATTATAGTCATTTAATTTATAATTAGTTACTAATGTAGGTTAAAAATAGTTTGGAGAATACTAAGTAAGTAATTTCATTTCATTTAACATTAGGGTACATTTTTTTGAATAAACTGTATTTCTCAGTTACCTTACTTTCCACATTCTATCCCATCAAGCTAATGAGGAAGTCCTTAACTAAACTAACTGGGTACATGGACTGTGGACTGTTCGGTTTTAATAGATAATATAATATACACTTTATACATATTAGTAGACTTAGTATTTTAAGTGATTGCGAAGTTTTAGAGTGGCAGTAAGGAACAGTTCATTTTAAACTGCTTTTATATATGTAAACTCTTTATTGTAGACCTAAACATAATATGGAAAATAACTACTTTAAATACAAAAGCAAAATTATCTCTTGTCACAATATTTGCTATTGTTCTTATTTATCTACCTACTTACTGACGTTTTAATATCTTACTTCTGACAGCATGTTTTTTTAAACCGTGTGTAATTAATACATAGATAATAACAAATATTTCAAAGTGTGTTTTGATAAATTAATATATTAAAATATTTCAATGAGAAATGACACACGACCTATTTTTTTATTTCTTAAATACGTTGTCAATTACAGTGCTCTAAGGTAATTAATATAATAATTATTAGATGAAGTGGAACAAAATGTGTCGTCAAATCACCATAATTATAGGAAGTATAAAAGAAAGTCGCATTCCGCTGTCTGTCTCTATGTATGCTTAGATCTTTAAATCTATGCAATGGATTATGATGCAGTTTTAAAATAGATAGAGTGGTTCAAGAGGAAGGTTTGCACCTGCATAATATACCTTGTAACGTAACACTGATAATAAAATTAGTTTTAACATTCCACCCGTGTGAAGCCGGAGCGAATCGCTAGTGATTTGGAATATTAGCCCGTATATAGAATGCAAATTATATGCGCCATAATTTTGTATTAATCGAATGTTCCACTTGTCAAAGTTCATACCAATTAGAGCATTAAGTAAATCATACTTATAATACATCTTCGTCATAAAATAATTGTCGTCATGTGGTCTGTGATATGAAAATTGAATTCCTGTACCTAAATAATAAAAATGTATTTAACCCACATCTATGTTAAATACTTACATATTTACCATGAAAGAATAACGCGTTTAATATATGGTCCGTGTTATGCATTCGTGTGTCAACCCACACCGAGGTAGTTTTGAGATATCGGCGTTTAAAGTTTTTTGAGAACATTCTTCTTTTTGCGCTTATTTTAAGCAAAAAAATATTGTTATGTGGTGTCATTTTTTTTGTTGAAGTGCATAGATTTAGGATATAAATGTATTTATTTCAATACATTTATAATTAAATAGAAAATGCAGAAAAATGGTTAATGCTTAACGGCTATAAGGTTTATTACATTTAGCATTTATGTGCTAATCCACATAACACTATGCAAAATTCTAATTTGTTCTTTTATAATGAATATATTTTACACTATTTTTTTGAAAATGTAAAATAATAAACATCTAACGTATTAAAACTTTAATGTAAGTACTTATTTATTTAGTTTTTATTGTTATAACATGTTTTAAATAACATTATAAGTTCTGCTAAAAATGAGAAATAGGTACAACAAGTTAACACTTATATTAAGTCAATTACTTAAAAATCTTAACCAAATTGATTTATTATTATTATTTTATCATATTGAATTAAACCAATAATATATACTTCCGTACCTAAAATGTTAATAAACCACCTAAAAACCATTTTTCGAAGAGTTGTTAAATTGTGGCGACAATTCGTACATTCTATAATATTATTATGTGTAATATTCTAATTTTTATCACACACGTTCAAATCTAATGATATTATTATAAAAAAATATCGGTTAAGTGCGAGTTAGACTCGCGCACTAAGGGTTCCGTACTATAAATAACCTGTAGGTATATATGTTTTAATGATGTCATTAAAATGTATGGTTTTCGTATTTTTTTCTTTATTCGTGCTATATGACGTTACCTTGGACCTACTAAATTAATTCAAGATCCTGAATTAATTATTATTGATCCTGAGTTCACGAAGAGTAACCTGTAGGTTTTGTTTCCCTAGCGAGTGTTGAAAACTTTTGTCAGACGCGGCATAAGCGGCGGTTATGTTACAATTTCAAGGGACGGTAGTCCTGAGTATTTGATATTACTACGAATTTTAGTTTGATACCTACCTCCAGGCTCCACGCGTTACTGAGGTAAAGGATCACACAGACAACAAAGTAATCCTGTAAGGGTTAATTTTTTTTCCTTTTAAGATACGGAACCCTAAAATATTTTATTTAATATGATAACAATAATAATAATAAAAAAATAAGTTGGTTAATATTTTTAAGTACTTAATTGAAATAATATTTAAGTGTTAACTTGTACCTATTTCTCATTTTTAGCATAACTTATAATGTTATTTGATACATGTTATACAACAATAAAAACTTTAAATAAATAAGTACAAACTTACATTAAAGTTTTAATGCGTTAGTTGTATATTTTATTACATTTTCTAAAAATTAGTGCATAATATGTATAGGTACGTTTACCTATTCGTTTTAAAACAACAAATTAGAATTTTGCATTAATGTGTTAGAAAGGTATGTGGCTTAACACATTAATGCAAAAATACAAATCTGACATGGGAAATAAGCAATAATGTGTTATATGTGGCTTAACACATTAATGCAAAAATACAAATCTGACATACGAAAAAAGCAATAACCAATTTTGTGCTCTAGAATATTCTACGATTTTTTTTTTATAAAATGGATTGCACTGCCGTATTCCTCATGATTTATTTAATAAAACTGCATTCATAACTCAAAACCCGATTTTTTGTGGGTTGACACACGAACGTTTAACACGGTCCATATATACGTGCAAATAGGTACCTAAATATTTGTTTTGGTCTAGATAGTGTAATTTAAAGTGTTCCTTACTTTCAATTATTTTTTTAAGCAATAAAAATAATATATTATGTACCTATATCTAACTGATTTTTATATAATAGGAAAGGAACTTTGAAAACAAGTCGATTGCAATATCAATTGCTTGATACAATTAGTTGGGTGCACGTCTGAAAATCTCAATATTGACCAAAAACTTCCTTTCTTTAAATACTTACTTTTAGAAAGTTCAAATACTTCCCAGTAATTTATTAAATAAAATACCTAGGTATATCTAGTATTAGACTTAGTATGTATTTTGGATTTTTTTTTTAACATTAATCAATATGATTAGAAAATTTTGTCTCATCTTTGACTTAAAGGTCAAGAGATGGCATGACTTGGAGACGTGCCATTTTAATTTTACTGTTGTCTGAGCACCAGCGTTGGTTGGATGATGTAAGTTTGTACCTATATCTTAGTGTCCAAACAAGATGGGTTTCATATCAAGGGCGGATCCAATCCACCGTTGTGGGCACGATGGACATGCCCACAACCTTAATGTAACATGTCTACATGTAAAAATGTCACATGTCTACATGTGACATTTTTACTCCCGAGACAACGTCAAGATACCTATTTACCCATTTGGTATTTAATCGAAACTGTTTAACTATATAAATTGATGAAAATCAAAATCTGTGCCCACAACCTTTTTCGAGGGCTGGATTCCCGCTTGATTCATGTTCTACTTCAATAGCGTTTGTATGTACCCGTTCGAGAACAATAGGATAACTAGTAGGTAGTTAGCTGGAAAATAATTTAGACAAATGATGCAATGTCAAGTTACAGAAATCATCACCTCATACTTAATAGAGTAGGTAATAAACTATAATGTGACTAATTTACATTGTTCATGCTACTTATGCAGGAAAAAACTTATGAAATGAAAAATCAGTTAGATATAGGAACATATACCTACATTAAATATAAATCGATCTCTCATAATATTTTACAATAAGTACCCTAGCTGTTATATAATTAAACCTAAATAAAATTCGTGGTTGTAGTTTTTGTCAAATGTTAGACAGGTTTATAAAAAAATGTAAGTAATGAAGTAGGTATGTACTGTATCACATTCCATTTACTTAAGGTTTTTACTTAGTAATCTACTAATTAATAGATTCGTGTGTATAAAGTTAATAGACGGTTAAGGAATTTGGATGATAACGTAATAGGTACACTGAGCATGTGGCCAATGACAATAACGTGACAAAAATAATGCCGGCCAGCCCACATCTTACGTATGTACTAAACTAATTGACAAATCAATAAACTCATGATACCTACCTACAAAAGCTGTAATAACACGAAGACTCCTTTATCAGCATTCAAAACACATTGAGTTTTCATCACCTGATAGAAGCACAATGTAAACATTTAACTGATTACATCGATGAAAGTAGCACTTGTAGAAAAGGATAGAAATATAACAATAACACTACAACAGAAAGAGAAAGACGTAGCTTAGCTTGGCCTAAATTCGCGGTGGAACAATCCGTCCGCGGCGCGAAAGAGCGCGAAGGCAAGCGAAAGAGCGTGGCGTCCGGCTCACATCGCTACCGACTTGTGACTAATTCGTGATTTCATTTTCAACAGTAGAATATCTGGCGCCAGAAACCCCAATCATCTAACTATACGATAATCCTATACAATAGGCATACGTATCACCATCGTAGCGACGTCATTTCATTCACAAAATTAACCATCACTAAACCTTTTCATTGTACAACTCTCGTGTCATACAACAGTAGTACGAACAGCTGTTTTGAGGTCAGGCAAAGTAACGGAAACCAGATGACGAAGAAAATTCTTACGCTTGATCTGTAATCGTAATATTATAGTGAAACGGCATGTCTAAATTTTACCATACATTATAAAACTAACTAATTCGCTACCTTATTTTCTTTCATTTACAAGAAAGTTAAGTAAGTAGGTACTTAAGTATCTCATTCACTTCCCTATACAAAAAAGTTACTTACTGTGTTTGAATCAATCTGATAAATATATGGAATAAAGGTAGACTTACTTTTTATATCAAGTGCAGTGTTTTCTATACATTTTGAGTTACCCGCCAGAAATCAAACACAGCCGCCTAATGCAGAATAATGCCAACAGATGGCTCTAGCAGCACGAGCAGTAAAATAACCGAAGTTCTCCGTATCGCCTCGCCACAGCGCGCACATTGTGATTATCGCAACTCGCCGACCTTGGGGCAAAAAGAAACGACTTCAATACCAACGGCGATAGTTCATGTGTGTTTCACATGATATAAGTATTACTTGGAGATCTTGTTTGACATATAAATTATTAATCATTACAAATCATATCTGGTTAAATCATAACTACCTACACCTAATACCTATAAATGAAAATTAAGGCTATTTAGGTATTAAATTGTTTACTGTAATATCTCATACACATCACATAATAATATAATATCAATTCTTTATGTAAAGCTACTATTTCTAACTTCGTATTAAGTAACGATCTTCAATTGCAGCTTTAATCCACATAATATTATATTTTAGTACCTAATAAAAATAATTCAACTGTTTTAATTGAATCACAACTAGATACGTGATTTTTTACGTACTTACTTACATAAAAATACAATTTGATTGCTTTCATAATACAATTCGTAATAAATAATTAAAAAAATCAGATTCACAGTTTTACTTTACGATACACCTACGATACGATATTCGATCTTTAATTTGAGCTTGTCACATATTTAAATGCTTACCTATGCATACATTTTGTTATTTTAGTAACTAAAATAATATAAATAGGTGTCTTATTATCAAAAATACAAGTTATTATATTTCACCTACTACAGTATAGTTGTAAATAATCGATCCCGAGCAGTCAGTCTGGGCTGTCTGTGCAAATGCATGGGTCTGACATAAAAAAATAAACCTCGCCGGCGAACCCTTGGCGCGGTTGTTCGTCCCTTTCCTTTTTTGTACCATGCATTTTAGGGGCTGGGTTGAATATTATTGCCTGCTAGCAAGAAACACCCTTTAGAATTCATAATACTATTCTAAATCTCCCGGTTGCAGAGGGTGCTCGAAATTCAGTTTGCCTTTTCCACGTTATCTTTGAATTTAGAACAAATATTTTTTTTTTATTTGAAGAGCAAAGCGGTATTATTATTTTTTATTACTGGCTGGTTTTTCAATTTATTAACAAAAATAATACACAGACTAGAAATAAAAAGATTCATTCCTATTATTTAAGTATTTGCTCGTTGCTATGTCGTTCTGCGAAGTCAGGGGGGCTGCGATAGCGAATCCCGCTGCGATTCCCATCAACACGTTTCGTACATTTATTTCTATAGCTTCGTATATTATTATATTCTGTTAACGGTTATTTTTATATTATTAGGACCGATTTTAATCTGGGGTCTTGAATTCAACCTGCTTATTTATAAGTACATTTTTTTTCTCTAACTGTGATCAAAACATTTCTTTACAGAATCTAATCAAAACTAATCAAGACCTAAACGTTTCTATGCCACAGGCCATAATAGGTATGCCATGTAGGTAGATAGTGATTATTAATGTCACTGATTTAGTTAGTATTTTTTTTTAAATCATTAGGTACCTATCTACCTTCAGGTAAATGAGTAGCCTAGGTGTTTTATTATATTGAGATCATTAATTATTCCACGTCTAAAAAATACCTACGTAAGTACTTTATTTTTTACATGTTGTAGTCGTAGAGGAATTGCTACGAGCGTCGACTATAAATCACGAGGACGTGGGTTCGATGCTCAATTGAAACACATTTTTGAAACAATGCCGAAAAGTAACTTGATAGGAATCTAAAAATGATCTTAGGTACTTACATTGGAATAACCGCGAAGGCATCAGAAATTATTATGATCTTAGGTAGTTTACCTATCCGTTAAATTGTAATTTAAAAATATTAAGACAAATTCATATCTGTAAGTATGCATTTTAGTTTTGTTTTGAATAATACGGTCTACTATAAGTACCTACCTATGTTGGTAGCTGTAGGTACCTAGTACTTAAGTAATTAATTTTATTTTATGTAAGTAGGTACCTACTTACTAAAGTAAAATAGGTACCTGCTGGTACCTGTAAAACGTTGTTTTAAAACCAGTAGATACCTAAGTAGTGTTTCATTTTTAAATTTAGGCTTAACAAAGTCGATAACATTTTATTCAGGTAGACACCGTAAGTAGATAGGCAGGTCAATTGTTAGTTATTTAATCAATACCTACATAAATTAACTCACAAGTATTTATTTAAATTAATACAGAGCTTCTGATACAAGCAATTTATCGTCAATAAAGGAGGTAAGTAAGTACCTACGGTAACTTTTGAAATGAGCGGTTATATTCAAAAGTAAGACAAGAAATCTCTCATTAAAAATGGGATTAGATGGATTAACCATGAATAGCAGCCATTACATTTCCCTGATTTTTACGAGAGAGCGTACACGTGAACGTAAGTAACTACACTAATGAAACATTCAAGCCGCTATTTTCTCAATGAACGGTAATCCACAATAATTCGTAAGAGGGAGTAGAGCACATGGCGATCTATAAACAAAACAACAAAGCCGATTGGTGTGGTGACGTTCCACCCCGGTGATATGTACGTCCTACTACCTAAATGCCTTATGTACACCGCTAGTTACTACTTCATGACTACTCCGAGCTCAGTGTGTACTGCAATGCAACGGAAAATATGCGTGTTTACCAAAGTCGTTTCGGTAGAACGGTGTCGTGTGTTGCGTCACGTTTAAGGAAATTGTGATAAAGCCCCGAGGTCGACGTGACCAAATTGTGAACACAGTGTTCATTCGAATTAGTGGTTTTCATTTAAGTGCTTGATATTATCTTTAGTGTTGTGATTTGAAAGCAAAATGGAATTTATTTTTTTACATCCCAGTGTTCCCTGGGGCCGGGCAAATGTCCGCTGCCACGACTTGAAGTACAGACGATATGACCTTGTAATGTCGAGTGAGTATATTTTTGCCTTTTCTTTTTGCGTTTTTCATACCTCAAGTGTAACAGAATTAACGAAATTTGTCGTTGATTTAAATCATCATTCGTTATTTAAAAGATTTATGACATTTATAACGAAAGATACGAGAGAAAAGAGACTATTTCAAATAATAATATCGAACGTCATAGCGAGGTTCAGTCAACAAGATGGCGTCGAGTGGGGAGAGGGCGCCCAGTTTGCCAGGTGCTGCCGCCGCGTCGAGTTCGGCGCTATAGCTAACTAAATAACGCAGTGTTGTACATTTAGAACGTTCACAATGGCTACCGCGAAAGACACGTCTACTTTCTTTCTGGAGGCAGATGCAAAACAATTTGACACTATTTTGCAGTTATACCCACAAGCGATTAAACTGAAAGCTGAACAGAAAACAAAGAAACCAGAGGAGCTCATAAAATTAGACAACTGGTAAGTGTATTCGTCTTAGAGAGGAGAAAATGCGGCCGTGGCGTGTCAATGAACTTGTATTGTGTGTGTATCCGTGCAAACTGATTTGATAGCTACCTCCCTCGCGGACTGCATCTCTAGTTCGCGGACCGCTCATTAAAATCACTGCGTCACGTGGGATCGATGTCAAATTGACACTATCGTTTTCCCTGAAGCAGAGCAAGGAAAAATATCGCCGTGCTCGGGCGTTATAAAATGGTGGCTGCTAATATCATGATGTGTAATTAACTCGTTTTTATAATGGAATATTGTCGATTTAGTATTTTTTTTATCATAATCGAGACGTTAGTTAACATATGCAATGATATTAATGTATTAAAAACTGCCTCCTATAGTTATTCTTCGAATTTTACTATGCTTTGTTTGTATGCCAACATCCGCTCCAAAATGGTGACTTGCCTTTTGGCTCTGCTCTATAAAATGTTCTTTCCAATGATTTTATGTGTTATTTTTATGTTTTTTAACACTTAGGAGTAGATTAGGATACATATTAAGGATCTTTTAAGTCATTAATTTAATTTTAACATTTGCAATGAGTCATCGTGTATTTATGTCAGTCACGTTTATTCTGTGTAGGCAGGCTTAAGTCAGTTCTTTGCATTAAGAGTTTTAAAACTTATTTTTATTTTCTATTAATTCATTGTTCATATAAGAATTTTCTCAATTTTCCTTACCATGAATTTGGTTCTATGAGTATATTATATATTTTTTTATAATAAAATAACAATAAAATACTTAGTATTTTTAATTTTTATTGTTGATAATATTTTTTTTGAATTTATATTTTATTAAATTTATTAATTGAAAAAAGAAATATTATTATGTACTTAAGTAAGTAAGTACTTTAAATTGCATGGGGTTTAATATTTTAAATTCTTTTATTCCTAGGTTGAAATATCTTAAGTATACCTACTCTCTTAAATTTTCTTAGGATTTAAATCCTGTATTTAATATAAGTAATTATATCTATAATTTAATGTTTCTGTACTTAGTGAAACTGAAAAGCTAAATAAAACTCCAGCATCAATAATGAATTACATGTTCAATATACAAATAGAGCCATTTTAATTAAATTTCTAATGTGTAAGAATCTCATCCCATATTATATACATAAAAAAATATGCTTAACTGTTCATTCAAAATCAGGGGACTGTGATAACAATTTTACAAGTAATTTCTAAGTTAATTTATAGTACTAATTACCAATTACTTTTATTGAATTATATTTATAGAATTATGCAATACAATAAAATACACAGGACATAAAACAAATTGACCCCCACCTTAGGGGGCCCTCGGGTCGGTCAGGGTTAAAAACTAATGAGCCACCCGTCGTTTTGCAGTGAAGGCCCATTAGCTGGCTTGAGTATTCAAAAAAAAAAAACGAAGAGGTACTTTTATGTTTGTATTGTTACTCTTTGGTGCTAAAACAGCCAGTGTTTTGGTTAGATTTTTAGAGAGGTGTAGGTACTTACATAATGAGTTTAATCTAAAAAGTAATTACTTTAACTAAACTTGTTTTAATATTTCTTTTCAGGTACCAGAATGAATTACCAAAGAAGATTAAGTCGAGGGGCAAGGACGCACACATGGTACATGAAGAGCTTGTGCAACTCATGAAATGGAAACAAGCTGTAAGTTTATTTTAATATGTACCTACTTAAAACACTTTGGTTGGTTTTGTTAGAATACTTAATTGCTTAGAAAATAATTAAAAACTACTAACTATTGTCAAATTATTGTGAACCTGATCTTCTAAAAATATGTGAACTGAAAAGTTCGCGAAATGGTAATGTAAAATGAATTATGCCAGGTAAATTCCTCACAGTTGTTGACATTTCAATTTGTATTAACCATCAAATAGATAATTAGAAATAGTACCAGTATTATATAATTCACATAAGAATTTTTTAGACTGATAGTGATATTTCACACAAATAGGTACTCATTTACCTATTCCACTTAGTGATTTTATGCAATACAGGGAACAGTTTCTTTACTTATTATTAACTTTACTTATTTTTCAACCACTTAAACTTCTAACTGAATTGTAAGAACATTAGTATTGATAGGAGTACAATGGCCATTTAATCAAGATTCCCATACATTCAATATTAAACAATGGTTCAATACCTTTCACAGAGAGGGAGGTTCTACCCGCAGTTATCATATCTCATAAAAGTAAACACACCAAGAGCTGTGATGGCGGAGACAAAGAAGGCGTTCCGCAAACTGCCCAACATCGAATCAGCTATGACGGCACTGAGTAACTTAAAAGGAGTTGGAACAGCCACAGCATCAGCGTTATTAGCAGCAGCGAGCCCAGAAATAGCACCTTTCATGGCGGATGAGTGCGTACAAGCTATCCCGGAGATGGAAGGAAGCGACTACACTGCCAAGGAATACCTCAATTTTATAACACATATTAAGAGTGTCTGTGATAGGTTAAATAAGGTAAGAAATGTTTTTAAGTTGCCCCTTTTAATTTAATTACCATAAATATAAATATTTACCAACATTCATGACATCATGGAATAATGGTATTTATGTAAGGCGTATATTTGTCAAGGTTCGAGAGGGTTTTTAGTTATTATACAACTTAATTTCAAGAAATTGTATATTAATTATATTATAAGTCCAACAAGTAATAAGACTCAGGACATCATTGTCGTTTTATTGTTAGTTTCATGTTTTTAAATTGGGTTGCGTTGACATAGGGATTATTAGAAACAATTTTATTTATAGGAACAAAACGGATGCGGCAAGAAATGGTCTCCACACATGGTCGAGCTGGCGTTATGGACACACAACATCTTGACGGATCTTCAGCCAGAACTGTTGGGCAAGTCCCCGAGTTCAACCCCGGCACCTACAAATGGTGCATCTCCTCTGCCCAGTGACGAAAGCAATCTGGAACCACCCACAAACGGCAATGGTAATATTATCCTTTATATCTTATCATACTTTATTTTATTGGGTACAATTTCATTAAGTCACAAGCACTGCTAAAGCTATGTAACTTGAGAGGATACCTTAACTGTTTAACGTCAGTTCAAAACAATATATCTGATAACAGTAAACCAAAGAGAGACGATACTATAATGTATGTATAGATGTTTCCTTGGAAACACCTAAAAGTAAACAATATCTTGTTAACACAAAAACTATTAAAAAGTATTCAGTTGAATGTAATATATTGAGAGTTATGTATAGATTGTCGACATACTTTCCCGCTTAAATTTATCATCCAGCTAGCTGCTAATACAAATAATTATTTGCAGGCAAACTGGGCGTAGATTCAGTGATCGAGGACACAACGACGTCGTGCACAGAAGACTCCATGGACGCGAAAGCGGCGTCGCCCGCCACGCCAGCCACGCCCGCCTCGCCCTCAGACAACTCAGACTCTGCCCTCAGCACGCCTCGAACTAAACGGTAATGTGTTTTCATATTCCACATGTATAAAGTATGTATAAAGTCACGCCTTACTAATTTATTTAGAAGATACCGCTTGTATTTGCTACAACAACCAACATCATTTAATTCTTTAATCATTAAATCTTTCAACTTACTCGTCGATATCTAATACAATATGACTTATTCAGGAACATGCGCTTTGGTTTTCTCTTTATTACAAGTCTTGTTTTTGAAAAGCAGTGGTTGTTTAATATAGGTACTTTTATTATTAATTACCTTGCCTTTTGTAAACAAGTTGAAATTGTGCAAAGCTGGACGTGACTATCTCGGAAAACATAAAATTTTGATAAATCGTATTCGCATAAGTGCACCTTATGTCCTTAAAATAGGGATGTAGATTCACTGAAAGGCTTACGCTAAGTAGACGCTAAGTAACGAGATAAGTAGTGCAGCTATTAAGTTCTGTGTAATTTAAGTAATGTGTATTTTTTGTTGCAACAGGGCAATAGAGGAAGCGAGTTCAGCAGAAGAGAACTCTCTCGGGGACTCAACGGACGCGCCGGTGCCGCCGGTCGCGAAGAAGCTTAGAGAAGCCACACACTGACACCAGCGCACTCCCACCAAACATCCCTCGAGCGCCTATAAATAACTCTCTAGGCTAAGATTATTGTACCTAGGTAATTTATTTTCAATTCCGTTTAATTTTAACTTAGCGTTAAGTTTTAAGATTACCGGTCGGTTTTGTAAGTTTTATAGGGTATTCATAATTTGGATGCGTATCGATGGACTTATGCCGGGCGCACTCGAGATTGTACGATATCGTGAGTGTATTTACGGAGCGGCTCGAGTTCGAGCCTAGCGTTAGATTTTGTTTTGTAATAATTTTAATGTTCGAACGTTCGCATCTCGCGTGACATTCCAATAATTGTAACAAGTACGTTTAGCGGCGGCGGGTTCGCCCGCGCCGAGGATCCGGACCAGATGCCTTGACGAGGCCGCATCGGCCGTCAACTCACCATTGCCTTATGACACAGTCTGCCCGCAGAGTTTATATGCAACAAGATAATACAAAGGTCGTGTTACCCGGGCGCCGGGTGTTACACGGGCCCACAATGTAGTTTTTATTGAACAAATATAAAATATTAATTTTATAATGTTGCATTTTTATTTATATTTATACCCCCCTAATATAACACAGCCTAATTTGTCATATCCTTAACTCTAAATTTAAGCAAGCTTAAAAAAAAAAATCATTTTAAAGACTTTTCTCAGTTTGTTTGTTTTTTTCCCAATTTGTTCTAAATATAAAATCCCATAATGTGGACATTAAAAGGAAACGTTTTTATGTATTAAAAATACTTTTATTTAGCATTAGTATGAATTCTTATTGTAAATCTTATCTTACACAAATTGTTTCTTAGTTCAATCAGTTCAGTTCATCACAATTATTAGAAACTACTATGTCTATAACCGTTGAAATTCATAAAAACCACATTTTGTTTCACGTGCCACAAATATAAAATTCTCAATACTCTTAACAATATATTGACGCATTCCTCAATGCGGAGCTTCAACATCCTGTTTCAAATGTGAGTACAATGTAGCCACTCTGTTCCCTGCCGCCATTCTCCCAGCGAAGTCGGGTCTTCTGTTTGGTCTAGGAGCCCCTAGTAATGCGTCTAAAACATTCCTAGGCGCCCAAACATCGCTGGAAGCCCCGTTACCCGACCCGACCGGGGAAAGAGGGGAATCTGTTGTGGCACGTATGACTGATGTACGATTGTCACCTGAAAATAAAATAAATAATAAGATAGGCTTGTGTAGAAAACTACATTTAGATTTTAGATTTTTGTTACTAACTACCTACTCAAAAACTCAACTTATTTGGATAAAAATTGGACATCGCTCTTTTAGTATTGTAGTGATCTAATACGAAATAAGTCGCTACAGGAAAACATTTAAATGTGAGGACTTAAAATCTTAAATGGGGTGACGACATATTTGAAGCAATACTAAATTTACCTGTGATAACAGGTTTTTCAAAACGAATGAAAGAAGATTTAACTCATGTACTTTTATTTAATTTGCTGATGTTTCGAAAACTTTACAGTTCCCATATTCGTAGCACGGTTATAAAATAATATACGGGCGATAAATCCGTTACAGTTGTTTCATTCGAATATACATATAATAACCGCAAAGGCATCAAAAATTATTAGGTACCTACATTTTCAAAGTTCGAAATCTCAGGGCGAAGTCATACATAGTGCAGTAATATGTTTATAAACTTACTGTCGGAGGCATGGTTATTGTGCGCGCGGCACTCTAGCAGGGTCCGCAGCAGAGCCCTATGTGCCGGGGAGGCCGAGTGCGCTCGCACGAGCGCCTCCAGTTCGCTCCACACTTGCCGCCATTGCTCCTCGCGGCGACTACTCGATTTACCCCTGTTTTATATAATAATATTTTTTATAGGTTTGCATACAAAGGAAGCTAAAGAAAGAAAAATGGATTCGTAATTGTGTACAAAAAAAAACGCAAAAGCATTACTTTTATCTACTGAAAAATATCATCTAATTAAAAACTATAAACTGTAGCTAATATTAAACTAATAAAACTAATATTTTTTTCTTTTCTCCATCAAGCAATAAATGGCAAGGATAATCGCTTCCAAATTGTGATGGGGTGTCGTGATGTCACGTTATGGTATAAGTAAAAAAAAATAGTCGTCATGCCTATTAAAATCAAACCAACACTGTCTTTGCTATTTAGGTAACAAATAAAGCTGCCATATTTGCGGTCTGCAAGGGACGTTCTCAGGTTAACTTAATTTTATCTAATAATAATTACAGATAATGCTTTCCATACAAAAGCTGTTCGATAGTGATACCACATTTTAAATCAAGCTACTCAAGTTATGTTACATAAAACGACTTGAAGATATCGATTACTAAATCAATTTACGTAATTTTTACCTAGATTCATGAACTAACCTCAAGTTAGAAGGTAGCTGCGCCGTTGGAAATTCATGTCTTGACTCTATACTCAGCAAAGAGAGTAAAACTCCTCGGCATTGATCGACTTCCTCTTCGGTCAATGTTTCTTGGACTACCAGTCGAGTAAGCGGTTCCATTACCTGCCGAGAAAATAATAAAATACAGATAAGAAAAAGATTATCACTATTCACTACATAGTATAACAAAGATGCTGGCCATCCCTAAGTATGCAGAAATCTTTAAAACTACGCAACGGATTTTGAAGCGGTTTTTTTTAATAGATAGAGTGATTCAAAAGGAAGGTTATATTTACTTAATGAAATATTTATTTTCTTAAAGTTTTTATATTTTTCAAATTCTATGGTAATAATATTAAATGTATTGCAAAAGGTTTTTTCTTACTAAACAAACTTACAGATCCTAAATTGAATATAAGTGTGGATGATATAGTCAACGGCCAATACGTAGTGTGTCTTTGTAGGCGTGCTTTTGCCCTTGAGTTGGCCCCTGCACCTCGCATAGGGTACAGTCGATTTTGCTGCATCAAGGCGCCGAATTCTTTTATTCTGTAAAACAAATTATTATCTTTAATATCCTGGGATATTGAGAAAAATCATCATCGGGTCGAGTGGGTATTATTAGCAAACAGATATAGTGGTGAGCTGGTCAATGACTTTTAAGACTGGAGGAATCTTAGAAGCACAAAGTTATATGATGAGCTTTAGTATTTGTACCTGAGTTTTGATAGCAAAAAATACGTCTCCATATATTAATTCTTACATATTATACATAACAAGGTTTTCGCAGTGTTTGTTACCAAACTCCCAAATGGCTGGACCAATTTTAAACAATAGGTTGTTAAATAAACTCGCCTGTAATCTGTAACTCTGCCGCCCGCTCCCTCGGACAGCGCGGGCGGGTCGTCGTACGGCATGCGGCCGCCCAGCGCCCCTATCCACAGCTCCCCGCCCTGCGCCGCCAGTATGTGAGAGGCCGACCGACCACCGCCCTTCCTGCTTGTATGGGAAACAATTCTATATCGATACGGGTAATTATTATAATATTTATTGGAATAAGTTTGAAAATTAGAGAACTTTCATACAAACTTCCATCCCCCGTTTTACTCGCTTAGTGAATGATTTTAGAATAAAATATTTTACATGTGTTTCATGACTTTCGATGAGGAACTTTCATACTGAAATTCATTTGAATAACTTCAATAAAAGCAAAGTCTCATATTAACTTTGAATTTCCGTTATATTAGGTAAATTTACACAAAACCTTTCTTAGTGCGCCCCCACGCAATAATAGGTACCCCTGTGTAAAATTTCAAGTTTATAACCCTTGGACTTTAGGCCCTTCGTTGTTAGATCAGTCAGTTAGTTATTCCAAACGTGTAGTAACTTTGAAGCATATTTCTCTTCGACTTAATTATTACCTGGGTACTTCGAGCGTGACAGATCGTCCGTTGAGCAGGAAGTTGACGAGGCAGGCGGAGGGGCGCGAGGCCACGTCCGCGGGCGTCACGCGCCACAGCGGGCCCCCGCAGCCCCCGGCGCCGCCCTCCGCGCCGCGCGGCGTCCACCACCGGAGCACCACCTGCTCAACAACATAGCAAGAATGACTACTGGGTAAAGATAACAAAGTTCTATTTATTGGAATGAAACAACTAAGAACGGATATTAACTCGCGTATTTTATTATATTTACTGACGATTCGAAATCTTTACAGTTTCCATAACAGTAACACGACTGAGTTGACAATGTAGCGTTAGACTATTGTCAATGTTCAATGTGTAATAACCGCAAAGGCATCAGAAATAGATATATATGTCGACATAATGTTGAAATGTGTATTTACAGATTCTGCAGCCTCCGCCGCTGTCTGCGCCGCTCGAAGCCCGGCGTGCGCCTCGGCCGAGTGGATGATCTCCACATCGTAATTAGCGCTCGAACTTGCGTTTTGTTCTTCCTGATACCAAAAAAAGGTTGTTTTAATAAAAGATAATAAAAAAATAATAGATTAAATTAGGCTTCCAGTCTCAAGAGGGAAACTTTACTAGATTACATTACTTTTAGATTAAATGAATTCATAAAAAAATACTAAACGGAAATGAGAGTGTTGTGCGTGGTATAAGCTGAATGTGTTTCTGCTAATTTTTTACATACCTTCATAGGGATACCGGTGACAGTTGTGATGGAGAGTTTGTAATGTGGCAACACTAGACCTCCGAGCAGCGTCGCTAGTGCACTGGCACGGGACACTATTACTTCCACACCCATCAAACCTCCTCCCATCTGTACATACAATAATTTAAATACAATCATGGTAATAAGCACTAGCATTCATACCAAGAGCAGACCCAGGGGTAATCATGATTCAGACATACATGATTCTGTTATGTAGTCCTATGATTATCAGTTTTTTTCCAAAATATTTGTCTATAATTATCTTTATCCTAGGGGGGCCAAAAGAAGTAGATTTTCTCTTTTGTCATGAATTAATACATCTGACCCCACCTAAGATCAGTACTTACCTCTGTTAAAGGTTGATTGTTGACTCTAGTCTCAGCTTTTTCTGGGGTAACATTTATGATAACTAAATGACAATACTGCACAGGAAATGATCTGGAAGAGAAATATTTACAAATTCATAATGGTGTATATTAAAAGGGTTTCAAATATGATTTAGGCTTTATAAATTGCTTTGATTCCATCTTACTGAATTAACAGAATTTACTTGAGAAATATCAACATAAACATCTTAATTCAGAATGTTTTCTTACTGTGGTGTGTTGTTGCTTGTGGACTCAGTGGAAGATGCTTGTTGACTGTTAGCCTTTTTGTTTTGCTGAATTAAGGCATTTAGAGCAATCTCCGCTAGACTTCTAATAGAATCATCATCTCTTGCACTTGTGATGCAAATTATACGACCCCTGAAATCAATTACTTAAACCATAGAGAAACCAACAATCATTTAGATAGCTTGTCAGTTACTAGGGAACAGATAAACTGACTGCTTATGGGTAACTGGAAGGAATAAGTTCATTTTTGTACTTATTTCACCTGCTATTACTATATTTGTAACTTATTTGGTATGTGCAATAAAGTGATTACATACATAAACTATATATAAACATAAACTTGATTGGCAAATACAAAGCTTATTATCTCAAATACATCCATCCAGGGTGGATTACCGATTTTGAAATATTGTGTCAGTTGTGGGCCTAGCAGACTGTGTCGGTGAAGGCTCCCCTAAGGCTTCAATAGCGGCACAGAGACCCACTACATCACCTCCAGCACCATGTCTCACTGCCCCAACAAGGCATAAACCATTCAAGATCTGTAAATTTTTCATAACACATTTAAATTTTTTAGCATGTACATATTGTCATCTAAATAACTAAAGCTTATTAAATTTAATTGAAGCTTATGAAGGTTTTAGACACATCTATGTTTTTTAATTAAAGTGTGATAAACTAGGTCTACTTACTGAATTATATTATACTAGCCTTTATATTATACTAGCGACCCGCCCCGGCTTCACACGGGGTCTATAAACCTTCCTTAAGAATCACTCTATCTATTAAAAAAATCCGTTGCGTAGTTTTAAAGATCTAAGCATACATACGGACATACAGCGAAAGCGACTTTGTTTTATACTATGTATTGAAGAGTAAAATTTTATAAATTAGTACTTACTTAATAATTTTTAATTTGCTTTAGTTTATATTGTTTCGCTCATAAAGAAAACTTTATTAAGTTGCAGATCATAGTTAGTATGTTAGTATAATTTTAAAATAATTTTATAATTTTGTAAAATACGGAGACAAGTAAAATTTATAAAACTTAGTTATAATTAAAGCATGTTAGAGGTTGTAGAGGACTAAAATACTTACATGAGTTAAGTTTTGTTGAGTGCTAGCCCACGTATTTAAGATGTGTGCAGCTGAGTTACTTACAACAAATCGAACCTGTAATTAGATATGCATTTTTGTACTTATTCTAGTATGTATTTAATGGTTATGAGGTATTGTTGCTCCAAATAAAATCAGCACTTTAAGCAATTCAATAAATGATTAAGCAAACAATTTATTTATTTTATAAATATTATGAATAAAGAAAAGTAAAATAAATGTAGGCTGGGAACAAATGCCATACCAATTTTCCTTCAGGAAATAAATCCCATACTATGCGGCAATATTCTACTGCCGCCTCGACACTGCAAGTCCATAAAGATTTACAAACAGGCGGTAATGGCACATAGCCTGGTCCCCGGCTTTTTGAAACGTCGAATTCTATCGGGCTGTCTGATGGTATACCGAAATACGGTGTGTGGTCAAGTACGAATATAGTTTTATGATTTGTTGGAAACATTTTAACGGTGCTTGGTTAGGATTGCGAAAGACTTAACATTAGTGTTTAGTTGTACTTCTTAAGAGCAAATTTTTAGCCGATAATCATAATACGGTGTATTGTATTCAGAACTGAAGTGTCATATTCAGTGTTGCCAGGGCTCTCGGGTCATAAGTTACGTTTCGGTTCCTAAAAAGTCACATTTTGAGTGACAATGTCACAATTTTTTTTTTTGTATTAAATAAAAAAAAACTGCTCGTTTTTTTAAAAACAATGACATTTACACAAATTCAAAGGTACCATTCACACCGACAAGGTCGAAAAAAAAAGGACAGTGAGTACGAGCTCGTGTAAGTGGCTACATAGTCGCGAGGGAAAAAGTGATACGCGAGTAATTTAAAATTCGTTATCTATCTCTAACTTCTATCTTCTTTCTTCTATCTATATATCTTATTTTATCTTTTCTATTTTTATTTATATTTTCCTATTATATAAAAGAAAGTCGTGTTAGTTACTCCATTTATAACTCAAGAACGGCTGAACCGATTTGGCTGAAAATTGCTAGGGATGTAGCTCAAAACCAGGAAAAGGCCATAGAATACTTTTTATTACGTTCCAGTGAAAAAAAATAATAATGACAGCTGTCAAATCGATTCTTTGCCGGGCTGGACGAAGTCTGCCGGGACCGCTAGGTATTTCTAAAATGGCTGTTTCTTGTATTATTTTGGAGATATAATTCAATTTACTTGCCCTAAAATACTTCCCGTACAGCTACAAGACCTAGTACTTGTACCTATGAATGTGGAATGCGTGCTATGCATATTTTCATTCATATAAAAACCGAATTTATTTTATTGAAATTAAATTCGTGTAGATACTTATTTTATTTTTAAAGGAAATAAATACATGTAACATGATTTAAATCGTTATAGTTGTTTCATTTCAATGTGTAATAACCGCAGAAGCAACATACATTGTTACATTATATTATTCTCTATTATTAGCGTGTCTAACTGCACCGACAAACCCTCACGAGGTACGCGAGGATAGTGGTGAGAGAAGTGTGCAAGGCATGAGTGTGGCCAAATCATAATCGATGTCAAAGAATAAAGAGCTGATATTTAATTACATTATAACTATCTATTACATAAATTTAATGCTTAAGATGGTGAAATCGCCATTTCATGTCGAATGGAGATAAATGTATTGATGTCAACTTAATCAAGCACTAGGTAATCATTTAGTTCGGCTACTTATACATGTAAAACTTTTGTATGGATCTGACATCAATTTTTTTTTGTGTGAATAAATTTCACGTATTAGTGTACGTATACGTACGTAACGATATTAATTATTTTGGCTACTGTAGTTTTTAGTATGTGGTGCTAAACTCTTCCCCCTCTAAAAGTGGCTACAAAATTCGTATGACAATTATGGTCGAAAGCTTCTCCATAAATCTTAAAAAGTCACAAAAATCGGCCTAAAATCACAAGTCACGCACATGTCACAAGCGAGGGCCAAAACTCACGAAAAACGTGAGAAATGTGACCAAACGGCAACACTGGTCATATTGACAAGACAAATCATTGACAAATGTTAAATAAGGGTAGCCATTTGATAACACCAATTTTTTTCTAATTCCTTATAATACCAAAATAATTACTTCCTTTAAACGTCAAAATAAAATATTTGTAAAACAGCTAAAATTTTTGTGTCGTTAGAATATATACAAATTATATTTTTGCAATAATTCGACCAAAAAGTACCTTCATTAAATCACATTCAACTATTTAAAATAGCCTTAATTATCTGATATTTGATATCTGTAGATATGGCAACATTGTACGTGCCTACACTATTTAAGTTAAGTAAATAAAAGCTGATACCGAAACTACATTGGATTGCCATTCATGGACAAACATTTTATTCCCTAAGTATATGTCAATACATAATATTTCTTTTTACCAACTTTGAATACGACAGACGTTTTTAATTTGGCTGAATCTTTTGTTGACTAATGTAAGAATAAATAATTATAAAATTTACTAGCATCTTTGAAAATTAACTTTAATAACGAAAACTTTAATGTTTTAATTGTGTAGCCTTATCCTTACACTTCTCATATGTGTGACTCAAAACCAAAAAGAACGAAGAATTCTCTATCTGTGGTGTATATATTTTACATCACTACGGTGAATGTGAGAGAATGAGAAAATGGTGCATTCGTCGATCAAACCGGGCCACATATCCGAAGCCAGAAATTAAATTAACCACCATTTTGTTTATTTTCGCGTAAATAATTCTAATTCTGTCTATATAACTTAGTGAATATTTTTACTTAACCATAATATAAAGTGAAGGATTGACTCTGGCGATGTTTAAAATATTAGGAATGTGCTATTAGCGTACCAGCTACGATTGGGCCCTTGTGTTGATTTTCGCAGACGGCCGCGCCGCAAGTAAACGCCAATCCGATTAGAGATTTAACGCTACAACACAAACGTACAAGATAAGGAGAATTGAGAGAAAAAGTGATCCGTTGCGATTCTGTCAACGACTCTTTAGAAGATCCAAAGGGAGCAATCCCCTGGTAGGTATGTGTAGTGCAAATTTTCGGTGTTCGTGGGTTGTGTAATGAGCGTAGTGCATCAAATTTATTCTAAAACGCAGTGTTTGTTTAGGAAATATCAAAGAGTCGTGGGCGAGAGTCCCCCGTGGCGCGCCCGGCTAACATGAACCACACGCCTGCTGCGGAGCGGCAGCAGCACGACACCAATGTGAACCAGGTCGAAGAGATGGAAACGCAAGACGGTGAGTAAAAACTCTCCTGACTCCGACCCCCAAAAATTCAATTGACAAGCGCAATGACGTATGTAGAATGAAAAATTAATTATTCTAATGCACTTTTATTATTCAGAAACTACTTCTCCAATTATCATGGATGTCTGTTGTTTCTTTTCGTTACTTTGTTTTAGTGATTGATTGGTGGTTGTTTGTCATGAATCATGCATTTTAAATATTTACTCTGTGCTTAACCTCAAATACAATTACCCACAATATCACTTATAATATAAGTGTCAAATTGTATGAATGTAGGCAGAGTAATGTCTTGTGTGGGACTTACATCAATATCTGGTTGTTTATTAGCATCTTGGGCATGTACAAAGATGCAACCTTTTCTTTGTTCTAAAAGTGCAAGTCGTTGTCCTCTGGGTTACAATACTTTCTATATTTAGAACACTTTGTGTTTTAATTTGGCCAATTATTTCATTTGAATAGACTAAAAATATAAGAATCACACATAAAATATAACTTAAAAGTATAAAGTTAATGTTATGATCAGTGAATCTGTGTATGTAACTTATCTCAATGTTTGAGCATATAATTATGATTGTGATTTTGTGTAGTATGATATAGAATCATAGAATAGCAGCATATTAGATATGAAATAATGTATACACCATATGATGATAACAATGTTCTAGAATATCTGTAATATATGGAAAATCTTATTTGATTGATAATTGATTTACAAGTAAGAAGTGCCTGTTTTGCTTATATGCATACATAATTGTTAATTCATTGAAAGCATTGTGCAGTAGAATAAACCAGATGTAGATTATTTATATCATATGATAGTACTAAAAACATAGTTAATAGGTATAGGTTATTTTTTAGCTTGCTTAATTTATCGATATCAGGTTATGTTATAAACCAATTTATGTTCAAATCTTGACTTAACAACTATCTTATGATAGGTGTGTCTAAAATAAAATATGTATGGTTTGACAATTATTATAGAGACATACCAACTGAATCCTATTGGTACCAAGTAAATATATTTTTATATTTTATTTATATTAATCTATGTAATGCTGGCTGATAATAAATTGACAGCAAGGTGCCATAAACCAAAGTAAAAAAAATAATAGAATGTCAAGTTTAGTGACAAATTATTTGAATATGGGTAATAGAATTTAACTTACCTCATGTAAAATTGTGCTTATTGTTTACAATTTAAGAAACTTGAACCTAGATACAAGAAATTAGACACTTTGAGTTAGTGTTACAGTGATTAATTAATAATTTTTAACTGTCATATTTAATTCATACTTTTATATATTGTAATTTAATTATTTTTTGATAACAGTATATATAACAATAGTAGCCAGCTAAATAAGCAGGAGTTTGGTAACAAAAAACACAACTTGAGAATATTATATTAGATTATCACAGGATTCTTATATAAAATTTGTATTTGTAATATTTTTCTATAATATATTACAGTGGAATCTGTAGATACAGCAACAGATAAGGACGAGGCTCTTATGAAACGGTGGGCACCCAACGGTGAAGTGGTGATGAGTGAAGTGATGAAGAACCAAGAGACCACATCGACAGCCATGGTTGTAAGTACACAAAGGACATGTAAAAGGGGTTGTTTATAATAAACAGTTACTTTCTGTATTATATAAGAATTTAGTCCTTATAAAAGTTATACATGCTTTTTTGTTAAGAATCTTTTCACATAAGCATGTTTAACTTTTTTTAGTAAGAGGTTTTTATTTATGATTATATAGTAGTGAAGAGGTAGATTTAAATATTATAAGGCAGCATATAGGCCTGTAGTTAAACTCTGTGTTAACAGGATAGTTCAATGTGCTAAGTTGAACATAAATATGGTTAGGCAATGACATTTAGTATTTTAGATTTAAAACTGAACCAAAATCTATTAATACCAATAGATGCAATACTAAAACTGGACCCTAATAACCTGAAAGTACTATATGTACGTAGTTACATGTAATCTGAATGAGGATTTATTTTTTATACTAAAAATATATCAATTGACAATTGACCTAGACAAAAAATAAATTTACAAATGAGATTACGAAAGAACTGGAACTCAACAAAAGTTTTATCTTCATGCAGCAAGACACCGAAATGGAGGACGATGAAGCGAGATCGGAAGCGACTTTCCGCTTCACAGTCCCAAACTTTCGAAACCTGAAGGACTCTGTGTTGTCCCCGCCCTGTTATGTACGCAACCTGCCCTGGAAGATTATGGTCATGCCCCGCCAAGCCCCGTCACCCGACAGGCAGCAACAGAAGTCTTTAGGCTTCTTCTTGCAATGCAACGGGGAGAGCGAATCTTCCAGCTGGTCATGTTACGCCATGGCAGAGTTGAGACTTCTCTCACACAAGCCAGACAGCGAGCCCTTTTTTAGGAAGATACAGCATTTGTTCTACAGGTTCGTAGCACGTAAGAGTAAAGCTAGTTTGCATCAAAATGGTTGTGGATTCAAAACTTTGGACTAGGTTATGAATAGATAGTGAGATTAAGCTAACATAGCGCGTCAACTTCTTACTAACAACTAGAATCCTAAGATAGTTATTTTTTTATTTACTTAAATTAATATTCGTCATTTCATTTGTGTTTTAATTAAAGAAGATCTATTTTATTATTTTCCAGTATATACCTGATAGCTTAGAATTATAATATGGGTCTTCCTTAAAAGTAAGCCTTAGAAGTATATATGCTCATTTCCAGGATTCAAAAACATTTGAACATGCCCTCATCATATGATAAGAGTGGTGCTCAAGTATTTTTGAATAATACAAATATTCCGATATTGATTACTAACTTCGATTACGTATATAGATTGCACAATAATTATTATAATTATATCTTATTTGGCTCAAGTTGAGGCGTGGCAGTGACAAAGCTACTTGTAGTATTTTTTTTGGATAAATACTAGCAGGTCTTCTGCAGTACTTAGTCAATTGTTTGATTATAGTTTAGTCTAATTTGGACCACCCAAATCTCCGAATTCAGCTATTTAGTATTTTCGGAACAAAGTCCTCGATATACTCATGCATTTGGTATTTTTTTTGTATTTAAGAATCAAAAGTATAACCATTCGTTAAACTACATATCTATATTCTACATACATCACCTCCAATGTGATATGTTTATTTTAATTACCAATAAGATTACGTTATGATTAGGGGTATAATTATATTTTTTCCGATTAGAAATCTGGTTGCCATTCCGCAAATTGCGAGAGGCCTTTAATATGTTCAATTGCAAGTATTAAAGTGTTTTTGTCCGACAGTAAGGAAAATGATTGGGGTTTTTCCCACTTCATGGCGTGGAATGATGTGTTGGATCCTGAAAAGGGATACATCAAAGACGACACCATCACCTTGGAAGTGCATGTCACCGCTGAGGCGCCCCATGGTGTGTCGTGGGACTCCAAGAAACATACCGGATATGTTGGTAAGTTCATAATGTAGGATCTGTTTCTCTATAACCCGAGGGTAACAATAATCTGGTAGTTTTCCCGAACACCGAATTTCACAGTGACAAGTCTGAATACAACGTAGCGCCGATTAGCACGCAAGTACGCGTGGGGAGGAGGGGTAAAACCAGTGACCCTAGTTAGGTCATGAGTCCGTTGGACTATAAAAGGTTAAGAACCACTGCTCTATAAGTATCCGTTAAGCTATTTGCATTTTTTTTTAGCAAATAGTATGTTAAGTGGCTGTTGTCTGCTAATCCCAGTTTAACGGTTGTGAAACGTAAATTGTCTACATCTGACAATTAAAATGAAAGTAGCTTGTAGGTACTGGATCTGTTTGGACACTATAAAGTACAAAATTAAAAAATCTGCAGTAAAGATAACATAAACAATAGAACCCCGTTGTGTATCCAAACAAATGTAAACTTCAAACGAGCAAGGAAATAACAAACTTGTACCACTCCTAAGGTTTTGTGCGTAATGTATGGAACAAGCCCTTTTTATGATATCGAAAAACCGAAATGACGTTGTAGTAACACAGCTTTCAAGAAATTGGTGTAAATACAGTTCCAATTCCATTTACACTCTGAACCGTTTGAAACCTATTCAATAACCGATTATTGTCCAAACATGTTCTTATATTACATAAAATGACGTCATGTTTATGTTTCGAACTCATATTGCTCGTTAACACAACACGTACGTTTTTTTGTGGAAGTGGAAAAAAAAGTGGACGTCATTTGAGTCAATAAACTTGGCGAGTTTAAAACTATGATTGTCCCGTGAATCATTACGGGTGACTTTTGTAATGTCATGAACAAATCTTCATAGATTTTGGATTATAATTCAGATAATACTTCTTATCATTTATTAGAGTTCCTTACCCGACGTTACGAAATGATTATTTACAAATATGCTATATTTGAAAATTTTGCTTACATCACATGTCTCGTTATTTTTTTTTTAATAATTTGGAATGTGTGATTAATATTCGCTCTTCTCAATGATACTTAACATAATATCATGATTGTAAGTATTACCAGAAGTATGAGAGAACCTTGAAGGGGTGTTACTCGGCATATGATAACAACATGTATGTCTGAATGTCAGTATATCTATCTGTCTTATTTAGTTATTAAAAGTATATTACGTAGAGAAATCATTAAATTGTTGTAGTTTCATCTCGATAATCAATTACCGTTTAATTACAAACGCATATTATAATATTACATAATGGCACATTTTATAATATTACAGGTCTGAAGAATCAAGGCGCAACCTGCTACATGAACTCTCTGTTGCAAACCTTATATTTCACCAATCAACTGAGGAAGGCCGTCTACAAAATGCCGACAGAATCCGACGATAGCACACGGTAATTCTTATCTACATCAATATAGATAATATTTGTTTATTTATTTGTATTCTTCACAAAATAAAAACGTGACGGGCGACGACCTACGTTATTTTCTACTAGGTTAAGAACTCAAGATTAATGTACGGATAACGGATAATACACATAAATAAATTATACGTTATATAATATAGAAACCCTTAATTAAAATGTTCATAAGTAAGGCGTGTTATACCCTTCTCTTATGCACGACTGGTGTGCAAAGTTAATACATAGGCTAGCGTCGGCTACTTAGGATATACAATATTTTGAAAAAAATTGGGTATCCATGCGAATCCCGGGCGGGCTAGTAGGTACTTAACAAAGACATTTTTATTTAGAAATTTTTTCGAGTTATATTCATTTCGATCGATTTCTCCTCAGATCTGTGGCCCTGGCACTTCAAAGAGTGTTCTACGAGTTGCAGTTTTCCGATAAACCTGTTGGGACTAAGAAACTAACGAAGAGTTTCGGCTGGGAGACGCTCGACTCCTTCATGCAGCATGATGTCCAGGAATTTTTGAGGGTATTGCAAATGATTGTTACGTAAAGCCACTTTTTGCTGGGATCTTATATCTGGGCTGGGAGATCAAAATAATAAAAAATGTTATATAGACAAATCAATGTATATAAATTGCTTTTTTCTATATTTTACGTTACAAATTACTACTGACACATTAGATGATATCAAAATGAAATATAATCGAAAGAAGCTAGATGTGGCAGGTTCGAATCTAGCAATTGTTTCCAGATTTTTTGATCTGTCACTGGCTTGTAATTATGTATTATGATTATCCCTAGGTCCTTTTGGATAAACTGGAAAGCAAGATGAAGGGTACGTGCGTGGAAGGCACAGTGCCGCGCCTCTTCGAGGGCAAGATGACGTCATATATCAAATGCAAGAACGTCAATGTTTCCAGCACTCGCGTAGAAACGTTTTATGACATCCAACTTAACATCAAGGGGAAGAAAAATAGTAAGTATAGTATTTCTTATTGTATCTACTTTTTAGTTTCTTTATTTTAAAACTTTGTCTTATTGGGATTGATATATTTATTAGAATGCAACTAGTAATTCAACAGATTATATCTTAGACATAATAACATACATAATATTTGTCTTCGGTTTAATATTAACATTTAAATAAAATTTAAGCAATATTTATTTTAAGAGAGTATATCTATTTCATTTTTTTAGCCCTATTACAATCTTCATAATGTATAATGGTTTTCTTTGTTATTTCAATTTATAAATCTTTCCACAGTCGATGAGTCGTTCAAAGACTACATCAGCACCGAGACCCTGGATGGAGAGAACAAGTACGACGCTGGCGAGCACGGCCTCCAAGAGGCTGAGAAGGGCGTGATATTCGCGTCCTTCCCGCCCGTACTGCATCTGCATCTGATGCGTTTCCAGTATGACCCTATCACTGATAGCTCCGTTAAGTTTAATGACAGGTAAGAATAACTAATCGACGACCTTAGAGCCTATTATTAACTGTGGAGTCGGTAATTTGTACATAATATTTAGAATGGTGTCGATAAGGTGAAAGTTTGTCGTGTCGATATTGTTTCGTTCTGGGCATGAAGAAATACGAGACAATTCCGACTTGACAGGATTTCTAGTTGTCAACGTTACTGATTTTGACAGATCATCGCGAGGTGACGATGGTCTAGTATTCATAGCACAAGCTTTGTTAAGATAGTATGCAAAGACTCAAGCCAAATTCCAGTACACCCAAGTGAGCTAAAATGAATGATAAGTAATCTATGTCTTCCTACTTTTTAATAAGGTTCGAATTCTACGAGCACATCAATTTGGACGCGTATCTCCAAGAAAAACCGGAGACTCCTGCTGATTATACTCTTCACGCGGTATTAGTGCATTCGGGAGACAACCATGGGGGACACTATGTTGTCTTTATCAACCCGAAAGGCGATGGAAAGGTAAAGTATCCAGTTAAAGGTATAATGTCGAAAATATTATCTTGGTTCAGAAAAATCTTTGGTAACAGCTCGGCTGTTTTTTGGAACAGTTACAATAGTTTAGTTTGTAAAATAGAGTATGAAGCTATCTATGATTTTTTTTTATTTATGGCAAAGTACAAAAATAATTAGGTATACAATTCCAAAAAAATACCAATAATTATGCAAAAATCATTTAAACAAAAGAAGATAGATTAAAAAATATTTAAATTACGCAAAATCCTAAAATGTTCAGAGTCTGGCTGCTACGCCAAATCCAAATAAATAATATAAATATATGTCGAGTATATAATATTTCAATGACATTATATTTAAAATGTACACTCACGCACAATAATGACCTTCGCGTTGTATCTCATATTCATGTTGAGAATGTGGTTTTCACATAATAATATATTATATTGTTTTCCTTAGTGGTGCAAGTTCGACGACGATGTTGTATCGCGCTGCACCAAGCAAGAAGCCATCGAGTACAACTATGGCGGACACGATGAGGACATGGCTCTGACTGTACGCCATTGCACTAATGCCTACATGTTGGTTTACATACGGTGAGTTACAGATATATCATTATTTTTACGGCTATTATCTGTGCTGAATTGTGGTTTAGAAACTTTTTAGTCTGTATAAAGTTAATTATAATTTCCAATGACAGTAAATTTATCTTTTTAAATCTAGTAAAAAAAGTTTATGATAATTCTTTCCTTTAATTAGTTTAATGCCTGCCTACCAACTTTTTTCTTACGTCATTGATAGAACAGAACTATGTATACCTGCCAAATTGCATGATAATGCGACAATACTTCAGGCATATAAAAAGAAATCTATTACACAGGTCTATATGAATAAAAATGCTAAAATTACATTCTCTGCCCAAGCACGTAAGTTTTTGTAGCGCCAGAAAGCATTTCCTCCTCCATTCGCTAATATTCTCCCGATAAAAACCTTATGTACTAGCTATGAATAAGATCATGTCGATAACTAGCTCTAATAATCTTTAATGTATATTTTTTTGATTACAGTGATTCCCAACTGAAGACTGTTCTGCAAGAAGTGAACCAGCCAGATATACCGACGGAGCTCAGTGAAAGACTCGCAGAGGAAAAGAGAATCGAGACGGTAAGATATAGTGATTAAAGAAACAGTTATATATGTTCTTATATAATATACTAGCGACCCGCCCCGGCTTCACACGGGGGCTATAAACCTTCCTTAAGAATCACTCTATCTATTAAAAAAAACCGCATCAAAATCCGTTGCGTAAATTTAAAGATCTAAGCATACATACGGACATACAGCGAAAGCGACTTTGTTTTATACTATGTATTGACTAGCGGCCCCGGCAGACGTAGTCCTGCCCGTCCGATTGTTTCGTCAAAGATCTGTCAAAGTCTTCTAACTGTCACTTCTTCATAAGGCTTCATAATTTCCCCGTTTTTTTTACACATTTTCCACTGTTTCTTCGCTCCTATTGGTCGCAGCGTGATGTTATATAGCCTAAAGCCTTCCTCGATAAATGGTCTATCCAACAAAAAAAGAATTTTTGAATTCGAACCAGTAGTTCCTGAGATTAGCGCGTTCAAACAAACAAACAAACAAACTCTTCAGCTTTATAATATTAGTATAGATATACATACTCAGATTCGCGGATCCATGAATTGTGTCGTGTAGTATTACGCTACGTCGTTGTTATTGTTTGTGTTAAAAAGAAGCCTTCATACCTACAATAGATACTAATAGGGGGAACGACTGGGTAACGAAAAGGGAAGTCCGTTAGTTCGATTATTAAAAAATATTGGACACATATTTTTTCTTCTATCTAACTATAATAGACAAAGATAACCACTTCTAAAGTTCGGAAGTGGAGGCTCGTGACGGCACGTTATGGTATAAATTATCATGACTTCATGAGCCTCCCAAACTTTAGAAGCACTTATCTTTGTAATATTTTGTTTGTCTGAGAGATAATCTACTTAATGAACAAAGAAATACGGTTGTCATGACTATTACCTGAATACCAACATTTAAGCAATGTAATGTAAAGACTTGTGTTAAGTGTTTTAAGAATTGTGTGTGCCGTGCCTTCCATCTCGTTTTCATAGAAACTCTCCACATAAAACACCTCTTGATATGTCTTCTCAGATCCGTCGCAAGGAACGCAACGAAGCCCATCTGTACATGACGGTGAATGTGGTCCTCGAGGATGATTTCGACGGTCACCAAGGCAACGACCTGTATGATCCGGAGAGGGCGCACTACCGCGCGTTCAGAGTGCGCAAGCAGGCCACCGTGGCGGAGCTGATGGAGATGTTGGCGGAGAACTTCCGCTACCCTCAGAAGCATTTGCGTCCCTGGCCTTTTAGCGCGCGCTCTAATCAGGTAAGAGACTTAATAATTTCTGATGCCTTCGCGGTTATTACACATTGGAATGAAACAACTGTTAACGGATTTAACTCGCGTATTTTTATTTTATTTTATTAGCTGACGTTTCGGATTCTTTACAGTTTCCATAATCGTAGCACGACTGAGCTGACAATAGTCTAACGCTAAATCCGTTAACAGTTGTTTCATTCCAACAGGTAAGAGACTATTTTTGATGACCGGAGTTGTCAGTCGTTTGAGAAGTTGACACCGTTATGATCAAAATTCAAGCGAATTTCTAATTAGATTCTAAGTTGGCGTTTATTTATGCTTTAATTTATTATTTACATACAATGTTTGTATTACTTTTTTTTGTTCTGTAGACTTGTAGACCAACTTGCCTGGACATCCTCAACGACCAACTGAAAACCGTCGCAGACGTTTCCGAAAACACAAACCCGTGGAATATCTTCCTTGAAATGCTACCCCCAGACTCCGGCCTGAGCACTTTACCGACCTTCGATAAGGACAATGATGTAGTGCTCTTCTTTAAGTTCTACGATCCCAAACAGAAGCGCATACACTACTGCGGTCACCATTACCTGCCGATTGCGAGCAAGCTGCCCGATCTCATACCGATACTTAACAAACGTGCTGGTGAGTTGTTTTGTATTTTTATTTCATATTTGTCGCGTTACATTTGTAGTCTTTGAAGCGACATGAAGATTTTTGTCGCTTGAGAAATACCTGTCAAAGTCGTTATTTAATTAATTACAAAAGGAAGACATGGATAGATGGTTTCTTGTACGAAAATAAACGTATGCGCTGGAGTTTATAATCTTTATAAAGTACTAAATTGACGCAAGTTTCAATACGGACTACGTTCTTAGTTTTATGGATTAGTACTTATTTTTAAAGAATAATATTTTACGTTAAGTTTATACCAGTTATACAATCAGCATAGAATATGTCGTAGCGGTCAAGGTGCAATAAATATATAAGTCTTTATTTTTTACTTATAATACTATCCAGTAATTACCGAAGGCCAATTACGTAATATATTCGAATTTCCCAGGTTTCCCACCAGACACTCCCCTGGTTCTGTACGAGGAGATCAAGCCAGACTTCGTGGAGAAAATAAACAACTACAACGACCCTCTTGAAAAGGTATTAAGAATGAGTTTTACATTGTCCAACCTTTTAATAGATGTAATTAGATAATTGTAAATTCCGAATCTAAAATATTATTTGAAGTAGTAAAATTGGCAATTTTAAAGACGTTCTAAATGTTGTTATCAGTGTATATATAGATTTAATTAACTGGTGTTTGGGAGGATCAGCCTTGACTTATCAATAGTTTATTGAATTTTTTAATTTAATTTCGCGAATAATATCTACTATTAATAATAACTAGCCGACCCTAGTTAGTAAGGGTTTTGTACGACAAAGCATCAGTCACTGTTATGACATAGTGACAGAAGCTATCTCTACACAAAGTTTACGTACTCCCTGATGATTACAGAAGAAAGCTAGTAAGCTTTACCTACAATATTATATATAACTAACAATTGCACTGAGTACTTTGATTTCTGTAATAGTGCATGTAATTTGACACATTATAATGTACTAGCTTCTGCCCGCGACTTCGTCCGCGTGGAACTCCTTCTTTTTTGCAGTCGGTTAAAAAGTAGCCTATGTCCTTTCTCAGGTTCTCCAGACTTTCATTGTACCAAATTTCATTAAAATCGTACAGTAGTTTTAGCGTGAAAGCGTAACAGACAGACAGACAGACAGACAGAGTTACTATCGCATTTATAATATTAGTAAGGATGTATTACCAAATAATGGAAAAAGATCTTTAAACTAAATGCTGATATTCTCCCAATACACAAGTTAGCTTGTGTTCATGTTATTGGACGAAATATTAATTTATAGTTAACATGTATGGCTGGTACAGGTATGGTATGTGTCTGTATTACTTCTAAGTCATATATTAGTGTTAATTTAGCTTGTTTTGCTGCTACATAATAACATTATTCGATTTTAATGTTTGGGGGGTCGAGATTGATTCAAAATGTCGGTAGAGAATAACTAATATAAATAAAAGTATTGTAACTATATTGACTGTCTCTCTCTCGACCTCTACATAAAGTAATGCTTAAATAAAACACTATTTAAAATTGCTGTTGTACATTATTGAAAACCGAAGTGCTGATTTGTTTTACGTTGTCGTTATATCACAGAGTTAACGTGAAAATTATCGATATTATATTTAAAGTGATTGAAAGACTTATCGATACGACTCGGCATTTCTAAATAGGGCATGCAATTGTTTTGCGTTAAAGTTAACATCACTTAGTTTGCTACTTAATATGCGCGATCACCATATCGACTAAAAACTAATAGTGCACTATGATAGCCTCGTCTTCTGTTCTCATGCGCAGTGCATAATATGCAATATAGTATCATTGAAAGAGTGTTATCATTTAGACTTTTTTGATTTGAATTCTGAATGTCCTAACGAAAGAATGTGCAAAGTAAGAGCACAAACATTACACACAACAACTTACCACTATGTCAAAGTAACCTCAATCACTAAGATACTTTTTGTTAAGGCATATACAATTAACACGTGATCTGTCATATACCATAATACGATCTCGAAACTCTTGCTTACTTCACACTCATCACGCATACATGCCTGTTTTGAATATTTCAAATTAATTTATAGATGATTGATCCCTTCTAAAGATCAATCCGTAACGATTGATACAATTAAACTGTACTATCAGAAACTTAGATAATTTAAAACAAAAGAGCGTTCCTATCTGCAGTGCCACCTACATTATTATTACTAGACTTTGATATGACATCATTCAGCCAGTTCAAATTAGTTATGAACTGTTTTTTATCCGCGTGTGTATTGCATGCCCTATAACATTAATGACCCGTTGCGACCGGCGCGCTCAAGGCGGCCGCCGCTCGGGTTGAGTCGTGTGCACGCGGCCAGGCTTTGGACGAACTGATGGACGGCGATATCATCGTGTTCGAGCGGGCCGACCTCCGGCACGAGGACCTCGAGCTGCCGACCTGTCAAGATTACTTCAAGTACATATTCTACAAGGTGGAGGTGCAGTTTGTTGACAAGACCGTGCCCAATGACCCTGGGTGAGTTGGTCGACTGTTTCCATCATTAATATATAGTGAAGGATATAGGTTCGGCTCTTCTACTACTATGACTGCGCCGCGCTTATAACCATAGGGGGCTAGTCCCAAAAATATATATGTACGTTTTTTTTAAAAACATTGTACCACGAGATCTTTATATTTACCTGCGATATAAAATACACTATAAACAAACTAAAATTCGTCAAATTCGGTTCTAGCTGTTTTGGACTAGAAAGTGTAAACAAACTCACATTCGCTTTTGTGATATCAAGGGATGATTTTCTAAATATTAACCGACAATTGGAAGCTGCAGTACTTATACAACATTAGCTAGCCAATGGGGGTAAATTAATTATAAATTTTCAGGTTTACAATGGAGTTATCGATGCAAATGAGATACGAGCAGATGGCTAGAGCGGTCGGACAGCGTTTGAGCGTCGACCCTTACTTAATACAGTTCTTCAAGTGTCAGAAGTAAGTTAATAATATTATCTAGACAACAAATTGCGATCAGTACTAAATTGAATTACGCAGGCTAAATAAATATCAAACATGTGACATCAAAGCTTCAAACCAATTTGATAATAACAAAACCTTAAGTAGAGATTTTAGATTCATAATATGTTAATAAAGGTTTCCTTGGTTTTTTTTTAAAGATTATGTATTTCCAATACAATATGCACGACGTATACAATATCCAATGCACGAACCAAAAGATAAAAGAGGTAGTAACAAATGGTCTTGTGTTAAATTGTATGTTTTAAAAAGACCAATAGGCTTAACTACTTATTTCATTGTGAAAATTATCCATCTAAGACTATGCTAGAGCCTTTTGTGTCAATAGATTTCCGCTAAGCCCGAATCTATTGTGTATATTTATTCGTTATGTTTGCGAAGAGTGCGTAAGTTATTAATATCGCCTCGATTTGCAATTGTTGTAGTTACAAGGACACCCCGGGGATGCCGCTGAGGTACTCCTACGACGGAATACTGAAGGACCTCCTAGTGTACTGTAAACCAAAGTCCCCTAAGAAATTGTTCTACCAGATTTTATCTATTAAAGTTAATGAATTGGACAATAAGAAACAGTTCAAATGTTTATGGGTGAGTATCATTATCACTACGTATTGTAAACGTATTATATCTCCGTGCGAAAAAAAAACCCATCGACGTAAGAACTTCCATCTTTTTCGTCGGTTAAAAATAATTGTTTATTTTTTAATTAGCTTAAATGTAGTATTTTTTGTAACTATTATTTAATGATAGTGTTACATTCACAGGTTGGTCCCAATTATAAAGAAGAAAAGGAATTAATTTTATATCCAAATAAAGGTGGCAAAGTAGCGGACATATTAGAAGAGGCAGCTAAAGTTGTCGAAATGTCTCCCGAGGGAGGGGGCAGGTATGTTTGGATTTTAAAGAGTATAGTGAATTGTGTCTCTTAATTCTTATAAAAAAATAATTAACGGGATAAGACTAACTTTTGTAATGTCTTAGTAGGGCTTCGCTTTAACAAAAAAATAATGCTTACACACGTCGCAACATGAATTTGACATCAATATGACGTTTTTGTCTTATGTAACTAAAAGGAAAAGCCCAGGCTTAAGAAAATATAGTAAATCTTTCCAAGTTCAAATCTATCCTTATATTATAAATCAAATTTGTCAAAAGCGGCTCAGCGGTTTAAGCGCGAAACAATTTAGTAAACATCTACAAATACACTACTCTCTTAGTAACAGATAAAATACTCTATTGTTCATTAAGTGTCATGTTAATGCTATATTGTGTTTGTTAGATTAAGAATCGTGGAGGTGTCGTGTCACAAAGTGCTCCCGGGCCCGGATCCGGAGCTGACGCTGGACCAGGTGATCATCTCGCCGCCCAGACTGTACAGAATAGAAGAGATCCCGCGGGATGAGCTGCACTTACAGGTGAGACCGTGTGTATACATGTAGGCACACAGGCTTCAAATATATACTACACTAGCAATCCGCCCCGGCTTCGCTCGGGAATAGTGTAGCTTCCCAACAGTGAAAGAATTTTTAAAATCGGTCCAGCCGTTCTGGAGCCTATTCAATCGAAACAAACAAACAAACAAACCTTTCCTCTTTATAATATTAGTATAGATTTATTAATCGACATTCTCTCGATGATTAGTGATAACTGTCAAGTTATCCAATCATGTGTGCTAAGTGCTGCAAATCACTACACACAGATGGCGCTGACGCGACAACATCGTGCATTTTATGCTGACGCACCCTTATCTTATTATATTATAATGGAAACTATTGAAAACGGGCTGTGTCCTACGGCGCTGCTTTAAATGACAATAGATAATGTATATCTAACTATAGCTATCCATATGAAAATTATAATTAAATAGCTTCTTCCCGCGACTTCGTTCGCGTGGAACTCTTTTTTGCAGTCGGTTAAAAAGTAGCCTATGTCCTTTCTCAGGCTCCCGATTTTCTATGTACCAAATTTCATTTAAATCGGTCCAGTAGTTTTAGCGTGAAAGCGTAACAGACAGACAGACAGACAGAGTTACTTTCGCATTTATAATATTAGTTAGGATTTTGTTTAACCACTTTTCACAAACGATATATATATGTAGGATGGAGGCAAAATAATTATTAGTACGTCTCCTCCCCTAACTACCTTGTAATTTTTAATTCTAAGAACCGCTTTATGACTGCAACAATATATCCAACAGGACGACGAGGTGCTGGTACCGTGCGCTCACTTCCACAAGCAAGTGTACGCGACGTTCGGAATCCCGTTCTACGCGCGCGTTAAACACCACGAGCCGTTCCAGGCGGTCAAGGACCGTCTGCAGGCCAAGCTCGATATACCTACAAAGGAATGGGAAAAGGTACGTTCTCTTTTAAGTCTATATCCGCTTGTTACCTATCACCAATTTGGTATTATAAAAAAATCCACTGGTAAGAGATCTGAAGTTTAAGATGGCCCATTTCTAATTATAGTCTAAGATCCGACCCTATGTCTTTCATCGAGTTGGTAATATGATGAAACGTATTTTATAATAAATTTTATGTTTACTAAAATAATTTATTATTGTTGCAGTACAATTTTGCCATAGTTACTAATGGCAGACCTAACTACATAAGTGAAGGAGCGACAGTAAACATCTTCGACTTCAGGCCAAGCAGTAACGCAAGTAAGTATTTATTACGATTGCTAGAATTATGGTGTATGTAAAAATAGGCTATTTAAAAAATTATATTAGCTTACCGCATGGCAAGACAAACACATTAAAAGTAATGGCTGTATTTTTTTTCTCTGAGTTTCGCTTCGGAAATGTCGATAAATTATTTTTAAACAGAGTCAATATTATTTGCTGCATATGGTGCATGAACTGTTGAACTTTAGTGTAGTTTGCTTACGTACGAATTTGTATGGATAATGAAATGAATACCGCAGATGGGCAAAAGCTCGTTGAATAATTACCTGTATATATATCTTATAATATGTATAACTGGTCTTGTCGCACAAGTTGGAACTTTCGTTATTTCAGAGAATTTAGTACATTTTTGATCTTCTCTTTTGTTTTATTATGTATATCATATTCGAAGCATACTTTACTACTTTCTATTTAGAAATATATGTTAAAAAAAAATACATCCGAAACGTTTAAAACACATGCCTGTGAAAATACCATAATT